>JAJHSJ010000007.1:88517125-89235319 GCA_021015155.1 Magnolia officinalis
TGACGACTATTGCAGCGAGACGACGCAATGGTCAGCAGCATTTGGACGGTGATGATGGAGTATATCTTCCTAATGAAGGCCCACCGCAGCTCTTGGCTCTCGAGCATCATCGGTTGGAGGAGCCGAGCACTGGTCTCAACGTCGCCGGTTTTGCCGTACGTTGGGGCCCACATTGTTCTTTGATCAGAGTGGAGTATCGAGAAAGAGTAGACACGCAGGCAAGGAAGTGTTGGGATGCCTTGCACAAACCTTAGGATCTAGCCTCCCGAAACAAACCAGAATTATGGATAATAAAGCAATAAATAAATCAAAGCATCAATCACACACCACACACGAGATTTTTACGTGGAAAACCTTCAAAGAAGTAAAAACCAGGGACCTCGTCCAGATCAAACAAATCCACTATGAAGTAGAACGTTACAATTCTTCTTCACTCACGCAGGAGTGGATAAAAATAAGAGAAACAAAGAAAAGGAGAGAGAGATCTAACCGATTACGAGGAAATAGAAGCGCTGAGATATAGATTGCACAGTAGATAGCCTCCACGAGCAGAACCTCCCTTCTATATAAGTTCCTCTCTCACTTTCCCTTTCTCTCACACCTTTGATAGCCCAAACCCTTAGCAAATCCTTGCAAAGCTTTAAGAACCCTCTTCATTACCTAGAAAAGCCCTAGGTACCCCTTTTATAGTTTAGAAAACTTCCTTCCGCATCCTTGTTGCGAAAAGGACTCAAATCGCAGTTTCGCGCAAAATCGCGGAACAAACTGCGTAACCTACGACTAGTCCTGAAAATTCCAGGACTGGTCTTAGCCTCCTACGACTGGTCGTAGCTCACCTACGACGGTCCTAGACCACCTACGACCGGTCGTGGGTCACCTACGATCGGTCGAAAACCCCGGAGAAAAATAGTCCGAACTCGCTGGACTTTGAGTCGAGTTACGACTCGACTCCCACGACTGGTCGTACCAGCCCTCGACCGGTCGAGCAGGGCTCACGACTGGTCGAGCACGGGGCAAAAAACCCCATCAGGAAGGAGATGAGAATTGAAGAAAGAAGAAAATGGCGAGAAAAATGGTGGATTCGGTCGTCGCAGAGGATTGGATTCGATTGAGAGAGACGTTGGGAAGGAAATATAATAGGATAAGAGAAAGTACGACGGCCCTTTAAGATAGAGCATTTCTAAGGGAGGCTCGCGCAATCTGTTTGCTGCCTTTTTCTACACTAACTCATGATCCAGACCGTTAGTCTGCATCTTTACAATGTATATGGGCTATGGGAAAATCCTCTCTTATCATAGATATAAGAGAACATGGATAAGTGATTTTGAAATAATGGTTAGACAAGCATTTCTTAATTCATCTTTATTTTTATCGTGAGGATTTGATTGGATCAATTTAAATTTTAATGATTAGTATATATGAGATGAGTCCCTCTAGATGAACGGTTTGGATCATCAAGAAGTGGGCGAAAGGAGCGAATAGATGAGCGAGCTTCTATGGGGTGAGCCGTGCTGCCTGGCAGTTTGATGAGATCTAGGAACCGGCCCGCTGGCTGCAAAAGGTTTGTCGGAGAAAAACGTGCTGACACAGTGACACGTGGATAAAATAAAAATATAGGGAGATCTTCGCGGACGCGGATTTCCTGCGAAAGCCTTCGCAGGAAGTTCCTGTGCAAAATTCTGGGTGGGGCCACTACGATGTTTGTGAAAAAGCCACTCCGTTCATCCGTTTTTCGAGTTCATTTCAGGGCATGCGACCAAAAATGAGGAAAATCAAAAACTCAAGTGAGCCACATGAGAGGAAATAGTGGGGATTTAGTGACCACTGTTGAAACATTTATATGGTTACAAAAGTTTTGTATTAGTTTAATTTTTTAGTTTTTTCACTTCATCTCAATCAAAATGACCTTATAAACGGTTTGGATGGAATATAAACATAAAGTGGATCCTGGGAAGGTTTCAACCGTAGGAATTCCTTTCCCCACTGTATCATCTGGTATGACCCACTTGAGTTTTGGATCCTAATTATTTTCGGTCTCCTGTCCTAAAATGAGCTCAAAAAACGGATGGACGGGTTGGATTTCTAACAAACATCACAACGGCCCCATCCAGAATCCTTGCGCAGGAACTTCCTGCGAAAGCCTGCGTCCTTCCTTCGCCAGCAGAGTATCTGTGGGAATATTCATGTAGTCCCGTGGGGCCACCAGTTGAAGGGAGAACGGACGCGGATTGCGTCCTACCCCGTTTCTGGCCACGAACGGGGCCCACCGTGATGTATCTGTTTATCCAAGCCGTCCATCCCTGGGCGCGGATTCGCTACTGACAGGTTGAGTAGTCAGACTCCTATTGAAGTGACGTCACTAAGTTATGTGGTCCCACCACCGTGATGTATGTTTTGTATCCACACCGTCCAAGACAATTTTAGGGCGTGAGACAAAGAATGATTCAGATACAAAGCTCGAGTGAACCCCACAACAGAAAAAAGTGGAGAGAATGACGCCGACAGTTAAAAAAACTAGTAAGGCCACAAAAGTTTTCATGAAGCTGATATTTATGTTTTACCTTCGTTGATGTTTGTGTTAACTCATGAACATATATTATAGTTTTGAGTCTATTATAGTTTTGAACCTGTCCCGTTCTTTTAATCATGCCCTAAAATGGTCTCTCTAATTGGATGGGCGGTGTGGATACAACATATATATATATATATATATATATAATATAATATATATATATATATATATATTTATATATATATATATATATATAATCTCGTAATAGGACCTACGGGACAAGACATCACTTTTGTAACAAGTCTGCTACTCAACCTATTGTATCTAGGCCGCGTCCTCCATCCCTTCTTTCGTATTGGGCGCGGATTGGATACTGACAAGGTCAGTAGGAAGTGACATCACCAAGATCTGTGGACCCCACCATGATGCATGTGTTGTATCCATACCTTCCAACCATTTTTAGAGATCATTTCATGGCATTACATCATTTCATGGCATTACAAAGAAAATGAGATAGATATACAGTTCAAGTGGACCCCATCATAGTTCAAAACTTCTTAGGGGCCATGGTAATTTCCGATGAAGCTAGTATTTTTGTTTTCACTTCATCTATCTCTATGTTAACTTATTAATAGGATAGATCTCAAAAATATATCAATGTGGGCCCTATAAATGTTTCAACAGTGGGTGTGATGGCTTCCATGGTTTTCTGTGGTGTGTCCACTTGAAATTTAGATATATTGTATTCTCGTTATAATGCCATAAAATGATCTCTACAAATGGTTGGATGGTATGGATACAACACATGCATCATGGTGGGGTTCACAGATCTTGGTGATGACTTTGTCAGTATCCAATATGCCCCCTCTCATATTATTTTAATAATGCATTGCCTGAAAATGAGGTGAATCCAACGCCCAGGTGAAACACACCAAATTGTATTAAACGTACAAATCATTAAATGCAAGATTCATACGTGGTGAGAGTATTGCGTTGTACCCCTTCTCCAGCTGGGAACGGTCGGAGATTTAAGTGGCCACACCGATCATCTATTTTTTTGGCATGATTCTACATAAAAACCCCAAAATATGTAGATCCTAAGGCTCAAGTGGACCACACCATAGGAACGGCAGTGATAATGATTCTCACCATTGAAAATTTTCTAGGGTGGATTGTGATGTTTATTTTCCATCCAACCTATTCATTAAAGTAATGTAGACATAGTTGAAAAGAAAATAAAAATATCAGCATTTTCCAAAACTTCCAAAAGAACAACATTTTTTTGAAATACAAACGGGACAAACATGATAATCATATCACTAATATCTATTTTGATTTTTTTCAACCCAAAATACATGTAGTAGACAAATTTTGGAGAACGTTTGTGTCATTCATGTGATCAGAAAAGATGAACAAAACAAACATGACTAAAATATGAACTAATGAGTAATAAAATAGGGAGCCAAAGATAAAATAAGAACAAATGTTGCCAAAAAACTTAGTTGGCATGCAGTCAATGAAATATACAAAGTATAGCACCCCTTTAGCCTAAAAGGTACAATAATAATAATAATAATAAGTCTTTGTCATCAAAACATTGGATGTTTTAATAATATACCAATTTTCCTGTTCAATAGCCCCATTATGTTGATCAGGTGTGTTTGGACAGGTATTCTGATGAATAATGTTGCCATCTCGCAAATATGTCTCAAAATTTGAAGATATATATTCTCCACCGGAATCTGTGCAGAGAACCTTGATATTTTCTCAAATTGAGTGGCAACATATAGAATTTTTGAAACAATGTGAATACTTGTGACTTGTGGCGATTGAAATATATTCATGTATATCTTGTAAAATCATCGATAAAAATCATATAATATCGTATACTATACATGGATAAAACTAAGGATGGTCCCAAACATTAGTGTGTACAGTCTCAAAAGGAGCAGTCGAGTTAGAAGCACGAAGAGAAAATAGCGGACATGTTTTTTTTTTAAAAAATATATAAGCAATATGAAGAACATGAAATATCAATGGAAGATTTATTAGTTTTCAGTTTATTCAAATATACCAGAAGAAAATAAATGGGAGATTCTATCTGAGTTTGGATAACTTAAATGGCAATGCCAAAGTTTCCATACTTCATTCATATGACTAAAATCAGCCGAAGAGGAGAAAAAACACAAAGTTGGTGTAATAGAAGTGTCAAATTCCAACAAGAAGAGCCCTGCTTTCCATTTACCCCTCCCAACTACTTTTCCCATTACCAGATTCTACATAAAACAACAATCGTGGAGAAATATCACTAAGCATCCATTTTGTACTAATTGATTCATAGAGATAAAGTTAACAGACAATTTGGGAATGTAAAAAACATCGGAAAGGGTAAGTGTACGATGTTGAGAAGGGAAGAAAGATAATGGCTCGACAGATGAAATAGATAAGTGACCGACATTCACAGTAGAAATGACTTATTTCCAAACCAGGAATGTAGGCCCACCTAATGATGGGATCAATCTTATTTTTGAACCTGAAAAATTGTAATGTGTGACCTGCGTGATGAGTGGATTAGATCTCTCACACATATGTTGTTTTGACCGTTAATTCAATCAAGTTAGGCTACACATGTGAATGAGGGCTAAATTCGATTTTTATGTGCAACTATGATGCATAGGCATGCCAGAGTCTTAACTCAAGAGTTGATTGAATTGTTGGTGTCCTCTGGATTGAGATAGAAAAATTGAAGATTGGACATGAAATTCAGAGTCCTCTCGGTCACCTATATTGCTGCTCAGTTTAAGAGATTTGTGAAAGGGTAGGAGATTAACTATTCCAAACGAATTCTTTTTACTTTGTGACAATAGATGTGTGTCACAGACTTAAGGACTTTTTCTTTCAGCGTAATTCGCTACCAAAGTTCAATAGGAAAAAAATGAGAAATGAATATATAAGTTGAAAGTATTCTTCCATTAATGATTTTTATAATAATGACATTTTACGATCGGCTTGGAGGATGATGATACGTTCATTGTCCAATTAGGGCTAAACTTTCTAGCAGGACGATCATGATGTATAGGATAGACGTTTGTTCGTTGCTCGATCAAAACCAGACGTCATGGCAAGATGATCATTGATGGAGGGCGGATATTTGTTAATCTGTTCATTGCTTGATTGGAACTAGACTTTGTGGTGAGATGACCAGTGAAATGAAAGCCTTTTCTTGGTCTTGATCGGAAACAAGCATGTAGAAAGACGATCATAGATCAACTATCTATTCGTCATCTAGTGTAGACCAGATTTCTTGGTGAGATGGTCAGTGGAATCAGTCAGCATGTAGCAGGAAAGCTACGTAGCCTTTCGTTCAAAACCGAACGATCTTCTTTGCAATCCAATGGGATGCTATAGATGAATGATGGAGAGCTAAATTAAGGATTAAAAACTAAGGGTCTCATGCTATGAGTAGCGATAGACTAAACTAAACTAAAATAAAAAGATAAATGTTCATGGTGGATAGGAAAGTAATAAATACACGCTTGATTGTAATGGCATAAGGCCTTAAGCTCTTCTTCGATTGCTGCTTTTACAGGCTTCTGAGATGTGATAACCTTGCGTAGCAGTTTAGGAAAAGATCTGAATGTTTGACGATGCAAATCTCATTGATTCTTCTACGTTAGGGTGGCCTATCGTGTATAGTCATGTGTATAAGAGAGACTTGCTCTGGTCCATACATTGGCTGGAATCCTCATGTTTTTGAATTCCCATATTAGAAAGTTATAAGAATCCTTATGTCACTTGGATTTGTAATCCTAGGGAGTTGCTTTTGACATGGCTTTAACATTTAATGCTAGATAGATATATTATTTGATAAAATATTAACATTTAATGCTTGAAGAGAGAGATAAAAAGTTGATTTAATGAGACTCTTGTTTTTGATAAAGAGTACTTTTGATAAGAATCTAGCATTTAATACTCTTTCATATGCACCTTTCTTACTCCTCTTTAAAGTTTTCTACACAACATGTGGTAAAGTTATCACGTGGCATCTCATTGATCGTTTGATCTGGGTGTGCCACATCATATGTAAACAATGTTTTCAATATATGAATAGGATTGCACTCATCCTTTAGCACATTGTGCCAACACGTGACGATATCTCATTAGTCCACGTAAGTGTGCCAAAATAGGCATAAACATATGCTACATTGGCACAACTGAGCAGGGGGCTATGAAAGGGTTAGATTTGGATGAGTCCTGTGATAACCATGCCAAACTAACCAAGCTGAGGTTTTACATGTCTTTTCAGTCCAGTGTTTTATTTACTTGTGCTATTGTGTGGTGGCTTCAGTTACATTTTATTATGGTGATAGTTTTGTTATATTATTTGTTTTACTAATTAGAAATTTTGGTAAAAATATTAATTTTATAATGTGAAATATAATAATTACAATTTACTTTATCTATTTCTTTTACAAGTTTATTTGACTTTTGATTTATGAATCATAATTCACGCTCAAACAAGCACCTAAAAATGAAGACGATAACTTTAAATTTTCTAAAAAATTAGCAAACCAAACAATTAATGTTGTATACATGGAGCTTGCAATGAGTTAGGTTTGAATTAGATATAGGGAACTCCTAGTTTGTAAACGAGGCGAGTCAATCTAACCAAGTCATGGCTGTGGTAACTGGGTTGGGAAATCAGGCAAGCCTGGGTCGATCCATAACTTAGCCTTGGTTTGTCATGTCAACTTTGTATTTGATTGATGGCGTATTTTTAGCAAGTTAGCTGAGTCATATAGCTTAGTTAAGAAAAGAGTCATGATTTAAAAAAAGAAGTAGAAGAAGAAAGGTGATGATCATGGCACAAAAATGGAAAAAGATGAGAGAGGACATGAAACATGAATACGTATACTTTAAAAAAAAAAAAAAAAAATTTCCTTTTTATTCTTTTTGGATGGTTTGGATTTGGTTGAAATTTATATAACAGGAAGAGTTTGGTCTTTTCCTTCTTTTCCTTTTTTTTTTTTTTTTTTTTCTTTCCTTCGTAGAAGAAGTTTCTTTTAACATTACCTTCCAAAAAAAACTATGATTTGGGAAGAGAAAAGATTCATCTCGTGTATTTGGTGTTGAGGAAGCTGATATGTACATCCACTTTATTGATAATGACACCCTATTTTTTATACATTGAGTAACACGATGATCGTACATATTTGTAATTTTTGTATTTCCAAATGTAGAAACTCGTGCGGGACATTTGTACCATAGAAATGATAGGTTCCCTCGTGAAAATCACTTGGAACAAAAATGTCATATCAGCTAGCTTAACCAATATTGGTCTAAATGGGCAACCGATGGCTTGACTCAAAGTACAAACGTGGCCCATCACACTCATATGGACCTTCTAAAATAATGGACTCCGATTACAACTCAATCACGAGGTGGATGGTACATACACTTGCATGCATGTGTAGGGTTGTACACGAACTGAGTTAGCTCAGTTAGCTTGCTCGGCTTGACTCGAAAAAGCTTGATTTAACTCGGTTCAAAATCAAGTTCAAGCTCAGTTGAGCCGATTTTTTGAGCTCGAAAAAATTTCAAATCGAGTTTGAGCTTGCCCGGGATCGACTTGAATCGAACTAGGATTGAATTAGTCCAGTGACTCAGTTACCTTAATATTGATGTTGCTGATTAAGTGTTTGATGAAATAACTCAACGAAGTATTGCTAGTAGCAAAGAAGGTATGTATATGAAATAAATACCATTTTTTTTTTTTGTTGATTTTTATGTTTTTTATAAGGTGTTTGATGAAATACCTGTACAATTATTGCTTTTGTTTTACATATAGTAAGATTTTGACAGTGCAATATATGTGTTTGTGAAAGTGTTGCACAGGTGAACTCAGCTCATCTTGCCCAAACTCGGCCCGAATTGGCCCAATTGCTGACCAAATCAAGCCAAGTGGGCCAATTAGGCTCAAGGACCAAGTCAAGCCAAGTTCAAGTTGGGGCTAGTAAGTTGCCGGGCGAGAGTCCAGCTGTGCCAAGCTCGACCGGATTCGACTCGTGTACGCCTCTACGCATGTGCAAAAGTAAAAAAAGAATAATGAATATTTTATAACAATGTCCCCATAATCAGACTTTATAAAAATGCGTGCATCGTGACATTGATCTCATATTTATTTGACATGACATGCAAGTGGCAGCGTAATTAAATTCGTCCGATCTCACCATTCGGACCTTTGGTCGTCTCACCATAACATATCCGTTTGTCCATTTCATTCATTTATTTTCTAATGTCATGTTGAGGCATGAGGTAAAAATTTGAGGCAGATCGAGCCCTCTCTAGCACACTAAGCCTAGGTTGCATTAAATGCACAGAGCATTCAAGTCAAGTTGCTTTAAATGCCATTGTTATCTCTATGTGGTCCACGAGATCATCGGATCTACTTTATTTTTGATCCCGTACCTTATAATGATATGAGAAAATGAATGATCGAGATGGATAAACAAATACATCACCTTAGGCTCACACAGTTCTAGTCGTACGCTTAAAGGTGCAGCCACGTCGGACCATCATGCTCCATTGAGCCTCCCATGTGCAACCGCAAGTGTATTTTATTAATATGAATAATCAAAAGTCTCGGTATCGTGATTTTGATGAAAACAGGTGTTATCTTCCTAACTACTTCCTAACACGTGTAGCACGTGTTTGCTTATTTCCTTCTGCTGTAGAAGCTTTGCTATGCCCACACGTGTGTAGAAGTCAACTAATGCACACGCTGCCACGTAAGCCATCATGGTGGACAGGTGCAGTATCTAAGCCGTCTATCAGAACAGTATCACTACTGAGATTCTAGATCTCAGAAATTGGGTTGGTCCACTAGCCAGGTGAGACAGAATTAACTGAACAAATGTACGGTTCTAAAAATTCACAATAAATTTTCTAGTCCATTGAATTTATTTGTAATATCACGGCATAGTTACTGGATGGACCACCTTTCTTTAAAGGGTAGCAACATCTAATTGGTCGGGTCCACCTGATGGATTTCCAGATACACGCTCATGGGCTTAGCCAAACTCCTGTGGTAGAGTATAATTTGTAGTATAAATTTTTCAATGCTCTGATAGTGTAATGGATGATACACGGACTTAGGAATTTAATAAACTTATAGAGGTAATTTAAATTAAGATATCTGAAACAATGGGTTTCAGTTTAATTTCAGATAGCGTGTGACACGTACAATTAGTACCTGCATATCAAGCACCACACGCCGCCGGAGTAAAAAATGACGACTCCTTAAAATAGGCAATAAAGAGCCAAGCACTCGATTCTCGTGGACAAGAAATTCGCATACACGTGCATACGCATGGGGACAACGGCAGGTAGTGCTTCTTAAAGATGATCTGAACCGTTTATGTTCTGGACTCTATGCTAGTACGCGATACTTTAAAAAAAAAAAAAAAAAAAAATGTTGAATGGGCGATTATATTCTAAGATGAATATTTAATGGCTCATATTCAAATACAAGATTCACAGGACAGGATCATCAATGAAACATGATCATAAGAACATGCATTGGGGTGATTGTATAGGAAGATTAATATTTAATGGCTCGTATTCAAATCCAAAACGCGAAGATTAATATTTAAGGGCTCATATACAAAGATTAATATTTAAGGGCTCCTATTTAAATCCAAGATTCAAACCTTGCCTGCCGCCGGAGTATAAAATGACGACTCTTTAAAATAGCCAAAAACGACCGGACGCGGATTGCGTCCTACCCCCGCCCGGACGGTAATCCGTCCGGGCAGGGCTCTGTGGAACCCACCGTGATGTAACTGTTTCATCCTGCCGTCCAACGATTTTTTCAGAAAATTTTAATATGCGAGCCAAAAAGTGAGGCAGGTCCAAGGCTTGAGTGGACTATAAAGTGGGGATTGAACGTCCACCATTAAAAGCTTCTTGGGAGCCAGAGAAGTTTCGGATCAAGCTGATATATGTGTTTTCACTTCATCCACGTCTACGTGACCTTATGAATAGGTTTTATGGTAAAAAAAAATGGTAAAAAAAAATAATCACGTGAGCCCTTAGAAAGGTTTCAACGGTGGGTGTCATATCAGTGCAGGTTCCTTTGGTGTGGTTCAGGCAAGCCTCGGACCTGCCTCATTTTTTGGATCACATGTTAAAATTTTTTGAAAAAATGGTTGGACGGCAGGATAAAACAGTTACACCACGGTGGGCTCCACAGAGCCCTGTCCGGACGGATTACCGTCCCGGCGGGGGTAGGACGCAATCCGCGTCCAATAAGGACCCAAGCATTCCGACGCGGATTGTGTCCTACCCCGCCCGGACCGTAATCCGTCCGGGCAGGGATCTATGGGGCCCACCGTGATGTAAGTGTTTTATCCAGGCCATTAATAGTTTTTCTTAAATCATTTTAAGGTATCATTAAAAAAATTAAGTAGGTCCACAGCTCCAATGAATCACACCAAAGGAAGCTGCAGTGATGTTTTTTTATCATCCAACCTATTAATAAGGTCATATAGACATAGATGAATTTAAAAAATAAATATCAGCTTGATCCGAAACTTCTCTAGCTTCCAAGAAATTTTTAATGGTGGAAGTTAAATCCTTACTTTGTGGTTCACTTAACCCTTATACCAACCTCAATTTTTTTCCTAATGCCTTAAAATGATATGAGAAAAATGATTAACGGTGTGGATAAAACACTTACATCACAGTGGGCCCCACTGAGGACGCAATCCGCGTCCCAAGCATTCATTTTTCGTGGATAAGAAATCCGCACGCACATGCATATGTGTGGGGCCAGCGGCAGGCAAGGTTTCCAACCTGGAGTGCATTTTAAAGATGATCTGAACCGTTTATGTTCTGGGTTCTATGCTAGTGGGCCATCCTAAGAAGCGTTTGTTGAACGTGTGATTATATACGAAGATGAATATTTAATGGCTCAATGAAGCATGATCATAAGAACATAGCATTGGATTATTGTATGCCTAGATTAATATTCAATGGCTCAGGTTCAAATCCAAGACTCAAAAGGCAGGCTTGCCAATGAAACTTGATAAGAACATGGCAGGCAGTAACTAGAACATGAACGGTTAAGATGACACGTGAGCCCCATCCAGTCTGCCCATTAGATGGGGGCCTTATGTCAGGCCTGGAACCTAGATCCAACTGATCCATAATCAAGGTGGGCCACACTAAAAAGAAAATGCGAACACTCAGGTGGAGGGTACACCTACCATAGAAACTTGCATATTAAATGTGGGGCCCACTATTATGTGTATATGTCATCTGACCCATCCATTAGATTCTCCATGGTGATGAAGGGACATGCGGGACGTCAAGCCATTCTAAAAATATATTGGATGAGCTTTTTTAAGATCACACTGATCAAATGTCAATACATGGTTCAATGGTAGATGTACTGCGTTTTAATAATAATAATAAAAAAACATATTTAAGCATTTATATAAGATCTGTTATAAAAAATAAAAATAATAATAATTTTATAAATAAAACCTACTCATGTGTACAAGTCAAGCTAATGCACATGCCACTACATGTGTCATCACAGCAAACAAATACAATATGTGAGCCATCCCTAAGAAGGATACAATTGCTAAAATTCCCTATTCCTAGAACTAAGTCAGTCCACTAGTCAGGGGGCCACAATCCATTGAGCAATGCATGGTTGTAAAACAATGGGCTAAAGTTTTTCAACCCATCCAAATTATTCTAATATCATGACACACCTATTGGAAATTTCAAAACTTAGGGGAAATGAAAAATTTTAAGATTTATATTTTAATTTTATAATTGCATACAGATTCTCATTTTAATATTTTGGGGTTTCTAATAAAGAAAATTCAAAATTTTACTGTTAGAATTTCTCTATTCAGTGCTTATAAGTCATCGATTTCTTGATGTCGTTCTTTCAAAAAGGTTTCTCCTTAATATGTACCAATTATAAGAGAGGATGAGAAATGTACATGTGGTGTAGGGATGAACGTGATGAGGTCGATTACCTTCTTCCTCAAGGATAATTACTCCAAATTCATAAAGCCTCTCTTCACTCCTCACATAGACTTCTCAAATCCACGAGAAAAGAAGTAGTAAAATAGAAATAAATTCTATAAAATTTGTAATTTGATTGATGAATGAAATAAATGAGTTCATAACCCTTTAAATAGAGAAACTAAGTAATAGGAGAAATTTTAGAATCAAACTACAACTAAAACTCATAGAATTCACAACTTACTATAAATAGTAAACTTACTATTTATAAACGGTTGTAATGTCTACTAGTGCGCAAAGTTTTTTGCCAAAAATAGTAAGTGTCTTATTTGGCTTCACCAAATTGTTCTCCTAATTATTCTAAGCACTTTTCACATTGGGCGTAACTCCGAAAGCCCAACGGATGAAGAGTTATAATCAAACTAAAACATACTATTTATAGTAAAAATAGAATTAAAATAGGGAAACACTCGTCAATATGATGGTATTTTGCAATTCTGGCTTGCGCAAGGTTGGGTGGCTAAAGTAGCCAGTTCTACCCCAAAATCATATATTTTACGTCCGATAACTCATTTCGGATTGCAAGATACGCCCGATTTAAGGTTTGACGATTCGGATCAGTTCTGTCGTCGACCGTGACTTTTTTGATCGATCTTGGCCATGAAATTGTCCACGACCCGCTCTACATCAACACGTCAACACTTGGTGGAGGGTAAGGGAGATTCAAAGTCATTCATGCAATAAACCCCACAAGTGTGAAACTTGTAATTTAATGGAGGAAAGATGAGAATTCTTTGTTCTTCTTCCCCTGTATGAAAGTTGTAATTTGATAGAGGGGAGAGAGATGAGAATTCTCGGTTCTTCTTCCTCCCATGTGAAACTTGTAATTTGATGGAGAAAGAGAGATAAGAATTCTCTGTTCTTCTTCCCCTACACTGGGTTAGAATTTATATACAAGGAAGAATTAAAGTTTTGGAGAAACATCAATTATATAGTACTCTATCAATTTGGAATTCAATTACGGTATTATATCAATTTGGCTTGAATTCAGTCATGTGATATGTGTGTGCAGTGCATGGCATGCCAGAGCTTGATGTGACTCAATCTGAACCAAACACCTTTGACCCAAAGCTTCGAGATAAATCAAGAGACCGAGAACTCAATGGTTTAACCATCTATTTAGCTACTTGCAATAGAAATCAGACAACTTGCGAAGGGAAAGGTTCGTCCTTTTGAAGAGTTAATTTTACCTTTTTAGCCTAAAGGATTTTTTTTCCTACCATGATAGTGAGGTAGTTTTAATTTGCCATCCAATCGGTTGATAAGTTCACATAAGCTCTCCTTATTTTTTAGATAATGGTCGAGAGAGGAAAATCGGAAGTGTTGACATGCGAAACTTCCATTGGCCATCATGACGTGTGCATTCGATCCACACCATCCATCCATTTTTTCATACCATTTTATTGAATAAAACAAAAAAGAGGCGGATCCAAGGCTCAAGTGGGCCACACTACATAAACAGTGGGAATTGGACGTCTTCGGTTGAAAACTACTTAGGGCCACAGAAGGCTCTGATCAATCTGATATTTGTGTTTTACCTTCATCCACGTCCCTTATGAAGAGGTTAGATGTCAAATAAACCTCACAGTGGACTTTATGGAGGTTTCAATGGTAGTCATTTTATTCCTACTGCTTTTATAATGTAGTCTATTTAATATTTGGATGTGCCTCAATTTTCGGATTCATGCTTTAGAATGATACTTACTGTGGATCTAAAACATAAATTATTGTGGAGACTTAGAGAAGTTTCACGTGTTAAAAGTCATGTTGTGTAGTACACAATCTAGCATATCTTGTTAGTGCTGAATTTCCTTGTGCCTTCCACATACACTATCCACGCTCATAATTTTAACTTCTAAATATTTTTATGTTGATAATTTCTTTATAAATTTTTGAGAAATAAAAAAATAATAATATTTTGAAATTCTCCTGATATTTTTAAAATCCCGGCGATATTTGTCACTATTCTAACTGACGGTCCAGATTCAATTGATTGAATTGTACGCTGTTTTCAGATGTACGGTTGCATGCATGCATCCATCCATCCATCCACACCCATATAAACCTTTCTTCCTCACCTTCATGTGGTGTATCCCACCAGAGTTTATGGTGGGGCTGATTCTCAGCATCTACAGCGAACATGTGGAGACTCACCAGATGCACGGTTTGGATTCCACATACACATCATGAATGGGCCTCACCACCTCGAAAGCATATAAACATACCTAGTTTCTATGTTTGCATGCATGCATGAATACATTCATCCATCCACACCCATTTATACCTACTTCCTCATCTTCCTCTCACCCAAATCAAACCCAAAAACAGAATCCATTTCTCTAACTGTATACTACTCAATGATCAGACGGAAATCTCCACATCCCAATCCATCTATGATCCCCATCATCATAATCATCGTCTTCCTCTCCATACTCTCACTGAATCACTCCCAACCCATACAAAACCCTAATCTTCAACAAGCCTACGTAGCTCTCCTTGCATGGAAATCTGTCATCTTCTCAGACCCCAAAAACCTAACTTCCAACTGGAATGGCCCCAACGTCTGCTCCTACACCGGTGTCTTCTGTGCACCGTCCATTCACAACCCTTTCATCATTGTCGTCGCCGGCATCGATCTCAACCATGCCGACATCGCCGGCTCTCTCCCTGAAGAACTCGGCCTCCTCACCGATCTTGCACTCCTCCACCTCAACTCCAATCGCTTCTGTGGGACAATCCCAGAAAGCTTTTCCCACCTTCTCCTCCTCTTCGAAATCGACCTCAGCAACAACCACTTCGCAGGCCCATTTCCACACGTGCTCCTCTCTCTCCCTTCATTGAAATATCTAGATATCCGTTACAACGAGTTCGGAGGTGAAATCCCATCCCACCTCTTCGATCTCGATCTCGATGCTATCTTCATCAACAACAACAAGTTCCAGTCCGCCTTACCGGCGAATATCGGTAACTCGCCGGTTTCAGTTCTTGTTGCAGCTAATAACTACCTTAACGGTTGCTTGCCGTCGAGTTTGGGAAAAATGGCGGGAACTTTGAATGAGATTATTCTCTTGAATGACGGGCTTACGTCGTGCTTACCGCCGGAGATTGGAGCATTGGTAGGAGTTACCGTCTTCGATGTCGGGTTTAATAAGCTGGTGGGTCCGTTGCCGGAGACGGTGGGTAATATGATCAGCTTGGAGCAGCTGAATGTCGCGCATAACCAGCTCTCCGGCAGTATTCCAGCGAGTGTGTGTTCGTTGCCGAGATTGGAGAATTTCACATTCTCTTATAACTATTTCAACGTCGAGCCATCTGTTTGTTTTGGAATTCCGAATAAGGATGATAAGAAGAATTGCATCGCCGGCCGGCCTATGCAGAGGGCGAAAGCTGAATGTGATTCTTTTCTGTCGATTCCAATTAGCTGCAACGCATTTGGGTGTGCAACGCCACAGTCTCCGACACCACCGACAGGCTGTGGTGATGTGTTTGGATGTTTGGGGCAACCACCTCCGCCACCATCGCCAGTATATTGTATTGGTTTGGAGTGTTTGGAGATGCCGCCGCATCCATTTCCACCGTTTCCAATGCCGCCGCATCCATTTTCGCCATTGCCGATGCCGCCACCGCCGCCGAGAGACTGTGATGATGCCTATGGGTGCTGGCCAACATCGCCACCGCCGCCAGTAGACTGTGATGATGCCTATGGTTGCTGGCCAACATCGCCACCATCACCACCATTGCCAGAAATGCTGCAACCCCCAATATTTCCAGATCATCCTTAGTGCCCGTCCCGCGTTCGGGATCATTTAGGATCACCATTATTTAGAGGCGATGAACATTTTTTCTATTTTAATCGACAAAAATACTTTCAGTTTCAGCTGGTACACAAGCCGAGACATTAGCAATCTATATATATATATATTATATATATATATATATATATATATATATATATATATATATATATATAATATACTTTGTTAATTCGGGATCATCTTTTAATGATCGAGCTTCACTTAGAGGATGATAGAAATAATAAAAGCTCCAAAGTGACTGATAACCATTTAACTCCAAAAAATGAAATCTAGAAAAAGATCAAAGACAACCTAGCTATGTTCTTCTCCTCTTTCTTCTTGATTGGGTGGGGTACCATTTTCTTGTCTGAAATTATTGTCTTTTAGATATGACTTTGGAAATGAACATTCCAAATGTTTTGGAAGATGTAGTCATTTTTATGTATTGGAAATTTGGGCTTTGAATTGTAAGTACATGGGGACACGGTCTGATGATCTCGACCATCTATCTTCTCCATACTACCGTAAATGAGCTATACTCCAATAATCACGCTTCAGTGGTTCAACTAATTACCTTTGATTTTTAATTTTTAATTTTTTTTTTTTTGGGGTCTTTTGAGTGTGAGGTTGTGATCATCCATCAGGTGGACCATACAATTTTTACCATTGATCATTAAGTGAGCGATGTTTATGAGAAGAATGCATGGCATGGATGGTCGCCACGCTAGTGGCCAATCTGGTTTTGGGGCCAGGGCAACTTGACCCTACGATCGTAGACCATCGACATGATAGTGCCAACTGAAGATGCAGGATGGCCCAAAAACCTTCCAAATTAGAAGATCCTAGCCACCCAATATTTATCCAATTTCCCTGTGTTGGTATATTTATATCCAACCGTCTATCTCTAGGCCACTGATTGGAGGGTCAGGATTTTTCAACCTCGGAGATTTAAATTTGGTGTATTGACGTCAATGATCATGTCCCATTAAAGCAACGATTTGGATCAAACATGGCCACCAAATTCACGGAGTAGTGCATTAGGAAGGATACTGTTCAGGTGGCCTCTAAAACGAGGGAATGATCACATACGTTCCAATGTATGGTAATTACTTGTGTGGGGCCCACCATGATGTGTGAGTGCCATCCATCCAATGTTAGGTCTTGATCCTAAAATCCAGCCTCATCCATCGAAAAACTTCCAGATGGAATGTGGGGTCCACAAAGCCGTAGATATGCCATCCAACCCATTCATCAGGTGAATTATTCCACCAGGATAAGGGGATGAGCCAAAACTCAGGCCATTCCCAAACTCAGGTGGGCCAAATAACATGAACATATAGGTTTCAGGTGTGATAATACATTTTCCCTGCAGCATGTCCCACCTGAGTTCTTCGTATCATCTGATTCTTGACATGCACAGTGAAAATGAGGAGGCTCACCAGATTCACGGTTTGGATTCTTCACGCACATCAAGAGTAGGGCCCACACAGCTCGAGCATTTAATAATTACTATAAAGCATGTAATCGCTACTCTTCTAAAATATAGTGCATGCGAGTACACCCTTAGTCGTGTGCAACGTTTTGTACCTTGACAGCCATGCAATTCGTTTATTATAATCGGTCGGGCAGCAAGCATGATACACGAGAGGAGATCACGGGGTAGGCATGGAGAGGTTCAGCTTACATATATATTTTTTTAGATGGATGGAAGGCATTTAAAGGAAAAGTAATCTAAAAGGGTGTGGACCATGTTATGGTGTGAACCACAATGTGTTGGTTAGGTGGGCTACACCTTGATCGAAATAGACAGTTAGATCGGTGGAGTACAGATTTCTTATTAGATGATCTTGATCATCTGATCAAGACCCTACAAAAGGATTGTCAAAAGGAAATATAACCAATGGTCCACATTCAACAAACCAGAAATTAAATACTTTATACTTTGCTGCAATACGATGTAGTCGTACGAGCGTGAGATCTTGTCGTACGATGTTGTCTATATATAATTTATGCCAACTTAATGATGTACTATAGCAGCATGCTTGACAGTAACAAAAATTAAGCTAGGAAGCTAAAAATTTAATACTTTATACTTGCTGCAATACGATGTTGTCTATTAAACTAGAATTAAACTAATTCGATTAGATGTTCATGACAGATAAAAGAAATAAACATTGTAAAGTAAATTTTTTTTAAAAAAAAAAAAAAAATTGTATGTAATTGTATTGGCATTAGGCCCTGAGCTCTGCTTTAACAATCGTATTTCCTTTCGAAATCATTACCATGTGATATGCATGGCTGCCACGTAGCATCTTTTGAACCATCTCTTCCAGTCATGATAGGTCAGGTATAGACAGTGGGGCCTACTTGTCCAAAACAAAATCACCTACTTGGTAATATAGCATAAACATGCAGCACTAGATTATTATTACGAGTGATGAAAGGGTGGTTGACATTGGATAGTTTTCAATCCAACGGTGGAGAGCAATTTTAAAGATAATTAATATTGCACTTTTGCTACCCAATGCATATAAGAATTTCTATAGAAAAAGGATAGGGTTTGGTAGAATGCAACCCCACTTATAATTCTTGAGGACTTTAGCCCTTGAATATGGGTCGTCTTCCCATGATCCAAACCGTTCATACGTTGTCTTACCTTGTATGGTGGATAGAAAATGAATAAAATCTTCTAAATTCAATTTTTTGAGGAATCTGAAATTTAGATCTTTTGATTTGAAAATGGATGATCATTGTAACCTTTGTATAATCAAAGGGTTCAAAAATTCATCCTAAGAGATTTTTGGGACGTTCAAAAGAAGACCTATCTTATAAATGATCTGGGTTATTGAAAAGAAACATATCCAGTGAATAAAGTTCTAACGTTTTATATTGCAATATGTAGGTATATATTCAAGCAAAACTCCTTAAGGATAGAGGTAGGATTACATTTATATTTTATGGTTGGTAGGAAGTTGGTAGCTAGTTGTAATCAGTTTCCACACTTTTATATTGTGGCCCACATAAATCTAGGAATGTCCTGATTTTCAAAGGGAATCCATCCATCTTGGCATGCTACATCAGATGAGGATTGGATGGAATATAGAAACCAAGGTGGACCCCGCATACAATTTGGATGATTTGAATAGTGGGACTTCCCATCTCAATGGTTCCAAAATGTCTTCCAAAGCCCTAAGGAGGATTTGTAAGGCTTGGACCTAATCTCATGCCCACGGATGGCCAATGTTGATCTTCAAGCCTGCTGGGCCGGGTGCAGATTCAGTGCAACCCTTACCGTGGGGCCCACCCTGATGTATCTATTCTATATCCACATAGTTTATACTTTTTTCCAGCTCATTTTATGGCATGAGACTAAAAATGAAGCAGATCCAAATCTCAGATGGACCATACTATACTAAACAATGGTGATTGAATGGTCGACTGTTTTGTATAGCATGTTCTACCTGAGATTTGGATCTGCTTCCTTTTTCGGGCCCATGCCCTAAAATGATTTGGAAAAATGGTTGGATGTGCTCCATGTGGGCACGTGGCACCATCTTGGGTGAGATGTGCTCCAAAATCATGCTCATGATGCAAAACAAGAATTTTTATGTGCTTCAACGTCACTGCGCAGCAAATAACTGCAGTGACAATATACAATCAGATCATAAGTGTTCGCATTGGTCAAAATCAGAAACTCCCAAGTCGACTCAGACTACTCACCTCATGAAGAATACTCATCGAAACCAGATCAAGCGATGAAAACTCATCAATCATATTAACCCTAAAAAGAAATAAACTACCAGTATTGCATCAGAGAAAAGCCGGAGATGAGAAGCACCGCATAGACACTGAAATCCATGAGAGCAGCAGTCACGGCCTTCTGCAACACCAGCCCAAGCTCCAAAGCCCTACCAGCTTTCTCTGCCCAATCATCAGCATCTTGACCTGGGCTTCTCGGTCCTGCTTCAGCCCTTGCATGAGCACCGCCATGTCCCGCCAGTAGTAGCCCAATCACAACGGTGATATCTGTCAGTGAGAGCAGATACAATGGCCTAGAAGCTGTTGCACCTGAATCATAACTGCGATACCATATAACGGCCCACAGAGCAATGATGGCAGCACAAAGCAGGCGGATGTTCTCAGAAGCTGAGATGGAGGATGTGATTTGGCAGGCAGTGAAAATCCTACGAAAGGCAGGCAGTGGTTGTACGTGTGACTCAGTATGAGAAGTGGAATTGGATGAGTTCTGAGCTACCAAGGAGAGCGAGGGTGATTTTAGAGTCTCCCGAGGGAGCAAGAAAGATGTTTGGATTGTCGCAGGGAGGGAGATCGATTTTGGAACCAACAAAGGATGTACTTCGGAGTCGGTGACCAAGGAATTTGTCACAGCTTCAGAATCATCAGCCTCATCCTCTCCGTGGCGACCAACTGCAGCACCAAAAGGATTGATAAAAAAATTAAAAAATTAAAAAAATAATAATAATTAATTAAAAACTCATGAGATGGATAAAGAGGCAGAGCCCCTATCAATAACTACTGCAGGATCCAATTTGCAACTGATTATGTACATGTGGGACCAATGAATTGGTGATCCGGACCATTGTTATAATAAGTGTTCGAAGTATCGGTATCGTTACAAGTTTCGCTGGCCAAGGATACGGAAACAATATCGATATTGCCGATAATTTCGTTGCTAACCGAAAATGCTGGGAAACATGGGAAAAATGGTAGAATTTTCAACGAAACTTCAGGAGATGTTAAAATGTACATATTTGCATATTTAAAAATAAAAAAGAATGCAAAAAGAATGCATACATAACAAGTTTCCATTTAATAGGACCTTAAAAATATGTGTTGTTGTAAGAAATCAATCCAACCATCCCATCCGGCCTATTTAACCATCCAACCTTCCATCCAAACATCCATCAATTTCGCAAAATATCAACAACATATGATATTTCACCAAGAAATCATCAACAATTCGAAAGGAAACGAAAGATTGTGGTCTCAATATCATGCATGTTGCGATATCGATAATATAAAGATATTATCAATATTATCAATGACAAATTTAACACTACATACGACCATGTGCCCATGAAAAAAAAAAAATTGAAATAATTTTTTTCTAATTAAAAAAATGTTGATGATATCAATATGTTGGCTATATTATTGAAATATTGTCGATACACTTATAATACAAGCATTAACTAGAATTTACATAGTTGAAAATATTGGCGGTATTGATGCATTGGAAATACAAGCGACACCTAAAATTTACATAGTTGAAAATATTGGCGATTACATTAGCGATATTGATACGTTGGCAATACTTAGAGATAGATTGCTAATACTTGGAATTTCTGATACTACCAGCATTATCGGTATCGGTACCAATGTTATCGGTATCGCTGAGCTAGAGATAAAGATAATATCAGAGATAATTCGAACATTGGTTATAATCTGGTTTGGAAGATTCTGGCCATTAAAATTTTGGCCTTTTTCCATTGCATGTGGACTGTTGGTCTTTCCCTTTTCTTTAACCATTCCACCACATATGCCAGCATGGCAGACAGGTGCAAGATCCAAGCCATTCATCAGAAGGTATGTAGATTCCTTATCCCAAGAATCAGGTCTGCCCACTAATCAGGTGGGCCACATTTAACTGAACAGACGTACGGTTGTGAGAAAAACAGAGTTTTCTAACCCGTCCACTTATTTCCAAGCATGCCCTACCGAGTGGACGACTTTTAGTATTTTGTAGTAGCAGTGAGGTCCACATGGTGGGCATTCTTGATTTACTATAACAACAACGTGTTATCATTGATCTGGACCTAACTATTATGTCTGCTCTACCTTTGATCATCCGTAACTTCTAATATTCACTTGATCAGATCATTCAGTCAATAATGCTGCTTTTTGAATAACTTTTTTGGACTGCATCCTAATCGTCGTATTGATGGCCAGAGAAAGGGATGGTCTAAAAAATGATTATACTATAAAAGTATAGCTCATCCACCTGGACCAGCTTTGTCATTGCTTCAAAAAAGAAGCATTATTGACTGAAGGCTTGCTAGCCCCACACATACCCATCCCCAAGATGCAGCCCACATCCAACCTGGTACATTTGTAGGACATCTGAGTATTAAGGTGGTCCACAACCGTACACAGTGAACGCTTCAAAAGGACTTGCCAGCAGTCCACATCCAATTTAGGCATGAGATCAGAGGACCAGCCTGATTTTCATGGATGCTTGTCCTCACAGTGAGATCCCCAAATGCGCTGCTCAGATTTACTTTGCAATGTTGGCATGTGTGCTGCATGTAGAAGTGCGTGTAAAGAGAGGTGGGTTTGGAGCTAGCAAAACTCTCTTTTTTCTTTTTTATTTTTCTCCGGGCAAGGTAATGAGTTTTGTTAGGCCAAAGAGAAACTCCAGGGCAAAATAAAACCATGATGGCCAAACTGAGGAGGAGAAAGAAAACTTAAGGAGGGACATTATACAAGAAGCCCAATCTAAGATATCAGAGTTGGTCCTTCTAAATACTTCACAATCCCACTCCTATTTCAGAAACACCGATTATTTCTCCCTCCATAAAGCCACAATCCTGCCAAAAGCACAAGCCTTCAAACCTTCTTCCAAATCTAGTAAGCTTGAATTAATTAGACCCACTAAATGTCCCTAGCACTGTGCTGTGTGCAAAAAAGTGTTTAGAGGTGTGTGTAGATCATGGTTTCAAGAGTCATCCAAGTCAACTCACACTCAATGGAACCCGATCCAGTTCGAAACCACAAATTGTTAAAGGAGGCCCCGCTATTCAGCAGTGTTGTTAAAGGCAAGCTAGGCACATGCTTCAAGCATTTAGTCCCTATGCACCTCTCATGGGCCTGAGGTGAACCTAGGCGCAAGTCTCCCAGGCATGTGACATGGTACAAAATGAGAAAAGACACAAATAAATTGAATGTTGGACATTTTAACACCCAGCAGAGGTTGGAACCACTTATGAGGATCATATAAACCCCCTGTAAACACTTCTCCCCCTTCCTCTTGAACCAAAGATAGGTCTACAGAAACTACCTCCTTTTACAAAATTTCTAATATTTTCATAAATTCAAAAAAAAAAAAAAAGGTCTTCTTGATTTCTCTCTTCCACTAGTGCTGTGACATCAGTACCTTGGATAGGTTGATGATGGTTTGATTGATAGTTTTATGAAATGGTGGTTTGATGCATAATTGGCTTATTTGCCTTAGCTTTCAGTTTTGGATCTCTACAATATTTGACTGGCTAATTGAATTTATTTGCATGGTCATAAACTCATAATCACGACTTTATTCACTTTAATGATTTTGCATTATGATTTGATTCCTGTTAACTGTTTTGTAGAATTTAAATGGTTTAATCTTTCAAAAAACAAATTTTTGTGATTTAATTGAAATGATTAATTGATTCATTGGAAAGTTTTATGAGGGATGTGATTTTCAATGTCTGTTTCTGTGGAACAAACCAGTAAACAACCAGCAAAACTTTGGCAAAATGAAAAGGAGTCGCCACTAGCCCAAAAAAACTCAGAATCTAAGAAGGCTAGAATCCGCAGGACAAAATAAACCAAGGGTTAAGAATGATGATTCTGTTTGAATAATTCTACTATGGTCCAGTTTTCCAAAGGCACCAAGTAAGGGACCTAGTGATGGAGTAGGTGTTAGGATCTAAAATACTATTGCTCATATCGTTTCACTAAAATCATTGATTTAACACTGTTGGTCATATTATTTCACTAAAATCATTTAAAATATTAACTAATTCTTAGTGAAAAACTCGTTGACTATAATCCACCTATGTAATAGACTATTAGAGGGTGCTTGATTGTAATCAAGCTATGCAATGGTCTATTACATTACACTTACAGGAGTTTTGTGCTCTCATTTCCGATCCACAAACCTGATAAAGGAGGGTTGTGCCAGGTTGGGAGCCATCAACTAACTTATGCCATAACTTTCATCATGAATATTAATAATATGGCATTCCAAACTCATGAAGAACTATTTTTTAGTGAAAATAATATAAATAAATAAATTTGAAAACGTTAATTGATTATACTATTTAGAGAAAAATAACATGCAGCGTAAGCTATGAAGTGTGTAGTACAATAGCATACTACATAGGTGTGGCATTTGCCACATGCCATTTAAGCTATTTTCATGCATGCACTACTAGCACGAAGGCACGCTATACTACATATCGTAAGCAGTGTTTCAAATAGCGCCCGTAGTGTACGCTACGTAGCGTAGCGTGGCTGTAGCGCTACGTAGCGTCCCAAATAGCGTAAATCCTCTGTAGCACACGCTACAGGAGTCGTAGCGTACGCTACAGCTACGTAGTGCGTAGTGTCCGTAGCGTAAGCTACAATGTATTTTTTTTACTATTTTAGTTTTTTTATTATTTTTTCACATTTTCTTTGTTTCTAATGTTGAGGAATGTGACACTTGTATTGTACTTGATACTTTTAACCTATGGGATTTTTATTTCTTTTCGTAATTGTGACTTGTGGTTTCAATTAAACATTATTAATTAAAGTGGTTTTCTTAGAAAGTTGTTGATGTGATAATTATTTGATTTGGCTTATATATGTGGATTGACTTTTGATAAATGATAGCAATAACTTTTTTTAACATGCTTATAATTGATAAAATGAATCATCTTTTAGGCATTTTTATATTTTTCCCTTTTTTTTTTCACTATTTATTATATTTGTCTTATTTTTAAATTTAAAAATAGAAGTATCGTGTAGCTTACGCTACACGTTACGTATTTACGCTACACGCTATAGAGGGCTGAGCGCTACGCATCACGCTACCGCTATTTAAAACACTAATCGTAAGCTACATGGAACATAGCATAAGCTATTTGAAAAATTGTCTCTTTCCTAAGGCTTAGATGTTCTCTTCTTCTTCACCAGGTAGATCCTCTAAGGGCCTGTTTAGCCCGCGGGATTAAATGGTATGGAATTGCACTAGATGGGATTAACACCATCATTGCACGATGATTGCATGTCTGGAAATACCATGGTATTTTGACCATCCAATCCCCATGTTGGGACCAGATTCTTCCTCAAGCAAAAACATTGTATTAAGCAAAACCTTGTTCGGTGGACAATGGATTATAATCAACGGACCAGATTCATAACTGATGTCGGTCACTTGCACACGTATGCAACTCAAATGTCAAGAGTAAAGGTTGCATATAGATGGATTGCATAGATAAAACACATGCATCAATGTGGAGCCCACAGATGTTGTGGATTTCACAATCCACCAGTAATCCCGCACAGGACCGAATGGACGAGTGATCCAAAAATGGATGAATGGATGTGTTATGCATGTATGAAAGTATCAGGCATGAATGGATTGATATATGTTTATGAATGCATGAATGTAATTATGTATATGTGTGTGTGCATGGATGGATGGATGATGTATCTATGTATGTTTGTATCATTGTATGTATGCATGGATGGATGGCTGGATGCAAGTATGTATATATGTATGTAATGTGTGCATGTATGTATGTGTGCATGGATGGATGGGTTTAAGGAATGATGACTTCAAGCCAACATGTAACTCCATGTGGGTTAAAGGGATAGTAAGATGGGTTATCTTTTTCATTCCCTTGGTTTGGATGTCTTATTGTTTATTACCTGCATTTGTATGATATGAACTCGTTTTGGCTGCTATGATTTTTTTTTTTTTTTTTTTTTTTTTTGTGCAGTGTTTTGATTCAGAATATGTAAACATGAGTCTTTTAGCATCTCCTAAAGTTTCACTGAAAACTTTCACCTTTTTCTCCATATTTCTTTGATGCTTCCCTCAGCCAACAATATTTTTTCAGGTATCGGCGATATTATCGACAATATCAATACATGTAATGATACTGATATTATGAATATTGGATGTAAGAGATGGGTTTTGGTAAATTTGAGGGAACTTGAAGGTAAAAAGGTACAAGGGACACATGGCAAATCCCATAAGACTTTTGAGTGCAAAGGGAGACAGTACATTCCCATATGACCTTGGGGACTCTCTCGAAAATAAAGGTACAAGGGGGACGCATGTCATTTTCTCAAAAAATGTGGAAATAAATGGGGAGGTTCTTAGGTATTTTCTTTGGGGCAAAAAAGATAAATGGTGGACATGTGACATTTTCCTCCTCCAAGGGAGACACATGGCAAAGGGACAGAAGGAGACTCGTGGCACAAAAACACAAAAAGAGACTTGTGGCCAAGTTATTCAAACACAGTTATGTAACGCTTGTTACATAATGGAAATGGCTCAAGCTGCTATGTGTTAGCCTGTAACAGTCTGCTATGACAACAAAAGTCCCCTTTTCAGGGTTTTTTTTTGCAATTTTTCCCCATTTCTCCTCCACTTTTTGACATTTTTGCTTCTTTGACCATTTAAAACCCAATTTCAACTAGATTTGTACAATCATTGAAGAATAATACACAAAATTTAAGCCGTTTTCAAAGAATCAACGATCTATGGCCTAATTTGGGAATATATATATATATATATATATATATATATATATATATATATATATATGTGTGTGTGTGTGTGTGTGTGTGTGTGTGAAAAGGTACAATGCGCTCGAGCTGATTTTAACGCCCCATGAGGTCGAGCTATGTGGGCCCCACCGTGATGCGTTTCGAACATCTACCCCATCAGTCAGATGCACCATTCCATCGTGGGCCTAGGTATCAAAAATCAAGTCAATCGGTGACTTGTGTGGGCCACACCACATACAGAAGTGGGAAGGGGCCGTGCACCATTAAAACATTCATAACCATTTTTGAGGCCCACTGAGATGTAGTTTGCAAAGCCAGCCCATCCATTATGTGTGTCCCACTTGAATGAGAGTTCAGACCAAGTTTCAGGCGCATGCAAAACTCAGGTGGACCCCACCAAGTGCTTTTATATGTTTTAACGGTGTCTTCACATAATTTTAGATGGTATGGCCCACCTGAGTTCCGTATACGGCTGATTTTTGGGATATCCCATAATTTAAAGGGTACCCATCAAATGCACGGTGTTGATGGTCGAAACACATCACGGTGGGGCCCACACAACTCGACCTCACGGGAGCTTTCGTCATATATATATATATATATATATAGAGAGAGAGAGAGAGAGAGAGAGAGAGAGAGAGAGAGAGAGAGAGATTTTTAAAAAAAAAACCCTTGCGGCAAATTTATTAATTCAGCATTATATTACCAAATCGACCAATTCTTGCTAGATTTGTGTTTGATTTAGCGATATTTGTATAAATTTTCAATTTTTTGTATTTTGCTGATTCTTGTATAATTTTTAGTATTATTTTTTTATAAAATATTTAAGGTGTAGACTGTTCAAACATGTGTATAGAGTTTAGATCTACAACACTTGCAAATTCACATACTTCATGCATTAACATTTTATGGACTTGTATACAAACATGTTCTTCTTCTTCTTCCTCCTCTAATATTTTTCATATTTTTTCTTTAAAAAATCAACCGTTATGGCCGATAACGTAGCGAACACCCAACTGTTAAGTTGGCCATTACCATTATTGACTACCTTGCTCGTGGCACAAAAAGACATAAAAGAGACTTATGCGAAAAAAAGACAAAGGAGACTCATGCATAAAAAGACAAAAGGGAGAGACGCGGCAAAAAGACATTAGAACACGACAACAAGACAGAAGACTCGTGGCTATATATGAAATGGGAATATAAGCATTTTCCATTAGGAACACGTGCCAAAAAAACAAAGGGGGCTCATGGAAAATAGTTAGAAGGGAGATACATGATATTTTCCTTAGGAGAACACTTGGCAAAAAGTCAATGGGTACACCCCATGGCATTTTCCTAGGGGGAGACATGGCAAAAAGTCAAAGGCACACGTATGGCATTATCGTAAGGGAGATACGTGACATTTTCCTATAAGGCCTAAGAATCGAAAAAGGAAGGGATTGGGTGTGGTTTGGTCATATATTATGATCCCTTGTGAAGAGGAGTTGAGGAAGCCAATCCTCCTTATCCAATCCAATCAAAAGGTTTTTATAAACTCCTAATGTCAGGGGGTGTCTACAATTTCTAATATACATAGTAAAAACTAGCAATATTACCTTCTTTTAATCAGTTTTAGAGATAGAACTACTAAATGAATATCTATATATATATATATATATATATATATATATAGAGTCTTTACATATAATGTATCTATCATGTAAAATACACTAAAAATTGCATCAAACGGCTCAGTCTTGCAACTAGGTGTCACCTAGCACCTCAGGGATCTTAAGCCTTCACTGCGCCTAGCATTTTATTACACTACTAGTTAGAAGACCTTTGATCTTCTCTGGTGTTTTCTCCTTTGGAGTTCTTTCCTCTTCAAAAATCCGCATGTTCCTTTCCTTCCATATGCCCGCACCACGGCAAAAGGTAAAATTTTCACAAGATTCTCTCTAATTTGGAAGCCCCCCTGACCCTCCAGAGACCACTTTGGTAACCATGTTTCGAAGAACCCAACATATTTCAAAGCTAATCAAAACGAAATTATAGACAAAGCAAGCCACGTTGTGGTGAAGGAAAATGTAGGTCCAGTAGTATTCCGTACACTTACCAACTCAAATGTATATGTTGTGAAAGCTTTCATTTCTACGGTGGAGATCCAAGGTGAAGCTTTTCATAGTTGAGACATCCAACAAAAGGCCCCAACCCTTAAATAAATCCTACAAAACCTTTCAACACGGGGACACCTCAACATCCCTAAGGGCATGTTTGGCCGGCCGAATCCCATGGGGTTAGGAGGGATGGGATCATTTTTAAGGTAATGATGATGATGTCAGTGGATGGGTTGAAGTTCCATGGTTTTGCTATATCCTGGGACAAGTTCCTTGGGCTATTTGGACAGGTTGAAAAATCTTGGGATTATAGTTGTGAAGGTGTTTGAATGTGGCATGGGATTGAATGAATCCACTGGGGAATTTATTTGTGAAAAAACTGTCCAGGAAAGGCTGAGCATATGTCTCACGCGTCGGTGGTTCAGAAAGGTCATTCACAGGGTGATTAGGAATTCATTTGTGAAAAAACTGTCCCATTGAATGCAAGCACTTTGCGGTATGATGGGCTTCAAAACCACCATCAGGAGAACGAAACCCCTGTTTTGATACCCCATTTCATATAACCCTTTTTGGTATAATACGCATGCCGGGAACGTCCCATGAGAATGAAAGGGACTCGGCACGGGCGTGTCCTTCACCATAGAAAGTCAGATCTACCACTAAACCCTAAAAATATGAGGAATTGCGGAAGATAACATTGACTCAAAAAAATTACATGCTACACATACCTGTCGTTGCCAACCCAGGAGCAATCTACAACGACTTTACCTTCTCCACTACAAATACACAGCCGCAAGGAAGAGACAAGGCCATCTCTATATAGGCGCTGATGGATCGCCTGTAGAAGACGCGACCGGACGCTGGTCGTCGCGTGCCCAAACCCGCGCGTGGGATTGCGTGATCCCATCCCTTCAAAACCCATCTAATCCGTTCGTCCAAATGGGCCTTAAAGGATTGAGAGTTGGAAACGGACTTCAAAATGAACTACCAAGAAGAGGACATAGACCACTCGGTCATCAATCTTGAACAGGACCAGGAAACTTTTAGCAAGAATGCTTAACCGATCTTCAAAGAGGTTAATCCAAATATTACAAATGTTTTAAACACAATATTTTAAACCAAACCACCCCTAGGATCTCATAACACTACTAGACCAACACCTCTTTTCTTCAGATAAGACTGCATAATCTACAACACCTATTGTCAAGCCATGATTCCTAGACTCAAGATATCTATTGTAATACCCTAAGGGCCCGTTTGGACGGATGGATTAGATGGGTTTTAAAAGGATGCGATCACGCGATCCCACCGCTCGATCCCACGCGCGCGTTTGGGCACGCGGTTTTAAGGCAAACCGCAATATCCCATGGGTTTTAGACGGACTCGTACGTCCAGAGAAGGGATAACCCAGGCGTCCGTCTACTTCCTCGAGCCCATCCACCAAATCAAACAAGGGATTTGGAGGAGATTTGAAAATGACGTCTCTTCATTTCTCTCTGTCGCAGCGAGCCGTACCTGAAGAAGACGACCAGCGTCCGGTCGCATCTTCTACAGGTGATCCATCAGCGCCTATATAGAGATGGCCACGTCTTTTCCTTGCGGCTGTGTATTTGTAGTGGAGAAAGTAAGGTCGCTGCAGATTGCTCCTGGGTTGGCAACGATAGGTATGTGTAGCATGTAATTTCTTTGAGTCAATGTTATCTTCCCCAATTCCTCCTATTTTTAGGGTTTAGTGGTAGATCTGGCTTTCTATGGTGAAGGACACCCCCGTGCCGGGTCCCTTTTGTTCTCATGGGACGTTCCCGGCATGCGTATTATATCAAAAAGGGTTATGTGAAATGGGGTATCGAAACAGGGGTTTCGTTCTCCTGATGGTGGTTTTGAAGCCCATCATACCGCAGAGTGCTTGCATTCAATGAGATAATTTTTTCACAAATGAATTCCTAACCATCCTGTGAATGGCCTTTCCGAACCATCAACGCGTGAGACATGGGCTCAGCCTTTCCTGGACACATCATTGCTTTGTGTTCCTGGAGTTCAAGAAAAAGTCAGTAGCATCCTGTATCTGCTTTGTGTTATTTGAGTTTTGTATCCACCTGAGATTTTTAAATTCGGTCCTAAAATGGTATGCCGCACAGATTCCTACCTGGACGGATTACCGTCCGGCTGGGGGTAGGACGCTATCCCCGTCCGTCCAACGAACCACAAAGCCCACAAATTTTTTATATGGAAACAATTCTGCGTTCCCTGATCCCAATATCCAAACGTCCAGAGTTGTTTTCCCCAGTGGATTCATTCAATCCCATGCCACATCCAAACACCTTCACAACTATAATCCCGAGATTTTCCAACCTGCCCAAACAACACAAGGAACTTGTCCCAGGATATAGCAAAACCATGGAACTTCAACCCATCCACTGATATCATCATCATTACCTTAAAAATGATCCCATCCCTCCTAACCCCATGGGATTCGGCCGGCCAAACACGCCCTAAGTTGAACTTATACCTTCTGAAAAATCACACCCATGCCTAGCTAAGTCCCCCACCTCTTTTTACGTCCCTGACCTTGCTAAAGACCTTCTGTCTACTCAACCAACTCCCCTCATAAGCCTTATCCAAAACCAACCCTCCACATTTAGCTCCATAATTTTTCATGAGGATTCCATGAAGCATGAGCTCGTTCCTAGAACTTCACCACCACATCGCAAGCAAGGCCCAATTTTTTATCCTTGATCTTCCCACTCAAAATACTTCCTCACATTTTGGATTTTTTAACATTCTTTCACTTGAGAAGGTGAAATTTGTGCCCGCACTTCTTTGTAACATATGGAAATCCCTTTTAAGCTTCTAAAACTATTTCCGCTTAAACTACAGATATTTTAAACAATTGTAACATGTTAGAAACTAGCCAAAATACTTGATTAAGGCTATCCACTTGCCCAATGATAAACATCCCTCTTCCACATTTCTCAAGTCCTCCAACAACAAGATCCAACATGGATACCAATTTCAATGCACACCAAACAAAAAACCAGGATACTTCTTTGGAAATTCTTATTTTTGAGAAACGATCCAGAACATCATGTATGGAAAACTTCCAATGCACGCTGGACTACTTCAATTTGTTGGCAATCACATCACCAACCTGGACTGTCCATTAGGTCCAATCCACTATTCTACAGCTACTGGGCATAAATAACAGCAATCAGACAGCAATAAACATCCACGATTGAACGTATCTTTTAAGAAAGATCTCATTCATCCATTTGTATGCCACTGATTGGAAGGTTTGGATCATCCAACTAGTATGATTTTGTGAAAGGAGCCTATGAAGAGTGGACTGGACCTAATGGACAGTCCAAATATGTGATCCAGATGCCAACAGGTCCAAATGCAACTATGTGCATGACAAGGTTTCCATAAACTTAGCCCACTCACAATCTGTTCAATGGTCATATGGATCCATAAAGCCCCAACATTTCGTCCTTTTTCGATTTTCAACCGTTTTGCTTCATCAAGTTAGGTGGATGTCTAATTTTGTTTAGAAAATACAAACCAAAGTCTAGTCTAATGTCTACTTAAATATTAAGTTCAATTGACTTAGGAAAGTTAAATGAATTATACCAGTCAAGTACCAATCCTATAAATATCCACCATGTAAGCATTCTTGTCAGTAGTATTGAATAGTTCTTTTCTCACTGCTTGTGTCCTTTGATTGCAATATGGAAGAGAGATTCCTCAACAAGTGATGTGGCTCCACCTAGGAGACATGACGTGAAGCGACTTTAACAAAAACAAAAGCACATTATACACAAGTTGCATTCAACAGCTTTAGGTGGACGCTTCTGTTGACATGAGATGATCACACTTGTGGATGATCATTTATATAGGTATAGGGTGAAGCATAATCTGGGGAAGTGTCATATCTGTCAGCTAGGAAAGGGTTCTATTAGGAATTACCTGTCCCAGAGGCATAGTGGAAGGATGTTAAAATGGACTTTCCTGAGGTTACCAAGGACTCACCAAGGCTGCAATTCTATTTCTGTGGTGGTAGATTGTTTTTCAAAGATGGTACGCTCCATTTTGTGTTAGAAGACCTCTAACGCTTTGTATTCGCTATCCTATTCATCAGGGCGGTCATTCAACCACACGACATCCCCAAATCACCATTTCCAACTCTGATGGGAAGCTTGTGAGCTAGCTTAAGAAGACCATATAGGCAAAGACTCAATTGAAGTTCTAACAGCTTATCTTCCTCAGCCTAATTAGCAAACAGAGGTTGTGAATAGAAATTTGAGGACAGTTTTACGCTGTTTTGTTTGAAAGCATGTCGCCGCATGGGGTCTATTGTTACCATACATGGAGTTTGCATATAATAGCTCCCTTAGGGCCTGTTTGATTTTTGAGGGAAGAGGTAATTACCTGGTCAATAAGTAATAATTACTTACCAGGTAATTACCGCATCGTTTCTTGCGCCGACGTTGACGGCTTAACTTTTCGGCATTAAAACCGAGGATGGCTGCCAAATGAATACAGGGCCCACTGTGATGTACGTGATGTATCAACACCGTTCATCCTATATGTCAGCCTCATTTAGGCCATGAACCCAAAAATGAGGCAGATCCAAAGCTCCAGTGGACCACACCACAGGAAACAGTGGAAATTGGATGCTTGTCGTATAAAAATTTATGTGGCCCTCAGATGTTTTGGATGAAGTTGATACTTGTGTTTACCCCTTATCAATGTTTTTATGACTTCATGAACAGATTAGATGACAAATAAACATTAATGTGCGCCCAATAAACAAAATAACTTTCAATGGCGGACGTTTAAGGCCATTGTTTCCTATGGTATAGGCCACTTGAGCATTGCATTTGTCTCGATTTTGGACTTAGGCCCTAAAATCTTCTGATAAAACAGATGGACGGTGTGGATATGTCATGCACATCACAGTGGGGTCCACAAATGTAAGTCAGATTTTTTGGACCAATTTTTGAGACGAAAATGCATTTGAAATTTCAAACACGGTGAAAAGGTAATAATGACCTTTTTCAAGGGTATTTCCCTGATACACAAAAATCAAACACGCCCTTAACAGAACTACAGGCCAATCACAGTGCAAAATCACCCATGACATCACCTTGAAAGCAACCAGTCAATCTAACTTCATTGCCTATTTCTTACCTCTTGAGTGAGGACGCTGAGTTGTTCCTGCAACATGTTTGAGAGATCCACAAAAGTGCCCGAAGGAAGATCGCTGACAGTAATAAGCAATACAAAGAACAGGCCAATGTGCATTGCCGGTTCATTGAGTTCAAGGAAGGTGAAACAGTGATGATTCGGTTGAAGCAGGAGTGGTTTTCAAGGGTGTTATCTGAAGCTACATTGTGAAAGGATCAGGAAATATCAAGTGAAAAAAGGGTTGGGATCTAGTGCTTAGTGCCTACTAGTTGGAGTTTTACACTGGATCTGTATATAAGCCCTATCTTCACCATGGAGGAGTCGGCCATTTATCATGGTATCATGAAATACATGATGATGATATCCACAAGTGCTGAATTGAATTGATGATTAGATCATTTTGGCTAGTTGTGGCCGATATCACAAGTATCTCATCGATTGGAAGAACTGTTTGTTGTCAGATTGCAAATGAATTACTAGGAAAACTTTCACTGCATCAACCCAGACCTTTATGAGGTTATGAGCAATGCATGTCCATTTATTCACAGAAGTCAAGTTCTTTCAAGCCAGAGAGAGTATATGGTTTGGCCCACCTCAATCTGGAGATACAGATGCAGATCCCAGGGTAGCCACCAAAGGATCAGATCTGACCGTATGATCATTCCAGTCAAGCCTTATGGCCAGTTCTGACTTTCCAATCAGGTGGACCCCCTACACAATCAGGCCCGTCATGGGTCTCTATTAGTGGTCTTGTTCTATTGTGTACTTATTGGGTTTCTAACTCTAGAATGTTGGCTAGTAGTGTGATTAGTAGTGGGCTTGTTGGTTAAGGACTTTTTTATAGATTGCATTAACTAAGTGGCCGTAAAGGGAAAAGAATCACAACCCACAACGGGCATCACAACACTCCCATGTTACATAACAATGCCGGCCCAATCTGTATAAAATCTTCTCCTATTTTAAGAAATTCCTTCAAAGACCCCATCTAGAAACCAACATCGCTCCTCACTCTATAATTACTTGGGCAACAGTTATGCATTTGTTGTTAAACGTCTTGGCATCTCTATCTTTCTATACCAACCCTAGAAGTGCTAGAAGCAAAGGTCCAAAGTGATCTACCCTTACAACCTCTAGGACCGACCAGCCACACTTCCAACAACATGGCTAAGTTGAAGGGGGAACATGTAGACTTCTATAGTTAAGGACTATAAATAGAGGTATATTAAGTCTACAATTAAGTAGAATGATGGTTCTTTTTATAACCAAATTTTATTAAAAGAAAAGGCAAAAGAATCCAACAAAGCAAAGTTAGGGTGTCAGAGAGAAGGGGCTGATGACGAGGGATTATCAAGAACCACTCAAGGCAGACACTCCCCCCAACACATGCGCGCATGCAAGCACACACATACACACAAGGAAAAGATAAGAACAATTCCCAAATTTATCCTAGCCACATCAGGAAAGGCCCTTAATTCCACAGCCCAATTAAGAACTTCCCTTTGAGCCTTGTCAAATACGACTACAATTGGCATATGTTGTTGCACTGCACGTTTTATTTCCAGTCTTCCCTATAAACCATAGTCTAGTCATCAAAGCAATATGCAATAGAACCTTCCTCCTCATGCACAAAACAACCAACATGCCAGGCCTAGTTGAAAGAATCTATCTTTCCTGAATCCCCAAAATATTCCAAACCTCTCTTAGTGACAATGTCAATCATCCTATTGAAGAACTTCAACAACAAGGAGAGGGGTCACCTTGACTCATGCGTCTTGATCCTTGAAAGAAGCCTTCAGGGAAACCATTAATGAAAACTGAGTAATGCACAGCAGCTGGGCATTTAAAAATCCATTGTCCCCATCTAATTCCGAAACCCATTCTTCTAAGAACATGTTGGAGAACCTCCCAATTAATACGAGATCATACACCCTTTTCATACCCAACAAGTAGATAATCCATAGAAAAAATAAAAATAAATAAATAATAAAAATAAAACTTCCTTGTGTTTTGAATCAATACACTAATGTGCAACCAGTGCATTGTTATTAATCTGGTTGCCATGAAGAAAGGGCCCCTATGATTTGGAGAAAACTCCTAGCACCACATGCACTCTTTCAGCAGGAGTTTTAGCCAAAATTTTATAGGGGCTGCCTATGAGGCTAATCGGCCTTAAATTCCTCAACTCCTCCCCTTACTTTTAAAAAGGCACCACCTCCTTGGAAAGCTTCCGTCTTACATGGAATTCCACTATAAACTCCATAAGGTCTTCTTTAACAGCCTCCCGAAATACTTGGAAAAAAACACGATAGGGAAACCGTTAGGGCATGAATCTTTATCCCTGCCAACCCCACTGACTGCTCTTTTAACCTCCTTGTGTTCCAGCCAATCAGCCTCTTCTGCACCTATCTAGTCACACTAACATTTGTCAAACTTGGGCTGGTTCCACCCTTTATCAGTAAAAGCTCAGAAGATAGTTCTACCTATGTATTACAAATGCCCTCCTTTTCCATCACCCTTCTTTCATCAATCAAGATACTATGAATTATGTTTTGCCATGCTTTTAAGTTATTTTCATCTAAAGATCAATATCGAAGAAAGTGAGATCTTGGGTGTCAAACTGAATCCAAAAGAAGTTGGCAAATTAGAGAAAAAAGAAAGCTACAGAAAAACTGAAAAGAAAAGAAAATACAAAGGCCCAACCCAGGGCAACCCCAAAGATCAAGGCGCCCAATCTCTAAACAAAACGAGTGTCCTAGAAAACACTGCAGCTGACGAAGTAGAAATGCTCCTAAAAAACCGGTTATTTCTTTTCGCCCAAACCACCCAAAGGACTGAATAAGAAAACGCGCAATGCTTTCAAGTTATTTTGGTCTGAAGATCAATATCAAAGAAAGTGAGATCTTGGATTTCAAACTGAATCCAAAGGAAGTTGTCAGATTAGTAAAGGTATTCAGTTGTAAGGCAAGCAACCTTCCTTTGTATATTGATAGAACAAAAACCGTCTAGTTGCAATAACAAGTACTTGTCTCTTATATAGGTAGAATCAACCTAATCAGTTCAGCTATATCTAACATGCATTTATATTTCATGCTGTTTTTTCAATGCCCAGCTAGTGTGTTCTTAGTTGGTTGGAAAAGTTTAGGGAGGGGTTCCTGTAGAGAGACATAAGTTTCATGTCATGAAATGGAACGAAGTATGCAAACCAATTACCAAAGGCAGCGCTGGCATGAGAGAATTGAAATTAATGAACATGGCCCTCTCGGGGAACATAATTACCCCATCCCCTGCCCACCCTTAAAAAAGAAAGAAATAAATAAAATTCAGAACCATGCTCAAGCCTTTTTCCCTTGAGTCTTTTGATTCTTTTTTTGGCTGATTTATTGTAATATTTTGGTGTTTTCCTTCCTCATCTTCACCCCTCTTTTCTTTTTTAATTAAAAATGCCACCTTTAAAAGAATAAGAAGAAAAAGAAGAAGACAAAAAACATCAGAAGAGGCTCTAGAAAACCACCCCTTATCAATGTTCGCCCTTGAACATTTGGTTTGCATGCCTCTCGTTATCTTCTTTTTCTATCAATGAAATTGTTATTGTTATGAACCTGGCCATGATAAATCCCTCTGAATCAGGTGTCTTAGCCTCTTAGATAGGATCACGCGTGTTAAAGAAGACCCTATCTTCTATGTCCTAATCACAAGGCATAAGCAGTAGGAAAAAGGAAATTTTATTCAATAAACAATAAAAAGAAGGAAGATATTTGCGTGTGCCCTTAGCACATTGTGCACCTTTTGATGCAAAACCGAAAGGAAAATCAACTAAATCAATAAGAAAAGAAAGAGATTGTAGGAAAAGAAGACCCAACAATCCTCTAGCCGAATGCTAGAGATCACAGATGCAAGACAGTGAGCAAGCTCAACAGTCCTCTACTCTAGAACTAGAGACCACTCTCTCTCCCTTGAACAACACCATAGAGAAAATAAGAGAATTTCATAAAGAGATTATTAATTAGCTTTTTTTATTCCATTGGCCATAGGTCCTATTTATAATCAACCTTACCATATGTAATAAAGGATATGGAATTTAAAAATCTGTGAAAATAGGAAGGCACCTAAATACAAAGCATTCTAATTAAGAAAATGCCTAAAATAAGAAGATACTTAGATATTAAAATTATTCCCTGCCGAAAATAAATATATGAAAGAAATAGCAAATTTCCTTATCTAGAGATTTGAAAGAAATGGGAAGTGATGATGGGCTGAAAAAGGAAGGTGGTCCTTTTCTTATACACACGTGTGGAGCGTGCACGCGTGATATGTGGGCATTTTCTTCAAATCTTGATCAATGGGCTTGTGTGGCCATTTGGTTGCATCACCTCTCCTTCCTAAAAGTGCCTTCATAACTGAAAATTAAAAAGAATTGTTGAAAGTAGAAAAAAGGACCCATAGTTGGGGCTTTGTGCAGATAGAAGTGCTGAACAAGTCAGGCCTCTTTCTTGGTCCTGCAGTTTTACATCTTGAACAATTCGGGCTAATCAGCATTAATGTGGTATGCACAGATCAATCCAAACTATCCAGATTGTGGGGCCTGATATAAGTGAGGGGTATCCTGATATTTACAGTGACTGAGTGATCCTAGCCATACAACTAGTGTCGATCATATGTACATCCTAAAAACCAACAGGATGGAGGTCCAAATTCAGTGGCCCAATAATCAGGACACATTGGTATGCATGTATACCAATTGAGATTGTGTACCGATTGAGACTGTCAAAATTGTAGGATCCACCACCAATGAAGCATATCATGAAAATTGCCCTGGTTGAGTGATCCTAGCCATCCAACTGCAGCCAAAGAATAAAAAGGCAAAAGGTCCAAACCAGGGCCGATGATATGGATGGGCTGGAAAGTAAGAAAGTGCATGCACCGATCAAAAATAAATAAATAAATAAACAACATGCCATGTGAATGGTGGACAAGTGGCGACCATTTAGAGAAATGGAGGGACCAGATATGTATCCCAATTTGGAAAACAAAATGCAGCCCAACAGAAGCAAAATGAGGGGTAGTTCAGCAACCTGGAATTTGAAGCTTACTTGAGGGCCTGTTTGGATTGTGGGAAAAGAAAAGGGGAAAAATGAAGCACTTTTCCTGTGTTTGGATAACAAAGGAATAGTGGATGCTGCACAGCAATATTATCCAAACACCATAGTAAAATTTCTTAGGCACAAGAAACAATGTTTTTTTTTTTTTTTTTACTTTTTTCTTTTTTGTCAGAGGAAAATGAGATTTCTGATTGCTATCCAAACAAGACCCCCAAAAATGGAATCCATGGGAATCCACCATTGGATAATCATTGCACATTTCTTTTCCCACTATCTAAACAGGCCCTAAGAATCCAATTCCAGGAATTGTGTTCTTGAAAAATTCGTGCTGCCGGTCATTACCGGAAGCCTGAAATCGGAATTCAATTCCAATGAATTAGCAAGCCAGCTTTTTCAGAAAGAATCATAAATGAGTTAATATCAGGAATTGAGCAAATTCCAAAGAACAAATGCAATAGAGAAAGGAAAGAAACAAGGAAATCGAGGAAAGCAAGAGAAGAAAATTAACAAATGAATTGAATTAGAGAAGAAGATGGAAAACGGACCGCTGATGGCATCGCGTCGAGTGAGCTTTGGGGCAGGAATTGGGATTGGTTTCTCATTCTCTGGGAGTGCTTGGATCTTTCCGGTTATGAAAGCCATGCGATCCGCTCCGCTATCTGAAAGCCTCCTTCGCCTAGCATCTCTTTTCCCACCTTCCATCTCTCTCTCTCTCTCTCTCTCTCTCTCTCTCTCTCTCTCTCTCTCTGAGATCCGATGTTCTACGTATTCTTTTTCTCCACAGCGAAATCTCTCTCTCTCTCTCTCTCTCTCTCTGATCCGATTTTCTTTTCTCGGTTCGGAATCCTCTGCAGCGCCTGTTTTGCGCAGCCGCGTAAAATGGACTCGTATTCGGTAGTGACCCCTCCGGTTCCCCGCGTCCGTCGGTGCTTGGAAAACCTCTGTGGGCCCCACCATGGTGTATGCGTTTGATCTGCGCCGCCCATTCATTTTTCCAAGGCTCGTTCTAGGGCATGACCCACAACTGAGGTAGATCCAGATCCCAGGCGGACCACACCATGGGAAACACTACTCATTGAACTGCCACCGTTAAAAATTTGTAGGCCCAGCAAAAGTTTTGAATAAGCATATATTTTTGCTCTTTAATGACATGTTTTAGGATCCTTATTCTTGCTCGGGTGGTAGACTCTCATGAGTTTCAACGAGCACATAAAACATATAAAAGCACTTGGTGGGGGCACCTACATTTTCGATATGGCTGAAACTTAGTTTCACCTCTCAACACCCAATGGATGGTTTGGATTTGTGAACCGCAGGCCCAATAAATGATTATGGATGTTTTAATAGGCGAGTAACCTCTCTCAAGTTTTATACATGGTGTCATGGATTGACTTGGTTTTTTAAGCTCAGGATTACTATGGAATGGTGCATCTGGTTGATGGGGTAGATGTTCGGCGCACATCATGGTGGGGCCCACACGGCTCGAACTCATGGGAACTTTCCATTAGGTTGAGCTGTGTGGGCCCCACTGTAGATAAGTTAGGTTCCAAAGGTCAGATTATAGCCGTGATTCTTAACGGTACAATAAATATATATTAATCTAATAGTTGAATTCCCAACAAAAGTAATTGTTGGTCACGATACATCTAAACAACTGCCCATATATTAGACGGTTTATTTTGAATTACCTGTTTGCAACGCATGAAATTTCTCGGTAAAAGTGTCTGCCTGCGTATCATTCATCACAGTCTGCCAGAGTATCAATGTATGTTTTTAGGAGGGCCCACGCTCATCGCGTTAAAAGCGGTCAACTATGGAAATTCTGGGGCAGAGGTGAAGAGAGGGAGCTGTTGTTACTGTTGGGACAGCCGGGCCGGCAACAATTCGGCCAAGCCGTGACCGAAATAGGAGAATATAGATAGATTGATAGATAGAGAAAGAGAGAGAGAGGTCGGTGGTGTTGGGGTTTCGATTTCCAGCTGTTTGATTGAATGCATGAATGGGGTTTAAGAAGAGGAGTTCTTCTACTACAGCCAATGCTTCTCCATGTGCTCATCTCAGAGCTGCATACAATGACTGCTTTAACAGGTGGTTCCCTTTCCCTCACCCTTTCTCTGTCTGTCTCTGTAGGTTTGGGACTGTTGATGATGGAAATTGTGGCAGGTGGTACGCTGAGAAATTCACCAAGGGTCAGTGGGACAAAGAGGAATGTGTCTCTGAGTGGGACAAATACAGAGCTTGCCTTATTGTATGTTCTCCTCCTTCATTTTCTTTTTATTTTCCCGACATTTTTATAAAGCAATGACTAGTATTCCAGTAGTTAATCTCTATTGCAAGCTTTTCCTGTTTTTATATTTCTAGGTTTTATGCCAAACTGTGGAAATATAACAATGCTTAAGTAGAATTACTCATTTCTTCTCTCATGCTAGTATTCTGTGCAGATGCCAAGTCTTTCTAACCCTTAAATATAATACCCCCAGGCACCCAATTCGGTCAAAGAAAGAGGTTTCTTTCGATTATTTTCAGCTGTTTTCTTTGGGGGTTGCCAAAAGGTATTGAAGACAGGTATTTCACCTAAACTCGATGCTTTTTAGGGTGCAAAAAGGTAATCGAAGCTCCCATGTGACAACCATAGCCATCTGATGGTTGGCCTGGAAATGGACGGTTGACAACAACAACATAGATAAAACCCACCTTTCATATGGCTGTGATTGTTTGATGTGCAGTGGTTTCATGTCTAGCACATGTCAAAGGCTGCGTCCCACCTCATAAGCAACATCATTGTGCTCGGCTTGAATGGAAACTGTTGGGGGCCTTGCACAAAACCTTAGGATCTAGCCCTCCAGAACAAACCAGAATTATGGATAATAAAGCAATGAAAATAATCAATGCATCAATCACACACCACACAAGAGAATTTTTACGTGGAAAACCCTCAAAGAGGTAAAAACCACGGGACCTCGTCCAGATCAACAATCCACTATGAAGTAGAACGTTACAATCTTCTTCACTCACGCAGGAGTGGATAAACGATAAGAAAAATAGAGAAAACCAGAGAGATCTTACCGATTATGAGGACATAGAAGCGCTGAGATATAGATTGCACAGTAGAGAACCTCCACGAGCAGAACCTCCCTTTTATAAGTTTCCTTTCTCTCTTTCTCCCTCTTTCTCACCTTTGATAGCCGTAAACCCTTTAGCAAATCCCTTGTAAAGCTTTAGGAAACCCTCTTGTTGTTTTTCTCATCAACACAACATACCCTAGAAAAACCCTAGGGACCCTTTTTTATAGTTTTAGGAAACTCCTTTCCGCATCCTAGTTGCGAAAGGACTTTGCGCATCCCAGTTGCGAAAGGACGACAGGTCAAAAAAACCCATTAGAAACAGCAGTAAGTTGGGCTGAGCATTGTACAATACCATATATTAACTGTTTATGCCAGATCTGACCACGTCAGATTCAAGGACTTAGATGATGCCACATGGTAGCAAGATCTCTGCAAGAGACAAGTAAAAGATTTCTTCGGTTGCTATGACGATCGAGAGAAATCAAAATTTGAGAAGTCACGAGTAGTCTAGAAAGGGTAACCTAGTTGGCTACGACGAGGATACATGTGTTGCATATCCAATTCATGTGGTAAAGCCAGCCGTTCACCATAAAGGCCTCATGACCAAGGTTGGTTTTCAACCGAAACACGGTCATGTGACAGGTTCGGCTGATCCACCACGATGGTTTGCGTGGTTCCTACGACTGAAGATATCTAGGGCACGATTATGCTAGCATGGCCTCATATTACGGTGCATTATTCACATTTGTGCAAATAAGTAGATAATTATCACCATAAGTGGTGGCTCGAGAGAGACTCTTGTCCACGTAGTGGGGATATGATGTGCATGCAACCAATGGACAACCCATGGCAAATGATTGGCCTACGTGTCATCGTTTGATAGGCCACAACTGTCTATGGGTCCAGCTGGTTATCTCCACATCAACGGACATGAGAAGTGACCATGAAGATCTCTCCTCGCAATATTCCTCAGGGTTCTATAAATAGGAGGATGATTGAAGAGTTTCAGGCCCTCGCTAACCCAACATATATCAAATCAAATCAACAACGCAACATTGCCTATCAATTTTATTATTTTATCTTTTATCTTAGTTTAGTACAACCTATCTACATTGCTACATTGGGCTAGTCTTAGGCTAGGAGCAATGTAATAATCCGTCTACGCTACTACATTGGACCAACTTAAACTAAGAGTGGTGTAATTCCCTTCCATTTACGCCTAGTGCTGGATCACAAGGAAGACTATTTCTTTCTCTCATCCTAGTAGTTTAATTCCCTTCATCTACACCCCAACCGTTGGACTAAGGAAGACTTAGATCTAAGACCTCGTCATTTACGCTGCAGATGCTGGATCACATAGGAAATATCCTTTGTAGGTGCTCTCTTTTATCTTGTTAATACATTTGAGTTCTTTTTACTCACGTATTGGATCATGTCTACTCTCACGGTGAGAGAAAATCCTTTCATTTGAAAGACAAAAATAACTCATTAGAAAGATGAACCCTCCCCTTCACAAATTGCTTGATTACGCATATGATTGGCTAAATAAACGACCGAACTACTTCAGTTCTTAGTCATAGGCGATTGTTCAGTCCCTCCATCTATCTTGGCACTTGGGGTCAAGGCATTCGGTTTGGATCGAGCTGTAAAAAGCTTTGGTACCCACGGGACTACACACTCACACACGACCATATTTCGAGCCAAACACCTTCTTTGGAACACCCAGTGGGACCCATGTGCAGTGCTTGATCCATTTTTATAATACGATGAGTAGGATGTCCACAAGGCTTTCTACAAGTCCCAAAGACCAGGAGACATGATATTTCATATCAATAATGGTGGCCGTAGCAGGTACTACTATTATTGGTACGGGTATCAGTCATAATGGCCGATACGGGGGCGTAACGACTGTTATGACCCTCGTAATGATTGATTTTTTTTCGCTCGAAAAATTCTGAAAAAAATATTTAGAAAATTCAGAATAATGTAAATATCCCAAATATGTATTCATTTTTTAAAAACATGTTTATGGTAGCTTAATGGTCCACTATTTGGTGAGAGTGTTGTATCTCCTTTTCTAGCGAATTTATGAACATGGTTATGCGTGTCTAATATTCACCCATCACAATCAAGCATTAGAACTAGAAATCAAAAAAAGGCCTAAATACTACTTTTTTATTTTTTGAAAAAATCGCCCGCTAAGCTTCTATTCACCCAAATCGCTTTAATATATGGTTTTAATACTAAAATCTATAGGAGTGGTCAAATTTTGTTATAGAATAATATAGGGAAGTTTTTATAATGAGAAAAGTAGAAAATGGGGAGAAAAACAGATTTAAATAGAAAAAAAGTGGTTTTTTTTTTTTTTTTTAAATAATTTATAAATCATTATGGGGTAATGGTCATTATGCCCTGTAATGGCTGATACGGTCTAAAAAACCAACTACCCTATTTCATCCTTGTATCGCGTAACAATCACAGTCGTTACCTATACGTATCGTCATTTACGGTCGTATTGTAACGGATGCGGAACACCTTACCAGGAGTTTTAGTCCTTGGACTTACCATGAGGTGATGCACCTGATTGTTGGAGTGGATTGTACGTATGCATCATGGTGGGTCCACCAGAGGTAGCCCCCATGTGCTTGCACGCAAGGTCTCAGTTGCTCACGAGAGAGAGAGAGAGAGAGAGAGAGAGAGAGAGAGAGATCATGGTCCATGGTTACAAACAATGTTCGAAATATTGGTATTGCGTTACGTATCACATCCTTGGGATACAGATACGTATCGGTTATTGCACGGGATATATCGTTTATATTAGGTAATTTATCTCACTTTTTGGGAAACATTGGGAAAATGGTTGAATTTTTCATTGAAACTTTTAAGGATTGTTAAAAAAGACCTTAATACACACTTTTCAATCATAACATCTCAAAAAAGAAGTACACATAATAGGTTCCTTTGTATAGGGTCTTGTCTTACTGAACTAATGCAACTATATTCAAATTTAATGCATAACATTTCTAGTCTATGTGATGATCCATTTCATCAAACACTTCTAAAAACTTCGAAATTAGTCTTAATTAACAACTGGTTAAAGGGAATTTTTGAAAAAAAAATATATTTTAATAAAATTTGAACATTATTTTTAATTAAAAATGATTTTTATTTTTCAAAAATTGACAAGGACTTAAACAAATCAATAGATCAGCCCTCACGCATGCTTGATTTCATGTTCAGAGTGCAACATTGCAAGCAATTTGGGAGAAATTGGGGAAATTTCGAATTTACCCTAATTATTCCCAAATCGGACCCCCTACACTCAAATTTTGAAAATAGAGTGTATGTGATGACCATTTCATCAAATACTCCTAACCACTTCAAAATTAGTCTCAATTGACAGCTGGTTGAAGGAAAATTTTGAAAGAAACATGGAGAACATGAAGAACCAATAGATATTGAAATCAACGCTCCAATTCCATGATTTTTCATGCAAAACATGAAGAACCAATGGATTTGTAACCATTTGACATTAATTTAACGTAATTTCAACAAAAAAGGGGGATCGAAAGTTAAAAATGCTCACCGGATTGAACATGTGGGATATATCTGTACTATATGTGTGTTTCGTATCGCACAAGTGAGATACAAGCTATATCGTGGGATATATCGGCCAATATCGTCGATATTTAAAACATTGGTTACAAATATCTTTTGGAGACGCGATATGGTCCATGGTTACAAATATTGGCCTCGAATTACCTGATACAACTATATCGAATTAGTATTTGGCCGCAGCCAATACTTGATATGAGGGCGTGATGGGGTTCCTTGAAAATTCTTGGTTGTATTGGCCTAATGCGGCTGAGTGTATTGGTTAAATTGAGACGCATATAATTATAAAGCCCCTTTTCATAATTTTCTCTCTTTTTTCTCCCTTTCTTTTTTCTTCATTTCAACCTTAGAGTAAGTTTAGAAACTTGTTTTCATGTGGATTAGGCCTATTTTGGCGATCAGGACGCGATTTTAGAGGGGCAAATCCATGAATTGAAGCAGAGTGGACCACTTTGGGAAAATACAAAAAGAGAACCATGACTTTGTTTATTTATTTATTTTCTTCCTTTTATGTAGTATTTGAACTTAATAGGCCTTAATCCACCAAATCATGCTCGGTTTGTGTTTAATTAGGACATATTTGGATGATTTTCCCCAAATTTTCACGTTTTAACAATTTTTCGACCAATTAGAATTGTTCATATTAAACTGATTAATTGTGATTTTTACATTGTAACATGCACATAATTACTTATAAGTGGTATGTTGTTCACCATAGTTCCCGATATTTGTGATTGTAAGCAATCATAAATAATTTAAGTTTGGATAATCTTTGGTGATTCTTGTGATGTTTGATTGAAACTTCAAATGTGTAGTGGAATCCATTATAATAAGAATTGACAATCTGCCAAAGGATTTCTAATTCCAAAATACTTTTAACCCCAGGTTTCGAGGTCAGACCCAAAAACTCATCTTTTGTGGGATAGGCTGACAGAAGCTTTGATAAGATGAGGGAAGGCGTAAACACAAAGCTAGATTTATAGAAGGATGTTTTAGAATATAAGGAATTTAAAATTAGTTGGACTAGAAAAGAGAATATGGAGTTCAATTTTAGTAATACTAGGAGTGAAAACGAGTAATTAGTTAAGATTGCCGACCAATAAGTTTCACAAAATGACCACTTTTGATACCCTGGGTCAATAATTCATGAGAGTGGAGAGATTGAAAAGGATGTTGCCCATGGAATTCAAGATGGGTGTAATAAATGGAGATGTGGCTCTAGAGTTTTATGTAATTGTCGTGTACCACTTAAACTGAGAGGGAAATTTTATAGGATAGCTATAAGACCAACCATGCTTTATGGGACAGATTGTTGGGCAAACAACATGTGTGTAGCTAACATGAGGATGTTGAGATGGTTGAGCGGCAAGATGAGGAATGATAGAATTAGAAATGAATGCCTTTGAGGGAACTTAGGAGTAGTACCAATAGGTAATAAGATGAAGGAAATTAGACTTAGATGGTTTGGTCATGTGCAACGGAGACCAAGAACCCTGCTGGTAAGGTGTGAGTTGGTACAAGTTGGTGGCTCTAAAAGTGCAAGGGGAAGGCCCAAAGGAAGTGGATGGAAGTAGTAGGAAAATACTTGATGACCTATGGTCTAACCGAAGGTCTAGCCCTTGATTGAGTGGAATGGTAAAGTTGGATTGACGCCTCTTAACTGATTTACTTAAATGAAGAGCCATAAAATAATGAAAATGGAAATAAGAGGAGAGCCATATTGTTGCTACTTGCAATAGTAGGATTTATGCCATTGCAATGCATGGCCCAGTTGATGACTATACTGGTCCGATTTTCAGGCCACATCATATACAAGGTGGGGCCCAACTGATGAATGGCAGGATCATGCATGCGTGCCACGTCTATGTACTATCTGAGTTGACATTGCATGTCTTTAGAAAAGATTATGCCTTTACTTGAGGGGTTGTTTGGATGCATGCAAAGTCATGTATTGCACATGCTATGTGCATTGGACAGCACGTATGTGATTTATCAATCCCCCTTTTTCACACAGAATGAGGAAAAGTGGGTACAACATCTACAGTAGATATGATTGTTACCCAAGGATAGTCTATCCTTGCTAAAAGCGTTGGGTAGACTATATTCTACAAGCATTGCATGGTGCATGCAGGAACATAATGTTTTGTGCACATGCATCACATGTACCAAATGTTCGACATTTGCAACCATCCATGTTTAAGCACTCACGTGCGCCACATGTTACACCATCAATCTTCAAGCATCTCACATGTGCCACATGTGACAATCGCTATGCACATGCATCATAATGTTACATGTTTCACCACTCCTTGTCCTTGGTGCTTGACAAACAGGGTATAATACAGGTGGTCCAGCAATGCATGACATACATAGTATGTGCAAGATAGTATGTGTGGCAAACAACTTTGTGCATCCAAATGGCCACTAAAAGTTCTGTTGTTTTCCCGTGTTACTATTGTATGAATAATGTCTTGCTGATGGTAGCTTGGCTAAAGTTTTCTTGATGGATTAGAGTAATTTTAAATTGAAACCTTTGATAAAATGATGAATGTGAATGGTAACTTTGTTGTCTGTCACAGCAACATTTGGAAGATAAACAACTGAGCCGTTTGTTGTTGGAGGATTCTGTTGTGTATTCTTGCAAAGACGACTCTGGCCATCCAGTGAGTGCAGATGGTGTTTCCCAGTAAATAAGGTGCTTTTTCTTAATCTTCAGTTAATTATTTTCTTTTTAATGCTCTAAGTTTAACTGATGGTTGTTGCAAGTGATAGTTTCTTAATAGGCTAATTATATACTTTTTCTTAATTGACTCACTTCTTAATGTTTCACTATAGTTCATCTTCTCCAGTTTTATTTGCTATGCAAAATCTAAAATCTATGGATTTTGGTCTATTTGGACTTCCAAAATCTATTCATTTAGATACAGATGATGGCTTTTCAAGAGTGAGGAAACTTAAAAGTGATGTGATGATGTTGTGTTGCCCATCTGATGGCTTTCTTATGAAAAAACAGCAAACTCAATGACATTGTTTTGCCCATCTGATGGTTATGAAAAGTTGGTGGGAAACTGTCCATTGCCCTCATCCTCAGCCAAAGTCTGGTATTTATGATTCTCATCACCCTTTTATCAATATCAAATGGTGATGTTACCATTTGTTTTTAGGTGGTGGAATCAAGTGTGACCATCCCTACTCCATATTCACGACATGAAGTTTCACCCCTTGCAAACTTTTGCTCCAGGCGTTTAAGATAGGATCATTCACTGAAATTGACAAGAGTGACTAATCTTAAAGCTGCACCGTACCTAGGTCTCATCCACTGTGCACTTGTCATACTTTCATGCCATTCTGGAACGTCCAAATTATGGTCCCAACATGGATGAAAGTTAGCCTCGAAATGACGATGATTGAATGATCCTAACCTCCAAATGGGGACCATCAAATGGATTGTTGAAAAGAAAATGGTTAGTAATCAAATTCAATGGGTGCAATCAGACAGTTAAAATTTATCCAATCAATTTGATTCTCGGCTTCTTTTCTATCCTCAATGGGCCTACAATCTGGACTCTAAACTGATTGGGCTGCTGGAAATAGTATTCATTGTATTGGAAAGAAACATTACCTTCTAAAATTACCCTGGAGAGACATCAGCATTTACTTCATCCTGCAACTACATAAACACTAATACCCAGGAAACTCAAGTTACATAGCATGCAGAGCATCGCTAAGCTCACCCTTCCTATTTTCTTATGAATGAAATAAATAATAGATTAAATATACTGACATAAATAAGAATAATAATAATATCTGTACTTCTAAGAGAAAATTGGCCTACAGAAAGCATTCTATTACATTTCTGAAAATTTGTATAAATTACTAAAAATGAGAGATGTTTCAAATACCTGTATGTTGGATCAGACTTGAAGTCCTTCATTTTGTACAGTGTGGCCTACCTGGTGAGTGGAACAGCCTGAACTTTGCATTCAGCGATCTTCATGATACAGCTTTTGGATGGATAGGATATCATACACGTGACATGGTCACTAATGTTCTTGTTGGAGACTTAGACCTAACTTCACTGTAATTAGCATCCAATTAGCTCTGTTTGAACATGGTAAAAGTTAGTGATAGTAAATTATATCCAGTGAATGGTGATCGTTCCCATTATAGCATTGTTTTAAAGTCTTAGATGTTATTAAATATAAATGACAAATTATAAGGTGCTTGACTGTCCATCTTTGATAGAGACAATAAATTGCTTTTGCTTCTCAAAGATATCAACAATTATTCGGTGCATGTTTAGAAGATAGATTGTTTGTGTAATCTTGATTTCTTCAAATCCAATTTTCGATTGATTGGTTTTTCCAAGTTAAAATTTGATTTTCTGAAAATAGTCCCATCTGCACACTGTCCATGTTGTCCCGAGATGTACTTGGAACATGAAATGACATCAGCCTATGTAAAAAATAAAAATAAAAATGAATGGATACCACCAATGGTCTACACTGGCATTGTTGTGCACACTTGCAGGAAGTGGACTGAAAATCTGATTCTGGTGGTCATCAGATGGGTTCGACAATCTATTAGAGATCTAGGTCACAGATTTGTGTTAGATGGACTGTTGCCATTTTATATGACCATTCTTCTCATATGTTTTCCGGTTGCTTTTTTTTTTTTTGGATAACTTATCTTTCCATTCCAAAGGAAGCCGAACACTTTACAGCAGGAACATTTTCAGGCAGCCCCACCGACAAAATGGGGAGGGCCCACCTATCGTAAGACAGAAAATAAAGAGAAAAAATAAAAAAGAAAAGAACGTTTTCCGGTTGCTTGATGTCCATTCCATCCTATTTGTTTGTACACAACAAATGCATGGTAAGACCTACCAAAATGATCTCATGCATGTGACATGTTGTCGCTCTATGGGAGTTTAGGATTTGGGTGGCCGTATCTGCAGCCATTGTATTTCTTTGTTTAGTTGCCACATTGTACCTTTCAAAAGTCCAAGCATGGCTGATTTTGCATAAACTGTGGTTTTGAGACTAAATAATATGATTTTTGTAAGGGAAACCTCAAATTTCCTCCTTTCTATACTCCCTTCAGAAAATATTTAACATGAGCCCCCCAACTTTACGGATTTATCTGTTTTGTCCCCATTGTCAAAAGTTCACTTTCTAATTCCAAAAGTGCCATTATTAGAGACTGGTGCTCTTCCTTATTTCATCATTAATTGTTTCCTCATCCTTTAAGGAATGTTGTGTACTTGTGTGCAAGATTGAACATTCATCAAGTGAGTGCAAGGTATTCCGTAACGGTAACAATGGTCATAACGACCACCATTGTTAACTTTATGATATGTGTTGTGATGGCCATTACGGTCTCGTTTCTTTTTGATTGGATGAAAAACACGAAAATCCTGTATTGGCCTTATAATGGACCGGGGCTGTTTTAGCCTTTATGGGAGGTGTAACGGGCTGTTGTGGGGACTATAATGGCTGTTATGAGTATTTTTTTTTCCGTAACGGCGGTTACGACCCCATAACGTGTAACGGTTGCTACCATTACCTTTACGCAACAACCTTTACAGCCCCATAATGGCTGCTACGGCACACCATGGGTGAATGTCACGATCAAGGTGTTCCGTAACAGTAACAGTGGCAGGCGGTTACTGTTATGATACGGGGCTGTAACCCCCCCCCCCCCCCCCCCCCCCCCCCCAAGGGTCATTTTTCCTGTAACAGCCATTATGGTCATTTCAGCCTTGTAACACATAACGGTTACCACCTTTGCTGTGACAGTTTTTTTTTTTAAAAATTAATTTATTTATTTTATAAATCCTTTTGAGGCGAGACTATTCCCAATCACCTACAATCACGTTTATCGGGTAATGGCTGTCACGTAGCCCTTTTGGCATACCATGGGGTCTTCTGATAAATGCCTTGGATGCCACATGCTACAAAACAAAAAATCTATTGTTATTTATCAATTATATGAGTGTACTTCTCAAAGTTGTTTTACAAAAATTCAATTGCACATAGTTACCATGTTTTGTGTTATATTAAAATATTAAGCTTATAAAATTCCATTTGAAAACTTTATTTTCAAACTCTCTTAAAAGTTGTCAAAATGCAAATAAACTTTAGTTTCACATTGTAAATGGATGAGAAAGGAAACACTCATGTAAAGGCTAGACTATCAAGGGAGAACACATGCAAGGGATTTTTCACACTCATGTAAGCAACGGCAAGGACTAGGTAAGAGTACTAGAGGTTCACTTTGGAAAAGTTCCCACGAGAAGCATTGGGGAGCCTTAAAATTTTCCCGAACTGACCTAGGCCAAGGTCAAGTCATAACTCATAAGTAATTCGTCTCACCCATGGTTTGGGTTGGTTTAGTTTAAGTGGGTTTGGGTTGTGCAACCTAATGACGTGATGTAGATGTGGAGGGTTGATTGAGTCAAGTATTGAGTGATGTCACAGTTAGATGGACCTTTTGCTAACATGGAGGTTCCTAGGTATCAGCCATGTGGACTTAGGCGTGGCAATGGGCTGGGTTTGGGCTAGGCTAGGCTTGGGCCCGACTCGACATGTAAGACCCAGGGACTGAGTCCTGCATGGGCCTAGCATAGAAGGCCCAGGACTGACCCAAAAGAATGGTTGGGTCTGGGTAGAGGTGGGCAAAATAGACTCGATCCGATGGATCCGACCCGATCAGACCCGATCCTACCCGATCAAAACAGAACCGACGGTCTGGATCGGTGCTGATCGGGTAGCACCATCCAGATCCGAATTCTTTTCGGCTCGGATTCGGATTAGGCCTAATCCGACCAGACCAGATCCGATTGGATCCGATCCAAAAAAAATATCAAAAAAATAAAAATAAAAATCATTTCGGCCATCAATCTCTCGCACCCAAATGACCTGGATCAGAGACTAAGTTGAAAAAGTAATGTTTTTTTAAAGGATGGGTGCTTCCGCACCATTACAATTGCGAGATTGAGAGAGAGAGAGAGAGAGAGAGAGAGAGTCGTATCGATGGAGTCCGATCGACTAACGAATCGTGAGCTCCATTTGAGGCAGAAAGAAAAGAAAAATACCAGGAAAGGAGGAGAGAGAGAGAGACAGAGAGATTGAAAAGTAAAACTGCATTTATACCTTTTCTGTATGGTACTCTGGCTTTGTATGACGCTTGATACACATCCACTCCAATAATACACAGTTGATACTTGAGAACTTACATCTGGACCGATCGGAACCTAGCCCATTCGGAAAGCCGAGTCGGGCACTGATCGGATCAGCCAATCCATCCTTCGGATCTGTCCGATTCAGGTGGTGTAGATCCGGTAACGGAACTGTTCGGATTCGGGTAAGCCCAGTGGTATTTCGGTTCTGATCGGGTTGGCCCGGATCCGATCCTAACAGGACCGATGCCCACCTCTAGGTCTGGGCCCAGGCCTGACCTGATCCAACCGTACCCAAAAAATTGATAAAATCTCTATTTCCCCCTTGGATTTTCCTAATCTATCCATTTATCAAGTGGGCCATGTTTGCACCCAAAAAAAAAAAAACATTTTAGAGGAATGAAACCAAAAAAATAAACATTTTATCAACTGGACTGTTAGGTATAGTGGTTTGGCTGGTTGAATAGACTATTTGACCATTAGGTATGGTGATGAGGTATGGTGCCTGGACCATTAGACCAACAGTCAAAACAGTTGCCTGGGTGGAAAGAGTGCTTTAACGTCATGTAATTGTTTAGAACAGGCAGAAAATCCTTACAATAGAAACGAAAACAATCTATACAACACTAGACCATTAGACCAACAATCAAAATAGTTGTTTGGGTTGAAAGGTTGCTTAAGACAATCATGTAATTGTTTAGAACATGCGGAAAATCCTTTTAATGGAAATGAAACCTCATCATCATCATCATCATCTAAGCCTTATCGCAACTAATTTGGGTCGGCTACATGAATCCTCTTCCGCCATTCATTCTATTGAGGGCCATAACTTCAGTTAGACTTAGACCATAGGTTGTCAAGTTTTTTCTGTACAAATGAATCTCTCAAGGGGAGATCTAAACAATTCTACAAATAGTTTTTCACTGCACTAATACCCTACCAATCTCTCTTTTATTTCATCATTAATTTTTTTCTGTTGGTATTTTTGCAGTTTTTGGGCTAATTTTATATCACCACTGTTAATGGCTGTGGATGTGGGCCGTACCACCTTACGGCCCACCCATCTTTAGTTCTTGGTTATTCTCTTTTATTATTAGTTGTTTGGGACAAGTTGGGTATTTTTGCTTTGGTTACTAAGGCAATTTTGTCATTATTGTATTTATTAATTAGTAGAAAAGGAAAGAGGCAGGGCGTGAACTGTAATCTCTTTCTCTTCACTTGTTCTCTCATCTTCCTCTTTCTCTCTCTCAATCACATTCGACTACCACAAAGACTGATAACAATCGTTGTTTTTCTCGTCTTATTCATTGCTTGAGGTGTTCAGGGTCCATCAACCAACACTGCAAGATGAAGGTTGATGATAGAGTTTTGGGCTTCATTATATCTTAGAGACGGGTTGTTTGTAACCCGGTTGTAGATTTAGATTTTATCCATAGTGAAGGCTGAGTGCCAGCTTAAGAAAAGCTACAGTGAGCCCAAAGGGGCATTCCTTATCCAGTTCCTTTGAACCTTTCTATTAGCCTAACCTGTGGCAAGTTGGCACTTGTGTGGTTTGTATTTGGAGCTTAAAGATGGGCATGGAAATTAAATTCCTCTTGAAACGCCGGGAACGAAATCAGATTCCGTGGAATCCTCCCTTTTCCTCATCTGAGCTAAAAAAGAACTGTAGTGTACCCTTTCCATTTTCCTGCTTTTCCACAAGTGGAAATTTATGTCACTAAGAAAACAGTTAAATTGCTTCCCAAGGCAGAGTAAAGACACGAGGTGACCATTCCAGGGGTTGCCCCTCTTTTCCATACTCCATGAGACCAGTAACCTCACTCCCTACTCCCACAAGATTCCTGCTTCAGTCTCCATTCTCTGTTCTCGATATCATTGTTGTAACAGAACAACGGTGAGGTTTTTGTTTTTATTGTTATTTATTTATTTATTTTTCTTTAAACAACTGGTTTCTGAAAAGTCAAAAAGCCAAACCAAAAGGAATCAAAAGAATCTGCCAAAAAAGATACTGAGGACTTGAGTGCCATCACTTAGGAAGTAACATCCAACTTTGCCCCTCCTAACCACCTCATTAGGAGGCTACAGTTGCTGAAACATCTGTAACGTCTCGAAAAAATCCGTACAAAGACCCAAGTACCTCCTCAGGCAGAAATCACTCAGAACCAAATCCTTTAGAAATTAGACGAAATTAACTAAATGTTAAACTAGATTAGCTGTGAAATTCGCTTGAACCACTTTAAATACGAACTGCAAGACTCAAAACTTGTAGAATCCTTAATGCTACATTACCCTATAATCTAGGATCAATCTCAAAACTCAGTTGCTCGCGGGAGCACGTTGAAACTTCGTATCGGACCTGGACTGCGCATCGAAAGTTCGATTACTGCGAAACCAAGCGGTTAGGACCGCCTTACTGGGCTTGACAACCATCTCGGAAATCAACTCCTAACAATATCCAGAAACGCACAACTTGAGCCCGAAGCGAAGTGTGTGAGAAACACAAATATCTTTAAAAATTGAACTCAGATTTAAGTGATTTGGGCCGTTCGCTTGCGGGCCAAATCTAAGGATTCAGACCGTCAGAATCCGACCCAAATACACCCTCGAATCAGGGAAATTTCCCAGCACAGGTCAGTGTACTTGTGGCCCCGATCGGGTGCCGACGACTGTTGAACTGAAACTGGTCCGCTACGGTCGATCTATAGATCCGATCGGATCGAAAACTTAACTCGACCTAGATCCAATGCCAGGGAGCTTAAGTCCGACCGCACGCAGAAAAGGGGCCTCCAGAACAGCTCCGTTGAGTCGAAACAATCAGGTTTTGGCTATAACCCAAGTATACCATGGCCCTGGGGCCATTGAGGTCGATTTTGGGCCTATATAAAGACCTTAAACCCTCTCTCTCCCTTCACATACGAATTTCTAAACCCTAGAGAGAGAAAAGAGAAGGAAAGTGAGGGAAAGTGAGAGGTAGAGTTAGGGTTTGTTCTCGGGATTCAATCCCGTCGTTCCACGTGCTTAGCTACCACCACCGTATCGCTATTCCGGCGATTCTGATTCCGTTTTCGGGTAAGAAATCCTAACCCTAATCTGTTTTAGGGATTCAGATAGTGTATGTGATGAAATAGCTAACCTATTTCATACTATTGGTTGTCGTTGTGTCGTAGACGAAGGCGGAGTGTTCAAACTGAATCCGTTACGAGTTTACCGGCGAAAGTTGCGAACTATAAACGTATAGGTTATGGTTTTCAAGGCTTTCAATGTCGGTTAATGATTTATAACCGACTGGGTTGCCGTTTCACATGTTAGATATGTTGTTTTCCTCGCTTTACGGTTATATATGAACTATGTTGAATATAGGCTATTCCATGTGTAGGTTGAAATGACTGGATATGTCGGGAATTTGGTTTTGTGCTTGCCTTGATTATTCACCGTGAACATGTGATTGTTGAATACGGGACAACTCCTTATGAAAGAATTTGCCCTAATATAGCTTATAACTGAGTTGTATCGTGTAGGTTGAAATGTGTTGTCTAAGTGTTTGTGGAAATGATTGAATGAGTATGGAATTTGAATCCCTGCTTGCCATGATTATCCGTCATGGATATATGCGTGTTGTATTCGTGACAACTCCTTAGTGAAAGGATTTGCCCTAATACATGTTGTGATCAACATACGTCATGTATGTTGATGTGTGTAGTCTAAGTGTTTGTGAAAATGTCTAGATGAGTAAATATTTAGTAAAGTGTATGTTATATAGGTGTTGAGGTGAGATTCTCAACTACCTTAGCTATGTGTATATATCCCTTCATGTACCTTAGATTAAATTTGTGTGATTTAGCATGAAATGCATTTGTGCAAATTATGTTTACCTTGTATTTTGTAAAATGTTCAATTGGTTACGTTACTTGAATTAATTGTTTAACTTTGATATGCCTACCACATGTGTTATCCTGTTATATTTACATGCGTTTGGGACTACTACGTAGTCCAGGCTATCAGTAACGGTTCTCGAATGAGTGGCTGAGTTAGCTTCGCCACAATAGATGTGTTCGAGGAATCCGAGTCGTACGGAGTTTGCTGACAGTGGTTAGGCCACGCGGAGTGCTTACGCGCTCTACGTCGATCAATTCAACGTACACTCGTACCAATCGAGCTTGTCAAGTAACCCGATTCGCCTATTGTGTGTTTACCATGTGTGGACACAATTGCTTAAATCGAGGGTACCAAACTCACCAGTGAAAAGCCCGTTTAACCTTGGTACCTCGATCCGCTAAGACTCATGAGCCGGACATGGTGGTATGGGACACCATGGTCGAGCTGTCGGCCTACGCCGGGGTGACGAGCCCATCTGTAGTGACCAGTGAGCAACCTAAGTTCGTGAGCCGAATACGGTGTTACGGGACACTGTATTCGAGCTATCGGCCTACACTGATCAGGTGACGAGCCCTTTGTAGTGACCTTGAGCATATTCTGAGACTGCGTTGAGGCGACAAGCCTTTTTGTAGTGACTAGAGTATAAACTAGGCCTACACTGATCAGGTGACGAGCCCTTTGTAGTGACCTAGAACCGCAACATCGTATGATATCTACTAGGACTGACGACCCTAGAATGGATCATTGTTTGGGAAATGATACAAGGGAGATACCTTAGCTTCCCAAAACTGCTGTATGAATAAATCTAATTAAGTATTGGCTAACATGAGCATGCACCGCATTGCATGTGCTTTGGCGAGGAAGAGCACTTTCGGGTAGTTGCCATGCGCGCCGTAAGATGAAAACGCTGAGGGAGTGCATGCGAGGGCATGCATCATTATCGCATATCATTCTTGCATTAACAAGAGTATCTAAGACATGTTTGCTATACTGCTTTATCATTACTGCTTGACTGAATTGATAACATGTTAACCTTTGCCTTATAGTTCCACTGAGTTGATCACTCACTCCCACGTTCTGGGACGGTGCTTTAAACACTAACCAGACCTTGTCTTAGCTGCAGGTGATGGCGATGCCTACGAGGCGGAGCCAAACTTCGAAGATGACGAGGAGGCGTTCTCCTACATGCAGTTGTCAGGCGGTTTCATGTGAACCGTGTCCTGATCGACGGGGATTATCGGGATTTCAGAAATACAACTAGTTGAACATTATACTGTATCATTTTGTGAATTTTCAAACTATACATGTAATCATTTAACCTGGTAATCTGATCATACTCTGGGGACTTACCACCATTTATATGCTTTATACATGTATCACAGTCTTCCGCTTGCGTAATTTAACTGTCTCTGGAGTATGATATAGCGTTTTGGTATAATCTCACTCATGTTTAACACACTAACACGGACAACATTTAATCATCATTATCTATGTTGCATAAGTGATGCGTTGGAACTCGGGAGTGGAGCTTATGCTCGACCCCCAATTTTCAGGGCGTTACAACATCTCTCATTATGCTCCGCCCATATCCACCATAGGCCGGCTAGAAGCACTAGCCTCCACAACATTCCCTCTCTGGTCGGTCCCTCATGCCAAGCTAGAAATAATAATTCCGGCATCACTCAGCTGCGATGGAACAACTCGAGAAACTAGTTCCATACAGTTGAGGATATCTTTTCTTCTCTTTGATAATATTGGCATTAATTCTAAAAGAAAAAGGAAAGGGAAAAAGCTTCAAGGAAGGTTTAATGGCACATGGTTTGGAAGCACTAATCGTGGTTCATATTTGTGAAGATCCATGTTTGGATGACCATGTAATGATTTGTGTATTGCAATGGTTTCTATATTTGAAGCTTTGGGCTTTTCACCATTATAGTTCTTGAATATTTGAGATCTGATCTTTGGACCTCTTTCACTTCAAATATCGTACTACGAAAGTACTTTATGGACTGGCCTCGTTTAACTTTGTGATTCTTTCTATTCCTAAGCTCTCAGAGTCACTGTTATTTAACAAGTTCTGGAAATAGCTTCTCCACCTTTCCTTGATCTTATTGACCTTAACAAGTCTATAGTAAAAGATTTGATGACCTATTGTTTAACAAAGGCTATGGTCTTTGAAAGTGTGGAATCGCATAACAGGATTTGTGTAGCCAACCCCAATTAGTTGTGATAAGGCTGAGATGGTTTTTCTTTTTTCCTGAAAGATACTGAATTTATTGAGCCGGAATGGCAAAAGAAAAGACAGACGAAAAAGAAAAACAACAAAATTTTTGGATGAAGTGGGTTTGGACTCTTTGGATCTCTTGTGACAAGGGCTGAGATGATGATTATGATCTTTGGATCTCTTGTGCCTCTTTGGTTTTCTACATGAGAAAATTTCCCCCATTTTTCTTTGAAAAAGTTTGTTGCAGGAAGTGGGTTTGGGCTCTTCTAAAGCTTCAATGAAAATTTAGTGGGGGGATTTTTTGGAAGTGATAATGGCATTTGTTCTTGTTTGTGAAGATTTGGGAACGACTACTTGATGATTCGTGTAGAGCTGTCATTTCTTCTTGTGAAGCTTTGGGTTATTTCCGCATATAAAATCTTCTGCTTTATTTCTAGTGCCTGAGTATTTGAGGCATCTTGGCTTTTCTTTCAGTTCGAAGCTTTTGGTTATTTCTGCCAATCTTCTGCTTTATTTATATTTTCTAGTGCCTGAGTATTTGAGACCTCTTGGCTTTTCTCTGAGTTCCTGTAAGTAATGGTTTTCTTCTTCTTCTTCTACTCTTTTCATTTTTCTTATTTGAAATGGGTTGTTGTTCCATGAAATGGGTTTTTTTTTTTTGTTTTTTTCTTAAAAGCCCCAAGACAGCTGCTGTCCACCCGCTTCTTGTTGCACTTTGGGTAGGATTGTCACACTGGGAGAATTCAAATATGTTTGTTTTGTTCATTTTTATGCAGTGAAGACATGAATGCTTGTAGGTAAAGCTGCAGCGGGTGCAGATAAAGCTGTTGCAGCAACTGTGGCAAGTGAAGGCATGTAGCAGCTATGGCTGTGCAAGCAAATGCATTCAGTAGGCATGGCTGTTGTACCAGATGAAGTTGATTCACCAATGAAGATTAGTGCAACAAAGCTTTATTGTATTTATGATGCGTGTATATGGGTTTTTACAGGGAGAGCAGATTGCATGTCCCTGGGCACAGAGATATACCTGTGCCCAGGGCTGTGTGGGTATCACGGAGATGTCTGTGATAAATCCACTCCGTCCATCTGTTTTTAAAGACCACAATAGGTTAGGATTCTAAAAATCAGACATCCAAAACTCAGGTGGACCACAACAAACGAAACAGTGGGAACGGAAATGTCCACTGTTGAAACCTTCCTGGAGCTGACCATGATGTTTATATGCCATCCAAACCGTTCATATGGTTATTACCACTCAGATAAACTGTAGGAACAAATATCATCCTGATACAAAACTTCTGTCACCTGCAGGCATTCAATCCCCACTGTTTCATATGGTATGGCCCACATGGGCTTTGGATATGCCTGATTTTTAGATTCCTATCCTATTGCGGTCTTCAAAAAACAGTTGGACGGAGTGATTTTGTCACGGATATCTGTGGGCCCCACACAGCTATACCTGTGCCTGGGGGCACATGCAATCCACTCTCTTTTACAGGTGAGTCTGTTGCAGCAGGTTGTCTAGTTTATGATGCTGATGTGGTTGGATGCATATACGTATATCAGTATATGATAGTGCAGTGCTTATATTAGAAGATATACCTACTCGAAAGGTTTTTTTTTTTTTAATCCCAATTGTGGTGATGAAAGTGAAATGCTATTTCCATGGAAAATTGCGCTACAAAACAAACAGCAAAGTGTCTGCTGGAATCTGTAGTTGCTCATTTTCTGAGAAATCATTTATTGTTTTTGCATCTGCATCTTAATTCTCCTCCATTGCATGCACTTGGAAATTGTGTATGAGGTCACAAGTATCTTAACATCAATTGAAATTCTTGGGCCCATTTTGGCTGTGTTTGGTTGCCCCAAATTTCATGATGTTTTGCACCACACTAGACTAATTAATCATGAAATGTCATGATACTTGGCACATCCAAACCGAGCCGTTAAATAGGTTATAACCACAAAATTCGGACTGATTGAATGATTGGATTAATGATTTTTTAAAAGTTTTTCTGTTTGATATTTTTAATTATATCTGCCCATTGGATGTGCACCAATCAACCAGCTAGGGTGTCAGTTAACCTGATATTTGGCTTATAATTCAACCAAAGTGGGGCCCACAAATTAGACGTGCATGACAATAGGGATGGGTCAACTACACATGCCTAGCATCTGGTTAATGTTAATATTATAATATATTATAATAATAATATGCATATATTCCTCCCTTTAAAATAAAAATAAAAATAAAAAAGTTTGTAAAATAAAACTTTGTTATTGAGAGTAGAACCCAATCGACGGTTACACAGTTCTAACAGATGATTGCTGAGTAAATGTATATTATTTATTTTAGGGCTTTTGACATATAAACCCCTGCCCCACATTTATGGTAGCGTAGAGCATTAACTACCAATGAGTTGCTTTTTTGGCTCTTGATCTGAGTCTTTTTAGGCTTTTCAGGGGATTTGAATGTGCACCAAATCCATGGATTTGGCAAATCCCAAACAAACAAACAAACAGGGTAGAGGGTTGAAGTTCTTGAATTTTTACAAATCCTTACCCAAATCCCTCACCCCATATAGTCCCTCCCTACACTGGCTTGATGGAAAGGACAAGAAGTAATCATTAGTATTTAGTAGCAGGTAGAAACAAGGATTTACATATTTCCAGTATGGATGGATTTATTCCATGTTTTAGAAGCCTATGTGTCTTATGTGTCCGCAACACTCAATGTACCATTGCAGCAAATATGTTTGAGATCCAAGCCGTCCATTCAGCTGGTCCCACCTGATGCCCCTGCCTGAAAATCAAGCCAATCCACAATGCTAGAAATGGAAAGCTGGGCATTTGTTTCATGGACCATAGCTCCACTGATCAGTTGGCAGGGCCAATCTTTGGTCAGTGGAATCCATCGCTGTAGGATTTTTCTCATGATTGGTGTAGATAGACACCCTTGTGCAGGTGTGCGAATGAGATAATCTAAATCATGTCTCCAGTATCAGAAGTTGCACTGAATTGGTGGAGATTAATACAATGGTTGATGTGCAAAGTTAAAAGAAGAATATTCAATCAGGGTTCGTTTTCTGAAAAGCAGGGCCACGGTTCATTATTCCATACCATTGATCTATTGTGATTCCTACCATCGATAGAGCGTGCCCAAAAAATATCCTATTAACCAATCTTATTCCCTCTTTATTTGAATGTGAATCGTTCTATTTCTCCATTTAACCATATGATGACCCCGTCTTGAAGCGGTTGAGGATGCCCTCTGGATTTTTTTTTATTTTATTATTATTATTTTGGTTTTTAAAGTCACCATCCATCCACAGTGGAATAAATCAGACCAATGGTCTGAACAACAGAACTATTGATGGCTTACATTTTAATAATAAAAGTCATGGGGTAACGGAGGGGGGCTACTTACTACCATGGTAAGTGGGCATGGATTACCATAGTGGAATGAGATTTGAACTTGGAAAGTTACGAGGTACAATAGAACAGTGAAAATAGATTACAATCTTCACATATATGAGTATTATGAAAGCGAGAAATACAGCATCAAACGAACATTAGATGGATATCCCAGGTTTCATTTCTTCCAATTGCAAGGAGATCCAATATTCTGGTGACCATTCAAATCAAAACCACTGAGTGACAGCCATTTGTTAACTCACATGGTTGTGGGATGGACGGACAGACGGATGGATAACGTGCATGCCATGCCATCTCCGCCTGAATTAGTAGAGCAGAACCAATAACCAGATATTCGAGTTTCCACACACCTCATTCGAAAGTTGATTGAATTTCCTCTAGAGTACGCCCCTTGGTCTCGGGCACCCACAATATCACAAATAGAATGGCGAGTGCATTCATAGCCGTGTAAAGCGTAAACACCCCTGCAGTAAAGCATGAGAGCATCCAAAAGAAATCACAACCAATAATCTCAACTCATGCATGCTTAAATCCTGATTAGTTGGGACAAGACTTAGATTATGATGCGCATGCTCATATCCAAAGCTTCATATCAAGTAAGGAAAAAGTCCAGTGTCCTTGAGCAATGCATAAATGCACTCCATGTCCAAAATGCTGACTGACCTTGCAATGTTTTTTTGTTTTTTTCTGTTTTTTGTTTTTTGTTTTTTCTAGCTTCCTCCATTCAAACACAAGTTTCGGGTGCTTGAATTAAGCTAAACATGCACCACCGCATTTATATGTAGTATATAGGAATTTGTGACAGATAGGGATAAAAATGGTGGCTGGCTTATCCACACACGGCATACATATACAGTAATCAAGGAATGTCCAAATTATTTGGCATCGTTGTGGAATGAGCATGGCCCATTGATGACATTGATTGAACTATCCTAACCATCCAACTGGTGGCTATCAAATGGATGGTTAAATATAACATGCTTAATGGTACTAATTCAACCGACAAATCAGATGAATAGGATTGTCTGATCGGTGTGATTTCAGGCTATGCTCCATCCAAAATGAGGCTGGCAATGTGGATAGTCAAGAATGTTGTATGAATACGCAACATGTATAGTGTACAAATCACCACCATTTTGAAGATGGGTGTAAATCACTGGCACAATGAAGAGGGAAATAGAGTTTCACCTCCGGAGCTCCAATTCAAAAGTAAATCTGCAGTCATTGTAATCACCCAGGATGTAAACCAGTTGACAAATGTAGCTGTACTACCAACAAGGCCCTTCATATTCATTGGAAGAGTCTGTATGATCACAAGATTGCCAACAGTAAGGATGGGTCAGCAGAATTAGCCAATACATAACAGTTTCAATCTAACCTTGAGGATGACATCACATTGTTATATCTACACATGCAATTCAGTGTTACTGATTAGAGGATTCAAAAGCTAACTTGTAACCAACCTTAATATGAAACTCTAGGGTGATAGTGATTTCCTTTGAAATTTACATTCTGGGATAAAAACATGTGCCTAAGTCACCAGCTTGTCCAGAGCGTTTTTGCATCTCTGCCCATGTTTTCTTTTGAAGCCTTTGAAGTTGCCAAAGAAGCTACAACTAAACGGCTTGTGTTTCTGTGCAGTAGAAATCCAGTAATCCACACCAAAAACATGTAGCGAAATGCAATAAGAACATGACCCACTCTCGATCACGACAAAGAACATGCCATCATGATCCAATAAAAGACACCACAATTAAACAAACCCTCGCACGGCTCTTCTACAGCAGGGTTGCCCTAGCAGAGCCACATGGAATCCCATAAGATCAACAAAAGCAAAAAATCCGACAAAAAAATTTACTTTTATAAGTAAAAAGAATATTAATGGGCTTTTAGGAAATCTCCATTGGAGTTGTTAGAGAGTACTCCTACAGTTCCCGATACTATGAGAGAGTACCATTCATTGAATACTTCATTTAACCTTCTTTTTTTTCTCTGTTTCTTCTAGGAGAAGAATAATTTATATTTAGAATATATACAGCTGTAACCTAATTTTTTGAGGGTGCAAGTCACGAGTCTACTAAGGCTGTGGCCCAAGGCAAACCTCATGAAACACAGCATCACCCCATAGGAACTGTGATCCTGTGACTAGGCTGTTTAGAATGGGCAATACTAGCCATATGTGCATATAAGCTCTCCAGATGTTAAGGACCATTTCAGTCTCTTTAAAAGGGGGGAAAGGATAAAGAAATAGAAATTGGCATACTACATTGATGTGTGACCAAACTTCATAGTTGTTACTAAAAATCAAAAGGCAAAATGGGATTGTGAAGGTACCTCAGACATTATAACCCATGGAAGGGCTCCCATTCCAAGAGAGTATGAAACTATAAATGCCTGAAACTAAGGAATCAATCAGACAATGCTCTACAAGAAATGGAGCATATGAATGAGACCATGGAGAGTCAACATTGAAGACATACCGGAATTCCCACCAGTGAAACTAGGCTGAGTAGACTGTGGACACGAGCATCTTCAGATATAAAATCCTATGCATCCACATTATTACAACAAATTAGTAAAAACAAAATCATAAGAGAAGATAAATCTTTGAAAAAAAGAAAAGAATAAGAAAATTCCAAGAGAAAATAAAGTCCTCTACAATATGTGCCAAGAGCTACTGGGTACATTTTAATGTAGTAAGCAAGCACATACTCAGAATAAGTGAAAATAATGGACTTCATAAACTAAACTTTTTGGAAGGAATGGTTTGTCAAACTAACCTCTAAGTAAAATGCAACTGCAACAAAGAGAAGAGAGAGTGTCATTCCAGAAGAGGAGACCTATAACAACAGCCAGGATTGGCTCTCAGTTCTTGAAGTTGAACAGATACATAACTCCAACAGGAAGTAGAATCAACCATCCTTCCAAAAACTCACAATAAGAAGAAGACGTCTACCAGCTTTGTCCACCAAGTAAGTAGTAATTACAGTGACAACAACCTAAACAAAAATATGTATCACCTTGCATTATTATGACCAGACTTCAGTAACATGCACAGAATAAGAACATTCATGAGTGGAGAAGAGAAATTTTCAGATGTGGCAAAAGAGTTGTGATTGCTACCTGAATAGCCCCAACTCCAAAAGTTGCAACATTACTAGACGAAATTCCTGTCCAACATTTAAAGCAAAAAAGAAACAGCCATCATTTTAAATAACACAAACTCAAAATTGGGTTTGAAACATGAGATTATTGCTCTCCATGCCCGTGTGCCCAACATTAGGTGTACAACTTCATCTCTACTCTTCATGAGATAACTCTATGTAAAATGAGAGTACCGATTGGTAAACAGGAATAAAATATTGATAACAAAACAAAGAACAACAGGATAAGGTTCCCACACATAAAAATAAGAATAACATGAAAGGGACTAGAACTCTTAATGCTGCTAGATGGCAAAGGCAGCATACAATGTTTTGATAATTGACATGTTTCACACTAATCTGAAATATCATAGCTAAGAGGTGGAATAAGCAACTTCATTAGGATATTCATGACTTGGGTAATCATTGTGTTTGTCTAAGATTAGTCCTAAATCCATCTATTTATTATTTTTGCAGCATATATCTAAAATCTCATTTGCTAATACAACAACAACTTCTCCACCCATCCAAAAGTGCTCAAAGGCTCCAACAACTGTTATTGCAGAATGGAGCAAGGCTCATGTACAAGTTAGGGCACATATTTATTTATATAATATCAGCTTTACAAGAACTTGTGTGTGATCTGCAGTAGAACCAAGGTAATAGTAACTTAATTTCAAATTTTTTATATAAAAAGTACGTTTTTGTTCTTAACTTGATGCTAGGTGGGCAGTTATCGAGTTTTTGACAAGATACCATGAAAATAAACCAAACCGAAATAGAAGAAACGGGCAGATGATATTGCTGATGACAATGACAATAATGATGGTGTCCTTGACAAACATCCAAGCATGCTTGACACACATCTAGCCCATGTGCCCAACATTGCAATTCTCTTTGGAGTATGCTTCTTAAATAGTAGCTGACTAGAACCAAGATGACTATGGAACCAAGGGAATTCAGCCACCATTATATGATGTAAATTGCAAGGTTTCAGTTCCATCTTAAGGGGTACTTTAGAAGCTAAACTTACCAGCAGCTTTAAAGATGTTGCTAGTATAAAATATAATGCCATTGATTCCACCCAGTTGCTGAAGTATGAGCAATCCTATTCCCACCTGTAAAATAGCAAAGAATCGAAATTCTACAAAAGCCATTCCCATATATTCCCATTCACGTATTTATATCCCATAAACTGTGGTGAAAAATAAGGCATAATAAGCAACAATACCAGCAGAGGAAACAAATATCTTCTCTGCTTGATGTCAGAAAATTCAGTTCTTGTGTGTGTCATAGCTACAAAATCCTGCAAAATGAAAATTGATTCAAAGATGAGAACTCGACAAAGAATACACCATCATCATTGTAGCCTTGCCCCAGCTATTTGGGGTTAGCTTTACAAGTTCGGTTTCAATCTTCAATCCTACCTAAGACCCTACTATGTGAACAAGCCTACAGATCACTTGTCACCACCTCAGTCCAAGTCCTTGTAGGGCTTCCTCTTGTCCCCTTTTCAAGCTCTTTCAACCCCCATCAATATTCCCCTCCTTATCTAAGACACTCAGTCTTTGTTGCACATTAGCAAACTATCTCAATTGGCTCTTCATCATTTTATATTATTTTCTCTTGAAAGATTACTACATTTTATTAAAAGCACATAACATGCTACAATAATAAGGTAGCGGAATAGATATGCTGATCAAAATTGACCCTCTCATCACTCCTTTGCTAAGGAATCAGCTACCTCATTCACATCCCTTGAAACATCTGTGAGTATACTTTCACTAAAGGATGAAATCCTAAGTTCCAAAATCACAAAATTTACTTTCTAGGGCCTCGGGATTGAGGCCTTCACCCACTTAATAGTGTTACTAGAATCACTGTTGATGATGAAGCTACTTGAGTAGGAATTCTTGTGGATGAGCAAACCCTACTGAAGTGCCAAGACTTCCACCTCATTAGATCCCACCGCCATGCAGGGGCCAAGGAAAGCCATCAATACTCCACACACTTTCATTCCTCAACATGCCACCAATGTTCCCAATGAAACACCAATAAAAATTAAGTTATAGAAACCTCTGTTGCTGGCTTCCCCCGAGGTTTAGATTTTCTTTTGATCTTCAACCACCAATTAATCTTCCAATCCTGCTAGGTCAGTGTTAGAAACATCTCTAAATTCCAAGTTACACTGCCCAACTCATGAGTATGGCCTGCAACTTGGTTTTAACACATTCCATGGATGCCAACTTAGTTTTGACGATTCTCTTCCACATGATCGCAAAGGGCGCTATCTTCCAAAGGATCCTACTTCTAATGCCAGAAGGCCCCCCATCCCTAATTTAATCAAATCACCCAAGATCCATTTAGGATCCACTCATACCGAAGAGTGATTCGTCACCTCTCTTGCCATTGTGAATAAAATTGCGATCGACAGTTTCATCTTCATCCTAACTTAAGAAACAGATGCTCAGGAATGCTTTGGTGTCACCTCAACAAGTTATCAAGAATTAAGATCGTATCTAGCATAGCTAACAACACACTTCCACTGTTGTAAGAAGAGGATTACCCACACTACTGCACAAGGGGGGTTATCACCTTCTTCACTCTCACGAATACGATGAAAAAGACCTTCAAGGAAAATATACCATCCATAGACCACATCCAAAATTTCCAATCACTTCACTGTCATCAATATAGACATCTTTTTAGAAGGCCCAAAAGTGTTTCTACATCCTCAATCTCACCATTTAGTGGCCCAAACCTCTCTCAATCATTTGACCTCTTATTAGGACTACTACTAGATTCCTTCAAACAACCTAATTCTTAATTCTAACCTTCCTAGTCGCCCCATACATCTACCTTAACATCATCCTGATTTCTGGAATACTCAATCTCTACATACATTTCTGTTTCCTTTGAACTGCCCAACACTACCCATATAGGCATGCAGTAATCATTGTCGTCGTCGTCATCATCAAAGCCTTATCCCAATTAATTCAGGTCAGCTACACGAATCCTGTCTGCCATTCCACTCTATCAAGGGTCTTTGAAATGTCATATTGTTCGGAGTCATGATGAAAGTTATGGCATAAGTTTGAAGACATACGCAAACCTGATGCAGCCCTCCTTTATCCAGGTTAGCGACCAGCAATGAGAGCACAAAACTCCCATAGGCGCGATGTAATAGACTATTACATAGGTTGATTAAAATCAAGTGCTATCTAATAGTCTATTACATAGGTTGATTACAATCAACGAGTTCATGCAGTGATCAACAATCCAAAGGCACATCTCCATGTCATCCATTCAGCTCTAATTCTATTAGAAAAATCCTCATCGATTTCAACATCCTCTTGAATATTAGAGCCAAGATACTGATTCAAATCGCTTTGAGGATTTCTTCACCATTGATTTTAACTTCACCTCTATCTTTTTTCTTTTTCTTTTTTTGAAAGATTTGATATTACAGTAAAAAAGAAAAAACAAAGAGGGACAAAACGACCAAGGAAACTAAGAGCCAAACTTAGAAGACTTGACATAACCAGCCCATCATATAACATCCATTTTTGCTCTACTGAAGACTGCCTCTATCTGCTTTCACCTGTGAAAGCATCTATTATTCCTTTATGCCCATATGGCCCAGAGACAAGCAAGAAAAGCGAGCCTCCACATTTTCCTCCCATGGTTGCCAACACTACTACCATGCCAAGCAAGGAACATCTCACTAATACCTTCGGGCATCGCCCAATGAACCTGAAGCAGACTGATATTTTATCCCAGATTTCCTTTGTGAATGCACAATGCATAAAGAGATGGTCAATGGTCTAGGCATCCTGCAAGCACATAATGCAACCATTGGGAATGATCATTTGCCTCTTTCGAAGATAGTCCACCATGAGAACCTTATTTCTGCCCACCAACCAAGCAAACACCGCTACCTTCGGTGGTCCATCATAAACCAAATGAATTTTGTGGGAACCTCCACCAACCTGCCTTCCTGAAAATGAATAGCCTCATAAAAGGAGCCAACTGTGAACTTGGCCTCTACATGTTCCTACAAACCTCTAATTTAGCAATTACTTGAGGAAAGGAACTGTTTTGAGCGAGAAACCCCTTGTTTCCATTCCTTCTGGTTCCAAAAGCAAGCAGGTGTTGTTGATGACAACTCAGCACTCGGTTGTTGTCTAGAGGGAGCGGGTCTCTTGTTTCAGAACACGGGCATTCTACTTTCTTTGAAATGTGTGAATTCCTGAAAACATGTACAAAGCAACATGATTTCACTAGACGACAAGCAAACATTGAATTGCCGTCAGCAGGGCCCACTTGCTTTTGGGACAAAGGGATGGGGAGCGACAGAATTTCTTGCCTCCAAACTGACCTAATAGATGCAGCCAAGGACCCTATCCTTTTATAGGTGTCTTGGGAAGGGGTCTAAAGATAGTTGCAAGATCAACTGAGGAAAAATGTTATCCGCAAAGGTAGTAACATGCAAACCTTAATTTCATCAGCTTCAAGGGAAATGTCAACATTCAATCCCCGCAAAACTTTTAAAGAAGCTTCAAAATCTTCCATCCTACCCATTTTTGCCTGTGAGATTTCAAAGAGAACAAAACGGAAGTAATAAAACTAGAGCACAACTTCAAACTCGTGATAAGACATAAATGCTAATTTTATCTTACCAGCCACCTTGGGGATTCAGGGATGAAAAAAAGACCAGGAATCAAAATTGCACAAGGGAAGATACCTGCAACAAGAGAAGACTGATAGTTGAGTGGATCACTACTTTTGTACCCTTCATCCACAAAAATGCAGGCTATAATGTAAAATTTCCAAAACTAAGCAGATAGTAGAGAAATATTCAAACTCCAACTGAGAAGGATAAACTGCATGTTGCTGAAAACTGTTGAATTTTGGTTCTCATAGAGATGATTCAATATTGTCTATGGCTTCTTCAGTTTCATTTACAGATTCTTTCATTTAACTAATTCCACTCTGGTAGTTTCCAAATAATCTTCACTTTTTTTAGTTTGCAAAGGTGTGACCATGGTTCATGATCCAAGCCTTTTACTTCATGGGCCCCACTGTTCCCCACTGTTGCCCATGAACCAAAGTCCCCCAGGTGGGAAAAATCTAATTCCTTCAGTTAGGGTCAACATACACACAGTTAAGCAAGAAATAAAGCAACAGTCTAGATCCAGCCATGAAAGATCCAAATATTCAACGGCTAGGATCTTCCAACCTGGTATATCCTTGGTGCAACAACCATCCTGACAGAGGGGAGGACGTGAGGTCGAGCACTGTCTTCCTCAAGAGGATAACTATTCCGAATCCATGAAACTTCTCTGGACTCCTCACAGAGACTTCTCGAATCCACGAGGAAAGAAAGCAGAAAATAGAAATAAATTCTAATAAATTCGAAATTGATTAATGAATTCATAAAAACGAGTTCACAACCCTTTAAATAGGGGTACCAAGCAATGGGAAAGAAATCAGAATCAAACTACAACTAAAAGTCCTAGAAATCGCGACTTACTATAAATAGTAAACTTACTATTTATAGACGGTCTTGATGTCTACTAGTGCGAAAGGTTTTCGGCCAAAAATAGTAAGTGTCCTATTTGGCTTCACCAAACCGTTCTCCTAATTATTTTAAGCTCTTTTCATGTTGGGCGCAACTCCTAAAGCCCGACGGATGAAGAGTTATAATCAAACTAAAACTTACTATTTATAGTAAAAACGAAATTAAAGCAGGGAAACGACCGTCGATCCAGGAGTTTTTCGCAATTCCGGGCGTCGCAACCCGGCATAGCCGGGTTGGTTGGCTAAAGTAGCTCGTTCTACCCCAAAATCATATATTTTACGTCAGATAACTCATTTCGGATTGCGAGATGCGCTCGATCTAAGGTCCGACGGTCCGGATCACTTCTGTCATCGACCGGGCCTTTTCTGATCCATCTTGAAACTGTCCGCGACCCGCTCTACATCAGTCCCCTCCATTTCAAAAGAACTCGTCCTCGAGTTCTCATCCTGCGCTAGTTCATGATACTCGGTCAAATCCGCGACATTGAAAGTCCGTGAGATCACCATGTCATCTGGAAGATCAACAACGTAAGCGTTGTCATTGATCTTTCGGATGATTGATACCAGTCCAATCTTTTTATTCTTCAACTTGTTGTACGTTCCGGTCGAAAATCGTTCTTTGCGCAGATGGACCATTACTTGGTCGCCCACCTCGAACACTTTTTGTCGCCGATGCATGTCCGCTTGCTCCTTGTACTTTTCGTTCGAGGCATGTAGCTTGGTTTGTACCTCCGCATGAATGCCCATGATCTTGTCAGCCATATGTTCTGCATCAATGCTCATGCCTGGGAGCTTGGGCAGAGGGACCAAGTCTAGTGTGTGGTGAGGTACTCGTCCGTAAATAACCTGGAACGGGGATTTTCCTGTCGAGTGGTTCACCATGTTGTTGAATGCAAACTCCGCTTGAGACAAAGTCAAATCTCACTGCTTCAGTTTTTCTCCTAAAATGCATCGAAAGAGGTTTCCCAACGTGCGATTCACAACCTCAATTTGACCGTCAGTCTGTGGGTGGTAGGCGCTGCTGAACTAAAGTCGTGTATCGAATCGAGTCCACAAAGTCTGCCAAAAGTAGCTTATGAACTTCGTGTCACGATCAGAAGTAATAGTCTTGGGAACCCCATGTAGCTGCACAATTTCTCTGAAGAATAGATTCGCCACGTGTGCTGCATCGAGAGTCTTCTTGCATGGAATAAAGTGCGTCATCTTGGAGAAACGATCTACTACCACGAACACCGAATCCATGTCGCGTTGTGTTCGTGAGAGACCAAGCACGAAGTCCATAGATAAATCCTCCCAAGGGCCGTCAGGCACGGGTAACGGGGTGTAGAGGCCCGTATTATGAGATTGCCCCTTAGAGGTCTGACAGATATAACAATGTTGAATTGTCTTTCCCACATCACGTACCAATTGCAGCCAGTAATACCGTTCTTCTACAAGAGCTCACCCAATGTGTCCACTGAAGCCACCTCCATGTAGCTCTTGGATTATTTGTTCCCTTAGCAAACTGTTCGGGATGCACAGTCGATTTTCCTTGAAAAGGAACCCGTCTTGCATATGTAAGTCGCCGGGGTGACCTTCTTGGCATTTAACCCATGCGTCCTTGAAGTCGTCGTCATCGGCATATATGTCTTTGAGGCGCTCGAACCCGACAACCTCATTGTTCATAGTGACTAACAAAGTTGCACGGCGACTCAGTGCATCAGCTACTTTGTTCTGTTGCCCTGACTTGTGTTTTAGTACGAACGTGAATTCCTGCAAAAACAAGATCCATCTAGCATGCACACGGTTAATGTTAGCTTGACTATTAATGAATTTGAGAGCTTGATGATCTGTGTAAAGTATGAATTCCCTTTGAATCAAATAATGTCTTCAGTGTCGCAGTGCCTGGACCACCGCGTATAACTCGATCTCATATGTAGACCACTTCTTTCGTGCATCGCTAAGTTTCTCACTATAGAAGGCTACCGGCCTACCTTCTTGAGATAAAACTCCCCCAATTCCGACATATGAGGCATCACATTCAACTTCAAACAGTTTGTCGAAGTTGGGAAGTACAAGAACCGAGGTCGTGGATAATTTGTGCTTGATTTCGACAAAGCTCCTGTCGGCTTCGTCAGTCCACTGAAACTGTCATTTCTTCATGCAATCTGTGATTGGTGACACAATGGTACTAAAATTTTTCACGAACCGACGATAGAATGTCGCCAGTCCATGAAAACTTCGCACTTCGTGAATATTTGTGGGAACCGGCCATTCTCTGATTGCCTTCACCTTTTTCTCATCCACCCAAATACCCGTGGATGTTCCGACAAAACCCAGAAACAATAGGCTATCAGTCATGAAGCTGCACTTTTTTAAATTGAGATACAGTTCATTTTTAGTGAGCACTTGAAGGACCTTCTTGAGGTGTTTCATATGGGTGGTTTCGTCTTGACTATATATCAAAATATCATTGAAATAAACTACAACGAACTGCCCAATGAAAGGTTTTAGAACTTGGTTCATCAATATCATAAATGTGTTAGGCGCATTCGAAAGACCGAAAGGCATGACCATCCATTCGTATAATCCTTCCTTGGTCTTAAATGTCGTTTTCCACTCATCACCCGGCCGTATTCGAAGCTGATGGTAGCCGCTCCTTAGGTCCAATTTAGAGAATATTTTTGCACCCTCTAGCATGTCCAGCATATCGTCCAACCTTGGTATAGGAAACTTGTATTTTATGGTGATTTTGTTGATGGCTCAGTTGTCGACACACATGCGCCAACTCCCATCTTTCTTTGGAGTTAATAGAGCTGGTACAGTACATGGATTCATGCTTTCTCGAATAAGACCCTTACGGATCAACTCCTCTACTTGTCCCTGCAGAATCTTGCACTCATTCAGACTTATTCGATAATGAGAACGATTAGGTAAATTGGACCCAGGGACAGTCGATATGGTGTTGGATATCCCGCATGGGGAGTAACCCATCGGGAAGGTCATTAGGCCAGATTTCTTTGAATTCATGTAGCAGGGCCTTAGTCTTTCAGGGATGATGGTAGGCTCGAGTTCTTCCCCTTTTACAATTAATGCATAAGTCTATCCTGTTTCTTTGGATTCTTCCACAAAGTCCCATATGGTTAAGAGAAAATGGCCATCCACTTTAGAAGTTTCAGGTGGTCCCTCTGGATCCATAGGGGCCAATATGGTCTTCCGGTCGTCCTTGACGAAGATATATATGTTATCTCGCCCTTTATGAGTGGCGTCACAGTCAGATTGCCAAGGCCGACCGAGTAGTATGTGACATACTTCCATGTCAACCACATCGCATACTACTTCATCCTTATAATGTTTGCCAATTGAAAAGGATATGGTACACTGTTCAGTTACCTTTGTTTCGCTAACCTTCTTGATCCAACCGATTGTATATGGAGAGGGATGACGCTCCATTTTCAATTACAATTTTTCCACCATGACCTTGGAGACGATGTTCTTGCTGCTCCCACTGTCAATGATCACGTCACAAACCTTTTGATTCACTATAAACCTAGTGCGGAAGATGTTATGCCGCTGTGGATGCACTTCTTTTCTTGGCGCATATAATAGTTGCCTCACGACGAGCAACTCGCCGTGATCTTGCTGAACCCAACCTGAATTATCTGCCTCGTCCTCGGTGGTATGCTCCTGTTCTTTAATATCTAGATCTTCATAAGCGTTATCAGCACTACCATCATTGATGGCGAAGTTTGCCACTTTTTGCTGGGGACAAGTATTTGATAGGTGGCCCGGTTGGCCACAACGATAACAGTTGTCGGGCCTTGGCCGAGTATACGGGTTCGGGATTCTACTTGGACCAGCAGCAGTCAATACGCCCCTTTGGGGTTTAACTTGCCCGCTTCCCTAATCTCGGTTCTCAGACGTAGGATGTTGAGTGCGTGCTCCTACGGGCTCCTTCCCCTTGGACTGTGCAGTTCCCTGGGGCGGACCTACCACAAGGACCTTGCAGTAGGATAGGTCCGTGTGTTAGGACGTTAAAGTTGCGCTTCTGTCCGAGTAGCCAACTTGATCGCATCATTCATCGTCCAGACGGACTGCATCTGGACTCAATCCTGGATAGCCATACGCAATCCACTGTTAAATCGGGCGACTTGCTGCGATTCAGTCTCGACCAAATCGTTACGCGCAGCCAGGCGGTAAAATTCTTCCGCGTATTCTCTCACCAACCGACTACCCTGTCGACAATTTTGGTATTGTTGGAATAATACCTGATCATAATTACTAGGGAGGAATCGGGCACGTAGTAGCTGCTTCATCCGCTGCCAGTGCGGATTGGTGCTTTCATCTGCCTGGTTCGCGCGAGTTGCAGTTGTTCCCACCAAGCTGAAGCTCCTCCTTTCAACTTGTAGGCCACAAGCTTGACCTTCTTTGCTTCAGGAATGTCCATATAGTCGAAAAATCGCTCAACTTCAGAAAGCCAATTGAGGAAATCCTTAATGTGTAGTTGGTCATTGAAGCTAGGAATTCAACCCGCATCTTGAATTCTCGATCCGTTCGATCTACTCGATCGCCGCCATGTCTGAGGTGTTGGAAGATTATGTCGTCGTCTTCCTCCTCACTGTAATCCCCTTCCTCAGGAATGACCCTTGGATGCACTGTCGGTATTATCCTGCGATCAGGGTGATTACGAGTTTCAGCAATTGACGGTGGAGGATTACCACCAGGAACACGCAGTTGCCTTAGGTTTTCCGTCAAGAGATCCGCTATGCGGTCGATGGAAGCCTGTAGCCCTTGCATGGCTTGCCGATTCTATTGTTGCGCTACTTCAAAAGCTGCCACCGTTAAAGGTAAATTCCCTGGAGCACCGCCCATGGGATTATTGCCCGACCCGTCGTTAGAAGCCATCGATCCGAGGAGAAACCTCGTTTTGATACCAAACTGACGAAGGGGAGGACGTGAGGTCGAGCACCGTCTTCCTCAAGAGGATAACTATTCCGAATCCACGAAACTTCTCTGGACTCCTCGCAGAGACTTCTCGAATCCACGAGGAAAGAAAGCAGAAAATATAAATAAATTCTAATAAATTCGAAATTGATTAATGAATTCATAAAAACGAGTTCACAACCCTTTAAATAGGGGTACCAAGCAATGGGAAAGAAATCAGAATCAAACTACAACTAAAAGTCTTAGAAATCGCGACTTACTGTAAATAGTAAACTTACTATTTATAGACGGTCTTGATGTCTACTAGTGCGAAAGGTTTTCGGCCAAAAATAGTGTCTTATTTGGCTTCACCAAACCGTTCTCCTAATTATTCTAAGCTCTTTTCATGTTGGGCGCAACTCCTAAAGCCCGACGGATGAAGAGTTATAATCAAACTAAAACTTACTATTTATAGTAAAAAACGAAATTAAAACAGGGAAACGACCATCGATCCAAGGGTTTTTTGCAATTCCGGGCGTCGTAACCCGGCATAGCCGGCTTGGTTGGCTAAAGTAGCTCGTTCTACCCCAAAATCATATATTTTACGTCAAATAACTCATTCCGGATTGCGAGATGCGCCCGATCTAAGGTCCGACGGTCCGGATCACTTCTGTCGTCGACCGGGCCTTTTCTGATCCATCTTGGCCATGAAACTGTCCGCGACCCACTCTACATCACATCCTCACAGAGGTCCATCATATTAACAGTTTGGATCACTGACCAATGGAGCTGTACACGAGTCAAGTCAAGTCGAGTATTGCCCTGCTCATGCTCGGCTCGCCATGGCCGAGTCTTGCTCGTACTCGGCTCTACTCGGGCGTCGAGCATGGATTCCCTGCTCGTGCTCTACTTGTCTGAGTACAAGTCGAGTACAAGCACAAATCGAGTCGAGTCGAGTTCGAGTTCGAGTCCGAGTCCAAATTTGAGCCCATTTCGAGCAGGGCAGGGTCTAGCACCGCCGGACAAGGGACAGAGGAGTGAGAGAGAGAGAGGGAAGAAGAGGGACGGCCGGACGGGCTGCGGCTCCGGACAGGGGCACCGGGCAAGCCGCAGGGACGAGCGGCAGGGAGAGAGAGAGAGAGAGAGAGAGGGAAGAAGAGGGACTGGCCGGATGGCACCGGACAGGGGAATGAGAGGAGAGAAAGAGAGAGAGAGGGAATGGGTAGCCAGTAGGGTAGTTTTGAACGGGCGCTAGCCGCTGGGAGGGAGGGAAGGAAAGGAAAGGGTTTGTTTTTTCGTTTTGGGCGGGCGGGCGAAAGAGTGAAAGCGACTGGGAGCGGGAGGGATTAGGGCTTTAGGTATACGGGTCGAGTACGAGTCGAGTACCGAGTCGAGCACACGAGTCGAGTACCGAGTCGAGTACTACTTTGCTCGTACTCTACTCGAAAACATAACGAGTAGAAAAAATCCACTCGTACTCGGCTCAAACACCTGACGAGTTGAGTCGAGTCGAGCGAGTACCCGAGCTTACTCTGCTCATGTACAACTCTACTGACCAATGGGCCCCACTTATACAAACTCGGAAAAAAAGAAGAATGTGGTTCAAACCACCTTCAGCTAAAGATGATCATTTTATTTCTGGATTCATTAGACAGTTCTGAAGGTGTGTTGTTCTTTTCTTGGCATGCAAGGTTCAGGTGGTTTCCTCTTCCGATTTGCATATCTAACATGGACTTTATATGTGCGGTTTCTGGTGTGCAAAGAAATTACCAGAAGCAACACTACCATGAGTAGAGAAGCAATAACAAGTAGAGAATAAGCCATTTTGTCATTTGTTGACTCCAAGCACCCAGACCTCATGAGATCCAGAAGTATGATTGACGAGAACAGAACACCTTCAACAATAAACAATATGGAACTTTTGGATCAGATGGTTAAGATCATCTGATCATTGTGACTTTCAGAATATGCTCCACCACAATGGGGCCAACATTTTTGAGTTTAAACTGTTTGGATTGACTTAAAGGTTTGTGACATATAAAGTGGACAAACCATCACCGTTTAAGAAGGGAAAAAAGTACCCATGGTAGTCTCGATCTATTTAACTGTGCTGACGAAATCATAAGCTGAAGCCATGAGTATCAAACTGATTGAGGATTGTCACTTTAGCTGACCATCATCATAGAATCCAAATGGCTATGCTGGGAAATTGGCAATTGGGTTTCATCACAGTTGTGCCAATTCTTCCATATATGGCCCATTCCCAACCTTTCAAATTACTCATGTTAAAATATCAAGAACGGTCGTGGCCGTACCTAGTAAAGCCAGGATTCTCCATCGAAAAAATATTCCCAGTAGATAAACCAGCATTATGCCAATTGTGACGGAGAGCTACACACAGCATAAAAGAGAGAGGTTCATTGCGAATCTTGAACTCAAACACAGTCTGCAACAGCTACTTGCTGCAGTAACCACTATCTCAATTAACATGGATCTTACCTGCATTGCAGATCCAAGCGAACCTCTCAAATCCTTTGGAGCTATCTCTGCCACATAGACTGGTACCTAGCAGCACATGAAAAATGTATGCAATTCACGTACAAGAGTCCTTTCAATGAGCAGGCATTAATAAAGGAAATAGACTCCTATTATAGTTCGCTACTATTTAAAACAGTGGTTACTCATCAATCATATATGGATTTTTTTATTTTTTTTTTGAAAGGTTACTGAAATTTTATTAAAGCAAACAGCAAAGCAAAACAGAAGGAAAACAACACTGAAATGCCGAGGTGGCAATCCAGCTACAACCCCAGAAAAGAGAAGTTACAGCCCTTGACCTTCTCAAGGTTAGAGGCCCACTCAATAATTAGGAATCTCGCCCTTTGGGAAATGATTTCCGCCGGTTAGCTCTCATTGCGAAAACATCTAGCATTCTTTTCCTCCCAAACTGACCACCAAATGGCAAGGAGGGACATCCTCCACATCATCGTCCTTTCTCTACCCAAACTCATTCCATGCCAAGCTCTCAAAAGGTCACCTGCAGTTGCTGGAAGAGACCACGACACGCTGAAATCACACAGTAAGTATGACCAGATTGTCCCAATGAACAAACAGATGATCTACCATTTCCTCATCGCCCATGCAACACAATCAAACATTCGGAAGAACCATTGCTCATTTCCAGAGATTATTGACCTACGAACCGGCTGAATGCCGCAATCTTAGGCAGGACAGGATAATGCCAAATATGCTTGGTGATTGATTCTTCAGTTACTGGATCAGTCTTGGTAATACAGTCGTAAAAGGAGCGAACCGAGAAAGAGCTTGATTTGTGACGGTGCCAAATCATATTGTCTGTGGATGAGATGTCCGGACGACAAAGATGAATGTCATTCACAAGGGCTGTGAACTCTTCTATCTCCTCATCCCTTAGATGTCTTCTGCAAGGAGGTTCCCAAACTACTACTCCCGCTACAAAGGAGAAACAGTTGGAGGCAAGAATGGACAGGTTTGGGGCTTGGGAATGCATGGAAAGAATGGGAATTGTTCTGTATTGATTATAATGGATTAGACAGTCATACATGAAAAGAACATTGAAGCTTGGGAATTGTTCTCTGTTGAATGAATGGAAAGAATACATAGGTATAGAATTTTTTTACACCCAGCTCCGTAAGTTGAGTTGGTGGGTGTACCCAGTGTCCTGTGGCATGGTCCCATGGTTAAAAGACTCAGCGACTTGGATCGACCTATCAGATGTCGAGTCATGTCACGACTCACCCAAGTCAAGGGTGAATCAACCCGACTCACCTGAGTCAGGGGTGAATCGTTGGGGTTGCTCATGGTGTTGAAATGGATCAGGTCCGACTAAGTTCGAGTCGATCGAGACAAGTCGCATCCCATTCATCTGAGTCTTATAACCATGCTTGCCCTGGATTCGAGTCTCTTTACTATAGTGTTAAATGAGGCAATGGCCTCGACACCCTACCAATTATAGGAATTCTCAAATCTCTCCAGGAAATTTGTAGAAATCTTCTCAAGCTTATCGAAAGAGATCCTGGATATTTTCCCAATCCCATCTAAAAGGTTTAAAAAGTTTACAAGAATATCCTCATAGTATATAGAAATTACAAAGAATGCCCTGATATGAATTACACCATAATATCTGGACATGCACCTGTATTTCTTAACACTCCCCCACAAACTATCTGGGCGAAGGCTAAACGCCTATTTGCTACATATCCAGTGATAATGATCTTGAGGAAGTGACTTGGTACAAATATCAACCAGACTCTTGAGAAGAAGGAATAAACATGGTTTGAATGTCCTCATGAACAAAATGATAGTCTAGCCCAAATGTATTTTGTGCAAGCATGAAAGACCAAATTTGTCAGCATATATGCTGCACTAAGGTTATCACAACAAACGAAATAAGGACCAGGCAATGGACTATGAAGATCTCATAGTAGAAAGTAGAAACTATAGCCAAGTCAACTCAGTAGCATGATATTCAGCTTCAGCAATAGAATGAGAAACAGTGGACTGTTACTTGGTTGGCACACTGAGACAACAATGTGCTCAAGAAATAAATAGCCAAAAGTGGACAATCAGCCATCAGACATTCCAACCCAACTGGCTTCAGAGAATGCAGTGAAGGAGAGAGGAACTCAAATGAGTGTGAATTCCATGAGAAAGAGTGCATTTCACAAACAAATATGCTTTACAAGATTAAAACAGGGCAAGTAGGTCAATGCCTAAACCAACCCATTACATTAACAACATAACTCAAGGCAGCCCAAGTGAGAATGAGCTACAGTGAGGCCCCAGCAACACTACAATACTCAGATGGAAAAGGAACTATGGGGACAAGATCAGTAGGCCATGTGATTGGAGATCAGAAAATCTTGAATGCTAGAGGATGGAGGGATTAGATTGGTGGCCCTCTTGAATTACAAGGAGAATGGACAAGACATCCCTCTCTGATAGCATGAACAAGAACCTTGAAGCTTGGGAATTGTTTCTACATATAATGAAAGAAATTAATACAAAGATATGGAATTAATAGGTTTATCATGTACTTTTTCTATTGATACAGGCATCTTGAGTCTTTTGGAAGATTCTAAAGATCTTTCTTTTTCTAACGGCAATTACTGCTTGGAGTATCAGTATCAATGTATCAACGATTGAGGATATGGAAACATGTTACGATATCACTGATATCACCGTTGATACTGAAAAAAAGAAGAAGAAGAAATAATAAATATCGCTAAAGGAAAATTTAGGAAAACATTAGGAAAAGGTAGAGTTTTTCAGTGAAACTTTAGGAGACGTAAAAGACATGTTTATAGATTAGGAATCAAAATATTGCAAAAAACAACTACATATAATAAGTTTCCATTTTGTAGGGGCCTAAACCATGTGTTATCGGGGGGGGGGGGGGGGGGGGGGGGGGGGGGGGGGGAAGCAGTGCAATTAAACTCAATCCGAATTCATATGATTAACAACGAGAACAAGGATCCCCTTTATACGTTAGATACCCGATTTGAGATTGAAAAATGAAACCCCTTCCCTTCGAAGGTTAGATTGGAAGTGACTCACTTAAAAATCATAAATTGCATACTTAGCAACTCAATATGGACACCCTTTTAAAAAAAAAAATTCCTCACTTTCCGAATCCTCCATAAGGGGGTCATGCTCCAAATGACTCCCCTCATGGAGACAAGGTGCCATTAACCCATCCATTAAAACCTCTTGAATGGATTTGTTAAGGATCCAACAAACCCCAAATAATTTAAAGTGGTGATTCAAGATTGCCCTTGCAGCTAGGCAATCCAAACCATCCAAGTAGCAAGCCCAATTGTAGATGGAGCATAACCAAAAAAGTACACAAAAACAATGATAGTGACTATCTGATTTTTGCAATTTGCAATTTGGACCACTCACCATTTTACTTTTAAGCATCCATTTGATAGCCACCAATTGGATTATTAGAAATTCTTGAGTACTGTGATATCAAAGATATGCTCCATCCATACTGTGCTCTACAATTTGGCTGGTTTCGATAGTCGTACACAAGTGCCATGTGTGGGAGGATGACTCAGCACCATTTTCAAAATGGTGGTGAACTGTTATCAGTAGCCTGAAGGAAGTTTGCTAGCCCACAAGCACCCCCTCCACTTGTGTCATCACACATCTGTGGTACATCTAAACCGTGCATGAGATGGGCCCCATTTGTACATTGCTAGGGCAGACCACAGTCCTACAAAAACAATTGAATGTTTAGGAAAGCTAGCCGTTGGTCCACATTCCAGGTACACATGTTGCCTACTTGATCTATGGACCTGACCAACCTTCTCTCTACTTCAAGTCATCTGCACAGTAGGGACCACCTTATCCATGGGTTAGACGTCCCACATGTGTGCCAGGTTGGCACTTTGGCCACATGCGAAGGTGCACAGATCTTTGAATAGGGAGTCGCTAAGGAGCATTATTACCGTGTAGGAGATCACTCCCACTCCAAATCCTTCCAACAACCTGCCAATGAACAACAAGGATGGACCCTGTCGAGAAGTAGCAATATGAAGTATGAACCTGTCATGAGGAAGGCCTTCAAATAAGAAACAATGTATATGTTGCTATCAAACTTACTTCAGAGAATGAGATAGTTAGCCATCCAATAATGTTGGGAATGGAAGCAATCATTAGAGACTGTGAGCATGGAAACAACAGGGTCAGTTGTGGATCAGTTGTAGAAATATAAAAATGGATGCAGACATCTGGTTTACAGTTTAAGGTTGTGTTTGAATACATTACAAAATTTAGTTGAAATTTGAAAATACTCCTCTAATAAAGTGGAAAAAACCAAATGGCAATTTCTTGGCATTCATATTTCAATTTGTTATTTTCAAGCTGGACTTGGAAGGAACAAAACTTAAATTTGAGAGCTAGTTATTATGAATAGTAGGAAAAATTATAAACTTGCAATTTCCTCTTAATAAGAATGGATTTTTCACGATTAAATACATTGCATCAGCCTTGGTTTTTCTTTTTCTTTTTCTTTTTTTTTTTTTACTTGATTGATTACCATACCCGTTTTCTACCAAAGTACTCTGAAATCTGACCACTAGCCAAGGCCCCAAGCATTGCGCCAATGTTCGACAAGGAGCCAAAGATAGAGAACTGCAATTCAATAGGAAAAAGGAGTTAACAATAGATTGCTTTATTAGTTAGACAAGGATGATAGTTCACCACAATTCTAAAATGGTAGTGACTCATGTACCATACACGTGGCATGTATATACAGGAATCCAGATTGTCCAAATCATGGGGCCCATTTTGAATGGAGCAAAGTCTAATAATCACATTGATGAAACATTCTTAACCAACCAATTGGCGGGTACCAATAGATAGCTTTAAAAGTTGTGGTCAAAAGTCCAAATTCAACTGGAGATATCTGCCAGTTAAGGTCATCCAATCAGTGTGACTTTCTGGTGGTGCTCCATCAACAACAGGCCATACATGCCTACAAAGTGCATGGTGGATGAGTCACCACCAATGTTCCAAATATCAAATGATATTATCAGTATTGTCGGGTCAATGATACCGAAACCCCAAGTAATATAGAAAAATCTAAATATCACTAATAATTTTGGTATTATCAGAAATATTTGGCAATACCAGGGATATTTTGGTCTCTGAACAGTGTAAAATTTCCCTAATATTGGCGATACCAATGATACTATCACTGATACCAGGGATACTTTGGTAAAATTTTGGAAATTTGAAATCGAAGAATAATTGTTGTTGTGGGAAAAAAAAAAATTTTGGTTCCTCAAGTGATTTAGACTTCTTTTGGTTTTCGTTGAATCAAAGCTTGGATTTAGAGGAAAAATCTTGACTCGAAGTAGATACGGGCAGAACTCAAAGGTAACAAAAAATCCATGAGAACTTCATATATCTTTTTTTTTTCCAAATGTTAGCATGGATTACAATGTCTATGAATGCTTCCCATGCATTGACATGGATTTGTGGCAAATAAATCAACACTTGAGTGGGTGAATGGGGGAAATTGGGAAAATCCTAATTTCTTCCATTTTTATTGAAGGGTGATAAATATTATTCAGCAGACCGCCTACAAAAGTAGGCAGCAAAGAATACAAAGAGGAAAAAGCAAAAACCCGAAACAGAGGCCACCGAACAGAAAAAGCACCCGAATTAACAAAAAGATTTCCAATCGGCCACCAACATCAAAGCATCTACTGCCACAAACGCCATCAAGCGAGAAGAATCCCGAAACCTCCTCCTATTTCTTTCCAACCAAATTGACCGCCAAACAGCCAGAAGTGAGAGGAGCCAGACCATACGGTCCTTGGATCGCCCGGTGCCTCCATGCTAGGCCCAAAGAAAATCCTCGACCAAACCTGAAAGGACCTAATGGATGTCGAACTTCCCTAAAACGTGGTGCCAAGGGCAAGTTATAAACAAATGATCAATGGTCTCTACATCTTGATTACACATGCAACATATATTAGGAATGGGCAAGGACCTCTTTTGGAGATTATCTATTGTGAGCACTCTCTTCCTGCCAACCAACCAGATAAAAGCTACAACCTTGGGGGGTGCACCATAATGCCAAAAATGATAAGCATGCACGTCAGGTGTCTCACTCAAATTTTCACAAAGAAGTTTGTAAAAAGACTTAACCGAGAACAAACCGGAGTTATGGAATTTCCAAACCATGGAGTCGGCCTCCCCAGCTGGGACAACCATTTGCAACCGGGATAAAAGCGAGATAAACTCATTCATCTTGATATCCGACAGGCCCCTTCTGCTCAACGGAGACCAAGAAACAGAGGAGTCGTGGGAGGAGAAGCAATTTGCCATTTTAACTCCTTCGAAAGGGGCCAAACAAGCAAGAAGAGGATAATCGTTTTGGAAAATGGAGTTGCCACACCAGAAATCAATTTTGGACCCGTCTCCTACTGAAAAACAGATGTTTCTGTGAAATGAAGGTCTCACACCGGCGACCAACCTCCAAACATATGAAACCCTGTATAATGAAGACCACCTGGTCTCCCAACCACCCTCTTGCAGCCCATACTTGCTAGCAACTATACAACGCTAGAAACTCTCTTCCTCTATCCCAAAAATTTCCTCCATTTTACCCCTCAAATTGAGAATGGATATTTTATTACTTGCATTATATGATATTTGAATGATATGAACTCATTTTGGGTGTAATTGCACTGCTTTTTTCTCATAGCATATGGTTTAGGCCCCTATAAAATGGACACTTTTTACTTGTGTGTGTGTGTGTGTGTTTTGCAATATTTTGATTCCAAAATGTGTAAACATGTGTCTTTTGAAATTCCACCTTTTTCCAAATATTTCCCTTAGTCGGCAATTTTTTCCAAGTATTGATGATAATTTTGGTGATATCAGCACATGTTTTCATGTACCTGGTCATCGATACATGTAACAATATTGATACTCTAAACACTAGTCACCACCATGTTTTAAAAAAAAAAAAAAAAATTGTTGAGATGATTTCCATGAAGAAAGATTGAAGTGATGATTCCCGGTATATGAGCCAAACTAGAGCATGTGCAGGATCTGGGCCAATCATTAAGTGGGCAAACAAATGTACATATAAAACGGTTGCATCTTTTCCTAACTACCTAATTTTCTTGTATACAAGTGCCTAAATGATAAGTGGAATGTTCATGCCAGAACCTCCATGATGATTGGCGGAATCTCACACGCATGTGAGTTGAACACAGGTACAAATGGATTGAGCCAACCCAATGGGTCATTTGAGCCAATCTGATAATAAATGGGCTGGGATTTGAAATTGAAACACCAGATTGGGTCCAAGTCCAAAACACCATCGCAATTATCAAAAAGTTCATGTCTATAACTTCTCAAAGTTGACCGTCCTTGCCCTAATTCTTTTTTCCTTTATTTTTTAGGGGGGGGGGGGGTGGCAACGATATTATTATAAGAGGCCTTTTGAAGCAATCCCAACAGATTGAGCATCTCTTGTTGTTGTTCTTCTTCCAACAGGTTCTTTCTACATAAAAGGGGTCCAAGTCACCACATCCCCTCCTATAGAGAAGCAATGAGCAGCTAACATGTTTGGCTCCACCGATCTTTCAGCCAATCAAGGAAAAATATCTTGAAGTGGTTTATCTCCCAACTAGACATCCTCCCAAAGGCAAATACCCTGTCCATCCCCCCAACGAAAGTCCTATCCCCTCTTTGAACTTATCCCACATTCTAGATATTGCTTTCCAAACCCCAATAATTTATAGAAAGAGGACGCTTTAATCCATCTTTCCCCCTCCTCTAGCCTGTATTTCTTTACTATCACTTGATATCAAAGATTTTCTATCTCGAATCCAAAACACCAAAGCCATTTCCACATAATTGCAAAATTCATCAGCCCCAAACTCCTTATCCCTGCACCACCCTCTTGCATTGACTTGCACACCTCTTCCCATTTCATTAAATAAAATTTATGCTTCGCTTCTGCATCTTGCCAAAGAAAAATCCTTAGATTTTGTCCAAGCGATCCAAAAACGATTTTGGACACCTAAATAAGGACATAAAGCAAACCAAAAGATTTCACATTGCCGCCTTTATTAACGTCAATCTTCCCCCTAAAGACAGGCGCCTTCTTTTCCAACTCGATAATTTCCTTTCAAATCTCCTCACCAACTTCTCCCACAGATGCTTAGCAAGCTTTCCTATACAAAATGGAAGACCTAAATCGGAAAGAACCTGCCCGGCACCCAAAGATATTTGCATATTCCTCCAATTCACAGTCAAATAAATGGATCCCCGACACTTCACACTTACTTATATTCACCTTTAGACCAGAGATTACGTCAAAACATACAACAATTTTCCTCAATTGTCCACCTTTCTTGCATTCGCAACATTTGACGGGTTGAATTTGGAAAAAAAAAATAATAATAATGAAGAAAACCCAAGCCCACAGCTCCAAAAATCCCTTCAATTAGGATACACAAGGCAACTAATTAAAATTTAGAATTCTTGGATACAAGGAATCCAAGGTTTGGAAACGGAAATTGCAATGATTACACAATGATATTTCCATCTTTAATGTAGATTCCAGAATTGGGGATTGTATTTAGATACATGCAGAATCCAGGTTTCATTAGACAACAGTAACTTCATGCATTGAGCCAGGGAACTGCCGCTGTGGATGAGTGCAATAATTATTTGGCGGAATCCACAGTTTTGTCTATCCAAGCAGCAAGGGAATCCAATATCTTTTCCCCATGTTCCCCTTAGGGCCAGTTTGGATAAGAGAATTCCATAGTAAAAGAAATCAATTTTGTAATTATTACAATTTCCTTTTCCATCATGTAGGAAATGAGTTGGATTCCTTTTTCCTCGAATCCAGTGTATTGCTTGCAATCCAAATGGTGGAGAAATTTAATCTTATCACTTGTGATTTGATTTGCCACAGAAATCTCTTTATTCAGGCTGGTTACTCGTTTGCATAAGAGAGTTTCATGGTAAAAGAATTCAATTCTGCAATGATACTTTGTTACAGCTTACAGGCAACCAACGACTATCCATTTCGAATTTGGGAGAGGGAGGTGGAAACGCAGCTGCATTGAAAGTGCACCCACTTGCTCTAACCCAACGTCTCTCTCTCTCTCTCTCTCTCTCTCTCTCTCTCTCTCTCTCTCTCTCTCTCTCCTCTCTCTCTCTCTCTCTCTCTCTCTCTCTCTCTCTGCTCTGGCAAGGTAAGCCCTTTGTTTGTTTTTCTTTTTTTCTTTTCCTCTTCATCATTTTTTTTTCTTTTGCGTCAGGGCGGAATAGGTGCGGTTTGACCAGGGGCAGTTTCGGATTGATGCAGGACATGAAAATTAAATATGATATGCAAGATCTCAGGCTTTAGATTATACTAATTCAGAAACAATCACAAAAAATTCCACATCCCACACAAAAGTTCAATCATTCAAGCAAGGAGAATCTGTGCGGGTCCAGGCCTACACAGGCTAGGGCTAGATCAGTAAAATTATGGACTAAACGATACTCAAAGGAAAGTAAAAAATCATCCACACATGCACAACAATCAGTCTCTAATCCAAGGGATTCACCAATTCCAATTCAAAGAACCCTAGGGTAAGAAAATGGGCAAACAAATTGAAAGTAATGCAATCTAGGGTTAAAGTTAGGGAGAATAGGTATGAGAGAAGTAAAATAGGCGGAAATCTGAACCTGGAGATAGTCCTAGCGCGCAGACAGCGGGCCAGGCCTGTCGCACGTGCATAGGAATCTGGCTACACGTGCGTGTAACATCCCGGATTTTTGTCAGCCTGGAATTAGACGTCCTTAGGCAATGGGTCGATCCTAACACCTTATTAACTTGTCAGAACTCAATCCCACAGTCTGAAATCATTTTTTAACCCTTTTCCTTCACAAATCTCACCTTTCACTACCTTGTCCTTCAAAAGTAACTAAGTGTTAAACTAGATTAGCTACGAAATCCGCTTGATCCACTTTAAATACGATCTGCAAGACCCAAAACTTGTAGAATCATTGACGCTAGGTTACCCTAAAATCTTGGATCAATCTCATTACTCGGTTGCTCTCGGGAGCATCACGAAACTCCGTATCGGACCTGGACCGCACGTCGAAAGTCCGATTAACACGAAGTTAAACGATTATGAGGTGGGCATCGAGCCGAGTCGAGTCGAGGTGGGCCAAGCTTGGCTTGGCTTGTCCATGATGTACTCGAGTTCGAGCTCGAGCTCGAGCTCTAGCTTGGCCTCGAGCTCAACATTGAAGCTTGGCTTGTTTGCCAAAGCTGTCGAGTCGAGTTCGAGTCGAGCTAGTGGTTCGAGTCGAGTCAAGCTCGAGCTTGTTGGGTGAGAGAGTAATGGATTCTGTTCTTGATCCTCTTCCATTGATGAAAAATTCAAAAATCTTAAGAGAATCAAAGCAAAACCCGATGAAAAAATCAAACAAAGCTTCAAATCGGATGAGGAACCTGTAAGAACTGATCTGCCCTTGATCTTCTTCCACCAACCAAAATCCAAGTACTAGAAAAGAAACAGAGCAGAACACAGATCAGAAATTCAAGTAAAGAGCTCTAGCCAATCAGATCATTGGATTTCCTTGAAGCTCTAACAAATCTGAGAAGAACCCATCTCGAATTTCTTGGGTTTCTCGCCTAAGAAGTAGATCTCAAGAGATTAAAATCATACTATTGCGGAGCTGAAATGAAAACTAGTGGTGGTGGTCGGGGCGGGCGTGCGGCTGGCAGTGGGCAGAGAAAGAGAAGAACAGGAAAGGGAAGTGGGTGCGTGCGGTCGGGTAGAGACTCTAGGGTTTGTTTTTTTTTTTTTTTTTGTTTTTTTTTTTTAAAGTTTAAACTTAAAACTTTTATATTTATATATATATATATATTATTATATATTATATATATATAGGAAAACGCTCACCTGCGAACCAGTTCGTACGTAGTACGTACAAACTTTTTTGAGAACCCATCATACGTGATGAATATCGCAAATCTGAACGGTCCACATGAAACAGAACCTCATGAAACCTCATAGTACGAATTTTTACTTTGATCCGAAACTTTAGTGGACCACGAATAATGTAAACAGGTTCTTTCTTTGATTTTAATTTCTCTTTGCTACGGACGGTATGTATAAAAGTTTTAGATAAAAGTAAAACTTGGTCCTGAGGGGTTTCACTAGGTGCTACTTCACATGAACGGTTCAGATTTTGGATCCACATCACGTATGATGGGTTCTCAAAAAAGTTCGTACGTAGTACGTACGAACTGGTTCGCAGGTGAGCGCATATATATATATATATATATATATATATATATATATATATATATATATATATATATATATATATATATATATATATATATATATATATATATAATATTTAATATATTTATTAATCGAGTCAAGTCGAGTCGAGTTCAAGTCGAGTCGAGTTGAAATGCCCCCTGGTCGAACTTGGCTTGAACTCAACTCGAGCTTTAAATAATTAGCTTGGCTTGGTTTGAATCGGCCATTCAAGCCGAGTCAATCCGAGCTTACTCGAGCCGAGTCGAGCGAGCTTTTCGAGCTAGCTTGACTCGTGAACAACCCTAATTATGACCGCCTTGCTGGGCTTGACAACCATCTCGTAAATCAAATCCAGATAATGTCCCAGTGCTATTCGCTTGAGCCCAGGGTGAAGAGTGTGAGAAATGTGAAATTAATTAAAAATAAAATACAAATTTAAGTAATCTGAGACTTGTCTCTTGCGGGCTTGATATAAGCAATCAGACCATCAGAATCTGACCCAAATACACCCTCGGATCAGGAGAAATTTCATACACAGGTCAGTGTACTTGTGGCCCTGATCGATGGACGAGGACTGTTGAACTGAAACTGGTCCGCCACGGGCGATATGTAAATCCGATCGGACCGAAAACTTAACTTGACCTAGATCCAAGGTCAGTGAGCTTAAGTCCGACCTTTGGCTCAAGGGGGGCTTCCAGAAGTGCTCCGTTGAAACAGAACAATCTCCCTTTGGACATAACCTAAGTATACCTTGGCCCTGAGTCTAATTTGGTGAGTTCTGGACCTATATAAGGACCTTAAACCCTCACTCTCTCATTCCATACGAATTTGAGAAAACCTAGGAGAGAGAAGAGAGAAAAGAGAGAGAAAGTGTGAGAGAAGTGGGAGCATCTTCCTGATACTCCATCCCCCTGCTATACATGTTTAACCATCGCTATCTCATCACTTTTCCAGTGATTCCGGCTTCGTTCTTAGGTAAGAAACTCTAACCCTAATCTGTTCTAGAGTTTCACATGTTGCGAATAGCGAAATAGCTGACTCAACTCGTGATATAGGTTGTGATAACAACGCCAACGAAGGCTTAGCGATTCTAGCAAGTTCGTTACGATTCTACGGCATAAGGTGCGGACTTTAAACGTATAGATTATGGTTTTCAACGCTTTCAATGTCAAATAATGATAGATTCATGATTTGCATGCAATTGCACATGTACAAAGTGCTGCCCATTTCTTTTTCAGTTTTACGTTAGCTATGTTGAATATACTGTATTCTTCGTATTTGTAAAAAATACCGTATACATATGAAATACGGATTTGTGCTTAACATGATTATTTGTCGTGACTATATGCTTGTATGTATGCGACAACTCCCTAGCGAAAGGACTTGCCCTAAATCACACCATGGTCACTATACGCTATATATGTTAAAATGTGTAGTCCAAGTGTTTGTGGAAATGACTGAATGAATATGGAACTTGGATTCCTGCTTGCCATGACTATCCGTCGTGGGTGCACGCATGTTATAATTGGGGCAACTCCCTAGTGAAAGGATTTGGCCTAATATCTATGTGATCAACATATGTCATGTATGTTGATGTATGTAGTCTAAAGTGTTTGATGAAATGTCTGAATGAGTAGTAGTTAGTAAATTGTAATGTATAAGGGTGTTGAGATATGATTTTCAACTCCTCTAACTATGTGTATGATTTCTTTAGATATCTGTGTGATTAGGAATTGAATATGTACAAACTCATGCTTATGTTGTACTTCATAACATGCTCAACTGATTGTACGATTTTATCTATGTAATGCATATGTTTAAATTCATGTTTAAGTTGTATTCCATAAAGGCCGTGAAGGGTGATGGGGGAGTGGTGTAACGATTCCATGCAACAGCCCTGGCAGCCCTAAGCGGACAATATTGGATATTTGATTGTATGATTTGAAATTTTGATCCATTACTGCTTTAACTGTTCAGTAATTGAATGTGATTGGGGCTATTGTATAGTCCAGGCAATCGGTAACGGGATTGAATTCGTGGCTAAGATTCATTCGCCACGTGAGATGTGTTCGACGAACCCGAGTCGTACTTCGGTTAGCGATAGTGGTTGGCCACGTAAAGGGCTTATGCACTTCATGTCATTCAACTTGTCATGCGCTCGTGCTAGTCGAGCTCGTCAAGTAACCCGATCTATCTAATGTATGTTCACCATGTTTGGACGCTACTGCTTGAACCTAAGGTACCGAACTTACCAGTGCAACCCGGTTAACCTTGGTACCTCGATCCGCTAAGACTCATGAGCGGGACATGGTGGTATGGGACACCGTGGTCAAGCTGTCGGCCTACGCTGGGGCGATGTGCCGCCCCGTAGTGACCAATGAGCAACCCAGACTCGTGAGCCGAATACGGTGGTATGGGACACTGTATTCGAGCTGTCGGCCTACACTGCTTTGATGGGTGATGGGGAGTGGTGTAACAATTCCGTGTAACAACCCTGGCAGCCCTGACCATACCCGGTGTAGTGACCTCGAGCATACTCTGAATCTGCGTAGAGGCGACGAGCCTTCCCGTAGTAAGCAGAGTATAAACTAGGCCTGTATTGATAAGGTGATGGGAGAGTGGTGCAACGTTTCCGTGTAACAGCCCTGACAGCCCTTGCAGCGACCTAGAACCGCATCATTGTATGAGATTATCTAGGATTGATGACCCTAGAATGGATCATTGTTTGGGAATGATATAAGGGAGGTACCTTAGTTTCCCAATACTGCTGTATGAAAAGGACTAATAACAACTCGGTAATCATGTTCATCATCGCACTGCATGTGTCTGGAAGATGTGGAGCACTGAGGGATGAACGCATGCCGCGGACGTAAGATGGTGTCGCATGAGGGAGTATGTTGGTGAGGGCATGCATCATGACTGCATTTTCATACTTGCATTAATAAGAGTATTTAGGAGTGTTTGAGTGACTTTACTGCTTTATCATTACTGCTTAACTGAATTGATAACATGTTAACCTATGCTTTATTGTTCCACTGAGTTGATCACTCACTCCCACGTTACGGGACGGTGTTCCGGACACCCACCAGACTTTGTCTGATTGCAGACGGCGACGCTACTCTTGAGGCGGAGCCGGACTTTTGCGACGACCAGAATGCTTTCTCGTATATGCTGTTTTCTGGCAGCTTCATGTGAGCCGTCTCTTGATCGACAGGGTTACAGGGATGTTGACTAGAGGACCTTACACATTTGGTATATTTTGGAATTGTACTTGTAATGAATTAACCTGGTAACATTATCACACTCTGGAGACTCACCACAGTTTATATATTTTATATATCTATCACAGTCTTCCGCTTGCAAATTTAATTGTCTCTGGAGTATGATATGTTGTTTTGGTATAATCTCATTCATGTTTCCATGCTCTCATCATAATCATCATTATCTGCGTTGCATAAGTGATGCGTTGAAACTCGGGAGTTGAGCTTTGCTCGACCCCCGATTTTCAGGGCGTTACAGTGCGAGAGGGCACCAAACATGGAAAGTGCCTCCTTGGCTCTGGTCGGCCAGGGGAGGGCTTCAAAACCCCCAAGTTTCGTGTCGATCGGATGCGCAGTCTGTGCGTGGTGCTCCGCCGAAGTTTCAGCCCTCCTACAGGGCCAGATCTGGAATTTTGTTGTAAAGAGGAAAACTGTTGCAATAAAGGAAAGATTTGAAGCGCGGATGATGGTAGGAGATGAGAAATAGAGATGATAGAGGATGGGGGCGAATCGGGATCGATGTGGCTTCGCACCACAGTAGTTAGCCCTTCGATGAATGGAGGGCTTCGCATGCAATTGTATTTCCACAACTCGAGAACTCAGAGGAGTAGAAAAATGCAGAATTTTTATTAAGCTTCAATCTATCCAAAAAGCTACAAGGGGTGCCTATTTATAAGAAAATCCTATACTCCAAAACTCGCGCCATGTGTGCAAACTATTACTTGGCGATGAAGTAAACCAGAATAAAAACTAATCAAAGAAATCTAAAACATCCATGATATTCTAAATGATAGTAATAAGCAAAACCTAAAATATGAGATTAATCAGACTAGTGGGTCATGATCATGAGATCCCGTGATGGGCTTTACTTGACTATCGGGCCCACTCTAACGAACCAAAACTCCGTCTTCTAACTAGGAGGCCCTCCCCGGATGTCATCATCGATCCAGATCGACGGTGGGGCCCTCCTCCTCCTTGCGTACGTACGTAGGGGGTGGTGTGCGTGTGCGTGCGCGCGTGATGTCCCCATCACGGATCCCTGACAGCAAGGCCCACCATGATGTACTTTTCTTACATCCGCACCATCCATCCCTATTGAAAGCTCATTTTAGGATATGATCCAAAAAATTGAAGCAAATCCGAATCTCAAGTGGACCATACCACAAGAAACAAACTTGACTGAATCCCCACTATTAAAAACTTCATAGAGTCCCCTGGAATTTTTATTTGCCATCCAACCTGTTGATAAGGTAGTAAAGACTTGGATGAAGAGACCACATAAATATCATCTTGAATATGTGAGTCCACTTTTTGGAGCCACCTAATGATTAGTTTAACTTAAAAATCGATCCAACTATTCATATAGATGGGCTCAATAAAATTACATACTTTTATCCAAGCTTTTCTATGTGTCAATCTGATTTTTAAACAACTCCATACTTCAAACTCAGGTTGGTGTGAGTGTACAATATCTTACATGTAACTAACTTATAAGTTATCCAAACACATAAACTAAGTTACCTATAAGTAAATTACAGCTTACACCCAAACAAGATTACCTATAACTTTCTTTCACCTGTAAGTAAATTAACCGTAACTTACAACTTAAAAAACTTATAGGCATCCAAACGCGACGAATTGATTTTCCATGAAAAACTCTTATCCAAACCATCCCTTACAAGAAAATATGTATTTTGGTGCTTATCAGGTAAGTCTACACTAAATAAGGAACAAGAAATTAGACCGACCTCATTAAGAGGAGAGAGAGAGAGAGAGAGAGAGAGAGAGAGAGAGAGACCTGGGAGAGGGAGAGATGGAGATCGGCAATGATGGATTCTTGGGCAGGCGAAGAGTAGCCTTGCTGCATCAAATCATTAAGTAAGAGAGGAGTGCAAAAAAAAAAAAAAAAAAAAGGAGGAGAAGTGAGAATTTTGATTTTTTTTTAAAAAAAAACATACAGTGAAACCGAACTGAAGTTGGGCCAAGGCGACTATGAGGGTGGAGACAAGAACTACTACTCCAACTCCTCCATTTCTGCTTTGGCTGGAGCTGCCGCTTGGGAGTAGGAACTCCTCCTTTGGAATTCCCTTCATTCTCCTTCCTATCACTCCATTTGCATTCTCTCTGACTATTTGTTTCTCTGTTTCGAATGGGACCCACACACTGGATACTACTTTGAAATTGCATACGTGGCATACAATCCATCCACCCAAATTATGGGTCCCAGCTTAGATGCATCATGAAACAGTAATTGAATCGTTGTCGCAATCTAATTGGACGGTATCATTACACACCGTCATTGCTGACTGACATGGACCAATGATGATACAGGAAAGCAGAAAAGTCATGCTTTTGGCAAACACAGGATCCGGACTCACAATAATTAGGCCTTACTGGATTATCTGACTAGGACATTGATGCGACAGTTAAATATGAAAATTATCACAAGCTCCCATTTCAACAAAACAAGCTTCCGTGAATCAATGGTTAGGATTCCATTTCTGCTTCGGTGGATCCCTGACTGTGGGCCCACCATGATGTATGTGCCTTACATCCATGCGGTCCATCTCTTTTGACAGATCATTTTAGGGCATGATACGAAAAATGAAGCAGATCCAAATCTTAAGTGGACGTGGACCACACTTCAGGAAACAGCGGTGGTTGAATACCTGCCGTTAAAAACTTATCGGGGGCAGGACACTGGAATGTTTATTTGACATCCAACCTGTTGGACCACACAAATATCAGCTTGATCCAAAACTTCTATGGCCCACAAGAAGCTTTAATGGTCAATCACTACTGTTTCATATGGTGTGGTCCACCTGAAATTTGGATCTGCTTCATTTATGGGATCATGCCCTAAAATGAGCTGTCAAAACGGCGTGGATGTAAGCCACATACATCACAGTGGGGCCCACAGTCAGGGATCCACCTACGTGCCAAGTTCATCTATGACCCAATTATCAAATAATTATCCCACCTGGATTCCGATATTTTAGAATCCTAGTGATTAAAAAGAATTTATTTGATTGGCTGCTTGTTGGATAGTTAATGGACAACCAAATGAAAATAATTCGAGTCTCATAACTTTTATGTATACTGTGTCGACAATTTCAAAGTGTCAAACAAACTCCTACTTCCACTTTTCCCATATGCAACCATTTTTCTATTTTCACGTGGAGAAATTTGAAATACAACAAAAGCAGAGGATCGACTCAAAATAGGTCATTCGAGTCCTCCCAGTCAAGGGCATACTCGCAACACACCAGCCGCATCGAACCCAACCCAGCTTCTGACAGGGCTTGGACCCATTCAACTTGGTTCTTCTGGCACATGCATAAGCCTCGTCAACTTGAATATGTAATGTTCATTTAATGGCCATGTGACTACCAAAGGATCGTGTTGTATATCTGTTTAAGATTTTAGATAAAAATCAGTATATTAAAACCGTGTAAATGAATAAATCTAATCCTAAAATTCCTGGTAAGATGCATACAAGCTATGTACTCGTTGAAGATGGAAGATTGATAAAATCATTCTTCTCCCTCTCTTATCTCTTATGAAATCTATTAGTAGGAACCTCTTACATCCATCAAAGCTTTCCCATCACATGGACTACAATGCTTCATCTTAGGACCTATTAAAAGATCCAAGCCATTAAACTCTACAAAATATTTTGGCGTCTTGAAAAGATCCTTTAACAAATCATTTTAGTTTATTTTTTGGTTGTGGACAACAAGAGTGAAACAGCCTGAATTTCGGGGGTGCAGATCAAGCGGCTCCGCTCGTCGATGGGCCCCAATCAAGGTCTAACTGATCTTGACGAAAATCCATTTCACAGCCTGAATTTTGAGGCAGAAACTCAGGTCATTGTGGCTAACCAAATGAAATACACCTGCATGTGGATGGGCAGTGTCATGGTCCCACAGGTTAGCATGCCTCCTGAAATTTAATGATACAGACCCCCCAGCCAACATACACCAAGAGAGTTGGCGTTAACGCCCAGAGGAGCCTATGATCTCAGGAACCCTCCATTGATATTACACTCAACCCATCATGTTGCCGCATTTTGAATAGCATTTGCAAACTCCAAAAAAAAAATCTGTTACAGGTTGATTTTAGTTGTCAAGAGCCCACATGCAAGCCAAACACTACAGGTTTACAATCCCTGGCTGAATGATGCCCACCTTTATGATCGCAACAATAACAGCCATGCAATTCAGAGAGAGAAGGTTGGGAAGGAGCAAGAAAAGTGTCCAAAACTCCAAATGGACTAATCAAGACAACAGAGTCCGCCAAACCGACATGTGACTCAGCTAAAACTTGGTCAGACTCGAGTAGGCTCAGCTGATTTTAGAATCAGCCAGTTTAAAACCATGACGGGTTTTGCATTGCATAGTCAAAACAGTAAAAGCACTAATGAATAAGTACACCCACTTAATCGAAATTGCACTTGGACATGATGATAATCCTCACAAATCCAGCTCCAACATCTGCAAGTCTCCAAAAAGTTGAATAAAGAATTCCGGCAAAACTCACACGGATTCCCCTTGGAATCCTCCAAAAATTGTAAATCTGCCATATCCCATGCTTTTCAAGGTCCCAGCTGACGAAGTTTGCTCATTCATGCTCGCATTGACTTCTTGAACTTCCTGAAATAAAATCCAGATGTTCATATTATCAAAGCAATGGCAATGGCAATGGCAATGGAAAAATAACTTTAAGGAGCAAGCTAAAATCCATAATCATCCTAGTTCAAAAACTCGATTGTATGTTTAGTCGGTTCAGGCCAACTCAAAGACTCAAGAAACTAATGACTTGATTTGACTCAGCATTTATAATACTTAAAACTAAACATATTTAATGAGGTAATAAGTATTAAAAATAGTTATCTAATGTTAAAAGTAGGGAAAAAACTGTTTAAATGCTATCCACCCGGAAAGGTACTTTTCCATCCCTCTCCCGATTCCCTTGATGCAAGGGACGCTTTGGCAAGATCCCGCTTGTGTGCATCATGGTAAACCCACGTACTAAAACACAAGCCAATGTGGAGCACATATGTGACATCCGGGGCTTTCTATCATGTGTTCAACTGTTCAAATCTTTCTGAACCAAAAATCAGTCTATTTTACATCTCAGGTGGATCAAATCATACAAAACAAAAAGACAAAAAGAAATGATTGTTTTAACTGTCAGTTTACGTTGTACATTGCAATCTACCTGATCATCGGATCTACATAACCTTCTAGCTACATAAATTTCAAGTTTGGGCCCACATTTTAGATGAGTTTGATCATCATCTGAGTACGTGGCCCCACAAGTTTAACATGATGTATTGATTGCATATCACACAAGATAGCAGTGCCAAAATCAGTACCCTTTTCCTTCCAAGTTGTGATTCAGTCAAGCATCCCTCATGTGACAGGTGGGAATATGTGTCAGAGATAAGTATGGTGCATGTGTCAGAGATCCGGGGCATTCATTAGTAGGGACGCACTTTTAACATGCCAAATACCAAAAATCAAGGAAGTGTGTCAACCAAGATGATGAGATGCCAAAAACCATCATGATCATGGGATCAAGGTATGGAAAAATGGTTACACAATGGCCGTAACATTACATAACAGTGGTAACTGTTACGTGTTACGAGGCCAAAATAGCCGTTACAGAAAAACAGCCCGTAACAGTCCATAACAGGGCTGAAACAGATTTTTTCAACAAAAAAAAAAAAAAAAAAAAAAAAAAAAAAAAAAAAAAAAAGAGGGCTGTAATGGCTGTTACGACCCGTATCATAACGGTAACTAACGGACGACCACCGTTAATGTTGTGGAATACCTTGGAAGGGATGCCCCAAATTTTAGGGCTATTCAGTGACTAGGTGGGCTACACCACGAAAAAATGGGACCACCAAAAACCTCCAAATTCATGTGGCGGCTCACATGATGGTTGGATTGACCTGATTTTTGGCATGTCCAACCTATACGGTGAGTGAACCCTCTGGACAGGTTGTATGCCCACATACACGCATCAAAGTGGGCCCTGCAGTCGACCCTTGTAGAATGAGTATGTTGTACAAGGACTAGAGAGGCAGGTTCCTCTTCAAGTCATTGCACTCGGGGGCGGAAGAACGTGTGTTAAATTTTTGAACCATTCATCAAGGTACATGGCAAGCTTGCCATCGACCAAAATGAAGTTGGATCAAATATGTATGATAAAAATAGGCTGTTGGAGAAAAAAATGATGTAGCAGTTAAAAAGTAAGCATACGTGTGTGGCCACTCAATGAGGCAAGCGTACTACCACGATTTTTGGCCCCCTACCTGATGAATGGCCAGGATCTCTGACATTTGTGCCGTAATTGCAGAACTCTCACACGATTCCATATCCACACATGAAGGAGTACTCGCTGAATCAGGACTCTATTCTGGCATAGAAAATGCAAATGTAACGAGACAAGTGTTGAGTACTAGGGGAGCGTTGTAGACGTGCAGAACAAGTGTTACAGAATTGAACCATTCATCAGGTATGGTACAAGGTAAGCATGCATGGACCAAATAAAGTTGGCAGGCTAACTAGACAGGTCAAACATGTATGGCAAAAATAGGCTGTTGGAGAAAAAAGAAAAAAAGATCTAGCAATTAAAAAGTCAGCATACACGTATGGTCATTTGATGAGGTACTAACATGATGTTTGGCCCCCTACTTGATGAATGGCCAGGATCTCTGACATGTGTGCCATAAGTGTAGAACTCTCACACGATTCCATTTCCACACATAGGGGCACTTGCTGAATCAGGATTCTATGTAATGTAGGGGCATTTTCACACCGGGCTCGAGTGGAGTGGCCTATGGGATGCAGGGGTACACTCGGGGTGGGCGGCCCCTAGGTTGTTGTCTTGCATCAAAGTGGTATCAAAGCGGGAGGTATCGTGTTCGAGACTCCTCACCGGGGGTGATTTATGCAGGGGCATTTTCACAAGGAGCTTGAGTGCGGTGGCCCCTGGGATGCAAGGATACAGTTGGGGGGCCCACGAGGGGAGTTCGACCGAGGACCTGACCCATGGGATATATAGGAAGAAAGGACGAAAGGACGACAAGGATAGATAGGATGTGTCCAACCCACAAGAGCTAAAGTTCTTCATATGTCCACAAGAGTACACCCACAAGAATATTTGAGTAGAGAAGGGGAGAACTTTATTGATATCATACTTCTCTTATAATGCTCACCTTAAAAAAATATTAGAATGCCTAGTTCCTACACCATTACTCTTTTTTATCGATTATAAGTGAATCTCTAATGTGAATCCCCCGACTAAATGATTGACTTCAAATCACAATAGTTGACTTCAAATCAATCTAATCTACTTAAGATGGTAAAAGCTTAATAATGGTAAAAGCAAATATAGAAAATAATCATAATTACATCTCTAAATCAATCCCATATCTTCAATCAAATCCCCCTTATATCTCCAATTACATCTTTAAATCAGCCTTCATATCTTCCAAAAATAGTAAATTGCAATTCTTGATTTAAGCTCCCAAATCTATAAATAAATAGTTCAAAATCAGCACATGTTGGGCCGTACGATGGGCTGTGGGCTTACATCATTGTTGGGCACTATAATGGGCCTGCATCAGATGAGATAATGCAGCGGGACAATTCGAGGAACCAATATAGAGCTTCATCAACGAGTGGTCGACGAGGGCGTCAAAGCAATGGGCGGGGGAGATATTGTGAAGGACCGATCATTCTCATGGGCTTAAGTCATGACGCAGCAAATTTATGCTCACTTGTACATTGGAGAGGTTTTGTATGCGTAGAGAATTCTAGAATAGTATAAAAGTGAATGGAGAGTTGTAGAGAATGGTAGAAAGGTGCAACGAATTGTAGAAAGTTCTAGAGTTGTATGGAAAAGGTCTAGAGTTGTGTAGATCTTTAGTAGTTTTTACAAAACTCCAGAGAAGGCTTGCAGAAAAGTGTGAAATATTCTAAAAATGTTCTAAAGAGTTCTTGACCGTTGGATGAGCGTCATGTGGCACAATCCTAGCCATACATGCATGGGCTCTAGTAGCTTCTTAGATCTATATAAGGGGGAGAAACCGTCATTTGTAACCAAGTAAAGAGAAGTAGTTTTCAGAGCTCCAGTGAAATATAAGGTGGTCTTCCATACACTTGTGTCTCTCTTGCTTCTTAATGAGATTTGGGGCTTAGCAATTGGGATGTGCATTTGGGGAAGGCTAGCTCGTTTACAACAGGACTATAAGATGAGTGCTTGCTATCTATGCTTGGGGGGAGTGCTAGGGCCATGACATACAAGATCAAAAGCCTTACTTGTTATCTGTTGTTCAGAGAAAATAATCTTTGAAAGTGGGGTTGTGGATTCGAATCACAAACTTGACCTTATAACTTTTAGCTTTTCACCAGGTGATTGTCTCAACTTGAGTCAATGAGAGTCATGTCGAGTTGGCCGAGTTAGAGAGTAGACACCATGAGTCTTATCGAGTCAGGACCAAGTCACGCACAAAAGTGAGTTTCCTAGTGACTCCGCTCAAAATCTTGCCGAGTCAAGTTGACTCAGCCCAGTTTCGAGTTAAGTCACTGAGTTTTACAACTATGATAATAATAGCATATCTTAATTCTACATGTTTGCTAACACGTGCACATATCCCATCAACATACCAGCGCATGTGCCATGATGTGTTGTGAAAACCCAAGCCACCCACTATGTGGTTCCCAGCTCCCACCATGTGGATGTCCTGGCCCACAAACCAGCCCAGTCCATTCATCAAATGCACACTGAACAGATGGATGGATAAAGAAAAGAAAAGAGAAGAAAAGAGTTGTGCATTGTTCAATACACTGGTTCACTTGATAAGTGGACTGGCCTGATTTTTTGCAGGGGCATCTACAAAGTGGGGTCCACGGTCCACCTGATGGATAACACAAGCTTGGAAACCAGTGCAGGTGTATGGATGGACCATACATGCATGTCAAAATAACAAACCTCCCAATCCTGATATGATGATCTTGAAGTGAGACTCCGAATCTATCCAAAGGTGAAAAAAATAAACAGTAAACAGTTGTTGGTTGCTCACAATGGTCGATTTTGTTTCTGCTGAAATTTCAGACCGTAGCATCCTGAAACCAGGATCTGCTTTTGGGCGCCAACTGAACAAGCTTGTTATCAAGTATAAATCGGGAACTCGAATTAATCTGTGCCAATGAAGAAGCAGTTTGGCGATGGCTGGATTAGTTTTAACACTTTTTGGCAAAAATGACAGGACAAGAAGCTGGCAACAACTCAACATACCTTGTGCATGAGCATGTCCTGGAACTGGGCCTCATCTTGGGTGATTCCAGACTCCTGGAGGGCCTTTGATACGAGCTTTCGCAGCTTTCTAATCTTCATGGCTCCATCTGGACTCTGCCTTGCAAACACCGGCACAAGAATTTCATATCAAACATGCACATTTCATTCTCAAAAAAAAAAAAAAAAAAAACACATGACAGAAGATGAAATTTGGCACATGCAGGACCACGTGCCAACTTGCATCTTATGTGTAAGATCCAAACTGATCCTTGGGAAGGGCCCACTGTGTAGCCGTGACCCAAGAATCAGGGCATCTACTGTCAGGTGGGTGATGTACAAAAACAATGGACAGTGAAAAATAATTGCCAATACTCCACATCAAGTGTAGATGCGTGGTCCACCCAGTCGATATTTGATGTGGACATGGTCCACCTGATGAGTGGTGACCAGACTGATTTTTGGGCCGCAGCATTTACAGAGTACAACCCATCTGTAAAGCAGCTTGGATCTAACACATGTGGCACATGTTGGCATGTGCACCAACATATGAATGTGAGCAAAAAATGTTTGTAGAATTAGCAAAAGAAAACACTGGAAATGGAATATGTAGAAACTCAGGATACTCTCGAAATGCCAAGAATTAGATTTCTCTAAGAACAGAAAAAACTATAAGCCACTAACACAAGATCCGAATTTACATAACAACAATTTGGAGATCTCAAGACTAAGGTATGCCAAAACAGTAATGTAATGGTAACAGTGGCAATAGTTACACATTACGGGGCCGAAACGGCTGTTACAGAAAAAATGGCCCATAAAGTCCCGCTGCAAGGCCAAAACAGATTTTCTTTGAAAAAAAAAGTAGTAACAGCAGTGGCCATTATGGCCACCATTACCGTTATGGAACACCTTGCTCAAGACTGCAATAATCTTTAGTATATGCAAACCTACAGAAACAAATTCCAATTTTCCATAGAATCAATTGGTTTGCATTACAAAAATCTCCTAGCAGATACACTTGGATTTCCAAAAGCATTTTACATGCATCCGATAACCTAAATGGTGGTTTCATTATTTTAAAAGATGGCATGGGACAGATGAAACACTTGAACTCAGGAGCATCTCAGGCATCCTCAAATGAAACAAAATGTTTAATGCCGAAGCAACATAATGAGGGTTGAAGAGGCAATCCTCAAGAGACATCCCAAACATGGTATATGCAGCATATCGGATCCAGGCCACAGGGTCACCTTTGACATGCCCTAGAACAAAAATCGAGACAATCCACTCATCAGATGGCCCACAAATAAATGTTGACTACGGTGCATTGGTAATATCTTTTCTAACCATCGATTATCTTCATATGCATGACTGGACTGATTTTTGGACTAGGGCATGTTGACATTGATCACCAGCTGATGAATGGTTGGATCTCACACAAGTGTGCCATGTTGGCTGCACTGTGGATAGCCTATTCAATCTCCATTGCAGAAATCAGCCTATCACTTGTCTCTCAAAAAAAGAAAAAAGAAAGAACGAAAGAAAGAAATCAGCCTATCACTTCCCCTATAGTACTATAAATACATTGAATAAGGAACAATAAGTAGCTGTTTGACTGGAATATGCATACCGATTTTAATATTGAAGTAATTAACTTCTTCCACTTTATTTTCTGATTGGTAGCTTCCTTGAGAGAGCCAACAATGCCTGTCTGATCTTCATTCTGCAACATTGAATCAGTGTGTTTGTTTTTCTTACGTGGTTCTGCTTCTTCTCTTTCTGCTTGAATCACTTCGCCATTGTTCAAATCACTTCTGCCCTCAGTATCTCCATTACCCCCATTTCCAGATGTATCGAATTTTCTCTTTTTCATTGACAGACTTTCTTTTTCTGCTTCCAGGCTAGATACAGCAGTGGCTTTTGGAGGGTCGCTTCCTTTTTTTTCATCTATGGTCTCGATTCCTTGTTCTTCGGTTGAGTATTCCCTCGAATGGACATTAACAGCATCGTTCTCATTTGCAGTGGATTCTTCTGTTTGGCTGGATTTTTGCTGGGAAGCATGGAAGGCTCGGGCTTTTGCTCTGTGTTTCTTTCCTTCAGCATGGAGCAGCAAGGTTTGCTTACTCGTAGTGTTGGTATTACAGAGGCTGTGTAGAAACAAGTCCACCAAGAGGCTTCAATTCCCAAAGAAATCAAAGTACAACATTTTTTTTATTATGTGATCACATCAATCGAAAAAAGAAAAAAAAAAAAAAGAAAAACTAAACAGGAAATTCGAGATTGTTGGTTGGCCTTCAACTGATTCACTTTGGGCGTTATGTTTCTTGTTAATGCACGCAGATTTATTGAACAGGATGAAAATGACAAATGATGCAACAGACAGCAAGGACCTGCTGAAAACACTGTGTGTGTGTGTGTGAAACACTCCAGTCACCACAGATCGTCTTCTCTTTTTTTTGGATCGGTCCCACAAATCATCTTGATGCAGGACAATTAACCACTTACTCTAAAAGCTCAAACTAGTAGAGCATAGCGAATTAATCCCTTTATCTCATAGCCCAGGCCCCACATCTCATGGGTTAGGACCTCGGCCGAACCCCCCTCGTAGGCCCCAAATCACATGGGTACCGCCTCACACGGGCCGCCCACCCCGAGTGTGTCCCCGCGTCCCACAGGCTACCCCACTCAAGCCCTGTGTGAAATGCGCATTAATCACCTCCGGTGAGGAGCCTCGAACAAGAGACATCCCCCGTGGGCCCCACCCACCCCGAGTGCGCCCCTGCATCCCACAAGCAACCCCCACTCAAGCCCGGTGTGAAAATGCCCCTGCATTACATCTTTCCTATTGATGTCAACAAAATTAAGAATCTTCACAACGTGGCTACAAAAACCTAGTCAAAAGTTGGCGAAGGAGGGAGGTTCCAGATCATCTCTGCTTAGTGAAGATAAAAGGCTGGATGATCTCAGATAGTTGAAATCCCAGCCCTGTTTTTTTCTTTTTACTGGCGTTGTGGTGTCTGGCTGTCCTTAGTAGTTTTCCAGTTTTTGTCTGTTTTGGTGACTTTGTCTAGCTAGCTTGTTGTTCTTTTGGGGGTTCGTTTAATAAAATGCAGCTTAACTGACAACATTTTTTTTTTTTTTTTAAAAAAAAAAAAAAGGCCAAAAGTGATCAACAACAAGTGAAACTAGTCCTCCAAGCCTAAAACGCACGGGTCGAAGCTGAAATAAACCTATAACTAAACAAATATTGGTTTGAAAGATTATCATCATCATCTAAGCCTTATCAAATTAATTGGGGCCAGATACATGAATCCTGCTCCGCCATTTGTTTGAAAGACGGGATATAATTTTGAAGAGCCACCAGAAAGTAAATCTTAAAAAGTTTACCACATTCTGCCATTATTCAAACCTGGTCAACATAAAATAAAGTCTATGCTCATCAAAAGATTGGAAACAGAGACAACTGAGGTCATTGAAGAGCTCAAAAGACGAACGCGTAATTGAGAAAAAATTGGACTGAAAGAGAAGATCCAACAAATGTGTGTATCCGACAGTTTCCAGGAGGCATAACTTTGTGCACACTTGCTGATTTGGAGCGATCAATAGCTTGTTTCAAAGGCCTCTTCCAGAACTACATAGCTATTTCTGTATATTCTGCAAGATTTGATCTTTTGAGGCATCAAATTTGACCCCAACAAGTAGCAACGAATTAATGAAGAATTTCTATTTTTTGTGTAATTTTGATGGTTCAGATTTGAAGTTATTGAATAAGATTAATGGTTTAGATTAGCTTGGGTTTAAGATTAATGATTTAGATTAGCTTGGGGTTTATGTTTTTGAACAGAAGCTTCTATTGGAATTATTGTAATGGAATTCTTAGTTATTGTAATGGAGTTCTTAGTTATGTTCTTGAATTTTAGACTGGTTTTACTCCAAAATGGAGAAAACCCCATTTAGAGTTGCTTTGCCCCTCTATCCAATTTCTTCAAACAACCGTCTTTCTTCTTGCCAATTGGGTGTGTTGGATTCATGATCTACCCGGGCAAGCTTGTTTTATGGCATTGAGAGATGACTTCTGATTCACAATGGGTGATAAATGATCTGTAGGTGTTCAAGACCAAGATGTGAAAGCAGATCAAGTTGAACAAGCAAATATGAAGCAAGAAATCCAAGATCTACGCCAATGAGTAGATCAACTAATGCATATGATCAAGCATCGAGGATAGCAAGGAACGGGTTGGAGACACCACATGTTTGAACTGATTTTGGGAGATTTTCTGCATTTCCAAAACCATTTTAAAAAATTGTGCTACCGGTGTGAACTGGTAAAAGGGAATCTTTATATATATATATAAAATCTTCTTTGAGTATGATGGATGATGCACATGGACCTAGAAATTGCATGTGTCATGATTATAAGACAATCCAGGTTGTCCAAGTTGCTGAATCAATTATGTATGGAGTATGACCAAGAAGTTGCACTCAACCTTTCACACAAGTGGCAACATGAGAAAGTATCCAGTAAATGCTTTGCACTATCCACATAAGCTTATACGGATGGCTAATGTTATTGCCTAACTCCATATATCCTCTGTCCTGGCAACTTTTATCATCATAAAATAAACTTAGCAAGCAACGCTGTCCACGCAGTTGTATGACACGTGCCAAACGAAACCTATATAAGAAAATTAGACCATATCCTATTTGAGGAACGGTCTACCGTAACGTAACAGGTACTATAATTTTCTTCTCTCGATCTTCACACTTTCACCACCTAGTATCCGGCTCATTAGATGAGCTGGTAGAGATAGTGCAGCATGTGTGAGTGATCTAGGGTTCAATCCTTGTTACTGTTACCTTAAATATATATATATATATATATATATATATATATATATATATATATATATATATATATATATATATATATAAACAAAACTTTCACCACCTTTTTGAGAAAGAAGGTAGCGTATCAATATGTCAATAAAGTGGAGAAAATTTGCACCTTTTCCACCTTATCGATAAAAAAAGGACAAAGGATTTTTTTAAAAAATAAATTAAATAATAATCAAAACATAAAAATAAAATTAAGAACATCCAGGTTGCTTCATAAATTAGGGGGGCAAATTCATCAATTTAGACTCCATGCTAACACAAGATCATTGTGTGAAATCCAGCCCCTTGATGCACAAGAGGACTGCCACCCTGCAACTCATCGTCTTCCATGCTCCTAATAACCGCCAAGGCACTAAGACCTCCAATGTTAAGTTTCTGGACATCCGGTAGTTCCTTTTCTTATGATATAAGTGTAAAAATGAGATATGTTATAAGCCTTCAGCACTCTTCTTACCCTAGAAGCCTACACTGAACAACTGATTTGGTTGCTCAATGTAGGTCTCTTGGAAGGCTGGCTATTCTGTTACTCATTTGATTAGGCACAAGAGAGGGTGCTTCCAGCTAACTAAACCTAAGATTCTGTCCCCAATGACACTAACCAAGCCTTACCAGCAGCCTATAGAACGTTGCATCAGCAACAGAAGGGTTTGTCACTCAAATTAGAGATCCCTTACATATTGCATTTTCTTTTAATGTTTAAGTATGTCTTTTCTTCAAGACATGTTCATGAAAAAATGCTGGGACGAAAGCTCAGAAAGTTCATCTCATGTGTAGCTGTGTATGTATTTAGTGTTTCCAATAAAAGCATCTTCATTTCTGTTGGGATCAGATTGAAAGCAAGAACATTTCAAAATCTACCATTTTATTCTCCATATATTTTTTTAAATGTTTGACATGGATTCACTTAATCACCTGTCTGAATACGTTTCACATTTGTCTCCCACTCATTAGATGATTTGGTGGAGATTGTGTAGTGTGTGTGAGTGATCCAGGGTTCAATTCCTGATAGTGTCACCTTTATAAAAAAAAAAAAAATACATTTCACATTTCCAAAAGCATCTACTATTGGGAAAGATTGATTGCAAGATCATTTCAAAATCAACATCTTGATACCCAAATTTTAAATAGCAACCATGTTATTCTCTACCTTTTTTATGCATATTCACTGTTAATTTTTGCAGACCATAAAACTTCTGCCAATCTACCATTTAAAAGCCAACCCAAAACAGCTAGGAGGAAGGCTTAAGATTTTGATGATTCTGTTTAACTTTTTACACTGTAGAAATAGTAAATGCTCAAATCAATGGTTGAGTTACCACAGACGCTACACAAAAACTTTAGGGCAATATCTTTTGTCCCTAACCCTTATAAACAACTGGTGGCTCATGAACAACTGGTGTACTTGCTTAAATAAACATAAAATGAGAATGAAAATAGTAACAAAACTTACAACTGGTCAAATTATAACTCACCTACAGAACCAGGGGGGATGTGAAGATAACCCAACATTTATATCAATATCTAAATTTTTCTTAGACTCGTTTTTGGGCTTAGCTGGCGTAGCATTTGAAGCCTTCCCTTGACCTTTGGGACCATATTTCTCCTGAAAAGAACATTCCATCAAGTTAAAGATATTGTTAAAGTCCCTTGATATACATTGATACACCATTCTCTAACAGCTCGAGCTTTTAGAGTAACTGGTTGTTTGACATGGTATTAGAGAGAAAGGTCTTGTGTTTGAATCTCGGAAGCAGCAAATATGTCTCCCTAATATATTCTCCCACGGGCCCGCACATGCGGGGGAGTGTTAAAGTCCCTTGATATACATTGATAAACCATCCTCAAACGGCTCAAGCTTTTAGAGTAACTGGTTGTTTGACAGATATGATACGGGTCCTTGCAGTAAGCATTTGTAAGAAGATTTAGATGTGAAAGAAGTTCTGTTACTGCCTAAATATGCATTCATTTTTGCAATCCAATTCAATGATGAAATAATCATAAGCTTTGTGCATTCGTTTACTAGTGAAAACACAAATATACAGAAAGGGTTCAGTATGATTTGTATTAGTCTGAATAACAAACCGCTTCCGAGATGCACTGTGTATGGCCTTGAACACTTTGTTGGTTGAATGTTTCTCCGCAGTCGATGCACGATAGCTACAAGATGGAAAAGAATTGCATCAGTTGGCTCTGTAAAAATTAAAAACCATAAGAAACGAACATTATAAATAAATCTCAAACTAAGCACCTAGAAATAAGATTTTAACAGGGATGCTAACATGGCTAGGAGATGATGGAAGAGGAAGAAAGAGAGAAATGGAGAGTTAAAAGGAGATTTCCACACATTAGAAAGAAGAGAATTCTATTAGAGAGAAATGAATGCAGAAGCACAACTGAATTGATTTGCAACTCAACCAAAACTTGGTTATTTTCCACTTCATCGTACTAGTTATTGCAATGCGATTCGATATGGCATCCAAACGCAGCAGCCCGATGGAGAGAGAAAGAGAGAGAGAGAGAGAGAGAGAGAGAGAGAGAGATGGAGTATGGCATGAGACCTTGTAAGCAGAGCAGATCCTGAAATGGCCTTGTAGCTTTGGCTTCTTCAAGTTCTCTCCACAGTCCTCGCACTGAAACCACACCATCTTCGCCTCTTCTTTCCTTTGACAAAGAAAGATGTGCTGCAACTCAACTCAGTCGTTCGCCTTGTTAGGGTTTCCCTTTTGAATGGATCGTTGAAAGGGGTGGCAACCTGCGGGCTCGGGCTTGGGCTGGACCTACTTTCGTCCGACCCAACCACGATTTCCGCGCACATGTTCTATCATACAAATATGCACGTGTTCTATCATACAAATTGCTGTTTGGAGACGGCTGGTTTGGATACACCTTATAAGTAGATTTTTTAACCTTGACATAATAGAAATTATTTAAAAATTTTAAGGGTAAAATTTGTTCAAATTTTAGCGAAAAATATTCACCACATGTGTGTAAGAATCCTATAAAGTGGGCCTTGTTGATCAACGGTATAGATTAACTTAAAGGTTGGATAATGTGATCGGGCACACCGATGGGCCCCATTAAGTTGTGATACATCTAGAATTCGTATAAGAGGTTAGGGGTGCACATCGAACCGGTAAAACCGTGGAACCGGACCGGAACTGACCAAACGGTCCGGTTTGGTCCGGTTCTAAAGTGCACTGGTTCCAGTTCCGGTTCCAAAAATCAAAGAACTGATTACATTGGTTCGGTTCTCAATTTGGGGGTATGTAGAACCGAACCGAACCGTGAACTAATCCATAGAACCGAACCGTGGATCCGATCCATAGAACCGAACCGTGGAACCGAACCTGGAACCGAACTTGGAACCGAACCAGGAACCCTTTGATTGTTTCTATATTTGACTCATGATTTATGGTTTATAATGCAACATTTGATTGTTGCTATAAATGTATTTTTGCACACCTTATACAATATTTAAACCATTAATCAAATGGATCATAACATGAATGGACATGAGCTAGATAATCGAATAAAACATGCAATTGGGCTGAATTATAAAAAGCCCAGAACTATGGAATCGATCCGGAACTGAACCGGTTTTAACGGTTCGGTTCCGATTCGATTTTAGGGTGCTAACGGTCTGATTCCGGTTCTGAATATCCTAGAACCGTTAGGAATGGTTCAGTTCTGATTTCACCCTAGAACCGACCGAACCGACCCGTGTGCCCTCCTATAAGAGGTGGTGTACTACTAGATACGCACTCAATATCATAATGGAACTGGGATAAAAATTCATGTGGAACCTTTCAGTGAGAGGAGTTTTGATGAGTTTTAAATTCTTTGCTCGTATTAATATATAACAGAGTTGGGTACCCAATTCTACACCACCGATAGAAGCTTAATCTCATCGTGTTTTCTCTAAAGAGATGTTAAGGAAAGGAAGACCTCAGTCGTAGATCTCAAACTTTCAACTTCTCAGCAATGGCAGCACAAATAGGTAAGCCATCTAACTTTCCCGATTTCCATGACCGATGCAAAGCATCGGGAATTCCGCATTAAAAAATAAAATAAAATCTAACAATGTGCTCATTTAGAAGCTTGTAGTTGGAGTTATATGGGATATGGAATCGGAGGTAAATTAATTGTGAGTAAATAGCTTAGGGGTCGTTTGGCACCATGGATTTGGGGAGATTTGCGGGGATTTCAAACTGCTTAGTTGTTTGGCACCATAAAGTAGCGGGGGTTTCAAATCCCCTTAAAGAAGGGGTTTAAAATCCACGGTGAGTGCTTGGATTACATCTAAAATCCTTACAAGAGTCACATATGTAATATGTGTATCACTAGATTATTAAACTATTGGGCACATGGCCCACTAATGATATCCCAAAACAACTAGATTATCAATTGCATCACTATAATTACTTTAATATGATGATCAGTGCCGTCTAAACATTGTCCATTTAAATCAATGGTTAAAAATCGCTGGTTAGTCACTCGAACATGATCTTGTGCTTGTGGCCCATTCGGGACTTGGAGTTTCATCATTTTTAGGCAAAGTATATATTTCAACGGGCTTATTACAACCATTGTGTCAAACATTACATACATTCACTAATCAAAGATATTGAGTTGATTTACTAATTAAATTTGAACCCCTTTAAATATACCATACATAGCCATTGTTGGATTAAAGTTGATTCCCAATTCGGGGTGCCAAACACAATACAAGGATTTCAAATCCAAGGGTTCCAAATCCACACTCCCAAAAGGAGCATGGGAGTAAATGAATTGGAATGCATTTGATTTTTCGACAGATTCGTAAGAATATATGTGGCATTTCAAATCAACTATAATATTCAAATTAGTGCATATATGTGATATTTAATAGAATGATTAAAATAAGTATGCGCTTTAGCAAAAAAGGATGAAATTTGAAGCCTCAAATAAGCTACAAATGTAAGGATCATGGACAAGTAACTTATCAACTTTTTTAATTGTTCATTTATATGGTCATCCTTTAGATGGTTTGTATCATTCTTTTGGTGTGATTTTAGTAATGTAGTTGATTATTGGATTATTTCAAAATATCATTGGCATAACACGTGTGGCGGACACGCATGTAGCGGCACATTTGTTTACACGTGCGACTCTTCAAGAAGTTAAAAAAGGCATTTCACCCCATTCACTTTCAAATCCCTTCTTATAGAGGTGATTTCATTTACACATACACTTACTCCCATCCAAACATACCTCAACCACCATTTACCTTAATTTACTCCAAATTACATACATTTACCTTCATTTACTCCCATCCAAATAGCACTAAGCCAAATAAACTCTTAAAAAATAAGTGGCATCTCTGTCATTAAGCATTGGACATGAGGCAATGGACATTGACTGTGGGTCCTGCACGATAAACAAACCACATCTAGGTGGGGCCCACATAATGGATGGTCCATATCAAAGGTCAGCCCCTAATAATGATGGCGCCCTACATGACGGGCGGCCATCTCAAAAGTGGGTTCCACATGATGGACAATTAACATTTATGGTGGGCCCCACATGATAATGTCCAACATCAAGGTGGGCCCCATGTAATGGACGGTTCATATTAAATGTCGGCTCCTTATGATGAATGATTTACATCTAAGGTGGGCCCCGCATAGTGGAGGCCCACTTTGAAGTTAGGCCTTGTATGATAAATGGTCCACATGATGAGTGAGCCCCACATGATGGATGATCCACTTTCAATGTACATGATGGATGACCCACATCCAAGGTGGCAAGGCAAGCCCTACATGATAGACAACCCATATGAAAGATGGACCCCACATGATGGAAGATTTGCATCTAACATCCGACATGATGGACAACCCACATCCAAGGTAGTCCACATAAAAGGTGGGCCTTACAAGGTGTACGATCCATATTAAAAAAAAGCCCTGCATAATAAACGGTTCACATTGAAAGTAGGCCCATGGTGAGCCAAACATAAAAACTGTCCACATCAACGATGGACCCATATGATGGATGATGAATATTAAAGGTGAATCCCATACGAATAAGCAAAAGTTGGAAGAGATTTTAATGTAAGATATTAAGAAAAAAGAAGATGAAAAGAGAGAGAATAGAGAAATTAATAAAACAATTATAAATAACTTATACGATGTTGGAAACTTAACAAACTTTTATATATTTTGGCTAAAAAGTATTTTGTTTGCCAAACATACTTATCTATTAGATAAGTAGAAACCAAGATATATTACTCGAGGCATAATTAAGCAAATTGACTTATAATTGTGATTATTTTTCCAACATATTTCCCAAATGGATATTATGTTTGGATATTAGGTGGAAATCCTTACGTCTCATTAGATCAATAGTCATATTGAATATTGCACCAATTGCAGCAGGTCTAATTACTACTAAGTAGAACCATTTGAGTCTTTTTGGTAATCTGAACAATTGATAAATGTCAAACTACCTGAAATTGACTGTTTTATGTGGATTCCTTGCATCCAAACAAGATGATTTAAGGATGATTATGAACGCTTATGAATGCTCGTGAACCTGATCAAGTCAAGCTTTAGCCCAAGTCAAGTATTTTTCTTTTGTTTTTTAAGTTTAAACGTCGGCCTCACTATGGGCTTTGAGTGTTGGTCTTGTAGTGTTTTGCCCGCCCATTGCGACCCCATAACTATCTCATTTGAATGCTTAACATTTCTAGGCTCAACTGATGACACTGCACAAAAAATTCTCAAGATCGACATAGTTGTGACCATTAAAAAGGTGGTTAGCAAATAGGCAGTTGAGAGAGAAACACAGTAACATTCATGATGAGGCAGTCTTCTGATTCCGGAGAGCATTGGGTGAATTATACATGAGCCACTCACCAGCATTTTGGATCAAGTCATGGGATGAAACTGTACAGATTAATAACATGAATTGTGATATGCAACATTGAAGACCATGCATTTGATGTGGGCTGCAGTTCCCAAAAATTCTATGGTGATGATAGTGTGCGAGTCTCTTGCCCACTTGGACGCGGCGGCATAGGTTAGTAAAAGGGGCATCATTTAAGGACTTGTCTTTTTAGCCAAATTAAATGGTAACATGAAATAAATAAGCCACCATTACTATATCACTACGCTTGTCTAAGTGTTTTGTGATGGGAGCGTTGCACTAAAAATCTTAGGATCTCGCCTCCCAAAACACCGGAATTATGAGATATAATAAAGCAATGAAATAAATCAAAGCACAAACCACACGACATAAGGGATTTTATGTGGAAAACCCTCAAAGAAGTAAAAACCACACGACTTCGTTCAGAGCAACAGTTTACTATGAAGTATAACGTTACAACCGAACACAAGCACGCATCGCTTGGACCAAAACTTCTTCACTCATGTAAGAGTAGATGAACAATAAGAGAATAATGAAAATAGAGAGATCCGACTGATCACGAGGACATAAAAGCGCTGAGACGTCGACTGCGAAGTAGATCACCTCTATGAGCAGAATCCTTCCTTCCACAAGCTTCCTCTCTCTCTTTTATCTTTCTCTCACCTTTTGATATTCCTAAAACCCTTTAGAAACCCTTTGTATAGCTTTAGGAAAAACCCTTGTATTGTCCTAAAATAACCGTAGGACCCCTATTTATAGTTTAAAAAACTCCTTTCCGCACCTATGCGAAAACCGCTTCAAATTTACATAGTCCACACCAAATCCGGACTGAATCTGTGTAACCCTCGACTAGTCGAGGCAAACTCTCAAATAGTTAAGGCTAAAAATTGAAACTTGCTAGACTTTGAGTCAAGCACCACTCGATTGTTCAAGTGGCCCACTCGACCATTCGAGCAGTGCCCTCGATTGGTCGAGCAATGCAGTGATACCATGATTTGTGGCATCCGATCCGCCCTGCGTGTCCTCTGAACTAAGGAGAAAAACCTCATCATTTTGGTATATAAATCAATGGTCTAATAAAAATGTAATAGAAAACTGATGAAAGAATTTATTCTTTATAATTTTATTTAAATAAAATAAATAAAATAAGCAATACCATCATTGTAAGAGAATGCCACAAATATCACTAAATAAGTAAAGCAATTTAATGATCTTTTACTCATTTTGTTTAGTTTAGTGACGTGATGGAAGCTAGATGATTTATCATGCATGGCCAATGAGAACATTTAAAAGAAAAAAACAAAAACCCGCTGGTGGGATCCAATGGTATCGTGCGTGGACCCCGCAGCCAAAGGAATATCTGCCAGAGATGTTTTGTGTGGTTACAGGGATATGGGTTTGGTTGCAAGTGCGGCATGGTGGGTCGATGTAAAACAGGCATTGTAGAGGATATAAAGTCAGGTGACTGAAGTAGGTGGTTGGTATTGGAAACGGAATGGCTACCCCCTGCCACCAGCCAATGGTTGGTGATCAGTGCTCCGTGAGCCTCACCATGATGTACGTGTTTCATCCATGTCATTCATATATTTTTCTAGATCATTTTAGGGTATGAGACTAAAAATGAGATATATGGCAATCTCAAGTGGAAACATTACAGGAAAGAGTGTTGAATGAATGCTGACCATTAAAAACTTTTTGGGGGCTATAATAGTTTTGGATCAAGCTGATCTTTGTTGTTTTACCTTTGTTAGGCCTGTATGACCTAATCAACGGATTGAATGTCAAATACACAGTACAGTGGGCCTTAGGAGGATTTTAATGGTGGATATCCAATCACTATTGTTTTCTAGTGGCCATGGTCCACATGAGATTCATATCCCTCTCATTTTTGGTATCAAGCTATAAAATAATATGTAAAAATGTATGAATAATATGGATGAAACACATACATCATGGTGGGGCTTATACCAGCCATGTAGCTGGTGTGGTACATGTCGTGCGAAGACTAGTGCTAGAGCTCCTCGATCTCCAAGTCGTACGAACGGTTCAAGGGAGATCAAACAATGGGTGTGTACTAACGAGCTAACCTAAAAAAAATAATAATAATAAATAAATAAATAAAAGATACATGGGTCTTAAAATGATGTATTTATTATATCTACACCATTCATCTATTTTCCAATATCATTTGAGAGAATGACCCAAAAAGAATGAATCATATCCAAATCTCAACTAGACCCATCATAAATGGTAGCCGGATAATAATTTTCATTGTTAAAACATTTATAGGGCTCACTATAATGTTTTTTTTCATCCAATCTGTTTATAAGGTCACGGAAACCTAGTTGAAAAGTAAAAACAAATATTATATTGATCCAAAACTTATGTAACCCCAAGAGGGTTTCAATGGTATACATTCAAATCCTTCATTGCTTTTTACAGTGTAGTCCACTTTTTTTGGCTCAAGCATTAAGACGAGCTCGCAACATGGATAGAAGGTTTGGATATAACATATACCTCATGATGGGACCCACAGAACTTGATGACCTCAACACACCAGCCAAATCGCTTGTGTGTGGTACACCAACCAAATCCGCTTACGAAAAGGAGGTACCGCGGCGGCGGACTGGCTACTGATAAGTTGAGTAGCGAGAATGCTACTGAAGTGACGTCACCAAGATCTGTGAACCCCGCCATGATGTATGTTTTGTATCCACGCTGTTCATCCATCTGTAGAGATCATTTAAGGGTAAGATCCAAAGAACGAGTCACATCCAAAGCTCCAATGGGCCCAGCACAGAAAATAGTGGGGAGAGTGATGCCACCGTTAAAAACTTCTAAAGGCCACAAAAGTTTTCTATCAAGCTGATATTTGTGTTTTCCCTTTTCTAATGTCTTTTTTAATTTTTGAACAGCTTGGATTTCGAAAAAAGATCATGGTGGTCTCAGGAAAGTTTCAACGGTGGGCATTAATTTTCCCGTTGTTTTCTTTGGTGAGGTCCACTAAAGCTTTGGATCTGCCTAGTTCTCTGGGTCATGCCTTAAAATAATATCTCCAAATAAATGGACGTTGCGGATACAACATAGTGAGGTCCACAGAACTTGGTGACGTCACTTCACTCCACCTGTCAGTATCTAATCCGCGTCGGTACCGCAATCTTCGTGGGGCGGTCATGAATCAGGAATGATGTAACGCCTCAACTGTAACCATTCAATAAAACATTCCCAGACGGACGGCTCATATTCCACGGATCGAAGGCCAGGTCACGTTCTCTTGCCCACTTGACCCGGAAACGACCCAACACACAAACGTTATCTGAACAGCACCGACCACCGACTGACCGACCGACCTGCCCACCAACTACTACGACGACTGTAATCCGTACCTTTAAAAGATATCAGCCGTTGCTTCCTCTCAAGCAAGAGAACTAATACTCTTCGTCTCTACCTTTTTTCATTTTGGGAGAAGTAATCCATTCGACTGGCATGAAGGCGAATTGGCACTCAATCCAAGCCGTCTAAGTCGTGACTAAAAGAGATCAACGGTCCTGATTTAATGATATAGAAATGCCTAGTAATAGTTATACTCAGGTCCCACCAACGCTGAGGCGGTTTAGTTTGTAGGAACACGTATACGAACTATTCAATATCTGGACGAATATAAAAGAGAAAGGAAAGGAGAGAGAGCAGAGAATCTTGGACTTTTCATTGATAAGAGAATAGTGAGGATGGGAGAAGAGATAGCATCTGCAAGAGATAGAGATAGAGATAGAGATAGCAGAAGAAGCAGCAGCAGCAGCAATGTAATAGACATATACCCTCTCAGTGGCTACTACTTCGGTTCCAAAGAAGCCATTCTCGATAAAGACGAGACCTTGTTTGATCGGATACTAAGGATGAAATCCAAGTAAAATTTTCTTTTTTCTTTAAATTTCTTTTCATATATATAAAAAGAGTGGCGGGTTTGGATGCACTATGGAATTGAATCGCACTCTGTTTTTTTAATCCACTAAAGCGGGGGAATAGCCAGAAGTATGCAATTTGAGGAGCCACTTCCTCATCGAGAGTTCTGTGAAACACCATTTGATTATTCTCATTTCATCCTGATTAAACTGATTTTTTTTTTCCTGCAAATCAATTCACTGGGGCGTCCAAACACTATCCATTTGAATTGCGTTCTGTGTTTAGTCAAAATAAGGTGGGGGAATATAACCCAGTTGTAATTTCCTTCGTTGGCATTCATGATGAGGGCTCAGGCCGGGCTGCAAGCCAGACATATATGTGATTGCAATTCAAGGGGTTATTTCCTTACTAGATGACTACAACCAAACTGAATATTTACAACCCCATTCACTCGTGCATCCGAACAAGCTTGTTAGTATTGATTTTAATTCGAAGTTTGGGCCTCTCATTTTGAGCTGATTGTATGAATCAGCTATGCTGCAACCGGGATGAGGACTTGCGTGCAAGGAGTACTTCTGGTCAGTATCTGTATGTGAAAAGCGTTTTTCTTTTGGAATATGGCTTCCTTCTACTTGCTTACTTTGTTCTGCAAGAAACTAATGCATGGGCATTTTCACACTGGGCTCGAGTGGGGTAGCCTGTGGGATGCGGGGACACACTTGGGGTGGGTGGCCCGTGTGAAGCGGAACCCATGTGAAGTGGGGCCCACGAGGAGGTTCGGCCGAGGTCCTAACCCATACGATGTGGGGCCTGAGCTATGAGATAAAGGGATTGATTCGCCACTCTCTATCAGTTTGAGCTTTTAAAGCAAGTGGCTAATTGTCCTGCATCAAAGTGGTATCAGAGCGGGAGGTCTCGTGTTCGAGACTCCTCACCGGGGGTGATTAACGCAGGGGCATTCTCACACCGGGCTCGAGTGGGGTAGCCCCGGAGATCATTCTCAACCACTACCTGTTTGTCAAACACCCCATCTATGGCTCTAATAAACACTAGTCACATTAGCATGTGTGGACATGCGGCGCACTTGTAGATTAATAACAGCATATGTGGGACATATGTGTTACTTGAAAATGTATGGTAGCATATGTCAATTTCTTGAGTTGTATGGTAGCACGTGGCACATCTAGTGTATGTACATGTGTATTGGCACATGTGGGGCTCTTAAAGGTTGAATGTGGCATGAGTGCGGTGGTTAAAGAAAAGAGTTTTCACTTATGGCACATTGACACGTGCAACTTATATGCCAAATATGGCACATGTGCCATGCATGCGTATAGAAGATCACAACTCCCCGTAGTTTATGGAAAATAGGTTAAAACCAACTTTTGTGTTAGGATTTCCCAATCAACAAGAACAACTCATTTTGACAAACCACGGACATATGCTGTGTCCGGACAAGGCATTATCCGAATGGAACTTTTTCCATAACCAAATGGCCCTGTATGGATCTCTTTGTAATGAAGAACTGGAGAAAATGTTGTTTATGAGTTAGAGAATGTTCAACACTTTCTTCTCAATCAGTCTTAGGGCTAAGTGCCTTTTAGAATTTAAAAAAATGTTGGTGCTAATAGAATGACGGATCATAAAATTTTATTATGCATGAGATTCACTTGGAAGCAAATGAAAATCACTGTGCTCATAAGCAAGTTAGTAACATATGTTTGTCTGACACCTCTCCCGAGCTATGTCATGAAGGTCATGTAGGTTAACTTAATGGAAAAGAGTGGTGGTTATGGCACTCATTATTTGGAATGTGATTTTCCAACACAAGGGGAGACCAGAAGCCCAGGCCGAGTCCCACTGCTGTACTAGTTTCGGTCTTGTCTGAACCAATTGATATAATCCATATAAAAGGACTTCTGGAGTCTTTTCTTGCTGTAACCAGTGTTCGAAGTATTGGTATCGCTACAAGTTTCGCTGGCTAGGGATACGGAAACAATATCGATGTCTCCGATAACCGGAAATGCGGGAAAACATGGGAAAAATGGTGGATTTTTCAGCGTAACTTTAGGAGATGTTAAAATATACATATTTGCATATTTAAAAATAAAAAAATTGCAAAAAAAATGCATACATAACAAGTTTCCATTTAATGGAGCCTTAAAAGCACGTGTTGTTGAAAGAAATCAGTCCAACTATCCCATCCGGCCTATTTAACCATCCAACCTTCCATCCTAACATCCATCGATATTGCAAAATATCAACAACACATGATATTTCACCAAGAAATCATCAACAATTGTAAAGGAAACGAAAAATTGTGGTCTCAATATCACCCATGTTGCGATATTAATAATATCGAGATATTATCAATGACAAATTGAACACTACATACAACCATGTGCCCATGAAAAAAATTTTGAAATAATTTTTTTTCTAATAAACAAAATTTTGATGATATCAGTACGTTGGCGATATTATTGAAATATCGTCGATATACTTATGATACAAGCATTACCTAGAATTTACATAGTCGAAAATATTGGCAATACATTGGCGATATTGATGCATTGGCAATACAAGCAACACTTAGAATTTACATAGTTGAAAAATATTGGCGATTACATTAGCGATATTGATACGTTGGCGATACTTAGCGATACATTGCTAATACCTTGAATTTCCGATACTACCGGCGTTATCGGTATCGCTGAGCTGGAGATAAAGATAATATCGGAGATATTTTGATAATATCGGAGATAATTCGAACACTGGCTGTAACAAATGACCAAAGAAACATACAAACAATGGGCTTCTGGGGTTTCTATGACCAATCCAATTGGCATCTGCGTCAGCGAAAGAGCAATGTAATAGAGGAATCTGATGTAAGGTCTCTCATTATGGTGAAAAAGACTTCAGAAATTTATTATAAAGAAGTAAGATCTCTGACTTGGATAAAGTTACACATAGAGAGTGTTTCATTATATGAATGAACATGAGCTTGCCTAAGGGCCATCTACAAGTCGACTCACAGCATGGATCTCATGAAGAATGTTGGTTAGCAAGTAATGATATGAGCATGCTAGCAGCCTATCACACTACACGGTCAAGCAAATGCTGACAAGAGTTACTAACATTGTGTTCAAGCGGTGCATTCACCTAAAAACACATCTAGGTTGTACTTGAATTGTAAGGGAACATGCTTTCAATAACTGATGGTTAATGACTGGGACACGAGGTGGACGAGTTGTGAGACATGAGATGAGTTAATTTAGAACTAAAGGGGGCAATGTTGGGAGGTAAAAGAAGATGCGCATCATCATTGATCACGACGAACTTGTTGTTTGTAACACTAAAAGTAATGCCTGAGTAAATTGTGGTGGATCCATGTAGAATTGGATAGAGAAATAAAGTAGATGCTCTTTAGTCTTTAGTGATCAGTCACTTACACAGTCAGCATCATGGCAGTGATATTATTCTTCTCATACGTAGGGGATAAAAAAAATTCATTCAATAGCTCAAATAGGTTTGGTAGTGTCTGTTAGAGAAGTATGAATGTAGGAAGTGCCAAATTTGGAAAGAGGAAGCGACTCTAGTCAGGGTCCTCCCTTTGTTATCTCATTTGGAAGTATGTCGCTAGCCCTGGAGAAGGACAGTGTCTTTAATAAGGCAAATAAACAAAGGGTACAAAATTTGCATAGAGTTCATGAGAAACATGTCTAGTTGTTAAAGAATATGATGTGAACTGTGATGTGATGATGGTCATGTACAAAGATCCGATTCTGTTGTCAAGTGTAATGGAAACTCATTCATGAATGCCTCTCCAATAAAAAAAAATCATTCATGAATGCCATGAATCCAAAGATCGTCTTGAAAAACATGAAAAGGTTATTAATACAGCACGGTTGGGGAGACTGTAATTGCAGCAACTGTGTGCACCAATACCAAGGGATTAAGTGAAAGCTGTGTCTGAATATTGAAATGGTGGAGGATGTATGGTCAGAAACTGCAGAGGAGTCTCATCGAATGTTTCTGGATGAGCTGGTAAACAGCCAATTTGTCTCTTAGAGAGGAAGGAACAGAAGCATCGCTGGAATGTGTCACTGTGGACTCAGAAGTATAGAAGTTCCCAGTCAGCTACTTTCCCTTCCATGTTTGGGGTTGCTTGCATTGTTTCTTGAATTGGACCTCATCATTCTCACTTGATGCTTTGAATATCATAGCTTTATACCAAAAAAACTAGTTGGAATTCCAGGCCTAATACTGGTCCTATTGTTCCACCTGAAACAGCTATATACAGTTGAGAGAGATCTTGAAAGGTCTCGAAGCTAGGATTCATGTGGAGTCTCACCATATGTTAGAAGCATCTCACTTATGAATTTCCAGGTGCAGGAAACAGGGGAATGAGGAAAAAAAAAAAGAAGAACCCTTTCAATCAAAAAGGCCATATGGCATCTAGAAAGAATGCTTTTATAGAGGCCCCTTCCCTATTTACCTAGCAATTAAAAAAACTCAGAAACTCCGATAGTTTGCTTGATTCGACTCCGAAGATGAAGGCTATATCACTCATTTTTCAATTTCAAGAATTCTGTGATAGAAAATGCTCAGTGCTGATTATCTTTATATCCCTGTCAGGAAGACGGATATCATCCAGATTCTGTGATAGGATTAAGAATTTCTTTCCAAATACGTTTACATAGATGTAATGGTCTTCCACATTTATGAATTATGACAAAGTTGAAGTCACTGAAGTATGGAGCTTCATGTATCGTTGCCATGTAGACCGTTCAGCTGGTATATCATTTATTCAATCAACACACTTTTATCCTCCTGTCCCTTCATTTTCATAACCTAATAGCTGGCACATGTAGATATTTGATCCAGATCATCATTCAAGAATGCAATTTTTACGTTTATTTAGAATCTCTCTAAATCCATATGCATTATGATGGCTAGGATCATCCCTCATTATGTTGATGGAGATCTATTCACCTCTGCCATAAAAGACTAAACTCTTTTCAGCAAAAATTCCAAGCCCTGGAGCAAGAAGATCAGAAGATGACATCTAAGTAATTCAATTGAAACCGTCCAATTTATGGTTGTCAGTTTAGACGTACCATCAACCAATATGCATGCTTATTTGATTATCTGCCTATCAGATTGGTATGCATTTATTGGATGGTCATATCCAATGGTCCTGTTTCACCAAACAAGTGTCTAGAAATCAGAGGTTAGGATCATTTAAACAATCTTGATTTTTGGACTGTCTCAGAGACAGTGGCCACTGAATGTAGTAGGTTTATCTTTTAAACAATCTTGATTTTTGGACTGTCTCAGAGACAGTGGCCACTGAATGTAGTAGGTTTATCTTGAGCATTATCCTCTGCACACCATCTCTCTCTCTCTCTCTCTCTCTCTCTCTCTCTCTCTCTCTCTCTCTCTCTCTCTCTCTCTTCATTTATCTCTAATTTATACAATTGTATAATTAAAAAAAAAAAGCAATTTGCCCATTGTCATGTTGAACCACCCGAGTCAAGTTTTGTGGGTCGACCGAGTCTAATCTGAATCCTGAGTTTGCCATCCTTGCATCTGCACCTTTCCTCTGCTGGGGCACAATGGATGGGAGATGTTTGTGCTACTATTCCCCCAGTTTTGAATTGTAGTAGAATTATAGTGTGGCAATTATCCTCTTTGGTTGTCACTTGTCACTCATGTGCTTCTTGTCTAACATCAGGAGCTTTGCTGTTAGAATCCTTCACATCATCTTCAAACCCTTTGACCAACTCAGCGAGCCGCCACTCATGATGATTGGAGGATTGGTGTCTTGATTCTCCACAATTGAAGAACTTGATGGAGCATAATTTTGTTACTCCTAACCAATGACTCCTTTCATGTTGTCCCATTGTACTCGAGGAGTTGGATGCCTAGCCATTTGGCATAGCTCGGTCAACTCCCATACCCGTGCTTCTACCTTGTTGGCTTGTTGAATCTTGATACCAAGAAATCCTTTACAAACTAGAAGTCTAGAATCTCACTAATCCACCTGAATTTGATTATCAGTCTCTCCACCATCAAGGCAAGTTGATACATATCACCCATGTTCCACATTGTATGACACGGGAGCTGATGTCAAATAAACAGGTGTAAGCCACTAACATAACAAGCTGTTGACACATTCTCACTTTCCTTCAAGTCATTCAATCACGAGTTTGTAAAATATTTTGGTTCACTTACGGATGGTTCTCTTTCCTTGACAAAGATGATGGAATATTTGGAAAAGAACTTAGTCATATTCCACCAGAAGGAATTTATTCTTCAAATGCGGCTTATTGTCAAAATCAAACCTTTCTTGTGTCACACTCATAACTTTAGCTTGCTCCCACCAAGCCAAATCATATCCCTGCAACTAGAGCGCCATGAGCTCCACCCTATTTCATCATTACCTGCTTGAGTCTGTTGAATGGTAAGTGATAAAATCTTCTCAGTACACCTTGAAACTTGGCGACTCCAATTTAATTCCTTAATATTATTGCAGACAGAGATTTGAACAGGAGGATCCTCCTCATCTTCTTCTATTAACAAGTGTGGAGCATGACATTGAAAGCAAGCATTCTGCCTGAGCATCATTGTCTTCATCATGCACATGAAGAAACTTGATTTTCTAAATGGCATGATAATCCTGCTTTTTTTTGTCACTATATCTCTTCATCTTGTGAATCTCTTAGTAGATAGCAGATACACTCTGTCATTGGCTCTTCCACACCCCATTGAATGGATGAAGTGATCATACACCATCACGGTACAAAAATAGAGATTTGACACAATAATCCATGGCAACAGTTGACATTCTTCTTCAGGGAATAACCACATACGATACCTTAATCTGGTGCAGGACTCCACCTTTTCCACTTGGCCAAGTAATCTATGGCCACGAGATTGTACTCATGCCATTGGATGCCTGGGGCTTATCATGTTATGATGCCAATCCACCACAGAGAAAAGGGCCAAGGGTTTGTAAGGTCTTAGGCTGGGGAAAAACTCAGATTCACAGAATCATAAGTTCGAGACTAGGGGTCCTCTCCATTGTTAAAACTCTTGATCTAACAGGTTTTGAACTCCATACTTAAATAAATGTGATTTAGAGTGAATTATATGCTAAAAGCAGAACTAATGATCCTTGTTGGGGAATTATTTTAAGATGACTGTACTTGTGAGTTGTACTTGTAAGCATCACTCGAGGACTTGGTGAATAAGATCCTTGGTTACATGCTTTACCTACAACTTCTGGTGATCCTTGTTGTACTGATTTATTTTACTCACATTAAATGCTTTCCCTAAAAACTTCTGGTAACAGCTAGGATCAAGAAGAAGATCACCTTTATTATTGTTTAGGTTGACCATTTTTCATTGGAGAGTTGATGACCCAAGCTCCTGATCAGCCTCTCTAAGTAAACTTCAAACAAATTTATATTTGTGATGAAGTTTCTATCTTTGATGTTGCAACTTCAATCCCAATACCTTGATGGACTGAATCTATCCCAAGTCACGTGCCTTGAAAATCATCATATACAATAGGCCAACATCATTCTCTTGAGCTGTGGTGCCTTTGTTCCTTCTCTTCACCTACACAGTGTGACCAAAACTATGAATAATGTAGTACCACTTAGCCACTTAAACACCAGCACAGCAATTGTGTGAGGTCTAGCCACTTAAACCCTGCACCATGATGGTGTGAATTTTCACATCAGTCTTGCCTCACATATTTTCTCTATTTAGTTCACTTTTTTTTTTTTTTTTGATACCTGGATCATTTACATACCTGAAGGTAATTGTGCAGATATGACATGACATGGATAAGGGTATGAGTTCATTTTTTTATTTTTTATTTTGTTGAGAGATCAAAAGGGGGAAGCTGAAGGGAGTTTGGTTATTATTTATTTAGGGGGCAGGAGAGTTTGGTTAGGTTTGCACTATCCCAACTTTGTCTCAAATACTAAAACTTCAGGCCCAAGCCCAACCTGCAGCCTGTTAAGTGCGACCTGAAACCGGTAAAAAAGGGGTAAAACCAGATGGCCCTATGTCAAATGTGTCTCAGCCATACATGGTTTATATTAAGAGATAATTACAAATTATGAAAACATGTAATGATAATTTGAAACATGCACATTTTCGTGTAGCCTGATATTTAGGTTCAGCAAGTCAAACGCCTACACTCATACCAGTCCCTGCACCGAAATAGCATACCATATTCATATGATCAAGCGTATGCAGCATTAAACTATTAAAAATCACTAAGGGGCTTAAAGTACAATGCTGTCTTCCAACAGGAGTAAAATATTCTAAATCGTCCATAAAATACTGCTTGACCAAGGTAATCAACTGAATTATGTTGATGAGTTTGTTGCCACAATTGCATTATGTTAATAAAATGACAACTTCGAAGTTATTCTTGAACCTTGAAACCATTGAAGACGGAAGTGTTGGACTCATATATAAGGTTGATTTGATTGTTGTCCTGTCACCAGATTCATCATGTATTGTCTTATCTTGTTATCATTGACCTTTCAAGGGCCCTATAACATGTCTACTAAATCTGGCAAAATTCAAATTTTCTTGATTGGAAATCAGGCCTGACAGTTTAGTTCTGTGTACATGAGATTTTTTTATTTTATTTTTCCAATTAAGGTCTATAGCATGTATTATTCTTAGGAAGAACAACACAATGGTTGTTTAAAACAGGTGGAATTGTTTCGACACCCTCATGTGTTGCTGCTGCAAGTAAGGAATTCGTTCTTCAAGCTTCCTGGCGGCCGTTTGAGACCTGGTGAATCAGGTATATTTTTCTCATGTTACTCTTCTTTGGGAATGTATTTTTCAAGAAATACATTCTGCTGTACAAGTCACATACTCCAGTTTGTAGTTAAACAAGCTGTTCTTCACCTAGTTTGGTGTTTGTACAGCTTGAGCCCATTGCCGGACTTCTAATCCATCTGCAACATGCCCATTTCAACTCATATAATTCAGGTTGAGAAGGCTTGAATCATTGAGGAATCCATGTGCTACAAACATAGGTTTAAGATGGAAACTTATATTTAAGATCTTCTGTGCATCCAGAATTAAAATGAAGCCATTTTTTTTTCCCCTTCAAAACAAAGTGGTATGAATATTCTATTTTTAACAGATTGCTGAATTGCAAATTTGAATGTTTTTAGAGATAGATGGACTGAAACGCAAGCTTTCAAGCAAGCTCTCTGTCAGTGAAGATGTCATCGGTGCCAATTGGCAGGTAAATGTTTCTGTCAATAATATTATATTGAGAGTTCACAATTTTCAAGTAGTTTAGATTAGAGAGATGATCCTGTGCACGTAGTTTACACTGTGTTAAGTTCCACATGAGTTGTTTTGGGCAATTGGGCAGTCATATCATCGATCTGGATTTTGGACTGTCCATTCAGACTGAGATTTTCTCATGTGACAAAAGCCAGCATCATATTGATTGGACGACTTTAACCATCGATCAGTGATTTGGATAATGGATGGTCCAGGAAAATTATTAATATGTGGTCTAGTCATCAAACTGGATAGTTCATCTAGTGAATGCCTCAGATTTATTCTCTCAAAAAGTCACTTCAATCCAATGATCCTAGCCGTTCGAGACCTTGGTTGGATGGTAGGATCATGTTATCATTATGATTTCACAAGTGGTGGGTCCATGAAGAGTGGGTTGTACTGGATCGACAGTCCAGATCGATGTTTTGGACTCTCCGCATGTCCAATACCACTCGTAAGCATAGTAATGAATGCCAACTTATTTTGTCTGATGATTACCCTTTATATTACTAAAAGAGGTTAACTAAATGTTTCTCGTTTTTTTTTTTTTTTTTTTTGCTTTGGATTTGCAGATAGGAGAGAGCCTTGGAATGTGGTGGAAACCTGACTTTGAAACTTTGCTGTATCCATATCTTCCGCCTAATGTACAAAGACCTAAGGTTGTCGACTACAGCATTCTTGCAACTCCATATGTTGGCCATATACAACATCTAATTGCAATATTCATGCCGCCTTTTGCAGGAATGCACTAAACTTTTTCTGGTGAAGTTGCCAATGAACCAACGATTCGTTGTGCCAAAGAACCTAAAACTGCTAGCGGTTCCATTGTGCCAGATTCATGGCAACCACAAGGTACGGTACATTCATTTCTTGAAGTTCCACTAATAAGTAGGCTAGGGTGCATTTGGATGCACTATCATATTGAATTGGAACAATTGTTCTTTGGACCATTCGAAGAAGCATACGGTTGGCAACAGTATGCTATTTGAAGGCACCCACTTCAATTTGAAAATGTCTTTGTTCGGTAAGTGCTAAAACCCCATTCCTCTTTTAGTGGAATGGAGAAAGTCTGTCCAATGCGGCAAGAGAACTTGTTTCTTCCAATGAGAATGACTGCAGTGGACATTTGCTCCATTGGCATTCTGCTCAATGCGGATTTGGTAGAATTCAAATGCCACCTTAATAAAGCCAACATAAGCAAATTGTGGCTTCCTTTATTGCTATGACAATTATATTTTAATTTGATTGCCTTTATTTATTTATTTTTTATTTTTTATGTAGACGTATGGTCCGATAATCTCAGGAATCCCACAGCTACTATCTAAATTCTCCTTTAACATTGTGGAACATTAAGTCAGAACCCCTTCCGTCTCAAGGGTCGGGTTAATAAGCACAGCTATACAAGAGCCACTAAAGGTGAGAATGAGATGTGTGTTATAATGCAATTTTAGTACATATGTGAAGAAAAACCCCTGGTAGAGAGGTATTCTTCTGCTAGATCGAGCTATCTGGTGTGAATTTTCTCCTCTTATTTTTTATTGTATATATTTGATAAATGCTAAGGTAGATGTATTTTTTCTTCTGAGAAATGGAAACTACAAATTCATAATTCATAGGTGGCCTCTGGTTCATGGATTAAAGAAATTTTCAGATAGGCTTGTGTTAACATCCTATCCTAATTTAGCCAGAAGTGTGTAATGGGACTCAGGTTCATTTATAGAGTTCCTTTTCTGAAGTAGGTTGATCATCATTCACTCCATTTCTGCTTTGTGTAGAAGTTGGTGCTTGTAACTTCTTCTTTAGGCTCTGTTGGTATGGATGCCTGCTTTTGGCACTGTCCGGTTTTTTTTTTCCTAGTCTGCTGCTAAAAGAAAAAGAAAATAATGGTTAAGATAGAGGCTGTTTCTGAACTCTGCACAATTTACCTGTGACTCCAACTGGTGGGCCTTATTGTGGAGAACCATATCCATGTTCCTTGCGCTAGGTACCTGCTCGGGTTACTTTCACGAACCAATAGCCCCAATGGGTGGAACTTTCATGAGCTCGGCCTCATGCAACAGGTACGTTGCCTCATGTTAACCATTGTACCGAAAAATCATGATAATCCAAAACTCAGGTAAGCCACACCACAGGGAACCATGGGGATGGAATGGCTACCATTAGTTTTGTGTAGGGCCTACCATGGTGTTTATATGCTCTCCAATCCATTCACTAGATGTACCTCATCATGATGAAATAATTAATTGTTTTCAATTCCATGTATATTCCAAAGCGCGGATGGGCAAGACCAAGTGAACTTAGACATTTGAGGTATAACTTTTGTGGGGTGGAGGTGGTTGCCTGAGTGTTGAATCAGCCTAATTTTTGGGATCAAAGGTCAAACAAGGGGTGTCTGTGGACTTCATGTGTAGGCCAAACTAAGGATGGTGTACCTATGAATGATGTGAATGTCATGTATTTTTAGGTAATTTCCCCACGTTAGAGAAGGTAACCCTAGTATGTTTCTTATCGTGGATGCAGAGATGAACCCAAAGTAGTAGAAAACGTATCGACACATATTCTAGGTGTATGATTGTGGGCTTCAAATGGATGTTAGAAATATAAGCAGGAAAAGAAAAGAAAGTTTTCCTTTGACATTCTGTTTTCCCTGTTTAAATTCCATAGAAAATCATGGATTCGAATGCGGATCGTCTGTGTTGAAGGCACAGAAAAATTCAGTGCCGTCGCTTCGCATTGGCTCATGTAATCGTTGATGAACACGCCCATTTTCTTTCTCACCAATGGATTGCCTACCACAGAGTCCAACTTTTATCATGTGGAACTTCACTGGGTCAATACCGTCCATAAAAAATTTCAGATTATTCTAAGAGCATGAGCCCAAAAATGAGACACATTCAAAGCTCAAGTGGACCACACCACAGAAAGCAGCCGGGATTGAATGACTATCGTTGAAACCTTCCTACTTCCTAGGGTTTACTGTAAGGTTTATTTGCCATCTAACCTCTTTAAAAGTATTTGCCATCTAACTTCTTTATAAGGTCACACGGAACTAGATGATGGGAAAATACAAACATCAGCTTGACTAGAGCCTTCTGTGTCTCGAGATGTTTTTAATGGTAGGCATCCAATTTCCACTGTTTCTAGTAGTGTGGTACACTTGAGCCTTGGATCTGCCTCACCTTTGGTTTCATGCCCAAAAAGGCATGAAAAAAAAAAGAAGATGGACAGTGTGGATCTAATAGATACATCATCATGGGGCCCACGGAAGTTCCATAGGTCAACACTAAAAGTGGTGTTGTGTAGAACGCACTATCGGTGTATTTTGTGAGCCGTAGTTACGTGGACAGTGAGAAGCGCCGGTTGAGCAGCGAGACTCAGCTACTAAAGTGACGTCACCAAGGCTTGTGTGGGCCCACCATGATATATCTGTTGTATCCACACCTTCCATCCATTTGGAGAGATCATTTTAAGGCATGAGCCAAAGAATGAGTCCAATACAAAGCTTGAGCGGATACCACTGTAGAAAACAATGGGTAGAATGACATCCACCATTAAAAACTTTTAGAGGTCTAGGAAGTTCTCGATCAAGCTGATATTTGTGTTTTCCCTTTGTTCGTGTCTGTGTTAACTTATGAACAGGTTGGATCTCAAATAAACATCATGGTGGACCTAGGAAGGTTTCAAATGGTGGGCGTCATTTTTTTAGTGGGATTTACTGGAGCAGCTTTCGATCTGCCTCATTCTTTGGCTTATGCCCTGAAATTATCCCTTCAAATGGATGAACGGTGTGGATACAACACATACATCATGATGACCAAGAGAGTTGGTGACATCACTTCAGTAACTAGTCTCGTTACTGCACGTAGCTAATCCGCGTCCAATTTTCAGTGCTTTCAACACAGATCATCCACACTGGCTATAATTAGGCTCATTTTCATTTCAGCCCATCTCACAAGACTCAATTCGAAGCTGTGAGATAAAAAGATTTACTCTTGCAAATCAAATAAATCTCTTTAAATAGAATCCATTTGATTTCATTTATTTATGATGTTGGAATATTTGGTTGAATCAAATAGACTATTTAAAATCAAAAACCCAAAAAAGAAAATAAAAATTGAGAAAGAAGATTTATTGAATTGAGTCCAGGCGTGACGTGAGTACTTAGTTGGAAATCGAATTTGCTCCCTTTGGACAGCGTCCCAAGTACAACATGTTTCCAGAGCAATCGACCTCCAGGATACAATGACTATGACCCGGTCCCAACGGTGCACTCACTTTACGCGGCTCGAACCACTTACAGTTTAACTCGAAAGTGCTGAGTTAACTCAACGATGAACTCAACAACCAAAATTTGTAAATCAGAATACAAAAAGAGTTTTATAAGAGAAGAGGAGAAATGATTTTTCGTTTTTAGAAAAATGAATCGGAAGTTTTATATAGACTCCCAAGTGGTGCATTAAACATCCTTTAGAAATGTGCAAATGCAAGTACACTCTCACATATAAAGTCCTGCGAGTACTTATACAAACAAGCCCACGCCCGCCCCAACCCGTCCCATCGCCCACGCGCACACAGAATCGGCTCGGCATGGCATGGCGCGCGCATGTGGTCAATGACATAGATTAGATATTATTTAATAAAAATATATTTAAGTTTTTTTTTTTTTTTCTCTCTCTCTCTCTATCTCTCTCTTATTTGCATGGATTCAAGAAACTATCACGTGGATTCAATGTCTTATGCGTTTGAAGAAGACGATCTTATTCTTCTATTCCTCGTTACACCTTTTCCAGTGCCATCTTGCCCATATGGGATTTGGAACTGTTTCATTTTTTTGGATCATGCCCTAAAATGAGCTTTCAATACTAATAGATGGTGTGGATGTAGTCACATACATCACAGTGGGCCCCACAGTTAGAGGTCCCCCCAACTCGATGGATCCAATGTCTCAGCTAATCCGCTCCCCTAGGTGGGAAGGTCACATTGGACAATTGGCACATTATACAATTAACAGGCTTTAAAAATTCAAAAAGACACTAACTTGTTTGTTTAATGCATATTTCTGGAATCTCTTGCAAGTGTAACTTGACAAGGTTGAACCCACAGTTTGTTGATGTGGCAAAGTTCTTATGCTCCACCATGATGCATGTGTTATATTCACACTGTCCATCCATTTTTTAAAATCATTTTAGAGCATGATCCCAAAAATAAGGCAAATATGAGATTCAAGTGGGCCACACTATTAAAAGCATTGGGGATTGAACACCTACTATTGAAAACTTCTTGGGTCCACGAAAGTTTTGGATCAAGCTGATATTTGTGTTTTCTCCCATATGTGTGACATTACCAACAAGTTGGATGGCAAATAAACATCATGGTGGGCCTTGAGAAGATTTCTACTGTGGGTTTCATTGTCCGTTGCTTTTTGTGGTGTGGTATGCTTGAGCATTGTATCTACCTCATTTTGGGGCATTATAGATATGACACATACATCATAATGGGCTCACAAAACTTTGCCATGTCAACATAGTGCTGACCTCGGTATTGTGTTCTATGCCAGCTAATTCGAGTTCTTGCATATTTTGGAGAAATTTGACTTTCTGATTGCCACATTTTAAGAAAATGGCAGGAGATCACAATGGTGTTTGAGAATGATTGCCACATTTTGTTTTCGTGGACTATTATGGTAATCTATAGTATACGAAAACTTACATCATTATATATATATATATATATATATATATATATATATATATATATATATATATATATATATATTGTAATTGAATATTATCAATTATCAAATCATCGTAATCCTTTTGGATCCCACAAGATAGGCAGACGTGAAGATGTTTATGTGATAGTTTCGTGAGCCCCACCATGATGTGTGTTATATCCACACTGTCCATCCATCTTAAATGGTTATTTTATGGTATATATAAGACAAAAAGTGAGGTAGTCCCCAAGCGAAAATGAACCACACCACACCCAACAATGGGAATTTAATGCCCGCCATTGAAAACTTTTTAGGGGTCCATAGAAATGTTAGATCAAGATAATATTTGTGTTTTTCCTTCGTCTAGGTTTGTTTGACCTTATGAACAAGTTGGATGGCAAATAAATATCCTGGTGGGCTATAGGAAGGTTTCAATGGTGGGCATCATTATCCCAATGTTTTTTGTGGTGTGATTCACTTGAGATTTGAATCTTTCTCGTTTTTGGAGACATGCCCTAAAGTGATATTACAAAATGAATGAACAATGAAGATATAATACATATTAATAAATTTACATCTAAGTGCTTCGGCTTAGGAAAGTAATTTACATGTTTGGACACAGAGTCATAAGAAACGTAATGAAATACGAGATTTGTTTATGCCTACTAAATGGTAGAAGCCTATGAAGGAGTATATGTAGGTTGATGGGTTTTTAACTCAAACAAGTGAACAAATTTCTACTTGATGCATTCCTTCGTTCACACATTATATGATATTTGCATTTTCCTCTAAACTTATATTGTATATGATTGTTGTTATTTTATTTTAATTTGATTTGAAGAATTATATCGGGATTTCTTAGTAAGCTTGGCTAACTTATATATATTGATGTAAAACCGTACATATATATTATTGAGGGTGAGCCAATGGTTCAAAAACATAAGGTCTTGGCCAAGTTAGAAAAAGTTTTAAGGGACACGTAGCCGTACTTGATAGAGGAAGAAGTTGTTGACCTAGTCCAGTCATGATTATCATTTTAATTATATTTGATAATTTTGAGGTATTATTTTTTTTATATTTAAGTTGGTTAGATAAAATTTATTGTATTGCATAAGACTCTAAATGAAAAGGTCCTTAACAATGTTAATAATTGATGATTGATTTATAATTTATAAGATATAGCTAAGTATGAATGAAACTTATATTTTCTAATAGTACTACTAGTGAAGTGAATTTTGTGTGTGTATATATATATATATATATATATATAACTTAAGTACACTTAGTGTACAAGTCATGAAATGGAACTCGAGTCCAAAATATATGCTAAGTAACCAAAATCTAGGTCGAGGCATGGTTTAAGGCCTCATCGGCATGAAATGAAAACCTAAATGTAGTTTAGGTCTCTCCACTCAAGTATTAATTGCAATACATCATTTACGATACACCTCGTCTCTTTCGCCCGTCTCACGGTCTGCCATTTGGGTTTCTGGAGTTTGTACAAGTGAGGATCCCAACCGTTAATCTGTGCAAAATGATCCTAGCCTTTGATAGTGACCTTTCGTGGCTGCGCCATTAACTATCAATCTATTACTTTTTGTATAAAACAGTCCTGACCTTTCAATTATTAGAGGTTCTAAATGGACTGTTAATGCCAGATGCATCCCACCAGACTACATCGCAAGATGTGGGACTTCTTTGGAGCAGAGGCCGTGCAATATGGGGACCAAGGGACCAATTAATGGTCTGGATTTCCTATTGATGCTTCCAGTAGCCAGTGCTCTGTGAACCCCCACCATTATGTATGTGTTTTATCCACTCCATCCATTTTTTCATACAATGTTAATATACAAAAAAAAAAAAAAAAAAAAAAAAAAAAAAAAAAAGAAGAAAAAAAAGAAGGCAAATTCAAATCTCATGTAGACCAAACCACAGGAACCATTGGTAATTGGACACCCACCATTAAAATGGTCCTGGGCTACAAAAGTTTTGTATAAAGCTAATTTTTTTTTTTTTTTTTTTTTTTCATTGGTTGGATGGTAAATAAACATTACAGTAGGCCATGGGAAGTTTCTACTGTGGTGAGTGCGAAGTTTCTACTGGTAAGTGCTGTTTTCTTGTGATGTAGTCCACTTGAGATTTGGATCGTCTCACCTTTTTGGGCTCATGTCCTAAAATAAGTGGAGAAATAAATGAACGGCGTGGATAAAGCATATATATATCATGATGGTCCACATAGCAGTATAGCACTGTTAAGTAACCAGTTCGCTGCTATGATTAATTAATCCGCCTCTTATGGGGGAAAAAAATATTAAAAGCTCTGGCGGATTGGGTGGTATCCGGGTTAGTGGATGTTACCCTGACCATATGGGCCCACAGGAAACAGTAGTCATTGAAAACTCATCATAAACAACTTCTTAGCGTCTACTTAATGTTTATTGACCATCCGATCTGTTGCTAAGGTCACACAGACGTGGATGAAATAATAAAAAAAAAAAACCCAAATACGGGCCTGATCCAAAACTTTTGAGGCTCACCAAAAGATTTTAACGGTCAATGACCACTTTCCTGAGGTGTAGTCTACCTGAAATTTCGTATACTTATTTTTGGGACCATGGCTTAAAATAAATTGGAAAAACTGATGAACATAGTGGATATACATGCATACATCAAGGTGGGCCACATAGTGGATATACATGCATACATCGAGGTGGCCCCTATGTCAAGGTCTCACCCACATTGCTGGTTGGGTTCGCAACCAAGTCGTGATTTTACCCACGCCATCCATTCATTTTTTTTCATATCATTTTGGTACATGAGGACAAAAAAATGAGGTAGATTCAATGCTCTAGTGGACCACACAGTGGGAGTTGAATGCATGTATATCCAGGCCGTCCATAGGTTTTTCCAGCTCATTTTAGGACTTCTTCTAGAAATTGAAGCAGATTTAAATCTCAGGTAGATCACACCATAGGAAAAAGTGGTGATTAAATATTAAAAACTTCTTGTGGACCACAAAAGTTTTGGATCAAGTTGATATTTTTATTTTCACTTCATCCATGTCGTTTGACCTTTTCAACAGGTTGGATGACAAATAAACAATGCGGTGGAGTCTAATAAGGTTTTAATGGCAGGCGTTCAATCACTACTGTTTCCTACGATGGCCCACCTCAGATTTGGGTCTGCTTTATTTTTGGGCCCACCTCGTAAAATTCCCTGAAAAAACGGATGAACCGCATGGATATACAACACATATATCAAGGTAGGCCCCACGGCTCGCGCCCAGGTTATATAGACATGCATGCATGCATGTATACCTAGACTTAAAGACATACAAACACATGCATGTATGCATGCAAGCAATAAATATGTAACTTATACAACTCGGGAGCGGATTGCGTCCTACCGAGTGCCCTTATGAACAGGTTATGGAAAATAATAATACGGTGGGCCCTAGGAAGATTTCAACAGTAAGGAGTCATCATCACTTCTGCTTCTTGTGGGGTGGTCCACATGAGCGTTGGATCTGCCTCATTTTTAGCCTAGTACCCTAAAACGATGAGAAAATATGGATTGACGGCATAGATAAAACCCACACATCATGGTGGACCCCAAAGCTCCACTGCTGGACTTAGTCTGTCCAGCAGGGACAGGACCCAAACCGCTTCTGACCGCTCGGGCCCAACATGGCTGTGGTGCGGTTAGGGAATGCAGCCATTCCCACTCATGCACTGCTCAGCCAGCCACATGAGAGCGAGCGAGAGAGAAACAGCACCGAAACTCTCTCTACCTACGTAACTACCTTTCCCTCACTCATCACGACATGCATGACTATAAAAGCCCGTAAACCCGCCGTCTTCTCCACCCGTCTCAAGTTTCCTCCCCCTACCACCCGTACAAACCGCCATTTCTCCCTCTCTCTCCAACAGCATCCATAACAACCACGACTTCGTTGTCTTTGATCATTTCATCGTCGGAGATAAGAAGGAAAAAAACAAACGAAAAAAGAAAAAAGAAAAAAGAAAAACAAAAGCACTTCAAAATCAAATAGAAATTTCAAAAAAGCAAACAACCATTTCACAATTTTCAGTTCTTTCAGAAATGTTGAGGTCACCATGCGGCGCAGTTCTTCTCAAGTTCCTTTGCTTGGTAGTTCTTTCTGCGACCGCCTCGGCCCACAAGAAAGTGGTCAAGGGCGTGACTTATGATGGAAGGTCATTGATCATCAACGGACGAAGGGAGCTTCTCTTCTCAGGTTCCATTCATTATCCACGTAGCACTCCTGAGGTATTGAATTGGATAATTGAGCTGTTTTCAGTCTTTATTTTCTTTATGCCTATGAATTTGATTACTGAGGATGTGGGGTTGGATTTTTGTTAGACATGGCCACAAATCATTGCAAAAGCAAAGCATGGAGGGCTCAACGTCATCCAGACCTACGTCTTCTGGAATGTTCATGAGCCTGTTCAAGGCCAGGTATAGCTCGACTGATTCAAAAGGGTTTTGATAGTATTCTAACAAAAGAAACATACAACCATGTGTATTTAGCTTGAAACTAAAATCACCCAACTGAGATATGCAACTGAAATTAGATTCTTGGCACCTCCAAACATAACCAATGTAGTATCAGGAGTGAATGATCTGAATTGTTGAAATTGCAGTTCAATTTCGTTGGAAGAAATGATCTGGTGAAATTCATCAAGACAGTGTGGAAGCAAGGCTTATATGTGACCCTCAGGATAGGTCCCTTCATTGAGGCTGAATGGAACTTTGGGTATCCAATATTTTCCTTCTAATCATATGATTGTTTTCTCTTCAAATCAGTTGTCTTTCAAGAAAAAAAAAAAAAAAAAAGCTTAGTTTTCTTAAAATGTTCTAATATTGTCGGATGCACACCAGAGGATTCCCTTACTGGCTAAAAGAGGTTGAGAACATTACCTTCCGTACCGATAATCCACCATTCAAGGTGGTTTCTTCCCCATGATTCTTATTTTCCATTATTGATATGAAATGAATACATAAGCTTACATGCACATTCGAGGACCTCTTACTGAAAAATTTCAATATTCAGTATCATATGAAGAAGTTTACAAAGATGATTGTGAACATGATGAAGAGAGAGAAGTTATATGCATCTCAGGGCGGTCCTATTATCCTATCACAGGTTTAATTCCTTTCTAACTTCCATCCTCCAAATTGAAAGTATGGTCTTACTTAATCCTCTTAATCTCGGCTTAATATTCTTTGGTGGGTCCAGATCGAAAACGAATATAACATTATCGAGCTTGCATTTAAGGAGAAGGGAGCATCTTATGTTCAATGGGCTGGAAACATGGCGGTTGGGCTAAAGACTGGAGTGCCATGGGTGATGTGTAAGCAAAGAGATGCCCCTGATCCAGTGATCAACTCATGCAATGGAAGGAATTGTGGAGATACTTTTGTTGGCCCGAATCGACCATACAAGCCTGTGTTATGGACTGAGAACTGGACTGCTCAGTACAGAGTGTTTGGTGACCCACCATCTCAGAGATCAGCTGAAGATCTTGCATTCTCAGTTGCTCGCTTCTTCTCCAAGAATGGCACGCTCGTAAACTACTACATGTATCATGGTGGAACGAACTTTGGCAGAACAGCTTCCTCATTTGTAACAACTCGCTATTATGATGAAGCTCCTCTTGACGAATATGGTTTTCAGAAGGAACCCAAGTGGGGTCACCTCAGGGACTTGCACTCTGCTCTGAGACTTTGCAGGAAGGCTTTGCTTTGGGGGCTTCCCACTGTTCACACAATGGGGAAGGATCTAGAGGCCCTTGTTTATGAGAAGCCAGGAACTAGTGTGTGCGCTGCCTTCCTCACCAACAATGATACTAGACTAGCTGCAACTGCAACTTTCAGAGGTGTTGAATTTTATCTACCCTCTCGTTCGATAAGTATTCTCCCTGATTGCAAGACTCTGGTCTTCAACACTCAAAGGGTAATTTGCAATCTCTACCACTTGTTTTCTCAAACACTCTTAAACAACATTACAGAAAAAATAAAAATAAATTCAGATTCTGGAAAACACTGGAATTATTTGGTATACAATAGCTCATGGCCTGCTAATTGCCTGAAACATTCTATTAATTTCATAAAATGCCCTCTTTCATTTACACTTGCCAAAATGAAACATGTTTTTACTAGAGACCTCAAATGGGTCTTTTACCATGTCCAACACTTAAATTATTAGCACACAAGCTATAACTATGGCATATTGTCTCAATTTAACATATGGTAACCCTGTTGGTTGTATCCAAACAGGTAACTTCACAACACAATGCAAGGGGCTATCATCCAGTGAAGGAATCTCACAAGGATAGGGAGTGGAAAATGCATCAAGAGAAGATCCCAACAATCAGTGATACTTATAATATTAGATCAATGGCCCCATTAGAACTCATGAACTTGACTAAGGATAGAACAGATTACCTCTGGTATACCACAAGGTAAGCACATTGCATTACCAATGCCTGGGAGCCAAAGATCGAGAAATGGTTGGACAACATGAGTTCATGAACTCTATAAATGAAACTTGCCTTGAGAATCATATCTCGAAATTTTGAATAGTTTCAGGATTATTTGTAAGATGGTTTTCTCATTTGGACACTGCGATGATCAACTCATTTGGCCTTCTCCATCTTATGACGCGTATTGGCACATATTTGCAGTTTGGAGCTAGAGAGAGACGACTTACCCATGCGGCATGACATTAGTCCAGTAATTGAGGTTTCATCACTTGGACATGTGATGCACGCATTTATAAATAATATTTATGTTGGTATGCATTCTCTTTTTTTTGGACTCGTTAGGTTTGTAAATCGTGGTTGAAGCTGAAATCCTTGATCATTTTTCATGAATTACTGCATTAATAAAAATCAATAACATTCCATATAGGTTAGTTTTTGAGATTTTAAGAACAACGTCACGTTTTATATATATATATATATATAATTGTTGCATTGATTGGTTGTTGGATTTCAGGATCAGGGCATGGAGATAAAATAGAAAAAAGCTTTGCATTCAAGAAAGCCATAAATCTAAAAGCTGGAACCAATCAAATTTCCCTTCTAGGCATGACCGTTGGACTACCGGTAGAGAATTTGAACATCCAATAGAAAGTTGTGCTTTTTGAATTTTAATTTTCTTTCTTTCTAACAAGTACATGTATGTTTCTCTTTCTTATTGAAGGATAGCGGAGTATACTTAGAGCATAGAATGGCAGGTGTTCATTCTGTGATAATTAAAGGTCTGAACACTGGAACCTTGGATCTGTCTGCAAATGAGTGGGGACATAAGGTAATGATCATCTCAACCAAACAGAAATCTGGAGATTGATTTCTTATTCCCTTTTCTAGCTATAATCCTGTTTCTGGTCACTAGTGGAACCCATTTAAAGGATTACAGAACACAAACAAAAGACAACAAAAAAATAAAAAATAAATTAAAACGACGGAACTCAACCACAAAATTTGTCAGAAAGTACCATTTTACCAAAAATTCCTCCACCAACCCAAATTACTCACCAATGCTTACCTAAGAGAGAAATTACCTAGATACCTTCATTTTTGGTAAAATGCAATTTTTTGAGGATTTTTTTCGGAAAAATCCCTTGTGTCTAATGCCTGTTGTGCAGGCTGGAGTGGCGGGAGAATCCCTTCGTATCTATAAGCAGCGTGGATCTCACAGGGTCGGCTGGTCAAACTCCAAGGGATCTGAAGGCAAGCCACTTACATGGTACAAGGTACATAAACATACTACATTAATCTCTTATTCTTCCTAAAGCAACAACACTTCAATATTTCAAACTATAGTACACACTTCCAAAGATTTCTCACATCCAAATACTCTTGATTTTAATCAATATCATTCTGTGTAATCTTAATCTCTACATGATTGCAGAAACACGGGCAAAGATGTACATTTTATAACTACATTCTCTGGAAAGCTTCAGTAAATGATCTCAACTCCATTTACATTTTTTGTTACAGAGATACTTTGATGCTCCTCACGGAAATGAACCCGTTGCTCTAGACCTAAGCAGCATGGGAAAAGGACAGGCTTGGGTCAATGGTGAAAACATCGGCCGTTACTGGGTATCCTACCTCAGTCCTTTGGGGAAGCCTTCTCAATCGATGTAAGTATCAGTAAGGCATGATCTAACCATGATCAGAACATGCATTTGTTTTAATTCTCTAGTGTCCAAACAAGTAAACAAGCTCTGTGGTTGTTTAAAAATAAAAAAGCCCAACTCCATTTGATGTTCATCTGGGTCACTCGAATTGAAGAGTCATTCAAATCAACTTGAAGAGTGACTTGATTTATTTATTTTTCTTAAATATTGTACATCCAACTCCTAAGTTTTTTTTTTTTTTTTTTTTTTTTTTTTTTAAATTTTTAAATTTAAATTTTAAAAGGAGAAGAAAAAGAGAGAGAACAATATCCATAATTACATGTTTCATTATGAAGCTAAAACAAGGGAATTTCAATTCAATTTAACTATGTTATCTCAGTCACTTTTCCATATAATTCAACATGCATGTTCCATGACCATGAAAAAACAGAAGAAGTTCATCTAAAGATTGTCTGTGTGTGTTTCAGATATCATGTACCGAGAGCATTCCTGAAGCCAATCGGAAACCTTCTTGTTCTCTTTGAGGAAACTGGAGGAAACCCAGAACAGATAACCATTGTGACTGTAAATAGAGATACAATCTGCAGCTACATCTCTGAATTTCACCCTCCACATGTGAAGTCATGGGAAAGGAATCATGGCAAGATTCAAGTGGTTGCAGAAATAATGAAACCACATGCTCACTTGAAATGCCCTAACCACAAGATCATCAAATCAATACAATTTGCAAGCTTCGGTGATCCGCTCGGTATCTGTGGAAACTACACCATGGGAACTTGCAATTATCCGGGAACTAAGAGTGTGGTCGAGAAGGTATTTCTTCCTTTCTTTGTTGTACTTATACGCGCACGTGTGTATTATTGTTTTCTTCAAGATCAAAAGTGTCTGCAACTCAACATGAAGATTACATTGCTTCTTTTATGGACTACAATCAGGCTTGCTTGGGGAAGACTAGCTGCATTATACCAGTTATGCCCGATACGTTTGGTGGGCACACATGCTCGGGGATTTCGAAGACTCTTGCAGTTCAAGTAAGGTGCGGTCGGAAAAAGAATTAGACCATCTTAATTTGTGTTTCAAGTGGAAATGTTTGTTTGGCTCCAAGAGCTACAATGGGGTGTAATCAATGGGATGTAACAATGTCTGAAGGTTGAATGGAAACTGAGATGCTATCCAAGATTCATGAAATATATGTAATAGGTCTCAAGATTCATGAAATTTCACGGGGTGGAAGAATTTGTTGTTGTATGTGGTTTGATGAACTATGAAGTGCACTTTCACATGGACAATCAATTCCATGATAGAAGAATTTGAATATCAGTAGCAACATATATACAAATTTGGATGATTCTTTAAACCTTGGGTATGTGGGGCTTGGAATCCATTTTATCATCATTGGGTTGTTTATCGTTTCTTTACCTATGCGAGGGTTTTGCATACGTACGGAGCTTTACCAAATATGGATTTGCTATATCTACGTTATTATAATCACCATGAACATGTCATTGGTCCAAAACTCATGATTGTCAATTGATAAGATGGGCCACATATGCATCCTGAATATGTACCATTGGAGTTTTCTTATGACCATCCATTTTTCTCCTCCACTTAATTTGGACCGCCAAATGTGGATGACCCCTACGTACTTAGCACATATATTCATAAACCTTTGATTGTAATCTATTTCCTCCCTCATCTCTCAATCCAACTCGGTGCCAACTCGACCAAACTCGGTACTTCTGATCGGATCCGACTCGGTCTAGATCAATCCAGGCCAAACCAAACTCAGATCAGGTTAGGCATGCTGGACTCGATATCGAGTCGGATTGAGTTCGGGTCATGTCTATTTCAAAACCGGATCAAGTCGAGTCAGCCCTAACTCGGTTCGACTCGACTCGATGCCCAACTCTATCTTTAGGTAGTGTCTCATAAATGATTTATCACGATGCTGGAGTGGAGAGACTGTAAACTATGTTTAGGTTTTCATTTTGTGATAGTGGGGCCCATGGCCATGTATTGCAGACATTGTTACGATGGGATTCACCCCTAAAAATCTCCTGAACGGATAATATTATATGGATGAATATGATTATTGTGGTATACCCTATCTTTCGCAGTGACATAAAATATTTGATTCTTTCATGATGAGTCATAAGTTTACCATGCATGAGTAAATATGATCATTGTGTCTATTACAAGACACTGAGTGATGGAAAATTCATCATCTTAGGGCCTGTTTGGCCGGGCAGATTGGATGGGATTGGATAGTATTAGAGTGGATTGCACGGATTTCAAGGTAATGATAGTTGCGTTAGTGGATTGGTGCAAGAACTATGGGATTGCTATATCCCGGGATTGCTATATCCGGTCAATTTGGCACGCCCGGCCAATCCCGGGATTAAACCTTTCAATCCCTTGAACCAAACACGTCCCAGGCAATTTTGAAGGGATTAGGGTGGATTGAATGGGATTTAAAGGTAATGATGGTGATGTCAGTGGATTGTCTTAAGATCCATGGGATTGCTATATCCCGGGATCACGATCCCGTGTCTGTTTGGCACGCCCGACCAATCTCGGGATCTATCTTCCAATCCCATCCAATCTGCCCGGCCAAATAGGCCGTTAGTGTTGTACGTTGATGACATGCTTATCACCAGTCACAACATATCTGAGATCGATTTATTGAAGACTCAACTATTAGGGACATTCGAGATGAAAGATCTGGGAGTTGTAAGGAGGGTTCTCGGCATTAATATACACAAAAACATAAAAAAGAGGAGGCTTTGGTTATCTCAGGCAGAATACCTTGAGAAGGTGTTGATCAAATATGGGATGGACAAGGCAAAGTCGGTCAATGTTCCCCACGCGGCTCACTTCAAGCTATCTTTAGAACAATGTCCTAAAACAGATGAAGAAAATCAGGTTATGTCTTGTGTGCCTTATTCGAATACAGTTGGCAACTTAATGTATGTCATGGTCTGTACTAGACCATATATTTCACATGCGGTTGGTGTTGTGAGCAGATACATGGCTAATCATGGAAAGCAACACTAGGAAGCAATGAAATGACTACTTCGATATACTCGAGATGCTCGACCAGTCGAGGGACTAGCTCGACTAGTCGAAGGTCCCTTCGACTGGTCAAAGCCCTATCTCGATTAGTTGAGGGTTACGCAGACAGTGCGCGATTTGTGTGCGGACTGCATAAATTTGAGGCGGTTTCTGGGGATGTGCGTAAGTGAGAGTTCCCCATTTATAAATAGGAGTGCCTAGAGCCATTCTAAGATATTCTAAGGCTTCCTAAAGGTATTTCAAGGGTTTCTAAAAGGGTTCTAGGGTTATTAAAGGGTGTAACAATGGTGAGATTCAAGCTTGTTTGAATCGAGTAAGTCTTTTTCTCTTTGTAATTTCTATTTTCATAGTGAAGATCTGTCGCTTTGTGCTGTGGTTTTTTTTCGAAAGGGTTTTCCACGTTAAATCTTTGTGTTTATCTTGTGATTGCTTGACGCCATTGGATTGCTATCCTAGATCCATATATATGTGACTCCATAGACCAAATCCCAACAAGTGGTATCAGAGTTATCGTTGGGGAACAGATCTGAATCTGCAGTACTAGCAATAATGGGAAGTACTCAGACAAAAATAACTTTAAGTTATGGAAGATCAAGATGATCAGTTCCTTAACCAAGCAAGGCGAGAATGGTGCTCTTGAGGCGAAAAAGTCTACTATGACTGATGATGAATGGAATACACTTGATAAGAAGACTTTATCCTCAATCTGTTTATGTCTCACTGATGCAGTTCTTTATAATGTTTTGAGGGAGAAAACTACGGCCAGTTTATAAGCGAAGTTAGAGGATATCTATGCGAAAAAATCCTCTGAAAATCGCCTACACTTGAAGCGGCAGTGGTATAACTTCAAGATGGCAGAGGGTGGAGATCTGGAGGCCCACGTCAGCAACTTTAATAAATTAGTCTGCAAATTGCTAGATATGGAGGAAGTGATCAAAGATGAGGAATAAGCATATATGTTGTCGAATTCTCTTTTGGCATTATATGAGTCATTCAAGGACACAATGTGCACCATAAATAAACCCTGAGTGTCGACGCCGTTATCTCAGCCCTTTAAGAGAAGGCCATGAGAAAACTAAATAGCGACATGGGGACATCTTCCGATGCACTGATTATGAGAGGCATGAATTCTGAGCAAGGTACAAAATCTTCAAGACCTAGATCCAAATCCAAGGGCAAGGACAAAGGAAAACTAACGTACTGGAACTGTGGAATGTCTGGACATATGAAGAAGAGTTATACCAATCTTAAAGCAAAGAAAGAAAATTCAGCGGCTTCATCCAAGGAGGCCAATATTGTCACATCTGATGAAGATATAAGTGGTGGTGATGTATTGTCTGTGTCCATGATCAGATACTTGCACGACAATCATGGAGATGAGTGGATCCTCGACATAAGAGTGTCATATCATATGACTCCTCATCAGAGTTGGTTCACCAGTTACAGAGAATGCGACAGTGGACAGGTCTTAATAGGTAATGACAATGCCTGTAATATTCTGGCTATTGGTACGGTGAGCATCAAGATGTTTGATGAGATGGAGCGTACTTTGACCGATATCAGGCACATTCCTAATATGAAGAAAAGTCTGATTTCTCTCAGTGCAGTCGAGGTTATAGGGTGCAAGTTCACCGGTATTAATGGTGTCCTTGCAGTTTCAAAAGGGGCACTCGTGGTTATGAGAGCGCAAAGGTACGAAAACATTTACAGGTTGATTGGAAGCACTTCAATAGGTAGAACGACAACAACAGATTCCACGTCTGTACGTATGTGGCATGCTCATCTGGGCCACATGAGCGAGCGAGGCATGAATGTACTATCTGATCATTGTTTGATTCTAGCTTTTAAAATTTCTGATTTAGATATATGTGAGCATTGTATGTATGGTAAACAATCTAGATTATCTTTTAAAACTGAAAAATATGTATGTAAGGGAGTGTTTGATTATGTGCACTCTGACATATTGGGGTCATCGCCAAATATTTCCATTGGAGGGTCGTCATGGTTTGTTTCATTCATTGACGACTACTCTAGGAAAGTTTAGGTTTATTTCATGAAATGTAAATCCGAAGTTTTCACCATATTCAAACAATAGAATGCAATGGTAGAAAAACAGTCAAGGTGAAAAATAAAGGTTTTAATGACTGACATTGGTGGAGAATTTACTTCTACTGAATTTAATGAATATCGTAAAGATGAAGGGATCATTAGGCACAACACAGTGCGTCACACGCCCGAACAAAACGGTGTGACTGAGCGAATGAATCGGACTCTCTTGGAGAGGGCTCGATGCATGTTAAGTAATGCTGCGTTGGGCAAGGACTTATGAACTGAGGCCGTTAACATAACTTACTATTTGGTGAACCGGTCTCCTTTTGTGGTAATTGAATGTAAAATTTCAGAGGAAGTATGGAGTAGTCATAAGGTCAAATACTCAGATTTGCGCATATTTAGTTGTGAAGCTTACTCTCATGTACCGTCAGTTGAGAGAGATCAGGTAGACCATAGAGCCAAAAAGTACATTTTTTTTGCTATGGTGTTGGTATGAAAGGTTACAGGTTATTCGACAATATCACATGCAAGGTCATCACTAGCCGTGACGTCAGATTCGATGAAAGCTCTCTATTCCACAAAAATGATCAAGAAGAGGAAAAGGAACCAGAAAGGTTGATCGTAGACGTCCAGATTGACACAGATGATACTCAGGTAGAGACTGATGTGTAGACAAAGGTATAGGATCAGCTGGAGCAGCCACCTGTGAGAAGAAACTCACCGCGTGATCGCAGGTTACCAGCAAGATATAGGGACGACTCTAATATTGTATATGTCATCGTTACAGATGAGGGGGACCTGCCTACTATTCAGGAGGCTCTCAGTGAGCCTAATGCAGAAAAGTGGAAGGCGGCTATGAACGATGAGATGACTAGCTGCACAAAAATCACACACGGGAGCTGGTGGAATTTCCAGTGGGTCGAAAAGCGATCAGATGTAAGTGGTTATTCAAAAGAAAACAGGATATATACAAAGCTAAATTGGTAACGAAGGGTTATGCTCAAAGAGAATGAATCGACTTCATAGAGATATTCACGCCGGTGGTTAAGCAGGTGTCTATCAGATTCGTGTTGGCGCTGGTTGCTCAATACGATCTCGAGCTGGAATAAATGGATGTCAAGACTACATTCCTGCACGGGAAGTTAGAATAACAAATTTACAGGAAGCAACTAGAGGGCTACGAAATTAAAGGGGTAGAGAATAAAGTTTGCAGGTTAATGAGGTCGTTGCATGGCCTGAAATAGTCGCATATGTATTGGTATAAAATTTTTTATTCTTCTTTCATGTTGAGTCAGAAATTTACTCAGAGTGAATACGATCACTGTATCTATTACAAGACACTAAGTGATGACATATTCATCATCCTAGTATTGTATACTGATGATATGTTGATGCTAATCATTATATATTTAAAATCAACGTACTGAAGACTCAATTATCTGGGACATTCGAGATGAAAGATTTGGGGGCTGAAAAGAGGGTTCTCAGCATAGATATTCATAGAGACAGGAAGAGGAGGAAGCTTTGGTTATCACACGTAGAATACCTTGAAAATGTATTTATCAAATATGGGATGGACCAGGCAAAGCCAGTGAGCGTTCCCCACGTGGCTCACTTCAAGCTTTCCTCATAACAATGTCCTAAATCAAATGAGGAAAAGCAGGTTGTCTCATGTGCCTTATTCGAATGTAGTTGGCAGTTTAATATATGCCATGATCTGTACGAGACTAGATATTTTACAGGTAGTCGGTGTTGTGAGCAGATACATGTCAAACCCCGGCAAGTAACATTGGGAAGTGGTGAAATGACTACTTCAATACATTCGAGGTATAAAAGACTACGTCTTAACTTTTGAGAAGACAGGGGCAAAGTTGGTAGGGTATGTGGATTTAGACTACTCAAGCAGTGTGGATTCCAGAAAGTCTACTTCAGGATACTCGTTTGTACTAGCAGGTGGAGCAATTAGTTGGATGTCGAAGCTTTAGTCCGTGGTGGCTCTTTCCACGATCGAAACAGAATATATGACAGTGACGAAAACGTTTAAGGAAGGTGTTTGGTTAAGAGGCATGATAAATCAGTTAGGACTTCAGCAGGAGGCTGTATCGGTTAACTGTGATAGCGAGAGCACTATCAATTCGGCTAAAAATTTTGTTTATTACTCTCGCACTAAACACATTGATGTTAGTCATTATTTTATCCAACAGGTGTTTGAGGAAGGAGGCGTAACACTGGAGAAGATTTACACCAGCGTGAATCCAACAGACATGCTCACCAAGGTTGTTCCTACAGAGAAGTTCAAGTTCTGTGCAACTTCTCTAGGCTTGGCAATGGCGTAAAAGAATGACGGAGTGTGCACAAGAAGCGTTGATTGAAGCTATGATGTGATGCAGAGATGCGAGAAAATGTCAAAAAAAGCTACACATTTGAAGATTGAGAATATTGTGGACATTGTTGTTAAAAATGATGTCTTAAATCTTGGTCTGAGATGCTCGACCAATCGAGGGATTGGCTCGACTAGTCAAAGGTCCCTTCGACTGGTCGAAGCCCTGTCTCGACTAGTTGAGGGTTACGCAGACGGTGAGCTGTTTGTGCGTGGACTGCGTAAATTTAAAGCGGTTTCTAGGGATGTGCGTAAGTGGGAGTTCCCCATCTATAAATAGGAGTCATTAGGGATATTCTAAGGCTTCTTAAAGGTATGTCAAGGGTTCTAAAAGGGTTCTAAGGTTATCAAAGGGTGTAGCAAGGGTGAGATTTAAGCTTGTTTGAATCGAATAAGTCTTTTTCTCTTTGTAATTTCTATTTTCATAGTGAAAATCTGTCGCTTTGTGCCGTGGTTTTTTCCTGAAAGGATTTTCCACGTTAAATCTTTGTGTTTCTCTTGTGATTGCTTGACGCCATTGGATTGCTATCCTAGATCCATATCTGTGTGATTCAGCAGACCAAATCTAACTGATGCTTGCTTTTGGCACTGTTGGTAGTTTTTTTTTTTTTTTTCATTTTTATTTCCTAGTCTGCTGCTAAAAGAAAAAGGAAATGATAATCAAGATAGAAGCTGTTTGTCATGAACTCTGTGAAATTTACTTGTCATCCCTACTGGTGGGCCTTATTGTAGAGAACCATGGCAGCGTTCCTCACACTAGATACCTACAAGGCTTGGAAATACTAGCTTGCCTCATATGCTGGCCTTTTGCCTTGCCTAGATGCCCAATCAATTTGGGTTGGTCTTGGGCTCAAGTCATTTTAGCCCAACTTGAGTTAAAAATATATGCTATTCCAGTCCTCAGATTACCAACCCATCCATCTTGAATGTAGACTGCTAGTTACATTCCTCTAAAATATCACTTTCTTGTGCATGTAAGGTTCACTTAATCAATCAGATAGATTAAAAACATTCAAGTGGAAAATAGGGATTTTATCAATTTTTGGACTGGTAAAGCGCACACCACCAAATGTTGGTATTGAGATTGGGCTTGGCCCTCCTGTGCTAGGCCCACCCTGGGCTTAGGTCTGGCCTAAGCCTAGGTCCAGGCCTAGCCTGGCCTTGTACATGTGGCATATGTCCCGAGAATCAACCTAACAAGTCATGATTTAAAGCCAATGTTTAAAAGTAAAGACGGATTAATGATGAGTCTTGGCGACCCATGGGTCCAAATAACCATTGACAGTCTTAATAGGCACATGTATACAAGAGCCACTCAAGGTGAGATTGAGATGTTATATAATGCCATTTCAGTACATATATAAAAGAAAATTCGCTGGTAGAGAGGTATTCTTCTGCTAGATTGAGCTATCCATTGCGAATTTTCTCTTCTCATTATATATATTTGATAAATGCTTAAGGAGATGCCTTTTCTCTTCTGAGAAATTGAAACTACAGTATCAGAATTCAAAGGTGGCCTCTGTTTTATGGATTACAAAAAAATAATTCAGATAGACTTGTGTCTACATCATTTCCTAATTTAGATAGAAGTACGTGATTGAAGTCAAGTTCATCTATAGAGTTCTTTTTGTAAAGCAGGTTGATCATCATTCACTCCATTACCACTTTGTGGATAAGTTGGTGATTGTAACTTCTTCTTTAGCCTCTGTTTGAACCCCAAACCAATGCCTGCTTTTGGCACAGTTGGTAGTTTTTTTTAAACTGCATATCCTTGCCCTGGCCCATTTCTACCTCTAGCAGTACATGCGGCATAGGCCATCAGGTGCCCAAGAATCAACCCAACATGACCTGATTTAAAGCCCATCCAATGTCTAAAAGTAAACCCAGATTGTTGGGTGCAGCCCTGATCTTAGTGACTGATTTGATCAACTGGCCCATCTAATTTTTTTCATGGTAGCTTACATTGAGCTGATGGACAATCCGACTGTCGACTGATGAGTTCCAAAGTCCCAAAAATGCACATTGCCTTCCCTTTGTAGAACACCCAAAATTCATACTCCATTATTACAAAACACCAACAATGAAATTTCCTTTTTTTTTTTTTTTTCTCAGCATATCAAATTCTTCTATTCATGTATGTTGTGTAAGGGAGGGCACTCATAAAACAATCACTCCCTCTCTCTCCATCAAACCTATAAATCCAAACTTCAAACCTCACAAAAGAATACAAATCAAACTCCAAAACAAATTAAAAGAAAAAAAAGAAAAAAGAAAAAAAGAAAAACAATCAAAAGCCCATTAACAAACCACCCAACTATAGTAATATCTCTTTTATCTTCTTATATTTAATTAAGGGTGTGTTTGGTTGCTCCAAATATCATGATATTTGGAGCAACCAAACGCACTAATTACTAGCTGACCCTGGTTGACTGGTGTCTCGTAATGTGCTCCAACCCCTCTTCTCCTTCTCTCTAATGGAATTCATCTTCTCCAGCTTCAATCTTTCCCGGAATCCCGCAATGAAAGTATCTGCCTTCGAATTAACATCTGGGCTGGGACAAAACATTGTTGCATTGCTCACATTGGCATTTGATTCATCAGTAGCGATCTCAATAAACTCCGACGAATCCGAGGAGTCGCTCAGGCCACTCTGCACCCGAACAAAGTCCCCACGAACCTTAAACTTCAATGCCTGCATTCTGAAAGGAGGTGGAGGCGGTGGCATCGGGATCAAAGGAGATCTACTCCCACTGCTCAAATTCTCTCCTCCATGGTAGAGGATGTCGTTAGTTGGCATTGGCGCTGGACGAGCCGGAGGCGGCGGCGGCATTGGGATCAAAGGAGATGTACCTCCGCTGCTCAAATTCTCTTCTCTATTGTAGAGATTGTTGCTTGTCGGTGTCGGCACTGTACGAGCCCTCAGCTTTTTCGGAGGCGGAGGTGGCGGCGGCGGCGGAGGAGCTGAGACTGAATGGATTCTCTTGTTTTTGTTGGTTTTCTTAGAAGAGAAGAGCTGGTGGAAAACTGAGGCTGGGGGAGGTGGAGGTGGTGGCGGAGGTGGTGTCGTTGATGGTGGCAGGTGGGAATAAGGAGGCGAAGGAAGGTCAGTATCGTAATTATTCCTGTTCTTGTATTTCTTCCTATTCCTTTGAAGGTAGAGGAAAGCCAATGCGCTTTTGATGTCTTTAGCACCTCCTCCCACACTAGTCTTCTTATTGCTTCTGCTGCTTTTCTTCTGCTCCGATTGATGCAGCAATGGTGGTGGTGGTGGCGGTGTCGGCGGTGGTGGTGGTGTCGGCGGTGGTGGTGTCGGCGGTGGTGGTGGTGGTGGTGTCGGCGGTGGTGGTGGTCGTGCTTGTTGGCTTTTGTTAATTTCAAGATCCACTTTCTCTTCTTTCTCTTCTTTCAGTGGAATCGTTTGGAATGTCCGTCTCGCTTTCTGTCTAACGACCGGCGGAGGAGACCGAGATGATGATATCGATGCTTGTGGTATCGATGACGATGATGTACTAATCTTTTCAAATGTATCAACAAGGATCGTCTTAAAACCCGATTCATCCAGATCTTTTTCTCCATAGGATCTCCGTCGACGGCGACGGTGATTTTCTAGCTTCTGCCGGCTATTAAGATCGATATCATCAGAGAACTGAGATCTGTCGCCAGATACCCATGACTCCCGCCTCAGATCTGGGTAAGAACTACTGCTACGCATCCGACGGAAGTTCGCTGATGGAGAAGCAGTCGTTTCAACCAGATGTGACTGCATCGGGTCAGTAGTATACTGGTTCAGCCATTTTGGGATCTGACGGTCGTGATTATCGTCTGACCCACTTTTCTCAGAGTGTTTGATGGTGTCGCTGCTGCTGTTATCGACGGTATCGCCGCCACCTCTGCTGAGGATTCCACATATGATGGCGAAAGCAACGAGGAAGAGATTGAGAGTATCCCAGCTCTTCTTCACGTGATTGGGTCGGAAGACTCCCCCCAAGAAAGAGAAGAAAGAGGGGATTACAAGGAGTAGGAATATTCCGAGGATTGGAGTGACCACAAAGACGAACCATGGCTTGAGGAAGAAAGAAGATGAACGGTGGTGATTGCGTCGGAGATCGGGGGCAGTCGCCGCCCAGAATGGAGGAGATTCTGATTGATATTCCATCTTTGAAGAGAAGAGGGTTTGTCTGGCTTTTACTTGAGAAGAAGAGAAAGGAGCTTTTTTCCAGATGAACGAAGATGAGGGGCTTTTCCTGTATTCAGTCTTACTACTATAAATAAATGTGGATCATCTATATATATATATATATATATAGATAGTGAGAGGTGGTGGGGCTGAACATATTACAGCTTTTTATGTTTGGCAGTGCGATGGTAATGATTATTAATTATGATAACAGAAATACTTTAATACTGTGGCAATTAGGATGGATGATACACGACCGCTTATAAATTACTTAACATTTAGTGCAAGTAGGGGCGTACACCAAGTGGCCACTAGCTGACCCAGCTGGAACTCAGCTCGGCTCAATCCTCGGGCTTGACTAGCCAGCCCGACTTGATTCGGTCAGCAGCTCAGGCCAGTTCAAGCCAAGTTCGCCTATGCAGCATTTTCACAAATACATGAACTACACCTTCGAAATCTTATTATATGTAAAACAGTAACAGTGATTTTATAGGTATTTTATCAAATACCTTCTAAGCAACTTAAAAATCAAGAAAAATGATATTTGTTTTATATACATACCTTCCTTGCCACCGGCCACACTTAGTTGAGTCATTTTATTAAACACTTGGTGAACAACATCAGTATCAAAGTAATTGAGTCACCGAACTTGTTTGATCCGAGTTTGATTCGAGTTGGGCTCAACTTGACTCCAACTTGAACTCGGCTCAAACTCATTTTCAAGTTGAAAAAAACGGCTAAACTCAGCTCAAGCTCAACTTCGAATCAAGTTGAATCGAGCTTTTTCGAGTTAAGTCGAACGAGCTAACCAAGCTAGCGCAGTTCGTGTACACCCCTAAGTGCATGGGATATATGCATTCACACTAAACTGTACAAATTATGGGTGTAATAGTTTAGATTCATCACGAATAAAATTTTATTATTATTTGGTTATCAGGCTATTAGATTATTGGACAGTTAATATTTTTCGAAAAACACAAATATTACATGTTAGAGGTTGGGATTTTTCAAGTAATTTAATTTTTATTGAGTAATTTCTAATAGTGGGTTAAACAGTTTAGTTGGTTTGTTTTGCGTTATTATTTGGTATGTGTACCGTTTCTAAGTGGCTGTGTATCAAGCGTCATTAGCAGCCAGAGTATCGAATATTTATCCGCTAATTATAATAGGATACCGATCTTTTCAACCGAAACACGAAAAACACGCTCCCGCGTTGCTTCTCTTTACATGATTATGTACGGTCTCTTTTGTTAGTTTAGCACTGTTTAAATCATGGGTGCTGACTTTTCTGATGTGTGCACATGGTGGAGTTTGTATGGCAATCCAGACCGTCCAAATTGAAAGCGTGTCTGAAGAATTGCATTGACAAGATGATATTAAACATCGGGCTTAGACCACTCATTGTTTTTATTTTAGTCGTCGATTGGATGGTTATATTATTTAATTATAGGCTCTAATCTACAATGGGACCCACAATTTGAATGGCGTGGACAGCTGTGCATTGATGTGAATGTGTAAAACTTCCATGGTTTGTCCTTGAATAATGAATTCCCTAGCGAGACCTGGATGTCCCTAGCGACCGGACTATCTGAGGTCCACCGTGATGTATTTGTTTTATCCACACCGTCCATTCATTTTTTCAGATCATTTTAGTAAATGGGTCCAAAAATAAGGAAGATCCAAACTTCAATTGGATCACATCAGAGGAAAAACTGGAGATTGAACACTTACCATTCAAAATTTCTTGAGGACCACGGAAGTTTCGGATCAAGTTCATATTTTTGTTTTCCCTTCTTCCAGGTTTGTATGACGTTATGAACGTGTTGAATTGGCAAATCAACATCATGGTGGGGCCTATGAAGGCTACAACAGAGGGTGTCATTATCGCCACTGTTTCCTGTGGTGTGGTCCACTTGAGCTATGGATCTGCCTCGTTTTTTAAAATCAAGCTTAAAAAGATCTGGCAAGACATATGGACGGCGTGGATAAGAGATATACATTGTAGTGAGCACCACAGAATCAGGTCACCAAAGGTCTTCTGGCAATCCGCGTCCGACAGGGTTTGTAATTTGTACGCGGCATTAGGGTGGTCCGCTCGTAGGGCCCTTGTTTTGAGGTAAGCATTTGGTAGATAGGAGTACTCCACTTTGAATGGTCTATCCATCTGCCAGCTGGACTTGTACTAATCCTTCAATTTGTAAAACAAAGAGATTGTTATGATTAACGGTCCACATTCAACCAAAACTAGGCTTGGATTAGATAGATAGGAACTTATGTTCCAAGGAATTTAATTTTGGACCAATGATCAGTGGCCCACTTTACTGAACATAAGTTGATAAGCAATTTTTACAAAATAAGGAAAAAAAAAATTAAAAAAAAATCAATAATCTCCCTCTGTCATGAATGAGTTGCCAGTTGCCACCATTCTGAAAATGGTGGACAGCTATCAGAGCAGTGGAACACAATAAAAAAGCATATGATAAGTACGGATGGCCCAAAAATGTAGACTGATCATGTGATTGAAGTTGACTGTGTAAGGTTAGTGGATTGGTGAGTTGCCTATTGGGTATATGGGTCTATAACACAGAGCCTAATAGACAAGACCCATAACATATGAAGGATAGTTTAATAACATCAAGACCCGGATATTGCTCCGAATACGAAGGGAGAGGAAGTGGTTTGAATCAGTCAATTGTTGATCTGGCTGCTTACTTAAATACATGGACTGAAAAAGAAGACCCAAATTTTATAAACAATGCACCGTGGATACAAAATGCAATACATCGAATTGGCATGTTTAGTGGCTGATCATCTGTGGTATTTAAAACACATATATTTAGGTGTTTAGCGTATGGAATTAGATGATATTAAGTGAGATGAAACTTTAAATCCCTTGATTTGAAAAATCATCCATGTTTGGTTTATTATAGGTTTTCAACATTTGGATCCTTTACATGGAGTATGGAGGGATAGAGAGGGCTTTCCTCAATTCAACAAGGATTTGCAAAATCCACAGGATTTCCTCCTAACACATGAGCTAGGAACTTCTTACGCCGGTACGGAAGGTAGGGCCTACCTTCCGTTTTACAAGATCATTTTAAGATAAGCGACCAATAATGAGATAGATTTAAAACTCATATGGGCCACATAAAAGAAAACAATGGAAATTGAGTGACCACCATTGAAACATTCATATGACTACAAAAGTTTTGTATCATAATAAAGTTTTCTATGTTGTCAGTTCATCTCAACAGGAATGAACTTTAAAGGGCTGGGATAACATATAAACATCAAGGTGGAGCTTGGGAAGGTTTCAACGGTAGAAAATTCTTTCCCCACTCTTTCCTCTCATATGGCCTGCTTGAGTTCTGGATCTACTTAACTTTTGGTAGCATGTCCTAAAATAATCTCACAAAATAGATAGACGGACTGGATTACTCACAAAACAGATGGACAGGGTGGATTACTCGCAAACATCAAGGGACTGCTTGGATACCACTAAATAAGTTACCTTTTCTACTTAAAGTAGGAGATAAGTAACTTATTTCAAATAAGTAAGTTTGATTTATAATTAGTTATAACTAACTTTTTTATTTAAAATTACTTAGTTACTTCAGTTACTATTTTTAGTTTTTTTACTTTTCATAAGTTGCAGAATATGGGATAAAAAGGAAGAGAAGTTGATAAATTGTTTACCAAACATATTTATTTTCTTAATAAGTAAAAATTAAGATAAATTACTTATGGCATAAGTAACTTATTTTAAGAAACTTACCATCCAGATAGGGCCTCTTGTTCTATTCAAAACATCCCGGGAGAATTAAAAGGCCTGAGCAAGGATCCTCCCAGGTACAAATTCAATGAAGACAGGTGGGGTCATGTCTTAAAGGATTAGACCACGTCGCTGTGAAACACAGCAGCTGAGAGAGGACATGCCTTAATGTCAACTGACAGATTATACAGGTGAGGAGTGCCTGAGATATACATGTAATGGAACTCAACAAAATGAACCCGTAACTTTAGGGGAACTGTGCTCTTTGGTAGACTAGATGATTTTTACATAGATAATGAAAGGGGACAGTGGAAAAAATAAAAATAAAAATAGAAACAAACAAAAATTTTAAAAATAAAGCATATAAGAGATGCTCAGTGGTCCAATATCAGATGGGTGGAATCATCTAATCAATGCTTTTTTTGGGACATGCTCCATCTAAGGCAGGCCAATGCTGTTGACGCTGTGGATTAACTTATATACATGCATGTATGGAACAATAAACAAATACATGTTGATTAAGCATGGTGCAATTTTATAATGTTGCAGCAGGTGCATGGATAAGAGACGAGCACCAGCTTATTCCCCAAGTGAAAATCGCTGAAAATAAGAAATTAAATTTATATTATTGATTAGAAAAATATATTATTTACTGCATTTCTAATGGCGCATATATATATATATATATATATATATATATATATATATATATATATATATTATATATATATATATATATAAAAGCAAAGGAAGCCTTGCACTCCTACTCCCCGGCTTAACATAGGAAACTGTCTTAAATTACCAAATGAGTCTTAAATTACTAAAACAAAACATTAGATTTTTATTACTCCCAAAACCTTAATACTACCAACAATGCAACTTACTAAAGCAACAAGTTTCAACTTGAAATTTTAATTTGACCCAAAAAATTAAAAAAATTAAAAATATAATTGAACTCTATGAGGCTAAATGAGGGCTAGGGCATACAACTCTATAACTTTTTAATAATATATTATATGCATGAGGCGGCTAAATAGCCATAAGGTCCACCTTTGAAGTTGTGGGTTGGGCGCTGAATCTAACACGGCAGCCAAATATCTCGTGTCAAAGCTTTATGGATTCACTATGATGTGTGTGTTTTATCTATGTCATCCAATTATTTTTTGGACTCATTCTAGAGTACACGACTCAAATGCAAAGCATAAGTGGACCACAACATATATAAGAAACCTTTTAAGTACCTAGCAATGTGTATTTGTTATCCAACTTGTTCATAAGGTCATATGTACAAGATGAGGGGAAAACACAAATATCGGTTCATCCAAAACTTTTTAGGATCTTCCATAGACCCCAAGAAGTTTTCAATGGTAAGTATTCAATCCCCACTGTTTCTTGTTGTGTGGTCCACTTAAACTTCGGAAATGCTTTGATTTTGGGATCATGCCCTCAAATGAGCTGGCAGAACATATGAACAGTGTAGATAAAATGCATACATCTCTATGGGCCCCACAGCTATGTGATGTTGGGAAACGGATTGGCTACTCCACTGCCACTAGCTCGGTGGCTGGCGGTTTGTGCTCTATGGACCCCACCATGTTGTATGTGTTTCATCCCTGCGTTACAGATCATCTTAGGGCTTTATCCAAAAAAGTAGAGGGATATAAATCTCAAGTGGACTACACCACAGGAAAACAACAGTGATTGAATATCCACCATTAAAATCCTCATAAGGCCCACTGTACTGTTTATTTGACATCCAATCTGTTGATTAGGTCATACAGACCTAGATGAAGGGAAAGAACAAAGATCAGCTTGATCCAAAACTTTTATGGCCTTCAAAAAGTTTTTAATGATCTACGTTCATTCAACACTGTTTCTTGTAATGTAGTCCAATTAAGATTAGGATATACCTCATTTTTTGTCTCATACCATAAAATAATCTATAAAAATAAATGAACGGCATGGATGAAACACATACATCATGGTGGGGCCCACAGAGCACCGAGCTAGAGTAGCTAATCCATTTCCGTGCTGTTGGGTCACCGCGCAGTCCGCGTACGTAATTGATGTTTAAAAATCTTAACTAACGTTAGAACACGCGTTTCGTTTGGTTGGTTTTTAAAACAACGAAACGCCGATCTCTCTCCCAAACAAAGTCTTCTTTTTTGAAGCAGGAAAAGCGGAGTAGGTTGATTGACGCAACCCATCAAACCCCACTCCCAAGTCACGTTATTTGAACGGTTATTACGGCCTCAAGTAATGTGAACACTGTTGAGTCCAATTTGATTGTGGATCCCAACCATTGATCTCAAGGAACTCTCAATGGATGGATGATGCCTGAAAATTTCCCGCGATCAGATGATTCTAACCCTTGGATCAATGTCCCCTGAAAATGAACAGATATGGTCCATCCTAGATCTATGGGATAGATTCGTTCAATGCTGAATTATATTTGGGATCCAGAGTGGAGAATTGAATCAACGGTGTAGATTGATAGACCATGAGGCTCAAATGAGGAAATGAACGGCATCAGGCCCTCATAATCCGTCGGATGTGACTTGTGAGGCACATTACCGGGAAAAACGAAGAAACCGTCTCTAAAACCACAAGCACGAGCATCTATTGCTTGGAGGCTTGCCAATCACAAAGCGTCTACATCCGTCCAATCTACACGGGAGTAAAACATCTGCTCCCCACATTGGGGGGTGGTGCAGGGATAGATGTGATGAAGTATGTATTACATCCAAACCGGCCATCCATTTGACGAGCTCGTCTTAAGGCTTGAGACGAAATATAAGATAGATCTAACTATCAAGTGGACCACACTGCAAAAAGCAGTGGGGGATTGAACATCTACCATTGAAACCCTTTTTGGGGTCACAGAAGTTTCGGATCAATATGAAATTTGTTTTTCCTCTTCATTCGGGTATTTGTGACCTTATGAACAGATTGGATGGGAAATAAACGTTATGATGGGCCCTATGAATTGTTTAACAGTGAAAATCATTATGTCCGCTGCTATTTGTGGTGTGGTCCAGATGATCTTTGAATATGATTAATTTTTCAGATAATGCTCTAAAAGAATCTCTAAAAATAGATGAACAGTGTAGATATAACAAATCCATCACTGTGGGGCCCATGGAATTTTGATCTCTTTTGCACTGTTCATACCACTCGGAGCTCGGGAGCGTCTGCGCTCATCTTCTCATGAAACGTGCCTCAACAACTATATAGCATGTGTGTGGTACGCTAGCCAATCCGCTTCCGGCAAAGCTGGCCATAGCGGCCGAAGATAACATATTCAAATTCATGAGCTTCTCTTGACTTCCTACCAAACCTAAAAAAGAATTAATCAAACTCTAACTCAAACTTTTTAGAATCCGTGGTTTACTATAAATAATAAGTTAAATATTTATAAATAATAAACTTATTATTTACATATGATCATCATTTCTATTAGACTACATAGTTTTTATCTCAAGGCCTAATTTGGCCTAATCACATTATTCTCCTAATTTTTTTAAGCCGTTTATACACAACTCCTAAAGCTTAAATAACCAATAGTTATGATATAATTAAAACTTATTATAAATAGTAAAAATGAAATTAAAATGAGCTTTCAACCATTGATTTGATAGAATCTAGCAAATTCATCAGGGCCAACCTAGTGTAGCTTTCAACCATTGATTTGATTGACAATAATTGTTGACGAATGGCCCACATTTCAACGGCTTAACCTGCCTGATTTTGGAACATGGTTGCTTCCACGGTAGAAGTAGTGAGTTGTCTGGACACGTGTGCTAGCAAGAGTAAGATATTGTACCATCTCATACCAAATCTGCAAACCCGTTATCGGTTTTATTAAAAGCTGATCTAAAAGGAACTCCAGTGTTAGATTTTTACAATCTAAAAGTTACCGCTAGCTTTTCAAAACCACACATGGACACAGTTTCATGGCAATCAAGACCGTCCAAATTTCTCACCCAACTTTGGATGGACATAATTATAAAATGATTTCACTACTTTACTTTTAGTTATCCATTTGATAGGCATTTTGGAAAAGTATGATTTTAGATGTGTCTTCCAATTCTCAGTGGGACCCACAATTTGAATGGTCCGGATGGGTTTAAATCAGCGCCGCATGTGAGAAGGATGAGTCACCACCAATATTTAAATTGTCCAAGGACTAACATAGGAGTCTGGCGGCTGGAAGTAAAAGACCTTGCCTGTAGACGACTGGCAGAACAGAAAATGTCATTTTCTTTCTGGAAAGCCTACTCACACGAAATTTCCACTCGCTTTTTAAACGAGGTTGCTTCTGCTTATTTAAATTTTGGACATTGCTTGTACATCACGTGTTCATATTGTAACAAACGTCTCTCCTCTTGGACTCGCTCGACTCATTTTGATAGTGCGTTGTTTCGCACGTGGTAACGAGGCATGCGTGTGAGAGATCAGAACCGTTCGCCAGGCAGTCCAACGACATGAAATCAGGCCCACTTGATCATCATGTAGGTTGCACATGTAAAAAGAGAAGAACGATTATAGTAATAGACCGACGATTGAAATTCTCTGTAAGTGTGTGGCCCACATGATGATCGTATTTTCATCGGTTTAGATCCAATTGAATTGATAGAGTGAGGAGCTTCTAACAAGCCGGTCCGATCCTACACTCCTGTGACTCCATTCCACCTGTGAGACGAATGCAACTAGCATTCTTCGCAAGCATACTTGATCGCTTGAGGTGTGTGACACGTGCACGCTTAATGTAGAGATTTTCTTTCTTTTTAACTAATCTTACATTTCTTTAGAAGTGCGGCCCACGGATGTGTGAAGTAGTCTGATGTATGACGGAGATCCAACAGACATGTGCCTTGTTGGCATGTGTCCCATTCATTTCATGGAAACCGTTCGGCTCCTGTTTAATTAATTATTGCACTTAGGCAATGGTGAGTAAGTAATAATTAATTTTATATTTTCTTGGAAATATAGACTATGGTCTTTACCAAAATCCTATTGCCCCATGACATTCGTGTTATATTCAATTTATTCATTTTTTCTAAATTATTTGAAGATATGAGCCAAAAAATATGGCTGATAAAAAATTTAAGTAACCTGCTATGAGATTAATTGCTTCTATTGTTAAACCTATTGTTATTTGTAGTGTGGTCCGCCTAATCTTTGAATTGGCTAATTTTTGAGCTCATGTTTAAAATGACTTAAAAAGATAAATGAATAGTGTGGATATAATACATACATTATGTAGGCCATTAAAGGTTTTACTATTTTTAAGATGGAAGTGATAAAAATTAGAGCGTGTGGTACACGAGTCGAGCTTGGCGCAGCTCGGCTTGGCTCGACCACTAACTGACCCCAGCTCGAACTCGGCTTGGTTGGGTTCTCGAGCCTAACTGGCCAGCTCAGATCGGTTCAGTCAACAGCTCGGGCCAATTTAAGCCAAGTTCGAGCCAAGATTGAGCCAGTGTGACATTTTCTCAAACACATGGGATGCACCTTGAATTTCTCACACAATATAAAATAGCATCAACAATTTACATGTATTTCATCAAACGCTTAATATCCAACATCAAAATCAAGATACAGGGCCATTTGTTTCATATCCATACTTTCCTCGCCACCAGCTGACACGTTGTTGAGTCATTTCATCAAACACTCGGTGAGTAACATCAATATTGAAATAGTTGAGTCACCTAACTGGTTTGATCCGAGCTCGGACAAGCTTGAATCGGGCTCGAAATTTTTTCGAGCTCCTAAAATCATCTCAACTCAGCTCAAACTCAGCTTCGAACCAAGTCGAATCGAGCTTTTTCGAGTTGAGTCAAGTGAGTTAACCGAGCTAACTCGATTAGTGTACAGCTATAATAAAAATCTTCATTTTGCTTTTACTACCACTTATCACCATTTACCTCCAATCAAACCAGCCTCACAATGTAGTATGAGCTAGGATAGGTATGAAACTTCATAGAGTACACCAAGGTGTATTGCCCTTAACTTCGTGGGACCAATGGTAAAGTTTGTATTATATATTTATATCTTGGGGTGTACATCGCGTCAAGCCGAGTCGAGTTGGCCTCGGCTCAACTCGGCTCGGCCACTGGCTGACCTCAACTTGAACTCGGCTCGGTTCGGTTCGGTCAGCAGCTCGGGCCAAGATCGAGCCAAGATCGAGCCGAGTTCACCATTGAGGCATTTCCACAAACACCTGAACTGCACCTTCAAAATACCTCTGTATGTGAATCAGAAGCAATGGTTTTACAGGTATTTTATCAAACACATTCTAAACAACATAAAAACTAAAAAAACCTAAGAAAAAAAGAGTATTTGTTTCATGTACATACCTTCCTTGCCACCGGCCACACTTTGTTAAGTCATTTTATCAAACACTTGATGAGCAACATTAATGGCAAAGTAACCAAGTCACCAAACTGGTTCGATTCGAGCTGGATTTGATCCAAGTCTAGTCGAGTTGGGGTGTAACATCCCGGATTTTTGCCAATTTGGGATTAGATATCCTTAGGCGATGGGTTGCTCTTAATACCTTATTATTTCGTCAGAACTAAATCCCACAGTCTAAAATCGCTCCTGAACCCATTTCCTTCACAAATCCCACCCCTTTACTACCTTGTGCTTTCAATTTTTCAAAGCACTTTCGCCCTAGACACTAACTTAAACTAGCTAAGTAGTAAAACTTGGATCACTTTATATACAAACTACAAAGGCCTAAGTACCATCTCAACCAGAAAACAATTAGGATTAAATCCTTTAGAAATTTAACAAAGTTAACTAAGTGCAAACTCGACTAGCCATGAAATCCGTTGGGATCGCTTTAAATACGATCTGCAAGACCCAAAACTTGTAAAACATGTGACTCTAGGTTACCCTAAAGTTTAGAAACGAACTCATTCCCGTCTGCTCTCGGGAATGAAACGAAACTTCGTATTAGGTCTAGATCGCACATCGGGAGTCCGATTAACACGAAGCTAAGGAACCAGCACCGCCCCACTGGGCTTGACAATCATCTCAAAAATCAGGCGATTCCGATGTCCCACGGCCATTTATTTCGATCCGGAGCGAGGGTGTGTGAAAAACACTATTCCTTTTGAAAATAAAATATCTGGAATAGTGATCTGGCACCTTTCGCTTGCGCATCAGTATTAAGCAACCAGACCGTCAGAATCAGACCAATTTACACCCTCGGATCAGGAAAAATTTCAGGAACATTTACATGTACTTGGAATTTTGGATCGTGGCCCACTGACCGTTGAACTGAAAGTGGTCCGCCACGTGCGATCTGGGAATCCGATCGAGCCGAAAACGTAATCCCACGTAGATCCGCAGAGGGTGAGCTTAAGTCTGACGTTTGGCTCAAAGAGGGCCACCAGAACACCTCTTTTGAGCTGGAAAAGTGGCGAATATCCTATATAGCAGTAACCTTTGAACAGGAGTCTATTTCGGTGAGTTTTGAGGCTATATAAGGACCTTAAACCCTCTCCCATTCCAGCCATACGAATTTGGATTTGAGAGAGGGAAAAGAGAGAGAAAGTGAGGGAGAAGTGGGAGGATCTCCCTGCCGTCGTTCCCTGCCACCACACGGGCTGCACCATCCTTTTCTTGACGCTTTTTCGGCGTTCCGGCGTCGTTTCTAGGTAAGAAACCCTAACCCTAATCTGTTTTGGGGTTTAGACTGTTGTAGGTTGTGAAATAGCTAACCTATTTCGTTCTCTAGGTTGCCAAACTGCCAAATACGGAAGCTTAGCAAACCTATCGTCCGTTACGATTCTACGACCAAAGGTGAGGACTTTAAGCGTATAAGTTACGTTTTTCAACGCTTTCAATGTCAGATAATGATAGATTCATGATCTGTATGCAAATGCACATGTACAAAGTGCTTTCCGTTTCCTGTTTCGATTAGCGATAAAGAATATGGATTTTCACATACTCTAGATATACGTAGAAATACCGTATACGTATTTTTCTTGGGAAAATGTTTGACATGTTTATTTAATGTTTGATTATATCATGTGTGGATAAAATGCTAGTTTGGCGAAAGGGATCGCAAAAATACATGTTCATGTGTAAATGTCATGTATGTAGAAATTGCGCATTCTAGAAATTCCGCATACGTGCGGATTTTGGAAATGTAATTGTCATGATTAATTGTTGTATGAATACGGTATACGCGGATAAAATAACCGCTTGGCGAAAGAGTTCGCCCTAACACATGTTTGCTAACATAAACTATGTATGTTGGAATAGTGTATTCCAGTGTTTGTGGAAATGGCTGAATGAGTATAGAATTCTCATTCGTGCTCGCCATGACTAATTGTCATGGATATATGATTGTTGTAATGGCGATATCCCTTTGACGAAAGGATTTGCCCTAAATCACGCCACGGCCATTATACCCTATATATGCTAAAATGTGTGGCCCAAGTGTTTGTGGAAATGACTGAATGGATATGGAACTTGGATTCCTACTTGCCATGACTATCCGTCGTGGGTGTACGCGTGTTATGATTGGGGCAACTCCCTAGCGAAAGGATTTGGCCTAATGCCTATGTGATCGACATATGTCATGTATGTTGATGTATGTTTGTTTAAGTGTTTCTTGAAATGTCTGAATGTGTAGTAGTTGGCAAATTGTAATATATAAGGGTGTTGAGATATGATTCTCAACCTCTTTTCACTATGTGTATGATCTCCTTTAATAGTTGTGTGATTAGGATTTGAACATGTACAAACTCATGCTTGTGTTGTGCTCCATAACATGCTCAACTGTTTTATGATTTTAACTATGTAATGCATATGTTTGAATTTATATTTATGTTGTATGATCCGTCATGGGTGAGGGGGATGGGGAGCGGAGCAACGAGTGCGTGCAACAGCCCTGGCAGCCCTAAACGGATAATACCCGACTGATTGTATGATTTGAATCCTGATCTATTACTGCTTTATATCTCTGTAATTGATTGTGTTTGGGGCTATGATTATAGTCCAGGCATCGGTAACGAGATTGAACTCGTGGCTGAGATTCATTTGCCACGTGGGATGTGTTCGACGAACTCGAGTCGTGCGTTGCCTGTCGGCAGTGGCTAGGCCACACGAAGTTGTTTATGCACTTCATGTCGTGCAGCTCAACGGGCGATCGTGCTAGTCGAGCTCATCAAGTAACCCGATCTGCCTTATGCATGTTCACCCTGTTTGGTCGCTACTGCTTGAACCTAGGGTACCAAACTTACCAGTGGCGATCCCCGTTTAACCATGGTACCTAGATCCGCTAAGTCGCATGAGCCGGGCATGGTGGTATGGGACACCGTGGTCGAGCTGTCGGCCTACGCTGGGGCCATGTGCCTCCCCGTAGTGACCATTGCGCAATCAACTCGTGAGCCGAATATGGTGGTATGGGACACTGTATTCGAGCTGTCGATACCTCGGCGAGAGCCGAGTACGGTGAGATCTGTGCTCGTGCTGACGGGCGACGAGTCCTCCGTAGTATCATCGAGTACACTCCAAGGGTCTGTGATTGGCCACGAGTCTTTCACAGCAACTAGAGTGTGAGTTGAGCCGAGTACGGTGAGACCTGTACTCGAGCTGACGGCTAGTGATTGAGCCGAGTACGGTGAGACCTGTACTCGAGCTGACGGCCAGCAATTGAGCCGCATACGGTGAGATCTGTATCCGCGCTGACGGGTGATGAGCCCTTTGCGATGCCTTCACTACGTTTCTCAAACCATAACATCGTATGAGAATAACTAGGATTGACGACCCTAGAATGGATCATGTTTGGGAATGATACAAGGGAGGTACCTTAGTTTCCCAATACTGCTGTTTGAAATGGACTAATAAAAACTTGGTAATCATGAGCATCATCGCACCGCATGTGCTTTGTAGATGTGGCGCACTGAGGGAGTAAGCATTCGCGAACGTAAGATGATGTCGCTTGAGGGTGGTTTGGCAAGGGCATACAGCATCATGTCATTGCATTCTTGCATTTAATAAGAGTAGTTAGAAATGCTTGATTTGTACTGCTTTATCATTACTGCTTGATTGATTTGATAACATGTTAACTTATGCTTTACTGTTCCACTGAGTTGATCACTCACTCCCACGTTACGGGACGGTGTTCCGAACACCCACCAGATTTGTTGAATTTCAGGTGATGGCGATGCTTGTGAAGCAGAGCCGGACTACTTCTGTGATGATAGGAGGAGTTCTCCTATCTGTATCTCTCTGGCAGGTCAATGAAGACCTGATAAGGTATTGACGGGGCTATGACACATGGGATAGAAGGCATTACACTTCCTCACATTTGGTAAATTTTAGAACTGCAATTGTATTTATTTAACCTGGTAATGTTATCACACTCTGGAGACTCATCATAAGTTATATATTTTATCTATCTATCACAGTCTTCCGCTTGCAAACTTAACTGTCTCTGGAGTATGATATGCTGTTTTGGCTTAATCTCACTCATGTTCAATGCACGAATACAGTCAACATTCAATCATCATTCATTTTGTTGCATAAGTGATGTTCTGGAACTCGGGAGTTGAGTTTATGCTCGACCCCCGATTTTCAGGGCGTTACAAGATGGTATCAGAGCATGATTTTGATTAAACCGGACCTGGGTTATGGTCACACGACGCACACTGACGCACTCTGACTTAGGAGGGAGCGACGGATTGTAGAAACAGTCTTAGGCATCCCGGTTCCATCCAACGGCTAGTTCGCTGAAAACGAACGCCGAGTATGTATTCAACCATGGTCGCACGGGTCGACCTTAAAACCCTTCTAGGTTGTCTAGTGAAGGGTCTAGATCATAATCCACCCCATCCCAATCATTGAGAATCAGTAAAAATGTGCGATAAACGTGATGAGGATAACTACCCCGAATCCTTGGAGCTTCTCTGGACTCCTCCCAGAGACTTCTCGAATCTACAAGAGAGAGAAAGCAGGAAATAGAAATAAATTCTGATTAATACTAAAAACGAGTTCACAACCCTTTAAATAAGGATACCAAGTAATGAGAATGAAATCAGAAACAAACTACAGCTAAAACTCCTAGAATTCGCGACTTACTATAGGGTCGTGATGTCTATTAAGTGTGCAAGGCTTTCAGCCAAAAATAGTAAGTGTCCTATTTTATTTCACTAAACCATTCTCCTAATTATTCTAAGCTCTTTACACGATGCGCACAACTCCTAAAGCCCAACCGATGAAGAGTAATTAAACAAAAACTACTATTTTAGCAAAACGAAATTGAAGCGTGGAAAATGACCATCAATCAGAGGGTTTTCTCGCAATTCCGGGCTGCGCAACCCGGCGTAGCAGGGTTGGTTGGTTTCATTAGCTCGTTCTACCCCAAATTCATATATTTTATGTCAGACAACTCATTCCGGATCGTAAGTTATGTCTGATTGTTCCGAAAATACCCGAAATGGAGCGAATCGGAGTCGGGGGCCTCTCCACTTAAAACCGATGGGACCCAGGGTCGAACCAGGGTGCATTTGGCACCTTGGGACCATGGAGAATAGGTCCCCACCGCGGCGGCGCGGCTCCGGCCAAGTCCAGCCGCGGCGGCGCCGCGGGTCGGCGGCGCGCCGCCGGCCGGTTGCTTTTCCGGCGAGATTTCAAGTGTGGGGTTGGTCGGCCCAACCCCCTTAACACAATGGCACGTGCGGTTTTATGTTTTGATTGGAATAAATAGGGTTGGAAGCACCCCCTTTCCATTCCACCCCTCTTTTCAAGCATCTCCACCCATTTTCGATTTTCTCCAAAAACCCATCCCTACAACCTCCAAATCTTCCATTTTTCTTCCATATCTCACCCATCCCAACCTTCCACAACAGCCCTAGCTTCTCCCTTTCCCCATTTTCTCAAGTTGGAGCTCTCATATCCCTCCTTGGAGAACCAAACCTCCAGCCTTTTTTTTTCTCTCTCCATCACTTTTCATTCGCTTTTCCATGGCTCTACCCGAACATGTACGGCCATTCTCTTGGATGTCTAATCATCCATACTGCTGCCTCGTAGTTCGCATGGGCTACTGTCTTAGGGTGCTTATGATTTCATGTTGATGATTGTAGTTGTTGGTAGAATCTTTTAGATGTTTGAGGACGTTTAGGGCCCGTTCGGCCAAATTGCATTAAGTGCGATTCGGTGGATGGAATTGTAAAAGTAATAATAAATATATGGGTAAGGTATGGTCCCTAGATTGAGTGTATCCCATGTTTCCGATCCTAGGTTTGAAATGTATGCAATAAACTGTATACCCTAGGTTGCTCCTCTTACACTTAGGAGTTCCGATTCCTGGGATTTGGAAATCCCATCTCACGTTTTTCCGACACCAGGCTCATTTTCCAAAGCCTATACCAATAATTTTGATCCCCACCCACCCTCCTACCAACCATGTGTCTCCCAATCCTGAGGTAGGATTAGTAATACGGTCCCATTTAATACAACTTAAGACCACTGGCCAAATAGGGTTGAAATGATAAAGTCCCTTGTTACACATTAACCCACCACACTCTGACAGTTTAAGCTTTTATAGTAAAGGGTTGTTCGACAAATAGAGCCATAGAGTTTGGACCCAGAGCAGTGTTTTGACAGACTTGACAATATAGGAAATCCAACCAATTAAGAACGTGAACCCTAGAACCCCCCTTGTGGTTGGTTTGAGCATGTGTGACATGCTCGGGCATAGTTAAATTCAACTTTAGGCAACTCAATTCCAATTAGACAACTTTGACCCTAAGTGATAAAACCCTTCCCTGTATGAAAAATGAAGTGAAATCATCTAACGTATAAGCATCGACTTTGGACTCACCTATGGATTCCCGCTACTCCTCAATTAAGACTAGGCTACTAGTTAGGCTAAGGAGAGTACAAGACTAATTAATTATGCTAAGCCAATTGAATAATAGACTCAGCTATTCGGCTTAACCGACTCAGACCCACTACACAATTTTCTTTCCGTGTTGGCCCGACCATTTACAATTAAGAGTTTATGATTTTGTCCTTGAAAAGTGTTAGGAGTATATTGCTGATAGAGACTTTGTCTTTTAGGCCTAAGGAATTGCCCAAATGGGCAACAGACAGTTAGGGATTAGGTCCCAAATCGCATGCCATGTTGGCATACATATTGTGTTTTTGAACGTAAAAAGATAGCCTGCCTATTAAGCTAGACATAATTAAATAGGATAAGTCTGGACCGCGACAACACTCCTTGGTAGAATTAGGCATCTTGCCTCAAACTCACACCCATCCGTGATAGCCCCTTTCTATAATCCTAGGTACCAAGACTGATGTAGGGGGAGACCGCATTTTATTTCATGTCAAGGATAAGACTTAAATTACACCTTGTTCCGACATACGGAGCAGGGCATAAATCTTGAGCCTTAAGGGCGAAAATAAAATTTTAAGGGGGGTAGAACATGATGAGCCCAATCTAGTTAGGTCACCTAATACACCTCTTTGATCTGGGTGGCGCAGCGGAAACGCGGTGGACCCTACCCCACTGGCCCAGGATCGAAACGGTGCTCGTTGAGTGCGAACATTATAGAAGCCCTAGCAAGTTCTACTATAAGGAACCGTTTTAGGATGATCTAGTACGATATAATTCACCCTTTCCTTGGACATAGATAATATCGAGGACTCTCTTAGACTCAGACCTAAAGGGCAACCTTAGAATAAACAATTTGAGCCTTTCAATGATGGACATTCCCTACTCTTAGAGAGTGATCGGACTACGGAGTTACTGAAATATACAACTGCGAAAAATTCGCGGCTTGACCCAATTCTCAATCCTGGGTGACTACCAGCGGACTCACTGCTTGGCCGAGCAGAAGACCAGGATCCACCAGGATTCAGAAGGGATACGATGAGCTTTCTACCCTGGCCCGGTAGATGATCGATGTATCGGGATCAAGCCCACTATTACCGTCTCTCCGTGTTGGTCAAACAATGAAAACAGCTGTCTTACTCGAGATAATTGGGATTTGTCGTCAAGACTCCTAATAGGTAAATAAATAAATGGTAGCAAACCATCAGGGTAAGAGAAATGGATAAAGAATTAAGTTTTAAGGGGGTAGACTAAAATGAACCTGCTGGTATTTACCCTACCACGCGTAGAAACTTGAAATCAATAAGTCTTAGGCAAATGAAATAATAGAAATTTTCCCTTATTACCCTTAGCCAATTTCGGGGGCGAAATTTTGTTTTAAGGGGGGTAGATTGTAACATCCCGGATTTTTGCCAATTTGGGATTAGATATCCTTAGGCGATGGGTTGCTCTTAATACCTTATTATTTCGTCAGAACTAAATCCCACAGTCTAAAATCGCTCCTGAACCCATTTCCTTCACAAATCCCACCCCTTTACTACCTTGTGCTTTCAATTTTTCAAAGCACTTTCGCCCTAGACACTAACTTAAACTAGCTAAGTAGTAAAACTTGGATCACTTTATATACAAACTACAAAGGCCTAAGTACCATCTCAACCAGAAAACAATTAGGATTAAATCCTTTAGAAATTTAACAAAGTTAACTAAGTGCAAACTCGACTAGCCATGAAATCCGTTGGGATCGCTTTAAATACGATCTGCAAGACCCAAAACTTGTAAAACATGTGACTCTAGGTTACCCTAAAGTTTAGAACCGAACTCATTTCCCGTCTGCTCTCGGGAATGAAACGAAACTTCGTATTAGGTCTAGATCGCACATCGGGAGTCCGATTAACACGAAGCTAAGGAACCAGCACCGCCCCACTGGGCTTGACAATCATCTCAAAAATCAGGCGATTCCGATGTCCCACGGCCATTTATTTCGATCCGGAGCGAGGGTGTGTGAAAAACACTATTCCTTTTGAAAATAAAATATCTGGAATAGTGATCTGGCACCTTTCGCTTGCGCATCAGTATTAAGCAACCAGACCGTCAGAATCAGACCAATTTACACCCTCGGATCAGGAAAAATTTCAGGAACATTTACATGTACTTGGAATTTTGGATCGTGGCCCACTGACCGTTGAACTGAAAGTGGTCCGCCACGTGCGATCTGGGAATCCGATCGAGCCGAAAACGTAATCCCACGTAGATCCGCAGTGGTGAGCTTAAGTCTGACGTTTGGCTCAAAGAGGGCCACCAGAACACCTCTTTTGAGCTGGAAAAGTGGCGAATATCCTATATTAGCAGTAACCTTTGAACAGGAGTCTATTTCGGTGAGTTTTGAGGCTATATAAGGACCTTAAACCCTCTCCCATTCCAGCCATACGAATTTGGATTTGAGAGAGGGAAAAGAGAGAGAAAGTGAGGGAGAAGTGGGAGGATCTCCCTGCCGTCGTTCCCTGCCACCACACGGGCTGCACCATCCTTTTCTTGACGCTTTTTCGGCGTTCCCGCGTCGTTTCTAGGTAAGAAACCCTAACCCTAATCTGTTTTGGGGTTTAGACTGTTGTAGGTTGTGAAATAGCTAACCTATTTCGTTCTCTAGGTTGCCAAACTGCCAAATACGGAAGCTTAGCAAACCTATCGTCTCCGTTACGATTCTACGACCAAAGGTGAGGACTTTAAGCGTATAAGTTACGTTTTTCAACGCTTTCAATGTCAGATAATGATAGATTCATGATCTGTATGCAAATGCACATGTACAAAGTGCTTTCCGTTTCCTGTTTCGATTAGCGATAAAGAATATGGATTTTCACATACTCTAGATATACGTAGAAATACCGTATACGTATTTTTCTTGGGAAAATGTTTGACATGTTTATTTAATGTTTGATTATATCATGTGTGGATAAAATGCTAGTTTGGCGAAAGGGATCGCAAAAATACATGTTCATGTGTAAATGTCATGTATGTAGAAATTGCGCATTCTAGAAATTCCGCATACGTGCGGATTTTGGAAATGTAATTGTCATGATTAATTGTTGTATGAATACGGTATACGCGGATAAAATAACCGCTTGGCGAAAGAGTTCGCCCTAACACATGTTTGCTAACATAAACTATGTATGTTGGAATAGTGTATTCCAAGTGTTGTGTGGAAATGGCTGAATGAGTATAGAATTCTCATTCGTGCTCGCCATGACTAATTGTCATGGATATATGATTGTTGTAATGGCGATATCCCTTTGACGAAAGGATTTGCCCTAAATCACGCCACGGCCATTATACCCTATATATGCTAAAATGTGTGGCCCAAGTGTTTGTGGAAATGACTGAATGGATATGGAACTTGGATTCCTACTTGCCATGACTATCCGTCGTGGGTGTACGCGTGTTATGATTGGGGCAACTCCCTAGCGAAAGGATTTGGCCTAATGCCTATGTGATCGACATATGTCATGTATGTTGATGTATGTTTGTTTAAGTGTTTCTTGAAATGTCTGAATGTGTAGTAGTTGGCAAATTGTAATATATAAGGGTGTTGAGATATGATTCTCAACCTCTTTTCACTATGTGTATGATCTCCTTTAATAGTTGTGTGATTAGGATTTGAACATGTACAAACTCATGCTTGTGTTGTGCTCCATAACATGCTCAACTGTTTTATGATTTTAACTATGTAATGCATATGTTTGAATTTATATTTATGTTGTATGATCCGTCATGGGTGATGGGGGAGCGGAGCAACGAGTGCGTGCAACAGCCCTGGCAGCCCTAAACGGATAATACCCGACTGATTGTATGATTTGAATCCTGATCTATTACTGCTTTATATCTCTGTAATTGATTGTGTTTGGGGCTATGATTATAGTCCAGGCACTCGGTAACGAGATTGAACTCGTGGCTGAGATTCATTTGCCACGTGGGATGTGTTCGACGAACTCGAGTCGTGCGTTGCCTGTCGGCAGTGGCTAGGCCACACGAAGTTGTTTATGCACTTCATGTCGTGCAGCTCAACGGGCGATCGTGCTAGTCGAGCTCATCAAGTAACCCGATCTGCCTTATGCATGTTCACCCTGTTTGGTCGCTACTGCTTGAACCTAGGGTACCAAACTTACCAGTGGCGATCCCCGTTTAACCATGGTACCTAGATCCGCTAAGTCGCATGAGCCGGGCATGGGGTATGGGACACCGTGGTCGAGCTGTCGGCCTACGCTGGGGCCATGTGCCTCCCCGTAGTGACCATTGCGCAATCAACTCGTGAGCCGAATATGGTGGTATGGGACACTGTATTCGAGCTGTCGATACCTCGGCGAGAGCCGAGTACGGTGAGATCTGTGCTCGTGCTGACGGGCGACGAGTCCTCCGTAGTATCATCGAGTACACTCCAAGGGTCTGTGATTGGCCACGAGTCTTTCACAGCAACTAGAGTGTGAGTTGAGCCGAGTACGGTGAGACCTGTACTCGAGCTGACGGCTAGTGATTGAGCCGAGTACGGTGAGACCTGTACTCGAGCTGACGGCCAGCAATTGAGCCGCATACGGTGAGATCTGTATCCGCGCTGACGGGTGATGAGCCCTTTGCGATGCCTTCACTACGTTTCTCAAACCATAACATCGTATGAGAATAACTAGGATTGACGACCCTAGAATGGATCATGTTTGGGAATGATACAAGGGAGGTACCTTAGTTTCCCAATACTGCTGTTTGAAATGGACTAATAAAAACTTGGTAATCATGAGCATCATCGCACCGCATGTGCTTTGTAGATGTGGCGCACTGAGGGAGTAAGCATTCGCGAACGTAAGATGATGTCGCTTGAGGGTGGTTTGGCAAGGGCATACAGCATCATGTCATTGCATTCTTGCATTTAATAAGAGTAGTTAGAAATGCTTGATTTGTACTGCTTTATCATTACTGCTTGATTGATTTGATAACATGTTAACTTATGCTTTACTGTTCCACTGAGTTGATCACTCACTCCCACGTTACGGGACGGTGTTCCGAACACCCACCAGATTTGTTGAATTTCAGGTGATGGCGATGCTTGTGAAGCAGAGCCGACTACTTCTGTGATGATAGGAGGAGTTCTCCTATCTGTATCTCTCTGGCAGGTCAATGAAGACCTGATAAGGTATTGACGGGGCTATGACACATGGGATAGAAGGCATTACACTTCCTCACATTTGGTAAATTTTAGAACTGCAATTGTATTTATTTAACCTGGTAATGTTATCACACTCTGGAGACTCATCATAAGTTATATATTTTATCTATCTATCACAGTCTTCCGCTTGCAAACTTAACTGTCTCTGGAGTATGATATGTTGTTTTGGCTTAATCTCACTCATGTTCAATGCACGAATACAGTCAACATTCAATCATCATTCATTTTGTTGCATAAGTGATGTTCTGGAACTCGGGAGTTGAGTTTATGCTCGACCCCCGATTTTCAGGGCGTTACATGGGGCCTGCTTGAACTTGGCTCAAACTCATTTTCAAGCTCAAAAAATCAGCTCGACTCGGCTCAAACTTAGCTTCGAACCGAGACATATCGAGCTTTAATTTTCGAGTTGAGTCGAGCGAGCTAACCGAGATAGCTCGGTTCGTGTACACCCCTAATTATATCCAATTTATTTATTAGTTTCTCAACTCATTTTATGACATGAACCCAAACATGAGTGAGATCTACATCTTAAGTGGGTCACACCATAGAAAACAGTGGCAATGGAAATGCTCACTATTAAAACCTCATTGAAGCCTAATATTGAGTTTATATGCCATTCAACAAGTTCGTGAGGTGATTCCCACATATTCGAAGGGAAAAGAACAAATATAAGCCTGATCCAAAACTCTCTTAGCTTCCAAGAAAGTATCAGTGGTGGGTGCTTAATCTCCACTATTTTTTGTATTGTAGCACACTTAGAGTTTTGGATGTCCTTCGTGTTTGGGCTCTTAACATAGAATTAGCTAGCGGAATGGATGGATGGAGTTGATATGATAAAAAATATCAAGGTAACCAAACAGAGCTTGGGATTAGTGGGGATTCCTGTATTGACAGGTACAGGTAGCAACCATCCTTGGTTGCTTACGCAAACCGATTGATTGAAAATCATTGGCTCTGAAGTAGACATCTTTTGTTGAATTTGGTTCATTAAATGCTCATAAAGTGGCAAGTCATGGTCATACTTTCAGTGTAATCTCTGGCTTATAATCCATCTATCTAAAGATGGGCCATGCCATTCGTGCATTTGGCCTTTATGAGAAAGCATAATCCGTTCAGGTTCAACCCACGAAACGGATCGACCTGATTTTTTTTTATTATTATTATTATTATTATTATTATTATTATTTTACCCAGTGATCAACGGTTTGGATGCCCAACGGCACATGAATTTGGTTAATTGAGATGGATGTGGACATATCCCAGGAGAGAGAGAGTGTGTGTGGATGCGTACATTTTCACTTTTATTTATTTATTTAAAATAATTATTGGGTACTATCGCGACATCTGGCCACAATTAAATCATAACCGTTTTTGTTTTTTTTTTTTTTTTGGTTAGCTTGTTAGTACACCCACTGTCATATCACACTTCACTGTTAGTAGTACTTGTAAGTTTTATAAATAATATAAAATGATCCACATATATATATATATATATATTATATATATATATTATATATAATATATATAATATATATATATATATAATATATATATATATATATATAGGGAAAAGGTACAATGCGGGAGCTGACTATAAGCTCCGTGAGGTCGAGCTGTGTGGGCCCCACTGTGATGTGTTTCGACCATCAACACCGTGTATTTGATGGGTACCCTTTAAATTATGGGATATCCCAAAAATCAGCCGTATACGGAACTCAGGTGAGCCATACCATCTAAAATTATGTGAAGACATCGTTAAAACATATAAAAGCACTTGGGGGGCCCACCTGAGTTTTTCATGCACCTGAAGCTTGGTCTGAACCCTCATTCAAGTGCGACACACATAATGGATGGCCTGGATTTGCAAACCACATCTCGGTGGGCCCTCAAAAATGGTTATGAATGTTTTAATGGTGCACGGCCCCTCCCACTTCTGTATGTGGTGTGGCCCACACAAGTCACTGATTGACTTGATATTTGAGACATAGGCCCACCGTGATGTATGTCAAACATCTACCCCATCAGTCACTGGACTTTCCATGAGGTCGAGTTGTGTAAGGCCACCGTGATGTATGTCAAACATCTACCCCCATCAGTCAGATGCACCATATACAAAAGTCGAGAGAGGTTACCCTCCATTAAAACATTCATAATCATTTGTTGGGCCCATTAAAATGTGGTTCACAATTCCAACCCATCCATTATGTGTGTACCACTTGGATGAGGGGTCAGACCAAGTTTCAGAGGCATCCAAATTTCAGGTAGGCCTCACCAAGTGCTTTTATATGTTTTAGGCATGTATCACATGATTTTAGATGGTATGACCCACCTGAGTTCCATATACAGCTGATTTTTGGGATCTCCCATCATTTAAAGAAGAACCATCAAATGAACGGTGCTGATGTTCGACATATATCATGGTGGGACCTACACAGCTCGACCTCATAGGAAGTTCCCATGAGCTCGACCGATGAACCTTTTCCATCCCTTTCATCTCTATGTAATATATATAAAAAATGATCTATACTTAAATTCTTAATCATTAAGTTTTATTTTCATATGTATAGAGATGAAAGTGGAACAGTTATAATAACATTTTAAAATTTAAACAATTCAAAGTTTAAAACCGTTGTAATACAGGTGGAGGATGAGGTGTTGATGCCTTAACAACACTTAATGACTGATGACAATGACATCGTAAAAGTTGAATTAATGTAACTCAAATTAGACCTCGCAAAACATGTGACTGAATTCAGATGAGTTATGAACAAGAGTTGCATCCGGATCATGTTCGAACGAGGCCGATTGGTGGACACGTGATGGACGGATGAAATGAAATACAACCAATGGACCAAAATCCAACATCAGATGTCCACTGATCATAAATCTATCGTTGAACCCAATCTGATTTTAATGTTATAACCTGTCTACGTATGGTCTCATGACTCACACGCGTTCATAAGGTCATTTCATGGAATGATTTTCAAAAACAAAAAATATCGTTCTGACTTAAAACATTTGTAGCCCACAAATGCTTCGATTGATGAACATTCAATCCTCACTATTTTCTATCATACGGCTCACTTGAGTTTTAGATCTGCTTCATTTTTAGACCATATCATAATGTGATAGAGTAAGAGGGATGGAAAGGTAAACTTCTCACAAACATCACAATGGCTAGAGTTGGGCATTGAGTTGAGCCAGACAGAGTTAGGGCTGATCCAACTTGATCCAGTTTTGAAATAGGCTTGACCCGACATGGTACTGAGTCCAGGTCTAGCCTGGACTAATTCTAACCAAGTCCGACCCTATCACAAGTACCAAGTCGAGTCAAGTCGGCACCGAGTCGAGTCAGGTGCAACGGGTATCCATATACTAAAATTCACAACCAAAACCTAAATTCACCTACCGGAATTGTAGCCTCCATAAGCCACAAGGCATCTCATATTTGAAACATTAAATCCGAGGTTATATATATGTGTGCGTGTGTGTGACTCAGGTTTTGAATCGAGTCGAGTTAATAATAAGTTTGAATTTGGGTCGAGTCGAGTTGAGTGACTGGGTGACCTGAACTTGACTCAGATTGAATTTGGATTTGGACAAAGTCTACTCAATTCCCACTCGGTTTGAATCGATACGAGTCTTAACAAATCGGACAAGTCAAGTTTGCCAAGTCAAGCCGTCCTGTGCCTATCTCTAACAGTGGCCCCACTTAACTACTTATCCCGAAAGGCTGTCGTGGGCAATCTGCATCCACTAATAATGAGCATGGCCTCAGTGGATTCTTGGGTGGATCCTCGACCGTGTGGCCCATCCTAATGTATGTGACCCTGTCACACCAGTCGCGGCTTCCGTGGATCCCTAACTGTAGTGTAGCCCATCTGATGGTTGAGATGTTACATCCATAGTTGTAGTTTCTTCAAAATCATCATCTATTATTGATACTTGAACCAAGAGCATGCTAGTTTATGATGTTGATGGGTGGGCTTGGCCCTAATATCATAAGCCCAGTTATTAACAGACCAAGCCCAAGCCCAACTTAATGATCCATTAATAAACATTGGCTTGGCTTAGACCTGCCCATGGGCCCCCATGATTAATAGAGGTAGCAAGCGCTGGGTCTAGGTCGACTCTAGAGGTATCCATAGTCATACCCAGCAATGAGTAAACATGCGTAAGCCCAAGATACCTTACTCACACCCATGCCCATTAAGGTGTTGTGTGCCCATTAAGGATCGTTTCGCACCATGGATTTGAGGATTTGAGGGGATTTCAAATCCCATGATATGTTTGGCACCATAAAGTAATTGAGGGTTTCAAATCCAGGGATTTCAAATTGATTACATCGAAAATCTTTTCAAGAGTTGCATCCGTGTCATTGTACTACTAATTTATTATGCGCATAGCCGCTACTATAATTACTTTAATAGGATAATTTGCACCGTCCAAACATCCCAAAACAATTGCATCACTATAATTATTTTGATAAGATAATTTGCATCGTCCAAACATTGTCCATGTAAATCAACGGTTAAAATTGTTGTTTAGTTACTCGGATGTGATCTTGTGCTTGTGGCCTATCCAAGACTTGGAATATCATCATTTTCGGGGGCTTAATACAACCATTGTGTCAAACATTACATTTGTACACTAACTAGAGCTATTAAAGCTGATTTAGTAATTAAATTCAATTTCCTGTAAATATATTATGCATAGTTACTTTTGGAGTAAAGGAATTCTAAATCCAAGGTGCCAAACACAATGGGAGGATTTCAAATCCAAGGGATTCCAAATCCACGCTCCCAATTATATTTAATATTTTTTTTTAAAATGCCAAATATCCGAATCTATTAGCATATGTAACACTATCATTGCAAACTAGTGATGAATATACATTGCCATCCATCACACTTCGCTATAATATAAAGTTTTCATCTTCAACTTTTTGTTTCCTTTTTTACATGGGGCCACAGCAGTGAATATATGCCATCCAACCCATCCATCAAGTGATTCCCATCACATAATGGGATGCCCCAAAAAATCAAGGCTAGCTAATCATTTGGTGGCTCGCATGATAGTTCGTTCAACTTGAAATTTGGGTGCCCCACTTTTATGGTGCGGCATGCAGTAACCCCAAACATAAAAGGCCCTAGAACAAGCTTATCATTATAGAGGAACGGTTATATATATATATATATATATATATATATATATATATATATATATATATAATATATATATATATTATATATATATAGTTTTGTGAATTGCAAAAAGTGCTAATTGTAATTATGATTTACCAATAACGCATTATAAATTTATTCCAGCATTAGCTATATATACAAATTTGTTATATATATTATGATTAGGCATGGCCAGATTTGGGTATAGGCAAGTGTACACACACATAATAATTAATTGGGCAGAGCCTTGGCAAGGTCAGTATCCCAGCCTGTTCAGTCAGCAGCCTGGACAGTTTGGCTAATGACCAACCCACAGCGGTTAGCTAGCTGGTGACAAACTCCCTTACATTTTTTTTTTCAGCTCATTTTAGGTCATGAGTCTGAAAACGAGCAACATCCAAACATTAGATGGGCCACACCATGTAAAATAATGGGGATTGAATGCTTTCTTTAGAAAATTTTTAGGGGCCACAAAAGTTTTAGATCAAGCTGGTATTTGCGGTTTCTCTTCATCCAAGTTTGTGTGACCCTATCAAAAAGTTGAATGTCAAACAAACATGATCACAATGGGACCTAGGAAGTTTTTAACAGTGGACGTTTAATCAACATTATTTTCCTGTGGTGTGGTCCACCTGAGATTTGGATGTGCCTCGTTTTAGGGCTCTTGCCCTAAAGCATTGATTGAGTGCCTTCAATTTGATGTTGAAACATGGGATTTTGATCGGATTGGACTGGTTATCAATCAATCCAGGAAATTCCAAAAATATGAGCATATTCGCTTAACACTTTTGGGTGTGTTCGATTCGATTGAATGTGGGGTGTCAATCGAAGTCGATCAATCAACAGTTTGCACAACCTCTACGTAAGTGCGTTGTTTTGTTTCTAATTTTGTAAGCAAGTTATATAAATTATGTTAATACAATATTAGTATTAATTCTAAGAGTGCAAAACATAAGAGCTTGATATTAAAAGGATTTTGCAGGGAGAAAATTAGAGTTTTCATAGCTGTAAGTTATTCCATCTCTTATAACTTTCTGTTCATAATAGATTGTGTCTTTTGGTGCCGTGATTTTTTCTTACAATAGTTTTTCCACATAAAATCTATTTATTCTCTGTTATTGCTCAAAATTTTATTTTCTCTGCTACGTATTTGATTCATTCTAAGGTTGTTTCTGCACCTAATGTGTGACAACTGTGCAAACATAAAGAGAACTGGAAAAATGGATGGATGGTGTTGATAAAATACATTCATCATAGTGGGGCCTACAGAGCTTTGACACCCGCTAGTTGGCTAGTGTTTGGGTCACTAGCCAAACTACATCCCTAAAAATGATGGTGGTGTGGTGGGCTAGAGTTGTGCCCTGATGTTGACCACTAGTGAGCTCTTCCTATCTAGTCAGAATAGGATTTCGTATTGAGTAAGCGTATCGGATAAACTCTACGGGTCACTTTGATTTATGTATTTTATCTATTCCATTCATCCATTTAATTAAATTAATTTAGCGCTTGAGCCCAAAAATGAAATATATCCAAAGTTCAAGTAGACCAAACCGACCAAACCACAGTAGAAAACAATGTGAATTGAACATCTACTGTTGAAAATTTCTTGAGGGAACAAAAGTTTTGGATCAACCTATGGAACGTATCAAGGTTTCAATGGTGGAAATCATTATTCCCACTAATTCTTATGGTATGGTCCACTTGAGCTTTGATTATGCTTAAATTTTGGACTCATGTCACAAAATGAACTAGGAAAATGGATGGATAAAGTGGATAAACCATATACATTCACAGTAGGCCCGGTCATTCATATTTTCACAGTTTAGCCCATGGGACCCGCAGCGAGTTTATCTATTTTTTCAAATCATTTTATGACACACGCCTAAAAATGTTGTAGATTTAAGGCTCAAGTGGACCATAAAGCAGGGATTTAATTCCCACAATTAAAACCTCCTTGATAGCTGCATAAGTTTTGGATCATGCTGATATTTGCTTTTTGCCCTCATTCAGATAGATAGATATATATAACTTTATGAATAGGTTGGATGGCAAATAAATATCAAAGTAGCCCTTACAAAGGTTTCAAATGCAGGAGTCATTATCATAGTTATTTCATGTGGTATGGTCCACTTGAGATTTGAATCTCCTTCATTTTTAGGATCATATTCTAAATTGATCCCGGAAAAAAAAAAAGAACATTGTCATGAACAAAACTCGTACATAACAATGGCCCCGTAGAGTACCTGCTTGGACGGATTATGGTCTAGGCAGGGCAGGACGCAATCTTTTTTCGCATACCCACCCTGAATGTGTGTAGTCTTTCGTATATCCGTTTTCCCAGCTAATTTTTGTGATTAAGCCCATAATTTAAGTATATCTAATCATACTATCAACCTTACAAAAAGAAACATAGGGAATAATGATATCCACCGTTGAGACATTCTTACGGCCTACAATTATTTTTATCTATAATTTAACTTATTCATAAGATTACAAAGACATGGATGAAGGTAAAACATAAATATAAGTTTGATTCAAAATTTATGTGGCCCCGGTGATTTTTCAACCGTAAAAATTTAATTCGCACGGTTTATTGTGGTGTGGTCCACTTTAACTTTGGATATGCTTCTTTTTGGGCTCGAGCCTTAAAATTATATGGTAAAATGGATGGACGGAGTGGATAAAATACACGAATCACGGTGGGCCCACAGAGATTACTCAGTGAGTAGGCAATCTGCTTCCGGTTGACGAGACGTTTGCGCGAGTCGCCAAGCAGCCGCAGCTCACCAACTCAAGGGGAAAAAAGAGGAAGCAAAAAGGAAGAGAGGGGAGGGGAGGGGAGAGAGGGAAGGAATTGCTGTGGATTGGAGCGATGGGTCCATTGAAGAAGTCGAAGAAAATGAAGAAGAAAAAGAAACGGATGGATTCAAAGAAGAAAGGCAGCAAAAGCATCCTCCCATTGGAACCCAAATCCATGGATTCTGATTGGTGGAATAGTTTCTGGCTCAAGAACTCCAATTCAGGTTCTTATCTTTTTTGCTTTTTTTTTTTTTCCCTCTTTTCTTTCTTGGAAGAAGAAAAGAAGAAGGAAATGCAATGCAAATGGTTTAATAGTCAGAATTTCTATCTTGGGTTTGCTTGCTTTTCCTCTTCCATTCTCTTGAAATATATGTTTCTGCCAAACACACCCACATACTGAATATGAGTAAATGCATAGAAGATGTAACTCAAATTCCTTTCATTTCCATCATCATCATAACCTTGTCCCAGCTAATTGGGTATGCTTTTCTCATCCTCATCATAAACACTACCTCCCTCTCTTCTTTATTAATTTCTCTCAACAATCCATAATTAGTCTTGTTCCAACCACTTTCCCTCTCTCACTTTCATAGATTGTTATCAAGGTTGCATCACATCAACAGTTTCCAAGTTCGAGCTTGAAAATAGCAAATTGGACGATGCTATGCATTGGGACCTTTACTTCATACATTTGATCTTGGCTTACCATGAAAAAGAAGAAGAAGAAGATGCATTGCTAAATTGCAGAAGTAATCTATGTTAAACTCTGTCATTTTTAACTTCTTTTATTAAAGATTATAATGTGGTAGATAGGAGACTTGTCTCTAGGCCAAAACACTGAGATTAGCAAGAACCTTGAAATTCGAGCAAGCAGAAAATCATTCTGTGAATTTGCTGCCATAGTATCTTTTGAGAATTAAATAGACTGTGAGGCATCACCATACTTAACCCTTGAGATGATCAACCCCAAGTGGAATGCTGCCTTTTGGAGAATGATTGAAGAAGGTATCATAGTTCACTACATAGAGATGCATTTTGAAGGCAACGAACATGACTAGGCGATGCACAACAAATTAAGGGGGTAGTTCAAACTCTACAATTTGGGTTAGATGAGGTTTAAGACCAGTCGAGCAAGGAGGAAAGAGAGATTTATTAGGTGGTCAACAGATTAGAAAGTTAAAGAAAAGGCAAGAATAAGAAAGAAGTGGATGATGGACTTAGTCACACAGCTCAAACTAGAGTTTTCAGAGTCTCGTCTTAGATATCTAATTCAAGATTGGGGCCACTTGAATTGATCAAAGACGTCTCACCTCTGAAGTGGTTTGATGGAGTCACACCAAGTAAGCAAGCGCTGGAAAATTTTGTTTGCACTAATTAATGCTAAATGTGGGTAATCTCTGAAAACAGGAATGGTTTTTCCAAATGTTTGCTTGATGTGCATGGCAAATTCTGTGTCGCTGGATCACCTTTTCTGTCATTGTTCACTCGCTAGTAATCCGTGGAACAACATTTTGTTCAAGTTCAAGGTCTCTTGGGCTTCTACAAGCTCTATTGGTCTATTCATTGTGAGCTAACACTGGGTGGAGATTAGAAAGGAACTGAAAGGTATATGGCGCCTGTGTTTATTGGTGGGCCTCTAGGTGGTTTGGGAAGAAAGAAATGGGGGATGTTTTCATAATTTGAGTCACTCTTAAGGGTAGGGTAATTTTGAGAGTGAGGGGTCTAGTCATCGAATGGGCCTCTTGTTGGGGGGGAGATGTTTGTTCTTTCCTTTTCTAATTAGGTAGGACGGCTGGTTGCCCCTGCTCTTTGTATAGAAATTTTATTTTATTTTTTTGCACCATCTCAGCCGCTCTTTTAATAAAATTATTGTCATCTTTCAAAAAAAAAAAAAAAAAGGACTTTGTTAATTAAGGCCAAAGCCGAAAGAATTACAATCAGATCGAGAAAGAATTTTTTTTAAAAAAAAGAACTATTGCCCACTACTTCTTGACAGTAAAGCCCATCCCATTACATTTTATTTAGCCTTTGCTAAAAATCTCCACAGCCCTCCTGCTACAATTCCTAAAATGATGATTGTTTCTTTTTTTTGAGAATTAACGCAGAGGATTATATTGATAAACGGGGAAAGAAAATACAAGAAAGGGAGAAAAACACAGCTCTGCTAAGATAGCAGAACTACTACGCAGCTAGAAAATCAAAATTACAATCTATTGCCTTAATCGAGTAAGTAGCCCATTCGACCAGAAATTGGATCGCCCTAGACATAGTGGACTCCGCTGAGTTGGCTTTGTCGTTGAAGCACCGATCATTCCTTTCGACCCAAACAGCCCACCAAACCACATTCCAGCCAATAAAGAGAGTCTCCAAACTGCCCTCCCAACCTTTCCCACTGCTCCTCCATGCCATGCTAGAAGAAAATTCCCGATTAAGCCTGGCATCACCATGTCACACCAAATAAGTTGAAGAAGCTTTTCCAATTTTCTTTAGTAAAGGAGCAATAGATGAAGAGATGATCCACCACGCATTCTTCAAACACATCACACATACATTTAGGAGTACCATCATCATCACCATTTCTCAACCCAACCATTTGTAGTGAGCTTCACGAATTTTGTTTTACCAAAAATTCATATGTGTGGCCCTATCTTAAGTGGACAAGCATTCATATCCCTCAAGTCCTGCTAGGTCTTCCACATCTTCCTTTCAAGTTTTTCAACCTTAATCAAAGTTCCTGTTGGGTACTCGCAAGTTGCTTCCAATAATTGCAGATTCTTAATTCTAGCCTTCCTAGTCTTCCCACACATCCATCTCAATTCCCTCCTTTCTGGAATGTTCATCATCTTTCATGTTGCCTCTTACTTTTCAAACAATCCATCTATCTAAACCTTTCCCTTAAGTTTTGTGGCATGCGGTGGTCAGAAAACAGTTAAGAGACTCTCCACTTCATCCTTCCAGCTCTAGTTATACTGGAAACGTCCTTAATAACTCCATTGTTTTAAATGATAGGGCCAAAATAACACAACAGATCTTCTTTTTTACTGAAGTCTCACATCTATGACTATTCCTAGTAAAGTTGCATACTTGCATCATAAATCGTTTACAGTGGTTATGCTAATTTTAAACCTCTACATCTTAGGCCTTCCTCCAAACCTCAATGTTACCCTTTAGTCTAATCTCACTGACTACCACCACATCATCAGTAAACAACATACTACCAAGGGTGGTTAATTCATCTATAACAAGTGTGAAAAGGTAATGGTGTAGCATGGTCACTTAGTTGAGACCAATTACTATTGGGAACATATCTGTCTCACCACAAGCCATTCTTACCCTCGTAAAGAAACCCTCGTGTATGTCTTTAATGATGTCAGCATGTCTGATCGTGATTCTACTGGAGGGAAGAATTAACTAAAGGCATGCAAACATACATGTACCAATCTTAGGGCTTTAATCTTCTCCTCAAGCTCTTCACACAATATCAATCCACATGTAGAAATAGGTTGGCGCCAAGAACAATAGAGAGATAAAAGGATTTTAATTGAAAATAGAGGGGAAAGGGATTATATTATAGTTCTTTAGAAGAGTTATTTCTATAAATTCGTTATAAAAAAAAAATAAAAAAATAAAATAAAAACAGTTCTCTAGAGGAGTCTCATTTATATTTCTGTAGAACAGTCTCCGTTTCTATGGTCCTTTCTTCCCATCTTAGGAACAAAAAAAAATCACTCAATAAAATAGTGTAAATCAGAGTGTATTCCATTCTGTGCGTACAGCTTTAGATAGCCTCATGTACATAAGTCCTAATTACAGTTGAAGAAGCCTTGATTATTTCCTATTGCACCAACTCTTTCCTTCCCTAAGTTGTCTCAAACTTCTATAAACTTGTGAAAAAAAAAGGATAGAAAGCTATTAAATACAAAAACTAATACAAAAAAGATTCCAGGTGCCACTACAAGACTTTGTTTATACAACCAATGTTTTTAGTATCGATAATACCATCGCTTCAAAATATATATATATATATATATATAATACCACATTGTATTTACGAAATCATGTGATATTTCGAAATATCATGAGATATCATCATGATTCCTTTATAAGATATTGTTGATACATGCAATATGTACAATATTCATTTGCCAGGGATTTTTTGGGGGAATCTCTTGGTGAGATGCAAGCACCAATGCATTTTTGCTTCTTATTGGTTTTTGGATTTTTTGCTTGTGTTTTGGTACATCTATTGTATGATTTATGGATTATATAAACTCGTTTATAATTGCATCACTTCTATCAGACAACGTACTGTTTAGGACCCTATACAAATAAAACTTATTTTGCATTCTTGTTTTTAGTAATGTTTTGAGTTATAGTTGTGTAGTCATGCCCAGTGTTGTCATATTCGCATAAGCGATTATGCCATCGCATATGCCATTTTGGACAAGTGGATTGAATATGCCATGGTGGCATATGCGGTTATTATGCCGTTGGAGCTTATGTGGTCGCATAGAGTAGTATGCAACCGCATAAACCGATGCAATGGCATAAGCTCCCAACGGTCAAATTTTTTTACCATTGGAGCTTCTTTCTTATTTTTTCTTTTTTGCTTCATTTCATATTTTGCCTATAAATAGGCACTCCCACCCCTTATTTTCACAACTCTATTACTCTCTTACTCCCTTACTTTCTCTCTTACCCTAATATTCTAATCTCTCAGACTCTCTAGTCTCCAACTCTCTTACTTGCTTTCTCTCAGAGTTTATTACTCTCATTCTCTCTTAAAATGATATCAATAAAATTTCTATGTTATTTTTTCACATTTTTTAGTATATGCAATTCATTTGAGTAGTTGTCAGTCGACTTGTAATAATTTAATAGAACTATTAAAAAAAAATAAAAAAAATTCCCTCACTTGTCTAATAGTCCAATAAAACTATAAAAAACAATTCCTCACTTGTAGTATTTTTACATAATTTTTTATATTTTTTTTCATTTTTTCTTGAATTTTCCATTTTTTATTCTTTTTATAAAATAAAATTTGTTTAGGAGACTGTGTGATCAACCTGTCGTCATTATATATACATATATATATAAGATAATTAACTGAACTGATGTTGGAAAGACTTATATTTGTTGTGTCAAGTTTTAAGTGTTAACACCTAAGAAATCTCCAGAATATCACTTACAGTTCTTTCGCGAAGGTCCAAGGACATGGATCAATTGGCTGCCTACTTGACATCAATTGGACCTAACTTGTTGCTTGAAGGTCCAAGGACATGAAAAAAATGTACGTACCTGAAAACTTTTGTACGAATATAGAATAAGGAAAATTTTGGTTTCAAAAGTTTTGAGGGTAACTATCATATCGGAGTCAGCATCCTATTAAATCATATATGCTATAGTGAGAATTGCTTCATCTAAATAGATTTTAAGAATTGAAATTCTAATAAGAATGGATCGAGTAACTTCTTGCTGGGTTTGTTTTTCACTCTGCCAATCAATAGGTATTTTCAAAGGCCATGATGTAGGTATCACCTAGTACTATCGAAACTGAAAAAAAAATAAAAAAATAGTAATAATAATGTTAGCGAAAGATTGGGTTTGTACCACGTCGACTATGAACATTCCATTCCTAATTTTCTTGGGTTAAGTCTATGTAAATCTATAGTAATCATCAATAAAAGAAATGAAATACTTGTAACCAAACATAGCAGGATATTCAATAATGGTAACGGTGGTCGTAACGGCCACTGTCGTTACTGTTATGATATGGGCCGTAATGGCCTAATTAAATTAAATTAAAAATTAAAAAATAAAATAAAATAAAATAAAAATTGTTGTAACGCCCATTACTGGCCTTTTTTTTTCCGTAACGGCTATTACGGCCTCGTAACACGCCCATTATTACTGTTACGCAAATCTAAAGTAGATTGAGGGAACTCTATTAGATGATTATTTTTTGCATTGTTACCCCATTTCGCTCTAAAAATTTAGACTCATTTACAAATTTATTCGTAAGTACCTAAGAGATCTAAAAGACACGTGACCTTAGCGAGTCACAAATATATTCACTCTTTTTTACCCTTATGGACTCAAGGAAGAATTGTTTCGTAAGTCGAACAAGTATAGCTCATTGTCTTCACAACCACCACCAATCCTCTTCTTCATTGCTCAGTCCTAGATAACACAATTATAAGGATAAAATGTAGCAGCCACTGCAATTTATTTGTTTTATTAGAGCACTAACATATAGCAAATTTGATGGAAAGGAATGTACATTCACAACAAATGGTAATGACAATGACTTGGAAAATTGTCAGGTCCCTTTTTTAGTGTCCCTAGAAAGTAACCCATTCGCAAGTTTGATTGCTTTGAAGGTGATCATTTATTTATTCGATGAAGTTATTTACAAAAATTACAAAGCAAACCAGCAAATTGAAAAAGAAAAATTACAATCTACACTATTTGCAGAGATAGCCCACCATTGAACTAGATGCCTAGCCTTGGAGAAACAAACCGGCACCAGACTCATCCGATTCCTGAAGCAACGATTGTTTCTTTCCTCCCAAAGAGATGAAAGAGATGGTCCGCAGATTCCTCAACTTTCTTACACATGATGCATGCATTTGCGAGAGACAAATTCCTTTGACGTAGATTGTTCACTGTTACGACTTTACTATTTCCGACTAGCCATGCCAGGGCCGCATATCTGGGAGGAGCCCCATGGTGGAAAACGTGAGCAGTGTGATGAGGCAAGGATTCCAAAGAGGAGCCATTGAATAGCCTGTATAGAGATTTCATGGAGCATTGACTGGATTTCTCCTTGAACCAGATCATGGTATCATTTACCCTACCTCAGGCTTTGTAGAACGGAGTAACCTAAAGAGGTTAGCGATGTCATCGGCTTCTTCGTTCAAGAGTTTCCTACAACATAGTGGAGCCCATGTTGCTTCATTTCCTATACCAAAATAAATATTGTGCGACCATGATTTCTGATAAAGGGGATGTTCGCACGAATTGTGTAAAGGCATCTCATAATGGTTTGTCACCTAACTAGATGTCCTCCCAAAAATGGATCCTTTTGCCATTACCCAATGAGAAAGCCACCGCCACCGAAAATTTGCTTTCTAAACAGGTCACCTATTTCCACAAACTTGAGGCTCTATAAACTGAGGAATCCCATGTCCACCACCCCCCTAGTTGGAGACCAGATTTCCTCTCTATAATTTGTCTCCATAAAGAATCAACCTTTGTTCCGAACCTCCATAGCCATTTACTGGGGAGAGCTTCATTTGTCAAATCCAAAGATTTTCGGTCAGCGCCTCATTCATCCTGAGGTTTGCATACATCAATCCATTTCATCAAATGAAAATTTTGACTGTCCGATGCTCTTTGCTATAAGAAATCCCTTCTAAGTTTTTTTCAATTTGTCTAATACCAATTTCGGGCAATGAAAGAGAGACATAAAATAGACCGGAAGGTTGGACATTGCTGCCTTGATTGACATCCGTCTGCCGCCTATGGAAGGATGTCTATTTTTCCACCTTGAGAGTTTCCTTTCTACTCTTTCAATTGCCCCTTCTTTTAGCCACGTGGCTCGTAAACGTTACCTCCATTTTATTTCTTTATTTGCGAGTTTGATACGCTAGAAATACAAAGATATGAAACAAAATCTCCATATAGTTATATGATCAGATGCCCCTTAATTGAATCCAAAACATGGACTAATTAGACAAATGAGAGGCATGATTAACAGCTACAGAAATACCTGGCTACCCATTGGAAGTAATGGTAATAGAGATGATTTAAGAGCACGTAGTTGTTTTTTAAGATCGTCCTTTACTTGATATCTCAAATATGTCATAAACTGCTTGAAGATGGAATAGTATAACTCTTCTCCCCCCTCAATCTGTGAAGAGTTGGCAGTGACATACCCTGGCTTTGGATGCAGGTGAAAATTCAAGTACCAACATTGCTCTCTAAGATGCCTACACTTTCCACAATGAGTACATAGAAGTTTATCTTTGTCTGTGTCGATGCTGTCTTTTTCCCGGTACCAGCTCCTTTGAATAATCTAGAGCCCTGTAGCAAGAGCAATGCACTTGGCAAGATTGGAACTATCTCCGGTAGTGGTATCTTGGCAACTAGCTTCCCTGTTGACGTCAGTATAAACTGATTCTAAGGAAGGTAGAGAATCTCTTCCAAGTACTGGCACACTCTGAATGCAATACAGCCAAAAATTTGAAATTCTTCGTTGTTTTGTCCGCTTCTGAATCTCTTCCAGGGTGGTCTAATCCTGGAAGAGATAGTGGTCTAATCCTTCCCACTTCTGTATCATTGCTGCAAAGTAGTCCCAACTAAACCCCTGCCTTGCTGCATGCTCATTGTTTCAGGGTGCAGCTGATGATATGAGCTATATCCTCGCATTGAGATTTGTGTTCGCTAGTGTTTCGTATCTCCTTCATAGTCTTTTTGAACAACAAGCCACAACTGATATATGGCATAAGAAATGGAAGAGCTACGGCATCATTGTTTGATTATCACTTTCCCATTTGTTATGGGATGGACCATCTAAAGTTGGCCCCGAATTCCAGGTTACAGACCCCAATTTTCTCTTGCTAGCAAATATATATTTAGGAACTTGGGCCCATTTCAAATCATTTTTCCCATCAAGTTTTAACTGTAGTAACTTGTAACCTAGGGTGATCATGACCACTTCCTATCTGGTTTGCTGATTTGGTTTCTGTCATTTCTAAAAAAGGATGCACAAATGAATAGAAAGGTAGCACTTGATGAGGAGTTCTAGAAGGATTCTGCAGGATGCATCAGTGTGCGGCCCGGTGGTTGCATCGGTCGGTCGCTTATGGTCCTGTTGATCATATTGGTTGGGCCCTCGGCCCAGATGATCAGATCTATGAGTCCCCTATGGTCCATTGGTTAGATCAGTGGGGCCTTGTGGGTTGCTAATCAGATCAGTGGAACCCTGTGGCCCTGCTGATTAGATCAATGTGCCCTTATGGCTTGTTGATCAATTTGGTGGATCCCTGTGGGCTGCTAATTAGATAGGTGGGTCACTTTTTCTCTGCTGACCGAATCGCCTGAAATTTATTAATAAAAATTAAAAATAATATATCAAGCGGAAGGGAATGGAACCAAAACTCCAGAGAAAAAACCCTACTAATGAATGCACAAACGTGGAATACCAGTTTTATCCAAGAAACAAATAAGATGCACAGATGCACAAATAAATGAGTTTTGGACCCAATGGCAGTTAATTTCAGCCAATTGGACTGCACTATAACTTGTAGTGCTCCCAGAGGACTGGAGCATTTCTCTTCATAGAATGGCTCAAATATTTAAGGTAAAATCCTTAAAACTAGCTATGAATTATTGTTGCACAAAGTGTGAGGGGAAGTAGCTGCGAATTCAAGTGGGGTGCAAGGAAGCATATGCTTCAAAGCATTAAATATATAAACCTGTCCACATATGCCCGTTCGCTTTTCTCCTTTACAAATGAATTTGTGAAATGTGGAACTGGTAGATAATTCCAGTTAATATGATTCTTCTCTGACATGATTATATTTAAGACCTTGACATCCAAACATGCAGGGCTAGAAGTACCTGATGATGAGGTGGAAGGATTCAAATATTTCTTCAGGGTATCAAGGAAGACATTTGACTACATATGTTCCCTAGTGAGGCAAGATCTCGTGTCTCGCCCACCATCCGGTCTGATAAACATTGAAGGGAGGCTTCTCAGTGTCGAAAAGCAAGTGGCCATTGCTCTGAGGAGGTTGGCATCTGGCGAGTCCCAAGTGTCAGTTGGATGGTCCTTTGGCGTCGGGCAATCTACCGTCTCTCAGGTGACTTGGAGATTCATCGAGTCCATGGAGGAGCGCGCCAAGCACCATCTCAAGTGGCCTGATGCCAACAGAATGGAAGAAATCAAGGCCAAGTTTGAAACAACCTTTGGGCTGCCCAACTGTTGTGGTGCCATTGATGCCACCCATGTCATCATGACCCTCCCGGCTGTAGAAACTTCAGATGATTGGTGCGACCAGGAGAGCAATTACAGCATGTTTCTACAAGGGATTGTGGACGACGAGATGAGATTTCTTGACATTGTGACTGGGTGGCCTGGGAGCATGACTGTATCCCGCCTGCTGAAATGTTCAGGATTTTACAAACTTTGTGAAAGCAGAGAACGATTGAACGGTCATGTAAAGGTATTGTCAGAGGGAGCTGATATCAGAGAATTCATAGTAGGAAACATCGCCTACCCTCTGCTGTCATGGCTCATTACCCCCTACGATGGTCATGGTCTTTCACCATCAATGGTCGGTTTCAATGCAAAGCACAAGGGTGCGAGGCTGCTTGCAGAAAGGGCGCTATCTCAATTGAAGGGCAGTTGGAGAATCCTCCACAAGGTTATGTGGAGACCAGACAAGCGGAAATTGCCTAGCATTATCTTGGTTTGTTGTCTGCTGCACAATATCATCATAGACGGTGGAGATACATTGCATGCCGGTGTTCCGTTACCACATCACCATGATGCTGGCTATGAAGAACAAAGCTGTCAGCAAGCTGACTCGCAGGGTCTAACCATGAGAGAAAACCTGTCGAAACATTTAAAACGTCGTGAATAGCCGCATTGAAATGATCAGTGGTCAAACATGCAGGCAGTAAAATGAACCGAAACCCAAGTCATTGCAGTCTCCAACTCTTCTTTTGATCAAGCTATGGCATTTCAGTGCCTGCGGCCGAAGTCACACCATCCAAAGCAGATGAGTGTTTTAGTTTCTTTTCCTTAATGTTGTATGTGGGGAAGTCTAAACGTGATTACTTGATGGTGTCAGAATCTAATGTGGCAATGATGCCGTCATGGGTTCAAAGCCAGCTTAGCTTTACCTGCTGAAGTTTGGGTGATCATGATTTTTATTTATTTTTTAATACCATTGGCATGCGATTCTTCCCAGATCGACAGTGAGATAGGAATGGTTGCTGTTTGCAGGATAACCATTCTAATGCATTTTCTGATTTCCGAGCAGCCCCCAAGGCATTGGCAGATTGCACCAAGGAAAGATGCTCATCTTGATTTTGGTAAGGGGCCCTAAACATCTTTCATTAAAATTGACTGTACAAGGGTTGGTGCTTTTTCTGCTGTGATTGTTGGTGTTTTTGCAAAGGTTGATTTGCAGATTCACAAATATAGGGACATTCAGGGCATGTCACCGTGGACACCTGAATGGGATCAATTTCACTTGTTTGTTGGAAAAAAAATCCACTGTGCGGCTGGGATAGCTCGGAAAATGGACACTGCTTGACAAGCAGCAGGAGCATGCTGCACCCCACTTCAACATACTCTTCAGGAATATATGGTATGACCAGGAGCAGTGATTTAAAATGTAGAAAAAGATCAATCCAGACCATCCATTTTTGAACAGGCATAGCCCGAAGTGCACCTTGATCAGAACATCTTAATTGTGCAGTTAGTGGATTGTAAAATGAATGGTAAAAAAGAATGACTAGCAGTTCGTTGGATGGCAAAGTTAAAAGTTAAGACAGTATGATCAGTATACTTCTTGGGCTATTTCCATCCACAACGAGGAGCGTGATTTGGATGGTTTGGGTTGTTATGTATGCCCGGCCGTCAACGGTAGGGCCTGGTTGGTTCCGCCTGCCTATGCTCTGGCCTGGCTCATTGACAGCACTAGCTCTATGCCAAGTACCTAGTGGAGGGTTGCCACCACATGAAGATTGGAAGATGTGTGCGTTGTAGCTCCCCGTTTTTAGTTAAAAGGTTTGCTAGTGTGAGCTATACAGATCTTTACATGCAATGCAATTGCCAACCTGGCATGCCCATGGGCATCGACTTCATCAGGCAGGCCACACTATATTTCGAATGTGGGCCATTGGTTTTTTTTTTTTTTTCCTGAAATGGCCAATGCTCTCATACATTGGTGGCCAGCAAATTGAGTCGATCGGCCTGATAAGTCATCTTGTGGGTGAGGTCTGTTATCCACAGCTTGTATAACCCTGGGACAAGCCAGGTTGGCAAATGTGACCTTGATCACTCAAGGGGCTTGTTTTGAAACATCCTTAAAACAGGCTTTCGATGCCTAAAATGACGTTTTGTGCCAAATCCCAATTCATATCTGTGTTTATGTACTTTCACAAACACTTAATTGCCCAATCATCGAAGTTGGCACCTAAAAGCCCACTCGCAGAAAACCAATAGATTTTATTAAAATAGGGTAGTTGCAGGAAAGCCCTTTTTTGCGGAAAACCCCTTTTGGGGGTTGCATCCAAATGATCCTTAAGAGCCCATACCTGAGGGACTTTTGGGGCTGAAATGCTGTTTTGATCCAAATGGCTGTTATTGTTGTAATGTAGTGTGTTTGGATGCATTTTGCAAACCTCTATCATATCTCCCGTTCCATGGAATAGGTGCTAATATGCCAAGTCACCGAGTCGACCAAAAAAGTGGGCTTGAAACCCCCTTTATTCATGACCCCTTTCTGAGGAAGTGCATCCAGATGACCCCTAAATAAGGTTTGGAATTTGTAAAAGCTATTGGCAAACGATCTAGTGCAACTCATTTGAACCATATTGCAGTCAGGAAACACCATAGATGGACCCATGGGCGCTCAAATGAGGAATTTGGATCCCCTTCTGATCCAAACACTACAAAGACACCATTGATTGGACAATCTTAACAACCCAAACGATTGGTTTTTTCATCATAGACATCCCTTTTGCAGACAGCAGTGATGTGGAACCACTGGATATGCTCACCACTCGTTTAAAGCAGGATGGTTTGTGGGTAATATGGATTTGAATGGTTTAACGTAGGATGTTGTGCAATGCTCTGCGGATAAATAATGTTTTGGCTGTCGTGTAATACGGGAAATCATGTTCTTATGGAAATTTCAACATTAAAACAGCCTAGGAATTGAGGAAAATTGGTAATGGCAATATTTCATGTCTGGTTTTGTCTAGAGACATCTTCAGCACAACAATCCAAAGCCAAGACCATTAATTGCAACTGCCTAGCTAGCTCCAGAACTCATGCACCACAGATTCCTCATTGGATGGTTGGTGCAATCAACGTTTGAGAGGTGTGAACCCATATATATAACTCAAAATTGTAGGATCTGAGGGTCTTAAAAACCAAGGAAATTGTAATGGTAAAAGGCAAAGGCAACAAGAAAAAGAAAACATACCAAAGAAGAAATTTTAATTTATTTTCATGGTGGAAAAAGGATATGCAGAGTGATTGTCTGAAACAAAGGGGGAGCGACTGATGATTTTTTTTCATATCTTCAACAAGGATTAGTATCCATCCAGGAATGGCCTATGCTTCTGTGAGTGGATACAATGGCAACTAAAAGAAGCAGTGCTTCAACAAGGCCCGCTTCTAGGTGAATGTTACCCGTCTGAGACCCCAGAAATTCTGTTAACATGCCATGGACCAAAAGTAATGTTGATCTGCTCATCAGGAAGATCGAAACCTATACAGAGAGATGGCTGTAAGAGAAACCAGTCCCACAGATCAAATTCAATGTACATGTGGTTCGCTTTTGAGTGTAATACCATGATTTCTGGTAAATGGCATGCTCCAAACACATGAATCATGATGGTGAGAGAAGCACCAAAATGAAAAGGATTAAAACACATGAATAAAGGATGAATTCCTGTCCATTTATCCCAACAGACGGAAGAAGAAACCATAACAAGAAATAAGTCAAAGGAGCATAGCCTTGGTTTTTCTTGGGCAGCTTCCTTCTTTTCACCAAATAACAAAGGAGCCTTCTTTCAAATGAGGGTAGCCCAATTTACTCTCTTCAACAACTCTTACACAGGAAAGCATGGAGAAGGCAATGATATGGTTTTACAAACAAACATCACAAGGATACCTAGGCATACGGTAAAAGAAAGAAAAAAAAGTTAACAGCCCTGCCAAACTCTCTTCCATATCTCACATTCCGAGCATCAACTATCACAACAAACAGGTGCCCCAAAAGCTAACAAGACCTAAATCCTCAGTATCGTACACCCAAGTATTGTGCCATGGCACAGCGTCATCGGAGCCACCTGGCGCCATGTTGGTCTATCGCTCCTGACGGAAAGGACATCCACTTCGGACAACAACTTGATGACCAGATTCCACCTGCCAGGCCCAATTACTCCTCCGATCACGTATAGCTCGTCCCCCAATCCTATCATATCAAACCCGATTCGGCTCTGAAAGTCCAATGCCGAAGAAACCACCTTCCTTCGCCGCTGCTCTTTGTCCTGCTTGAAAACGAGTCCGTGGCTTAACACATACAGCTCGCCTCGGACCACTGCCATTGGACCCTGGAGCCACCCATAGTCCTCGACAGCCCAACAGTGCTCAGCATTCTCCAACACCTGCACTGTTGACAGCCCTTTGTGCAAGACGTGCACCTTCCCCCCAATCACCACCCCCGAGCATGCAGAATTATGCGTGTGGTGGAGATCAGGTATTGGTTCCCACACATCCTTCTCAGGATCATAGATCTCAGCCTTTGAGATCGACTTCCGGCAGTTAGTAAAACCACCCGCAACGACAATCTTTCCATCCAACACGCAGCATGCAAACATAGCACGAGGGACAAGCATGGGTGCTTGGCGGGCCCACTGACGGAGGATGGGGTCGTAAGACCACACCTCATCGGTGGCAAAGATCCCATCATGATCGCCAGTCAAAGGATCAACAGCATCGCTACCACCGCCAAGTACAAACAGCTTCCCTGCTGTAGACACAACACCAAAGTGGGCAAGGTGCCTAATTGCCGAGGGCAGAATGGGGAGGGTCATCCAGAGGTCACTGAGAGGATCGTAGAGCTGCCACACGTTCTCAGGTTCAAAGGCACACACACAGAGAAGCTCCTCCGATGCACCTACCTCACGCCGGGCCCTGGCAATCTCAGAGCTGCGAAGGGCAGCTCTCCAGGAGCGGCAAACAAGCTCCAAGTTGGGGTGGTGGTGGATAGGCACGCGCGCCAGGCACCTTAGGGCAACTGCATCGGGAAGACCGTCGATCAAGCCAGACATAGTGGTCCTACATCTCATTTATAACACTCCTAGGAGACAGACAAGTAGATGACAATGTGGACAATGCAGGATGCGGGACCTGAAACCCAGAAATCGTAGCATTCAGTTAGAATAAGAAGACAGTGATATACATATGCATGAAAAGACAGTGATTTAGGATTGAGGAGTCATCTTCTTGCGCCAGTGGTGTAAATTATCAGATCCATCAGAATATCCACATGAGAAAGACTAACAACATCAGTTTACATGTTTCCAAGTTCACTAAAACTTTGCACACCCTTCTTTTTTTTTGAGAGATAACAGAAACTTTCATTAAAAAAGAAGAAGGGAGCAACCAGCCCGCTGAGATAGCGAGTCAGTTAGCTCCGTACAAAAGAACATTACAATCATTTAGGGGAATAACAATAGAAGCCCATTCGAAAATATAGAACTGAACACTTTGCAAAATGGACTCCCGCCCTTTAGACTCCCCTTTAAAACATCTCCCATTTCTCTCTTCCCACACGGCCCACCAAATAGCCGCAATAGATAATCTCCAGATAATAGATTTCTGCTTACAAAAGAAAACCCCATGCCAGGCCATAAGCAACTGACCCGTCGATTTGGGGAGGGCCCACGAGAGATTGAACCAGGAAAGGATGCAAGACCAAATGTGGCCTATGAGAGGGCAGTGAATAAACAAATGATTAACTGACTCTTCTTCCACCATGCAGCAAAGGCAAATGTTGGGGAGAATCATAAACAAATGATTAACTGACTTTGCACACCCTTCTTAGCTACATGCTGTGAGGAATCCATTATGAATGGCATACATAACCTGCTTTTAATATCATTGGATATACCGTTCATCTACATACCCTGCTTTTAATATCATTGGATATACAGTTCATTCATCCAGTTCACAAATGGCACAGGAAACAGAAAAGGTCAGTGAAACATGGTAGGAAAGGCATAAAATACCAGGTAGTATCGGAACAAATGGGCGGGGGGAGGGGGCTGGGTAGCCCGCCCAACCCAACTTTGGGCTAGGCTTGGGCCTCGCGTGCATGGCCAGACCAATTTTTCGGTTGGGGGCTCAAGTCATTTTACTCTGGTCTGACCTGACTTTACATGTACATGTGTTATATCCTACAAAGGATGAGGACTGGCTACGCACAAGTATCTTCTATACTTGATGCACAGTTAATGGATGTTGCCACATAATCATTGATGGAGGAAGTTGTCAGAATGTCGTGGCCAAGGAGGTGATTGAAAAGCTTAAAATTCCTACAGAGAAGCACCCCACACCATATCGCCTTTATTGGTTTAAGAAAGGTAATGAGGAAACAGTTTCAACCCGTGCACTTATTTCATTTTCGATTGGAGGAAAGTAGCATGACAACGTGTGGTGCGATGTCGCCCCAATGGACACAGGCCACATTTTGTTGGTTAGACCATGGCAATTTGATTGGAGTGTTGTACATCATGGCCGGGAGCACACTTTCACTTTTTGGAAGGATAAGGTAAAAGTTGTATTGGGTCCCACTAGAGAGAAGGTATCCCCGAAACCCAACTTATTGGGGGACGTAAATTTTCTATCCATGTCACAGTTTATAGCAGAGACAGAAGAGGGTTTGATAGTTTTTTGCCATGGTTGGAAAAGATGCGATGAGTGGTATAGAAGTGTCGGACATAATGAAGCCTATAATGAAGGAATTTGCATATGTTTTTACTGATGACTTGCTAGTTGGATTGCCACCTATGCGGGACATACAACACCATATTGATCTTGTCCCAGGGACCGAATGAGCCCAAAAGAGTATGAGGAGCTCAATCAGTAGGTTGGGGAGTTATTGGATTGTGGTTATATATGGGAAAGCATGAGTCCCTATGCCGTTCTGGCCCTCTTAACCCCTAAGAAGGATGAATCATAGAGGATGTGCGTGGATAGTAGGGCCATCAATAATCACAATCAAATACAGATTCCCGATCCACAGTTAGACGGCATGCTTGATATGTTGATTGGCGCAAAGGTGTTCTCTAAGATAGATCTGAGAAGTGGTTACCACCAGATTAGAATCCGCCCAGGAGATGAACAGAAAACAACGTTTAAGACGTGCAAAGGGCTTTATGAATAGCTTGTCATGCCATTTGGTTTGTCAAATGCACCGAGCACTTTCATGTGGATGATGAACCAGATGCTTACACCATGCATTAGTAAATTCGTTGTGTTTTATTTTGATGATATATTGGTGTATAGCCTAGATGAGCATACTCGTATACAACACCTTCAAGAAGTGTCTAAGGTTCTAAGGGGTGAGCAAATGTATGCCAATACCAAGAAGTGTAGTTTTGTGACCGATAGGGTGATATTTTTGGGTTAAGTGGCGTCAGCGGCTGGAATTACAATTGATAATGAGAATGTGATGGCTGTCCGAGAATGGCCTACCCCTTCTAGCATGCAGGAAGTGCGGACTTTCCATGGGTTATGATCTTTCTATCGCCGATTCATAAGAAATTTTAGTACAATCATGGCACCAATAACGAATTGTATTAAGCAGGGTCCATTCATTTGGACAAAGGAAGCGGCTCATAGCTTTGATACGATTAAGAAAAAATTATCGAAAGCTCCAGTTTTGGCACTACCGGGTTTCGAAAAAAGTATTTCAGGTAGACACGGATGCATCACATGCTGGCATAGGTGCGGTGTTAAGCCGAGATGGAAGGCCTATTACATATTTCAGAGAGAAGCTCAATGGAGCTAGGACTCAGTATTCCACTTATGATATCAAGTTTTATGCCATCGTCCACGCCCTACGGCATTGGCAACATTATCTGATTCAACAAGAGTTCATCTTGTACTCCGATAATGAAGCATTGCAATATATAAATGGGTAAACGTAAAATGAATCGCATGCACGTGAAGTGGATTTCTTATGTGCAAGAATTCACGTTCTCTTTGAAGCACAAGTCTGGTACACGATCAGGTGGTTGACGCATTAAGTCAGAAGGTGGAATTCATGGTTACTTTATGGGTGCACATAGTTGGGTTTGATATGTTACCCAAGATGTATCAAGAAGATCCGGACTTTGGAAAGATTTGGTGGGATGTGCAACAGGGTCAATTGAGAGAATATCTTATGCAGGATGGGTTTCTATTCAAGGGTGCACAGCTATGTGTACCAAATTGCTACCCCTGCTCACAGATCATTATGGAGTTGCATGCAGGTGCTTTATCGGGTCACTTTGGTCGCAACAAGATAGTGGCTTTGGTGGAACAAGATTATTTTTTGACTAGATTGAGTCGGGATGTGGCTCGGTTCGTGGAACGTTGTCATATTTTCCAAATGGCCAAAGGTCATATTCAGAATATTGGCCTTTATACTCCACTTTTCGTTCCTAAGGCACGATGGGAGGATGTTAGCATGGAATTTGTGTTGAGTCTTCTGTGGACCCAACAAGCTATAGACAATGTTTTTTTGGTTTTTGACAAGTTCTCTAAAATGGCACACTTCATTCCCTGTAAGAAGACTTCAGATGCTTCATGTGGCCAGCCTTTATTTCTGGGAGGTGGTTCGTTGTTCGATTGCATGGTCCGAAGACCATTACTTTTGATAGAGACACCAAATTTGTGGGCCACTTTTGGTGCACGTTGTGGAGGAGATTGGGGACAGACATGCACTTCAGTACTGCCTACCACTCACGAACAGATGGACAGACTGAAGTTATCAATAAAAGCTTGGGCAACTTGCTTTGTAGCTTGTTGGGTCGTCGCCCAAGACAGTGGGACCTCATGCCACCTCATGCAGAATTTGCTTACAATAGCTCACGCAACAGGTCTACACAAATGAGCCCTTTTGAGATTGTGTATGGGGCCAATCCAACTAATGTTTTGGATCTTGTACCAATTCAAAAGCCCGGAAATGTTAACGAGTATGCCGAGGAGATGGCTCAAAACATCCGAGCAATGCATGAGGAAGTGGGAACACGATTGCAAGCTAACAATGCCAAGTATAAGGAAGTCGCGGATCGTCACCACAGGTCGCTGATTTTTTAGGGAGACCTAGTGTGGGTTTGTCTTCAACGAGAGAGGGTTCCCCATGGGTGCTTATAACAAGCCTAAAGCAAAGAAAATTGGGCCTTGTTGCATTCTAAAGAAGATCAATGACAGTGCCTAAAAGGTGAAGTTGCCTGATCACGTTAAAACTTCCAATGTTTTCAACGTAGAAGATCTTACACCCTACGAGGGAGAGCAACCAATTGTTTAAGTACTAGAGGAGGAGGACGAAGCAAACTCGAGATCGAGTTCTTCTCAAGAAGGGGAGACTAATGATTGGACAGATCAAGTGATGGCATTAGCAAAGAAGTTCTTGGATCATTTTTAAAATAGATTGTGTCTAGATTCATATTTTTCTGTTTACAAGTATGTAACTCTGGAAAAGGGAAATCATACCTTTTAATTCTTGCATATTAGTAAATGTTATCAGCTTGGTTTTCTTGGTGTAAACCTTATTAGTAGACCTGTTGGGACGTGAAATCAACATCAATAAGGTGATATTTTACGTATCTTGCTTGTGTTAACTTTTTATTTCTTGTTATATTTCACCTTTAGGAGTAGTGGTTGTGTCACCCTTCTTTCCGATTTTTCCCATAATAGTCCACTTCGCTTTAATTTGCTAAATCTCATTCAAATCATTGGATTTGATCTCAAAATAAGTCTAGATCTAGCCTAAAATGAGTTTTTAAGGTTCCTCCATGGTTTAAATGGAAAAAAGGAGCCATGGGTGAAATTTTGAAAAGAAAATTCAAAATTGGGCTTTTATGGGCGTATCAGTGATGATACACCCTGTATCGGCCAATACGGGCCAATACAGGCCAATACGAGTCAATTTTTTCGTATCGAGCCGATATGGTCTCCAGTATCATGTATATTGTCCAATGCTAATATGGATATGATATGGCAGTATCGGCCAAAATGATACCGATATTCGGATCTATGGAAAAAGGTGGATAGTTGGGAGGGATTTTTCTCTATTAATGTAGTTTTTAAGGAGATCTCTTCTGGATTCCAATGGCTCTTCTCTAGAGTTTATGGTCCAACCCGTCCCACCTTGCGGAATTCCTTCTCAAAAGATTTATTTCAAGCTTTTGATAAGTAGAATCTCCCTTGGTGAAGAGGAGGAGACTTTAATGTTGTTCATTTTATTCATGAGAAATCCTTTGGGTCTCGGGTCTCCTCTAGTGTGCAGGGATTCTCTAACTGGATGAGCAAACATGAACTCATAGATCTTCCCATGGGGGATATCAAGTATTAATTGTCCAATGGTTGATCACCCTCCAGTTTTGTCTCTTCTAGACAGATTTGTTGTGTCCCCCTCTTGGATTCAACAATTCAAGTATGCTCGCAAGGGAGTCTCCTAAAATCTACTTCTGATCATTGGCCGATCATGTTAGAGGTTGATGAGATACACCAGGGGTCAAGACCTTTTACGTTTGAACTTGCCTGGCTTTAGGTAGAAGGTTTTCATGACCTTATTTCTTATTGGTGGTCTTCTTTTGCTATTGAAGGATTTCCAGGATTCAAGTTGTTCAAAAAGCCCTAGTTGCTCAAACAGACGCAAAAGGTTTGGCATAAAGAGGTATTTGATTTAGAGAATCTCAGATGATATCTTTGCTAAATGACAGACTAGAGGAACAAGATGAACCTGTTTCAGAGGACAATTGTGCTACTCGAGATAAGTATACCCAGGATTATTGTTCTCATCTTAAGAGGAAGAAATTAAATGATGTTAGCGATCTGATAAGGACATCTGAGCACCATACTAGAGGAGGGTTGAGCCAGTCTCCTTATAGTTAGACGGCCATTACATGGGGCCCACTTGGCCCAATTCACATTCCTAGTTACGTTGAAGACCCCACGTGCATGCTCATGCATCTTTGAAGGACCTACACTGGAAAGATGCACGTGGGCTGCATATAGAAGCTTGATAGACACATTGGACCGTTGGATTGGGTGGACATGATGATCGGACCGTTGGATCATAATCATCGAACATCTTGATCGTGGACCTCCATGGGCCACGAAATAGTTTAGTTATTTAGATTGTTTACATGCTTCATTATTTTTGATATACCTTATATTTGTGTTGAGATTAGGAAGTTAGGAACAACTTTTAATTTATTAAATTTCTTTATGTTGAGAATCTTATCTGAGAGCGTCTTTTTGTAAAAGGTTTTTTCTGAGACTATAAAAGAGAGAGATGGGTGTGTGAAGCCCTAATGCCATTATTTTGAAAAAAAAAAAAAAAAAACTTTGTGTTTTCTTTTTTTCGTGTAATTTGAAAAATACTCCCATGTGTTTTAGAGCTTGGATTTGATGTGATTCCATTCCCCATTCAACAAAGGTGCGAAGTCTCCATCTATCATCTTCCTTCTCTCTTCCTTTCTATCCAAAAGATGTATTTTTCCAAAAAAAAACTTCATCTCTTTTCTTCCCTTCCTATCCAAGACCATCCAAATCATATTTTTCTTCAACTTCTCATCATCTAACTTCAACCCCAACCGAAATCAACCATTGAGGACCCAAAAAGCCTAGCCAATGACCCACACGTATGAGCCCCTAGGCTAAGCGCATGGACAACCGCTCAATCCTTTATTTTTCCCTTGCTTCCCCCATAAAAACCCCTTGATTTCCCATCCATGACCCTACCCTAAACCCTAGATCTTCAATTTCCTATTTTTTCCAATTTCTAAAAACCCTAATTCTAAAATTCCCAATTCCCATGAACCTTAATTTTCCAAATTTTGGATTTTCCCCTTCCTAACCCTAATCATAAAACTTACAAATATGTCCCTTAAGTGTAGAACGTGCCTATGCTAAATTGAAAGTTCTATCCTTCCATCGGGCCTAGTTTTAATTGATTTGTGTGATTCCTTCGCATGCGGGCATGTGATTTAGGTTAAATCAGATTTTATTGCCTATTGTTTACTCTTAATTACTTGGTGGATTAGCATCTTTTGTTAATTGAATTACTTTATGGACTCTTTCATAATCTTCACGTTGCATGCTAGCATTAAATCATGTGTCCTGCATCACGATCCTAGGCTGTTTGGCTAAAAGGAGATCAAAACACTAAATTCTTCCAAGCGTGAGTCAATTGTATTTCTTCCCTTATGTTGAAAGGCGAAAGGGTCACTAGATCACAAATTGTGAACTTCTACTCTCAATTGCTATCCAATGATAATTTAAATCATCCCTATTGATAATTTGTCTTTTGATTGTATCTCCATTGAAGAAGTTGAGTCCTTGGAAAAACCTTTCCTCCTTGAAGAGATTAAATATGCAATCTTTAAGTTAGATAGTGATAAAGCCCCTGGCCCTGATGGATTCCCGATAGCTTTTTACCAATCTTTTTGGGACCTGATTAAAGATGATTTGACAAGTTTTGTTGAAGATTTCTTCTACTCCAATCGGCTCCCCTCAGAAATGGGCAGTACCTACATCATTTTGATCCCAAAGTTGGAGGGTGCTGAAAACTTCAAGAATTTTAGACCAATTAATCTAATCAGTAGTCCTTAAGCCAAAGGTTGAGGAATGTGCTCCCAAGCATGATCTCCCCTTATCAGAGTGCCTTTGTTTACGGAAGACAGATTCTTGATAGTGGTTTTAATTGCACCCGAATGTTTTGATTCTTGTTCAAGATCAAGTTGTGGTGGAGTCATGTGTAACTTAGACCTAGAAAAGGCAAGCACATTAAATGGTCTTTCTTGGACAACATGATGGCCCGAATGGAGTTTGGGGGAAAATGGAAACGTTGGATCTTAGCTTCTATATCTTTAACTAAGTTCTCTATTTTAATTAATAGGTCTCCGTTTGGTTTGTTTAAAGCTTCCCGTGGTTTAAGACAAAGGGGATCCTTTATCCCCCTTTCTTTTTGTCCTTGTTTTGGAGGCTCTTAGTCATAAAGGGCCAAAGGAAACAATTCAAGGTGGAAAATTTTCCAAATAGGATCAGCCATCTTCAATTTGCAGATGATACTCTGTTTTTTTGTGAAGCTAAGGATTTCATGCTGGATTTTTTAAGTATGCTTATTTGCTGGTTTCAGGTTGTCTCAGGTGACAGGACTCAAAGTGAACATTGGTAAAAGATAATTTTTTGGGATTAACTTGCCTAAAGAAGAGACTTCTTCCTTTGCCGAATCTTTTGGATGTAGTGTGGGTTCTCTCCCAACTACATATTTAGGCCTCCCCCTCTGTGTAGGAAAACCTCCTCTTCACCTTTGGGATAAGGTTATTGAGCATTTGGAGAGAAAACTCTCCCCTGGAAGTGTAAACTTCTCTCTTTGGGTGGCAAGATTACTCTAATAAAAACTTTTTTGCCTAATTTGCCTCTATTATATGTCCACGTTCTCATGTCCCAAGTCAGTAATTGCCCGAATTGATAAAATGAGAAGAGAGTTGTTGTGATAAGGGGGATCCTCCAAGAAGTTCCCTCTTCTCAAATGGAAGGAGGTTTGTTCTCCTCCCTTAGAGGGAGGGGCTGGACTCATACTCTTGGATCTGGTTAATGAGGCCTTGTTGGGTAAGCGGATTTAGAGGTTTGCCATTGAAAATTCTAGCCTATGGAGGTCTGTTATTGCTGCCAAATATGGTCTTCAATCTGGTGAGTGGAGTACCAGACCCTCTTCTACTTACCGTTCTTCTTTCTTGTGGAAAGGTATCATGAAACTATCCTCCAAGGTTTTCTTTGAACTTTTTAGTTTCGTCCTTGGGAAAGGTGATCGAATCAGATTTTGGGAAGAGCCGTGGTGCCCAATAAACACTCCCCTCCCCCCCCCCCCCCCCCCCCCCCCCCCCCCCCCCAAAAGTACTCTTTCCCTTCACTAACTTACCTAAGTTCTGATAAGGACATTTTGTTGTCAAAATGTTTCTCAGGATCCCCAAATAAACACTCCCCTCCCCCCCCCCCCCCCCCCCCCCCCCAAAAGTACTCTTTCCCTTCACTAACTTACCTAAGTTCTGATAAGGACATTTTGTTGTCAAAATGTTTCTCAGGATCCCCAAATAAACACTCCCCCCCCCCCCCCCCCCCCCCACAAAAGTACTCTTTCCCTTCACTAACTTACCTAAGTTCTGATAAGGACATTTTGTTGTCAAAATGTTTCTCAGGATCCGGAGATAATGGTGTCTTAGATCCCCACTTCGGAAGAATCTATGACGAGGAAGTTTCAGACCTTACGTCTCTTCTCTCACACCTATTGGGCGCGTCTCCTACTGGCAAGGAGACTCTCCTGGAACCTATCGAGTTCAGGTGTCTTCTCAATTAAATCCTTTTATAATCATCTTGCTTCGGTTGACTCGTCAGGATCCATCAAACATATGAGGAAGATCTAGTTTTATGTAGCCCCTCTAAAAGTGGCAACTTTTGCTTGATTCCTTGGGAGAAATCGTATTCTTACCATTGATAACCTACGGAAAAGGGGCATGGTTTTGCCTAATGGCATGCAGCCTGTCTTCAAGATAAAGTATCTGCCAATCACCTCTTCATTCATTGTTGCTTTTCTACGAAAATCTAGTCTCGTGTGTTGTAGACGGTTGGGGTTTATTGGGCTATGCCAGAAGACATGGGAGGCCTGTTTTGTTCATGGATGGGGGCCTGCTTGGTAAGAATAAGCGGCGAATCATGTTTCCTGCAGTCCTTTAGTCCATCTAGCTCGAGAGAAACAATCAGTGTTTCCATAATTCGAGAATTTCTGAGGACGGGATCTTTAGCAAAGTCCTAAGCCTATTTAGGAATTAGGCGCCTTAACATTCGTGATTTTTGGGGGTCATGCTAGCTACGGGACTGTGATTGTGTAGTTTTTGTTTTGTTTCCTTTTTCTTTTTCCTTCTTGTCTTCTTTTTCTCGTGTAGTTTTTCTTCTTGTTTCGTTCTAATAAAATTTCATCTTTTAAAAAAGAAAAAATTAAAGGTTATCATGTATCTTTTAACATCTCCTAAAGCTTCACTGAAAAAATTTCACCATTCTCCTAAAATTCCTCATTGTTTCCCTCATATTATGATAATTATGCAATACGATATTTCCTAATGTTTCCTATGATAGTCCGCATCCCATATAGTGCAATACTGATACTTCGAACATTGTTGCCACCATGCCAAACATAAAAAGAAAGGCAGAAGATGATTGGATCTCCAATGAAGGAAGAGAAGAGACATGCATGCCTTCTATTTAAGTGAAAGAGCTAGAAGAACTATGGAGGACAAGGTATTCAATAACGGTAATGGTGGCCGTACGGCCACTACCTCGCAACGGTTGTTACAGCCATTAAAAAGAAAACAATATCAGCCCTGTAACAGACAGTCACGGGGCTGTTACGGCTCCATAATGCATATTGGTTCCCACCGTTACGTAACCGTTTTTTAATACCTTGATGGAGGATGCAAACATTTATAGAAGTGACAAGTGAATTATGATCAAGTCCAAGACCTTTAATGGAAAAACTTCGGCCTCATTAATGAGTACTTGCAAATGCCAACGCATCACATAACATCCTAATCCAACCAACATAATCTAAAATAGAGGCAAAGTCAAGATTGCAAGTCTATAATTACAACTTCAATAGAATGGAAAGAACCTTGGTTGATTAAGAAAGTGTTCCAAGAGAGCTAAGTGTCTTAAGAAGCTTCCAAACCAATAACTAGAGAAAGTACATCTTCAACAACAATAACATTTATCCAACTAAGAAGTTGATAATTTTTCATCCATATGTGATATTTAAGATCGGGCAGCAGTGGCAATTCACTAGAGGCCAAAAGAAAGCATCGGGGTAAATAGCCATTAACATACCCATAAGGTCATGGCTCTGTTGGGAATAATCCAACTCTACCAAAGGAGATAGTTAGCACTCCTCAAACATATAGAAAAAAGTGAGGCGATATCAACAAAAGCAAGGCATGGTAATGCCCCTAGCAACTTTTGAACCCATTTTGTCTTCTTTTTTCCTATTTTTTCTTGTTTTTTGGCTGGTTGGGGGCAACCATGGGAGTGGTATGGCAGAGGGAAAGAGGGGGGTGGGGAGAGGAGGAAGAAAATGGATGGCCCAGAAAAGGTGGAAGATATCATAAAGAAAAAGGGGGAAAAATGACAAAATATATTCAACGGTGCATTTGACCATTCTTTGATAAGAATGTTGTCTACCGAAACTTCTAAATTTATTAGGTAACATTTAATTGGAAAATCTCTAGTTGAACATCAGTGTGTGTGTGTGTGTGTAAGGGTTTCAAATAGTGTAGCCGTAACACCACGTAGCATAGCTAAATAGCGTATGCTACTACGTAACTGTAGCATTTATAGCATATGCTACAATGTCTTTTTTTATTTATTTTTTTAAGTTTTGTTTTTTTTAATTTGTGTAAAATTCACATCATAAAAAAGCCTTTAAAAGTCAATTTAAAACCAAACCTTTTTATATTTACTTTCGCTTAATAGTGGTGGTGATCCTTTGTTAAAGTTGGTGTGAAACTCACACACTAAAATACCTTTAAAACTAAAAATAAAAAAGGTTTCGAAACAAGGTTTTCGAAAACCCCTCTTCATATAGATGACATCTATATCGTACTTAATACTCTTAACCTTGTGGGATTTTTATTTCTTTCCATACTTGTTAGTTTCAATTAGACATTATTAATTAAAGTGGTTTTCCTAGAAAGTTGTTGATGCAATAATTATTTGATTTGTTTTATAACTTTATATATGTAGATTAGCTTTTGATAAATGATCATTAATAATTTGTTTGAACATGATACTCGAAAAAATGAATCATCTATTAGGCATTTTTATATTTTTTGCTTTTTTTTAATAGTTATCATATTTTTTTCTATTTTTAAATTAAAAAATATAAGTATCGTGTAGCTTTAACTACACGCTATGCTATTTATGCTACATGCTACAGAGGGATGAACACTACGAAACATTAATATATATTTAAGGTCTTAATAGAAGATCATGGGAATCACCCTAAATTATCCTAAATTTACCTATGATTGCAATCACAAATATTGCGAATGAAATATTATCATCATCATCATCATCTAAACCTTATCCCAACTAGTTGTGAATGAAACTAATGAAATACTATTATAAAGTAATCATACGCATGTTATCCCAACATAATCAAAGAATGCCATTTATCCATTTATTATGCGCAACTCTAATTGGATAGAAATTAGCAAAAAATGGATAAAATATGAAAATTTTGAAAAATCAACCAAATGGGGGCCCTAATCCAACACAAATCAAGCATTTGGTAATTTGCGCCTAATAAGTTAAAATACAATTAAAAGAAGAAAAAAACGAAGTGACATTTTACCCACTTTTTTTTTTATCTATTGCACCTCGTCAAATCTCGTTCAACTCATGTTTTGATCTCCAAAATATGCCTAGTCTAATCAAAAATGAATTTTTAGGCATCATCCTTCGAATGAAGAAAATGATTGATAAGAGGAAAAAGTGGAACAATTGCAAAACACACCCCTTATAAGCACATCGGTTCGCAACCAACACATTGAAGCCATACTGTATTAATGCAATGTATAGCCTATACAACCACCGAGTTTTACTTTGCCCATTTCACCACCATAGCGAGTATCAGCACCAACTGATACGGATACAATATGCGTGTACCAGCCTCTACAATATGCACATTTGGAAAATTGATGAAGACCCAAATGTCCATAGGGAAATGCTGAGCAAGGTCCGCCCATCTATCTCAGATAGGGATTTGCAAAGGTGGTTGGATGACAAGTCCAGCAACTTCTCCGTAAATTGTTATATATTTCGATCAATGATCGATCAAATGCCAATGGGGTGAATCACAAAGCCCACGTATGGAAATATGGCGCTCCACCAAAGGTAGCCGCTCTTGCTTGGTTAGTGGGTAGGAATAAAGGGCTCGCAATAAACAATTTGCGGACAAGGAATATGATTTTACCAAATGTGTCTCCTATGTTACCAAGATAAGCAATCAGCTAATCATCTCTTTATGCATTGTCTATATGCAAGAAAGATGTGGGAATACTTCTTTCTCGGGTCTTGTCAGGTTCCATCAGATCTCTCTTGTTGGCATGACACAGAGGGGGCAAAGGGAATATATGGACGAAGATCTGGCATTTATGTTTTCTAGCTGGAATCTGGTCAATATGGTCGGAAAGGAATCTCCACTGCTTCAGGAATTGGATAAGAGATGTTGTGGAAGTTTGTAATCAGGCCAAAGATCTTGTTACAGAATGGACTGCCGAATCATTGGCTATGGTGCCATGATTCTGCCATCTCAAATTCCCGATAGTTAGGCAGATTTTTAATTAGTTTTCCATTTTTGTTTTGTTTTTGTAATTCTTTGCCTATGGCCTTCTTGCAATAAAATCATCACTAAAAAAAAATTAAAAATAAAAAATAAAATAAAAAAATCCATAAGAAACATGTGGTGGCAATGTCAAGGACAAGTCCAACAGCAAGCTATGTCCAAGGGTGAGTGTAGAAAAGCACAATGATGGTATTAACAACAATAAAGTGACGCCTAGCGAAAATAGGAAGTTAACTAAAGCAAGGTCATAAGATAGCAGAAGGAAGATGCCAACAAGGAAGAGACAATAGATCAGGTAGCAAAAAAATAGAAAAGAAGGAAAGGGTGGAAAGGAGAAAGAAAAGGCAGAAAAGAAGAGTAGGATTTGAGAGATCACCAAACTTTGAAATTCACAATCCACATATTGAAAATTTGAAATAAAATTCAAATTTTGATTTTTGATATTTGCATTTATTTACTTCGATATTTGATGATTTGGGGGTTTTGAAATGTGATAATTCCTAGTAATGTTAAGTCATTACTAGGAATGCAGGTCGCTTGCATACACGGTACAAGAATGAGTACATGGTACACTACTACCTAGTACCCAATACACTAGGGATAAGATCATTCTAACCATATACTAAGGTTTGCTGTTGTTACAATTTATATATGAAATTGAATTCCATTGCTATAAATATTTGAAGGATTTTATTTTATTTTATTATTTGTTTGTTTTTTGAGAAGTGAAACTTTTATTAATAAGAGGCCGGAGCCTAAAAAATTACAACTTGAACCAAAAACCAGGAAACGAAAAAACTTTAATCTATGATATTCGCCGCTATCACCCAATCCTTTACATTTGATTTCGCCCCATTGAACACCTCTAGTATCCGACCGCACCAATTACTAAAACAATGATTGTTCCTTTCCCCCCAAATTCCACCCGGCATCGCCAATCTCCATATTGCCTTGACGATCTTACCTACACCTCCCTTGTGCCAAGTCAACAAGAAGCCCTCTATAGAACCCAACATGACCCATGACACCTCAAACAATTTAAGGAAGTTATCCCAAACTCCTTTGGCAAATGGGTAATTAATGAAAAGATGAGCAATAGACTCCTCATTGTGCATGTGCATAAGACAAACACTCAGGAGCACCATTCGTCTCTTACAAAGATTATCTATCGTTAGCACCTTATTCCTTCTCACTAGCCATGCCAAAGCTCCAACCTCTTTTTTTCATTCCAGACTACTTCCTCCAACCTCTTTTTTTTTCATTCCAGACTACTTCTGAGAATGTCGCTTATTTCACATCCATTTATGACTTGTTGCAAGTCCTACTCATTTTTCCTTATCTGGAAAGTTTCTGAAATTCTTTTGCACACCTCTAGCAAGTGTACTCACTACCAATATCCCTTATTCCAAATTCAATTGTCAGTCTTCCATTCGCTCTTTCTCAATTCTCATCCTTCTGCAAAAAACCCATTTTATCCTTCTTTTCATCTTACAAAATATAATCCACGTAACAAGTCTTTCAACACTTTTTTTTTTTCATTTTCGACTGTTTTCTGAGAATGTTGCTTATCTCACATATGATTTAAGCCTTGCTGCAAGTCCTACCCTTTTTTCCTCTTCTAGAAAGTTGCCAATATTCTTTTGGACTCCTCTAGCAAGTGTACTCGCTTTAGAAAGGTTTCCATTCACTCTTTCTCATCCTTTTGTAAGAACACATATTATCCTTCTTTCCATCTACTTTACAACAGCTAATCCACACACAAGCCTTCCCAACATTTTTTGCATTCTAGACCACTTCTAAGAATGTTGCTTGTCTCACATACCATTTATGTTTTGTTGCAAGTCCTATTCTTTTTTTTTTTCTTTTTTGGAAAGTTTCCAAATTTCTTTTGGACTCTAGAAAGTGCACTCGCTTAACATTTCCCATATATAACAAGAGTGCTCGCTTAAAGTTTCCAAAATTCTTTTGGACTCCTCTAGCAAGTGTGATTGCTTTAGAAAGGTTTCCAAATTTTGGACACTACCAATATCTAGGGTTGTACACGAGCAGAGTTAGCTCGGTAGCTCGCTCGACTTGACTTGAAAAAGCTCAATTCGACTCGGTTCGAAACTGAGTTCGAGCCGAGTCGAGTTGACTTTTTGAGCTCGAAAAAATTTCACCCGAGCTTGACTCGACTTGGATCGAACTCGAATCGATTCAGTTCGGTGACTCGGTTACTTTGATATTGTTGTTGCTCACCAAGTGTTTGATGAAATGACTCAATGAAGTGTGGCTGGTGGCAAGGAAGGTACGTATATGAAACAAATACCCTTTTTTTCTTGATTTTTATGTTTCTTACAAGGTGTTTGATAAAATACCTATAAAACCATTGTTGTTGTTTTATATACAATGAGATTTTAAAGGTGCAAACCATGTGTTTGTGAAAATGCCGCACAGGCGAACTTAGCTCGATCTTGGCTCGAACTCGGCTCGAACTGGCCCGAGCTACTGACCGAACCGAGCTGAGCTGGTCAGTCAGGCTCGAGGACCGAGCCGAGCGGAGTCGAGCTGTGCCAAGCTCGACTCGGTTTGACTTGTGTACACCTCTACCAATATCCCTCATTCCAAATTCAGTTTAAGATCCCTCAGTTGGAAATCTACCTCATTTTGGAGGAATTGAATTTCTTAAATTCTCCAAATCCCTCTTTTCAAAAATTTCTCCTCAATTCCGATACCAAATGTTTTCTTTACTGTAAATCCCTTCTTGTGGAAACTACAACTTCACTTCAATCCCCAAGTATCTGTCTATTGTACACATCTTATTAGAATTTCAAATTTTTGACTTATTTCTCCATTCCTCTCACACAACTTATGAACTCACTAACTTCTCCCACCTGCAATGAAAGGTGAATATGTGAAAATTGTCTTTCCACTAACTTACACCTTCGCCCATTTGTCCAACCCTCTTCAAGTCCTCACTATTATTGTTACTTCCACATTTTCCAAAAAAAATTATATTCTTCTTCAATTGTCACCATCAAATTATATGGCTGATTTTCTATTATGGTGAAGTGAATTTGATGCCCTAATTAAAAGCCAACACATGCTTGGCCAAATGTAGATAGAAATTTCACCACCTCCTTCCCAAACAACTTGAGCTAACATAATTTTAGCAAAATCTGTCAATCCTTCCTCTAGAGAATCTAACCGCAAGTACTTCGAATTTTTGAGTCCAACTTCCTATTACTTGAAACTCCCCCTCTAGAGAGTCAAGATCATGACTTACCTACAGCTGAAGCAATTTGGTGTTCTTTTTATAGGCCATTATCAAGGGAAGAAGAAGAAGCAGAAGAAGTTGTACAACATGACTTCAAGATTAGAGTTCAGTCTCGAGAAAGGATAACCAACTGTTCAGAGAATTGTGCCCTTTATGTTCTTTCTAGTTTGGGAGAGGATAACCAACTGTACACCACCTCCATCACCACCAAGTTTCCATAACCTGTGTTGGTGAATTTGCACTTTCGAGCATCTTTTTCATCCGTGTGAGGCTCTGTTTGCTTCTCAAATATCATGCGCTATGTCTGATCTCGTTCATGTATCTCTTGTATATTTATAATTACAGATATACTCCTATCAATCATCTAGTTATACACATTTAACCATCTAGTTATACACTAGGAATTTCCACTTGCAAAACAAACATGAAACATGAAAATGGAATCTATTTTTGCACAATGACAATTGAAATAATCATTGCAAAATCATCAACTTTTTAATTCCATGTTCTGGATTCTGTCTATCCAAACATGGCCTAATGGAAAATGCTAAAATTGATGAAGAAGAGAAACAAAGAGGAAAGAGGAGTTTTATCATGAGAACTGAACAAACAGGAGAGATAAATAGACTATATGAAGAGAAAATGACCAAGAGTACCCTTTAGCTAGTTACAAAAGAATGGTAGCCTCTATAATACACATCTTAAACCCAAAGTCCAAAACTTGTAAACAAAAGAAAAGAAACATACTACCTTACCCTTCCCTACATCAATAAAACTAATATATTCTCCATATACTTAAATATGTTTCAATGTGTAGAGACCAGCTCAAGTTTTCTCTCCATCGGACACATGTTATTCATGCTCTTTTGGGGATGACCATAGCCAGTTTACATTGATCCATTTCATAAAACACTTCAAACTGTAGGTCCCAATCTAGATGGGTCATAAACCAAAATTACATTGATTTGACTGCCTAACTAATTGATTGAGGGGGGAGGCCTGCTCCTCCCTTATGTTTGTGGGCAAACTATCCCACATCACCTCCCTTTGCTTTCTATTTGTCTCCATGTTTAATTAAATTCCCATTATCATTCAAAAAAGGAAAGGAAATTACAGTAAACATTGCCAGACATTATGAGACCTAAATGCAGAATGAATGGAGAAGATAATCAAAATGAAGGAGACATCCCCACCAGTACCCAGAGGCGGGGTAATGCATTTAGATTCAAAAGACAGAAATTGAATGCAAGATTGAGATCCACACAGCAGTCAATTGTAAGGAATTCAAGAAGATCTTGACTAGACTGTTACCAAGCTCAACGGTCCTCTAGTCTGCAACTAGATATCGCCGAGTTTTTTCCCAAACATTTCTACCATAATATACATAGGCTCAAAGCAAATCTTATTCAAAAACCACATCCTCATTCTTCTACATATGGCCTTGAGCATTATTTATAATAGTACCAAGTTTCCTTTTTGTCTCAAATCTGATTTCTAGAAAACAAAGAAAGAAACAAATAAAAGAAGACTTGTGGCAACATTTTTTTTTTTCTTTGGTAGATTCCTAGCTACATAAACTTCTAATTTAGGAGAGAGTGGGAGAGTATACACAGCCATATACATGTCTACAGCTGTTTAGTTGCATATGGCTGACTATAGCTGCCCTTTAAGCTCACGAGTAATCTAGTGGGCCTCACCCAAGACGCTTCTTGTGTGTTTGTATGGACAGCCACATATGTTAAAGGGTGAGATTGCATCAACTCCCCAGGCGTGAAAGAACTAGGCTTCATCAAATTGATGCATCCAGGACCATGCACATCGATCAAAGGTCACATCCAAGACACACTAGATGATCGATCAATGATCTGACTAATCCACCCATCTAGATTGCCTTGATCAAGGACTTCAATCAGATCTACGGTCTGATGACAAATATGGATCAAATTAATGTTTAATTAGATTGTGGCCCACAGCATCAATCAGATGCTTACAAGTCCATTGGGTCTATTAATTAAGTAGTTGTGAGAGATAGAATTAGTATTGGACTTGCTAGACATGTCTCTTTTAGTAGAAGGCAAAGGGAGATGACGTAGGTCTGTCACCTAATTAGTTGTGAGAGATAGAATTGGTATTGGACTTGTTAGACATTTTCAATAAAGAACGTTTATTGAAAAGGCCACAAATACAAACGACAACAATTACAGGAACAAACCAATCACTATGGTCAAAGGCATTAATACAATTGACACAAGAAACAACATCTAAATTAGCCCTCTCAAACGCAACTGCTTCCAATCCACTATTATCTTAGAAGGATCAATTTTTTAGTGGAATAGATGGTTAGGAATAGAAGTAATAGATGCTTAGGATTCTATTAGGGTTTCCTTAGCTTTGACAATAAGTATATCAAGTAACAACACGAAAATACTATTTTGCCAATAGTTATGATGGAAAAGGAAATGATATTTTCTTGGGTTATAGTATGCATTGCTTCCCTTTTGGCATGTATGCCTATAGAAAAAGAAGAGAGTGAGAATATGAGACTACTAGCATAGCTGCTACTAGACTAGTAGATATCAATCTTTGTGGTTTGATCTTTGTGAAAAAAAAAATATGTATCCAAAAAAAAATTATTTTCAAATTGGTTACATTAGTTTTGATATCAAAGCCAGCTCCATTCCTTAGGATTTGTTTGCCTTTCTTTCCCTTCTTTATTTCCCAATTCTTCCCCATCATCACACCCAATTTTTTTTCCCAAAACCCCCATATCCCCTAATTCACTAGCCCTAGATTTATAAATTTCCCCAACCTCCTTCACACAAAGACGTAATTTAGCAACTTAACAATAATATCATATAAAGAACTCCATGAGACCCAATACAATTCTATTATGGCATAAATTCACACCAAAACAGCAACTAGAACAAAGATTCATGTTCCAAGTCACTTGATTGAGCGATATACTAAAATCTCAAAGCATCACAAAACAAGACAAGTGTATTTAACTGGCAAAAAGAAAAACTCTTAAGCCACCCCGACTGACACTCTAACAGAAACAGCAAGTGTTATCAAAAGCTAGTAGGCAAAGGTTAACACAGGCATTTAAGAGTGTAAAGAATAAATAAAGCATATCCACAAAAACAATATCGAGATAACAAATAAAGCATATCTACAAAAACAATATCTAGAGAAACAATGTCAGATCAATGATCAAAGAAAGAAGAAACCCAACGCATCGCTATTATAGAATTGGCATTTGCACTAATAGGACAGAATAGATAACGGTGTGACTTCCCATGCCATAAAGGAGCATCAGCAACATATCCACAGCACAAGCACAGACATGTGCGCTGCCCCATTGTGGATGGATTGTGGCCCTAAAATGACATGATAGAGTGATCATCAACATCAGATTGGTATCTACAGAACGGACGATTGAAGCTCTTCTCTACCCAAATAAAATCCACTTCAGATTTTCCATAAAAATCATGAGCACGCAGTTGTTCAGAGCATAAACACCAAAAAGACAAACTTGCATGAACACGAGATCAAGAAGTGGATGAAACCCCAACACATTTCCATCAAACGGCTAAAATCCCCACCTCAAATCAACGGCAGGAACAATCAATCCACAAAGCAAGAACATCAGATTGGACTGAAAATAGACAAGAACATGGAAAAACTGAAAGGCCCCTACGGCGACATTACAATATCAACAGCAACTGTTTTTGAAGCTCTTCATTGCATTATGAGAAAAACCCAACCCCCAATTTCCAAATAAATTCATGGGCATGCATTAATTTCCGAGTATAAACACAAAAGAAAGAGAATTCTCATGAAAATATAAAAAAAAGGGAGATAAAGATTCCTGTCTCAGGTTTCTTTTAAGAGAAAATAATCGAGAGAGGAATTTACCTTAAAAAAAAGTGGGATTTGATGGAGAAGAACACGAGGTGGGGCCTGCGCTATCCTCTTGGATTTTGGAATTTTCTTTCCTTCTATTAAATATTTCTGCAGAGAGGAGAGGATTTGGGAAAGAAGAGGAGAGAAGAAATAGATAGAGAAGGGGTTTGAAGGAGGCCGATTAGCGGCAGCAGCGTCGGATTGTGTTCGAAGATGTGTCTTTTGCGTTTTACGGTCTGGAGAAATGAGGACACGACCCCAATACTATGGGGCCCACCGTGATGTTTCTCTAATATCCACTCCGTCCATCCGTTTCCCTTGATGATTTTATTGAAAATTTCATAACCTGATCGATATCCAAAACTTAAATGGGCCACACCATAAGAAACTGTGAGGAGAGAAACATCCACCGTTGAAAATTTTCTGGGGCCCAACGTGATGTTTATATGCCATCGTACACGTTCGTAAGGTGGTTCCCACATGGGAGAATACAAATATCAGCCCTGATTCAAAATATCTGTGGCACCTAAGAAGATTTCAACCGTGACCGTTCAATCCCCAATGTTTCCAGTGGTGTGTCCCACTTGAGTTTTTAACCTCCCTAATCTCTCTTCCCATAATCTAAAATGATCTGGAGAGATGGATGGAGGATGTGGATACAAGAAAAACATAACGGTGGGCCCCACAGTGCTTGCTTGGGGTTGCGGGGAATCTCTGCAATCCACGTCCGAGGAGAGGATATGTAAAACGACTCTGGCCTTCCAGCGACGGACCAGTCTCGGTGCATTGACGGTCCTGGTTACATGTGGTTGTGTTATCATTAAATTGGAACCGTTAATTTGTCTGACCCACTAATTTTTGAGTAATCTATTTAAAAAATTTACTGAAAATAAATATCTTTATGCGCATTTTTCAGACAGAATATCAGGAAATGAAGAGAGAAATTTTGAATGGTCTAGAATAAAAGGAAAAAGAACCGTTAACTTGATCGATTGATACTCCAGTTTCTGTGGATCGTAAAACCTGCGCCGTCTGTGTTAATAGGCCCTACTTTCACTGACTCTGTGATTACTTGCATGTTGGAGTGGAAACAGACGGAGACATGTGAAATGCACAACCTTCCAAAAACTCCTAGTGGAATTATGCCATTCCTTGTTGGAGATGTGATGGAGACGCATATACTTCTCCCACTAACATGGCATACTTTCCTGGGATACTCATCCACCCAAATAATCGATTGGTCTATTGATCAGGTGGACCACACGAGTATGAGGAAATGGGTGGCTAAAACAAATCAATTGGTGTTTCATACTCATCATATTTACGTAGCCTACTCGATTATTCTCTGGACCGTATGACTTTTGGAACAGGACATACTCAGTGGGGCCAACGTGATGAACGTCTTGGATTTTATAAAAGAATTCCAAAATGGCACGTATGGAAGAGAAAAATCCCAACCGCGTGAATAGCTGTATATAGTAACAAAGAGATGAGCCAGGCCGCTGAAAGAGATCTGGGCATAGGCTTGACCATGATTTGGGCTGAGGTTGGAAAGCCTGATTACTGAACTTTCTGGGCCCATGCATTATAATTCAGGCCATGATGGACAGTCATGATCATGTTTAAATGAGATGGGCCCGGGCCCAACATGGGCATTCTCTTGCTGTGATCTTCATCTTCATCAATACCTTGCTTATGATCATCCCAGCCATGGTATCATTTGCTATTTGAGCAGGCCTTGGAGGTTTCATGGATTGGCCACTTCCACACTAATTAAAAGGGGAAATTGTATGAGATATAGCTACGAAAGCGACCATACTTTTATAGAATAGAATGTCTGGCAGTTAAGAAACAAATAAATTCTAAATGGATGCATCCAAATAAATTTACGAGTAGCACTAATAGGTAATTTGATGAGAGGAAGTTAATTTGGATGTTCATTCATATACCATGAAAACCAAGATCTAGGTTGGTTAGGAGTTCATTTGTGCAAGTTTAAGGAGCAAGGAGAGAGTTCAAAAGGATATGAATAGACATAGCAAAATAATACCTTAATGATGTATAATTTAATTAAAGTCATAGCTCTTGATAAAGTGGAATGGCATGATAGAATTTTCTGTAGCCAACTCTCAAGTAATTTGGGTAAGGCTTAGATGATGATAACGATGATTGTGTGAGCTATTAACTACTAATTGAACATCTGGCTAAGGGGAGTTTCATTGGTAGCAAGCTATACTATTATGCAAGAGGAATGCAATTAAAATTCACTCAACTTTGTGTTGTCAATGTCTTAAATCTATCTATAACTAGGTCTGTTGATGACATCATGTTTTTAAATTATTTTAGTACATGAGCCTAAAAATGAAGCAGATTCAATGCTTAAGTGGACAACACCATAGAAAACAATGGGTTTACCAGCAGACATCATTATTCTCATTTTGGGTCACTTGAGCTTTGGCTCTGCCCATTTTTTGGATCATGCCGTTAAATGATCTGACATTGTCACCGGGCCATTGCCGCCCCTTTGATACATGTGGAGAGACTTCCCAACGTACATGTGCCTTATACCTTAGAATTCAAATTCAAACCATTCAAATAATGACAGATATTACAGATGGATCCTATACCAAAATCATGATCTTAACTGGCCATTTAGTAGATATTTATTGGACTGTAGAAACGAGTGCAATAAATGGTCCCAAATTCAAATTCAAGATACAAAATATACACTGATCAGAAACCAAAGTTGTACAATGGCCCCCACTCTTTGAATGATTCATACTTGAGATTTGGTGGAAAAGCTCTGTCGGACCAACTTAATGTATGTATTTTATCCACGCTGTACATTCATTTTTCCAGCTCATTTTAAATTATAAGCCCAAAAATGAAACAGACCCAAATCTTAGGTGGACTACACCGTATAAAACATTGGTTATTGAATGCTCACCATTAAAAATACCCTAGGCCCACTGTAATGTTTATTTGTCATCCAATCTATTAATTAGATCACACAGATGAATGGAAAACAAAAATACCAGCTAGATCTAAGACTATTTTTTGGTGGCTAAGAAGTTTTTAATAGTGGGCATTCAATTAACACTTTTTGCTGCGGTGTGGTCCACCTGAGATTTATATCTGACTCATTTCTGGGTTATGATCCAAAATAAGCTGGAAAATGGATGGACGGCGTGGATAAAATATATACATTATGGTGGGGCCCACACAGCTTTTACAGCACCGAATTCGGTACTGGAGGGGTACCTATCGAATCCGATTCTGCTGCCCGTATAAGATGGATTTCTACGGCAAAAACAAGCCGGTCCGTTTATTTTACGACCGTTGCGTTTGAATTTCAAATTCCTTCGCTTCGGAAATAAAGAAAAGAAGAAAAGACGAGAACCCAAGATCAAGAAGAAGAGAAAAAAAAGGGAGAAAGCAGCAGCAGCTATGAAGAGCATTGTACTAACATCATCTTCTACAAGATCGGCGTTCTTCGGAGACCGATCGGAGACAACCCGCGACAGTTGCTACTTTCCGGGCTGCCGAAAAGACATGAATTGCGACTGTGAGATCTGCCAGGCCAGCATCAACGCTACCCTCGATCTCATGCCGTCCGCCCAACAGAGCTCCCTCACGAAGCTCTCCGCCTCGAGGTTGACCCCGGAAAGAACCCCTATTTCCTTCAACTGCCAGATCCCTTCGACGCCTGAGTCTTTCGCCTGCCAGAATCTGACACCCGCTCTCCACTCGACAGCGAAGTCGAGGCCCTCAGAGGAGAAGAAGAGGAGATCTCAGGTTGGCGGGTTTTATTTTTGGAGGTATTTGGTGGGTGTGAGCTTGATCTACGCTGTGGTGGATTTGGGATTTCAGTGGGTGGTTCCTGGGCTTCTGGGGACTGTGGTATCGCCACAGGCAGTCCAGAGGATCGGCGAGGAATCTGGAATGTTAGGAAATTTGAATGAGAGGTTGGGATTTGTGCAAAGAAAGCTGGAGGAGGAGTTGATTCATGGCAAGGTTATGAACTGCAGTGCTGTTGATTCTATCTGGGAAGTGAATCAGGTAGTTTTTCTAAGGATCGTGTTTTTCTTCGCTGCTATTTCAATGCATTGATCAAAATTCTCTGTTTCTTTGTAAATTGTAGTTAGTTGCTTGCTTCTTCTCTGTAATGAATCTTGCTTTCCTGCCCTCAAATGGGTGGATAGAGTATACACAACGAGCCTTCTGTGCATTTTCCTCCCATTTCCTATACTCCAGGGGCCCAGGGCCCTCCATGTGCTGGATCAAGTTTACAAATTTGAGGAAAAATAATACATGGGACCCAAATCTTTGTCCTGTACATGACCAATTTCACTTCTGGAAAGTGGGGTCCTTGCTGTTGGATCACTGGTCTGTTGTGCCTCACTGAAAGAAGGTCTATTGGTGGCTAGATCTTTCAATGTGGGATATTTTAGGGAATTGTCATTCCAGGTGGGACATAATAGAGCAATGGTCTGGATTACAGAACATGGGACTCATGTTGGGGAAGCCGTGGAAGCAAACCCCAAATTCGGATCAAATAGTCGAAAGATAAATGCAAGCAAGAAAACACAAATGCAAAGAACACATGAGTTTTTATGTGGAAAAACCCTTGCGTGAAAAAGCCATGGCACAAAGCGATGGTGAATTACTATGAAAATGAGTATACAAGAGATTAGTAGAACTTACAATGTCGAACACCCTCATTTTCTCCTCTCCAAACCCTAGAAACCTTTAAGCCACGATTAGAATCACTAGGACGCCCTAACCCCGCATTACACCCCCATATATATAGTGTCGCACCGGGAATAGCAAACAATCTGCGCAATTCTGTAAAATCGCACGCGTCATTGATCAAAGCATCGATTGATCGACACCGATCGATCAAGTCAGCATGTTCGAGCGATCGAATACACCCAAAAGTGTCCAGAGAATTTAAAGGTATTTTTCGAATTATGTCGATCGATCAACCCAAGAGTTCGATTGATCGAGACTGTCCAAAACTATCTAGAGACCAATTTGCATAATTCGGAGTTCACTCGATGGATCAACCATCGAACCCCTATTTCATGTACAAATTTAAGACATCTCGTAACAATCTCCACCATGGCTTCAATCTTCATTCATGAACTATAGTTCCAAGTTTTATCTCTAATCGCCTCCATTATTACTTCACCGCCGTTCTCGCCTTTCATGCACACTCCGTCTTCATCAAGCTTTCGCCATACCTAGAGAAGTCGAATAAAATCAGAACTTCTTTGTGGGAATCGCCTTTGTAAGCATGTCCGCCGGATTGACGCTCGTATGGATCTTCTCAAGAGTCACGCCGGTAGACGAGTTATAGTTGAAGACGGAAAAGCACCCTTCTCCGCATGCAATTGGTTGGATTACAAAGGTCGGCAAAACCAAGGTAACTAAACAATGCTTAGTTCCATTTTTCGCAGACGAACATTATAAAGATGAAGTTGTGTGTGATGTAGTCTTCATGGAAGCATGCCATATGATATTTGGATGAACATGGTAATATGATGTTGAGTCCATCAATAAAGGAGGTAGACCATCATCTATATCTTCTTCAAAAATGGGAAAGAGATTACGAACCGACCTGGAGCTTCCCAAGTGGAGGGGCAGTCTTTCCTTCTGATGATTGGTGTAGAGCCTATGCTTAGTCCAGAAAAATTAACACCATTGAAGAGAGAACTTGAGTTTTGGTAGGTCTAGACATGTCTTTTTTTTTTTTTTATATATAGTAATTTTTACTATTTCAGGAAAGAGTCTTGTTTCGAGTCAATAAGAATCTAGGGTTTCTTTTTCTTATATATAAGGCCATCAGATATGTTGTAAGTAGCACTCACATCAGTAATATTACTTTTATTTCTCATTTTTTTAGAGATCTCGATCTCCTTGTGGATTTAGGGTTTTTCTTGAGAAGAAGACGATGATCTCCTCTTTATCCATGGACCCGCTATGTTACATTTGTACACAAAAACACTGTCAAGGCTGCATTGGTTCATGGTCTTTTCAGGAGAGGAGAAAAATAATTTGTCATTTTTGAATTTTTACAATAAAAATTTCAAAAATCTTAATTGTTGCTCTTTCCTGTTGTATTAGAAAGAAGAGCCCTTCTCAGCAAAATAGGTCTTGTTTCAAGATTTTTGAAATTTTTACTAAGATTAGAAATCTCAAGCGCAGCCTAAAATCGCTAATATCTTTTTTGAGAAAACTCTTTAAATAGGTAATTGTTTAGTTTACTCTATGGAAAATGGCTAATTAAAAGACTTTTGTAATTTGTTGCAGGATGGCTTTCTTATCCATTCACGTTGTGTACTATACAAGTCAAGTGCAGTAGAAGTGAGTGTTTGGGGATGGCCTTTGCAGACTGCTGGACTACTTGTGACTGGGTTTTCTTCCCGATCACTCACCATGTTATCTGGAAGAGTTACAGAGGTATATCAATATTTGATAATTATTTCAATGGCAGACTCATTCTTCAGTTTCTTCGTAAAAATGGCATGCATTTCAGTGACATGTCTGATTCACGTTATGATAAAAGCAGCATTTACAATGCTCGGGCTGAAAGTTTGTACAATATTGTTTGGGCTGTTGGTTTGTACAAATGGGGTCCATGATTCAATGACCCAAACCTTTTATTATTAAAGCTCTACTACATATGAAGAATCTCCTCATTGATTGAGAAAGAAAATAAAACAATGGTTCACATTCAACTGCAAAAAAAAATGACCAACTAAATTCTATAGCTAGGATCTTGTAAACAAGAGCCAATATTGTGGAATGTATGGCACGCACTGTGACAATAGTGCTTCATCAGTAAATACTCGAAGTACCAAATGCTCGAAGTAACTTGATTTGGGTGTTCCAACTTTGCAGCTGATGATTGAAACCCGTTCAAGCTGTCCCAAATGCTAAAGTACCAAATTTTCGAGCAGTTGGGTTTCTCACAGATTTCTTGCTAGAGTGTGACAGGTGGATTTCTACTAACTACAATCAACCTTCTTTTTCTTCACTAGTGGTCGAGTGGAAAGATTGGATTCTCGATTCGGAATGCAAACAGTTCTTGGATCCATGGAAAATGGAGCACATCCGCCCTTCAACTAGACCCCAATACGTGGATTCTTGAATACCGACAAAGCGCACTTCTTCAGAATTCAAGACCGATTGCAGCAGCTCTAGAGTTGCTGAAATTCAGAGTTTCAAGAGCGGTCCAAGGGCTGAAGCAGGAGTTTTGGCTTACTCCCTATCAGTATTACAAAGACCCGAAAGAAGGAGAAGATGCTTTCAAATACCCCACATAGTACTTTTCAAAAACATCAAAGCCGAGGGAACTGTTTCTTTTGCTTTGGTGTTGCTTGCATTTTCTTGATTACTTTTCCAGATGTAATCTCACTCCTTGTGAAACTAATTCAAAACTAAAGGAATTTCCATCAAGTTTGTTGGTTGCCATTGTCATCATCGTCATCTTCTTCTTCTTCTTTTTCTGTCTTTTTTGTCTTGTTTGATACTCTGGCAGTGTTCAAATTGTGTACACAAGGCATAGATTAACTCAAATTAAACTGTGTAAATTTTGGGACCCACTTGTAGATAAGGGTAGGTTATCCAAAAGTCAGATTGATGGAATGATCCTAGCATCTGATCATGGATATTTTTTCTTCAATTTTACTATACATTAATTACCACCAATCGGTTAGCTAGGAAACTAAAACAGTGTTGTTTTCAGTTTATGAACTGTCTAAATAGGGGCAGATGATTTAGACGGTTCAATTTAAGTGCATGCCATGTGTGCAATTTCTTGGTTCCCATATAGTAACCACCACATTCTGCTTGAGAATCAACTTTTTTCACCTGAATTGAATAATCAACTTCTAATGAACTTGTATTTATTTTTTTACAGTTCTCAGATTTTCAACAATCAGTTCATTCATTTAGTGAGCCCCCACCATGGATGAGCATGTACCGAAAATATCTCAAAACAAACAAATCCTAGCAACAATCTGTTCAGATGGGTCATTGGTATAACCACTATAAGCAGGCCAGAAATCAGATGAATATGATAGTCTGGTGTCAGTTTTCTGCAGTGTCAACATCCATAAGAGTAGGGAACATCTGATTAACAATTTGGATGACCAAAAAAGTGAGCCCCACCAAAATGCAGGAAGAGCATTGCATTTTGGTTGGAATGGGATGGGTCAACTTGACAATAATGGGTTTGGGTCCAAAAGGAATGAGCCTAAATACTCTCAAAATTCACTCAACCCAACTCAAACCCAATTTTTAAACAGTATCAATTCGGGTCATACTAAAATGAACTCGACCTGGACTCCACCCACACCCAAAAAGATAGTTAAACACATGGGTTTTTTGTTTGGGCCAGACTATAACAATAGTTCATCCATCCGCTATTGAAACAATGTGGACTATGCAAATCATGTGCCCATCCTTAAAGAAGATACCAAAAATCACTCTAGAAGGACTACATCAACCATCTTATTTTTCTCATTGAATCTAGTAATTTTGTTCTTTATCATCGAACTTAATACTTAGAGCTGGGCACAGGACGACTCGACTCTCCTAACTCGACTCATCTGACTTGTTCGGATGGAATGGGTGAGTTGGTCCGAACCAAGTAGGCTTCGCCCAATCCAAACTCAAACCGAGTCGAGTTCGAGTTACCCAATAACTTAATCTAACTTGACCCAAAACTCGATCCGTTCAAACTTGACTCGATCCGAAACCAACTCACATATATAATAATAATAATAATAAATCCTAATTTTAAAGTATCTCTAACCCTATATGCCGTACCTGACCCACCTCGACCCGATCCTAAACTCTCTCTTCCTCCCTCATCATCCTCCTCTTCCAATCTCGACAACCACCCACCATCATCACCACGCTCATCTCTTTATCTCCTCTTTACTCCCTCCCACAATCCTCTTCCAAGCCTAACAACCACCCACCACCATCACCACCACCCTCATCTTCTAAGCTCGACAACCACCCCCCACCCTCCTCTCCACTCCCTTCATCCCTCATCTCTCGATTTGAATCGGTGCCAACTCGAACGACTCGGTACTTTTTACCTGGTCGAACTCGGTCTGGATTAGTCCAGGCCAGACACGAATTCGGATCGGTTCAGGCATGCCGGACTCGGTACCGAGTCGAGTTCAGGTCAGGCCTATTTCAAAATTGGATCGAGTCAGGTCAGCCCTAACTCGGTCCAACTCGACTCAATGCCCAGCTCTATTAATACTTATCACTAATCAGATAGTTTGGAACATTATTTATGTAAAAATTTAATTGTAATTTTATATCCATCTTTGACTCAATAAAAACCCAACCCTCATGATAAATGGGTCGAGTTCAAGTTCTCTCGTGTACAAACTCAACCCATTTAATAAATGGTTGGGTCGACTCAAAGTCTCGACCCGGCTGGACAAAGGCAGCAAAGAATAGTAAATACAAATAGTAAGAATAGTAAGGAATATTTAAATTAGATATCTTTCTCACTAGTCTTATAAAATGATAAATCAACCAGCTAATGATTGCACAGAAGGCTGGTTCAGTACGCCACCGTCGAATGGCACATGGCACGTGAGCAATCCAGGCCATTCATTAGGTAGTTCGCTCAACCATAACATATACCAAATATCCTTGTAGTAAAATAATCAAGCAAGCTGCACGTCCATTTATTTTGGATTCGGTACCCCACCTACAAGTGTTCCACATTGGCCAGTGTGCCTGCATTTGGATATAAACCTCTGAAAAATAAACCCGTCCCTGATGATCCTAACCATCCAATTACCGTATGGGCCGTTGTGTAATGGTCCACTTTCAAGCCATCTCATTTTAATGTGTGCTGTTAGAAAAAGTGAGTTAGGTACAGTTGAGATGGACTGAAATTGTATGCAACACCGGATTTACGGAGGCACACTTAAAAGGACCTATGATCTTTGGGCCCACCACATTGTATGGGTGAAATCTACTCCGTTCATCGGGTGATAACCCTCATTTCACCGTACGATAAAATTATTACAGTGATGAAAAAATTCAAATGGGCCACACCAATGGGAACAATTTATAATTGAACCAAAACCGTAAGTTCCCCTGTTGTGGCTCACCTGAGTTCTGGATCAGGCTGGTTTTTGTATCATCCCTTCATCCCGATAAATCACACGTGATGAAACGGGTTTGATGAAAGATACACAACATGGTTGTCCCACACACAAACCTATGGTTGGTGTCCCATTCACATTGTTCCCTGTAGTGTGGCCCACCTGAGTTTTCAGTCTAAGCGAATTTTGTTCTGAGAGCCAAGCATCGAGCACTGCACCTGATGGATGGAGTGGATTTCACATATAGAAGATGACGGCTCCAAATAGCTCTGGTGTTTAAGGGGCTTGGCAAAACATATGTTGTAGGGGATTCTGGTCCGTTGGAGATGAGAAAGGAAGATCCGGTAGGTTGAAAGTGTGTCCCGGAGTTCACCAACCCTAACTGCTTTGTGCCTCACTTCACACGTGAAATGGGGCACGTGTTTGGGACATTGTGTAGATTTAATCATCAAGCGGACCCTGCCTAGCATTTGTGGAATGGAGAGATGTTGTCTCTTAATTCGACGGTCAGGATCTCTTTCCACAACCCCCCACTTTCTTTGGCCTACACGTGTCCTCCACACTATCGTTTTTTAGGAGCCGTTTGGATGATGGTAAATGATTTAAGTTGTAAATCATTTACATTGGTTGGATAGCATGTAAATGGCTTTTATCATGTAATTGATTTGTCACACCGGATATAGTTTAGAGAAGTAATTCATTAAATAACATTTAAATTGCATGTAAGAGTGGATTTAAAGTGGATAGTTGGGTTAAGCCTATTTTACTAAAGCTTAGGGTTAATACTCACATAAAACCAAGCAGTGGGTGAGCTATAGAAGTGAGTCTATGAATTCAAATACGCTTTTATAATGCCAAACAACTAAATAGCCCAATTTGGGGGGGTTGATGAGAAGTTTCTATTTCTTTTTTATAATCCAACCTTTAAAAAAATAGTTGTTGGAGGCTTCTTGCTAGTAAATCATTTGAAATAGCATCTTCTTGATAGCAAATGAAAAGGGAACAAGCATTTTAGGGCATCCAAACGCAAGTTGTAAATGATTTAATAGTAAATTATTTTAAAAACCAAGGTGATTTTGGTATTTAAAAAAATTGGAAGGGCATTGATTGAAGGCTGAGAACACATATGATCTCTCATGTATAAGTGAGGTGTTTCTACCTAAGGAATTAGATTATGTTTTTGTCTGATGAGGTGTTTCTCCTCTTGCCATTATGGGTTTTAGTTAGAAAGTTGATATAACCGTCTGGTGTTGTTTGAAATATATACAGTTCTACAACAACATTTTCTGCTAAAATGACCTTCATTTAAGACTAAACTAGAATAGAGAGAGGGCTTTTGTGCCCACTAGGACGAAGCTAGGTGTGGCCTACCATGGTGATGTAGAGCGGGTCGCGGACAGTTTCATGGCCAAGCTGGATCAAAAAAGGCCCGGTCGATGACAGAAGTGATCCGGATCGTCAGACCTTAGATTGGGCGTATCTTGCAATCCAGAATGAGTTACCTGACGTAAAATATATGATCTTGGGGTAGAACGAGCTACTTTAGCCAACCAACCCTGCTATGCCGGGTTATGACACCCGAAATTGTGAAAAATCCCTAGATCGACGGTCGCTTCCCTGTTTTAATTTCGTTTTTACTATAAATAGTAAGTTTTAGTTTGATTATAACTCTTCATTCGCCGAACTTTAGGGTTTGCGCCCAACATGAAAAGAGCTTAGAATAATTAGGAGAACGGTTTGGTGAAGCCAAATAGGACACTTACTATTTTTGGCCGAAAACCTTGCGCACTAGTAGACATCACGGCCGTCTATAAATAGTAAGTTTACTATTTATAGTAAGTCACGATTTCTAGGAGTTTTAGTTGTAGTTTGATTCTGATTTCTTTCCCATTGCTTGGTACTCCTATTTAAAAGGTTGTGAACTCGTTTTTAAGGATCAATTAATCAATTTCGAATTTTTTAGAATTTATTTCCATTTTCTGTTTTCTTTCCTCGTGGATTCGAGAAGTCTCTGTGAGGAGTCCAGAGAAGCTCCGTGGATTCGGAGTAGTTATCCTCATCATGTTCATCCCTGCGTCACATGGTGTTTGTAAGAAATCCATGTTAAAATCAGCTGTCAAAATGGATGGACAGCGTGAATATACAAAATATATTTCATTTAGAGGCCTATTTAATCTCAACTCATTTCATTTACATGAACTTGTTCTCATCCACCCTCGAGCCTATTTACCTAATTTTACTCCAAATTCCTCTCATTTATCTTAATTTACCTCCATTTACTCCCAATTTCTCTTATATACTTTAACTTATCTCTACTCACCTCCATTTACTCCAAATTCCTCCAATTTACCTTAATTTACTTCAATTTACCTCCAATTCTAATTCAATTGACTCCCGGTTCCTCCCATTAATCTTAATTTACTCCCATGCAAACAACTTATAAATCAATGGTTAAAAAACATTGGGATGTCACATGTGTTCCTATGAATGTATTGAAAAATTCCAATGCATTCCAATTCTTCTCATTTACTCCCTGTTGGGAGAGTTATACATTTGTGTCTCAATAAAACCATTCACTATTTCTTGAAGCTCGATCTCTCCCCCAAATGAACCATATAGCCAAGAGAAACTATGAACCATAATAGAAGAGCTTGCCCCACCCATGAGTAAATATTTCGTAGTAGCCTCATTAGACCGTACATCTCTCTTGGTATATTCAAATAATAGGTAGGAGCATAAACTGAAACATTCTAGAGCTATAAAGATAGTTATTGAATTGTTAGCATGCAACAAGCCTTAATACTAGTTTGTTGGGTGTGGAAACAACCTTAGCTAAGAATCAAACGAGCAATAGAGAGCGAAAATTTCAAGCAAACATAGAAAACACACGAGATTTTTACGTGAAAAACTTCCGCGGAAAAAACCTACAGAACAAAGCGACGAACAATCCGCTATAATCAGAAGAAGGTTACAAAAGATGAAACAAATTACAGTAAAAACCCTAGCTTCCCCTAAAAAACCCTCTTTGTCTCTCGAGCTCTCTCTCTCTCTCTCGCATTAAGGTCTAACCCTAATCACGATTACAAGGATCTTTGTACATTCTCGTACTTGTTTAGAAAATAAAACCCACACTTACACATTCCGTCGGTCTAACCGATTGGACCTTCAATCGGATCGGATGGAATTAATTCACACACATTCAGTCGAACTAAAAACATGCAAAAGTGGACAACATGCAATCTAAGAATCCACCCCTAATTTGGTTGAATTGAATGGGATAGCGATTGAACCAAGACAAGACTTCTCTACACTAAATTAAAGGCACTCAATCAAAAATTTCCACCGTAGCTTTAATCCTCCGACTCCACTGCTCCAAGATGTTATCATCATCTCTAATTATCTTCAAAGCAACAACATCATCACTTCATGTACACTCCATCTTCATTTCTTCTTTGCCAAGCCTAGAGAAGTCGAACATAACTTGAACTTTTCTATAGGAATAATCTTCATAAGTATGTTCGCTGGATTCTCGCTAGTGTGAATCTTCTTAAGAGTGATACCTTATTCATCTAACATCTTATAGATAAAATGATAACGAACATTAATGTGTTTAGTCTGAGAATGATACACCGAGTTCTTTTCCAAATTGATTGTGCTCTCACTGTTACAAATGCGCAGGCATGACTTCTTGCTAAAGCACCAACTCATTCATCATCCCTTTTAACTAAACAACTTCCTTAAATGCTTCCATCATTGCCATGTATTCAGCTTCAATCATGGAAAGTGTAATCACAGATTGAAGCTTCGACATCGAAATAATAGTTATACTCGCTAACACAAAAGAGTAACTGAAAATCAACATTCAATTATTCACATTACCTGCATAATCCGCATTCATATAACTTAAAAGTTTCTCATTAGAATTTTTAAAAGCCAAGACGTAGTCCATTGTACCTCATACGTATTGAAATAATTATTTCATTGCTTCCCAATGTTGCTTGTCGAGGTTTAACATATATCTGTTTACAAACCAACTGCATGTGAAATATCAGGTTTAGTACAAACCATGACATACATAAGACTGCCAACTGTGCTTGAGTAAGGCACACGAAACATATACCGCTTTTCTTCATTTAGCATAAGATATAGCTTTGAAGAAATCTGAAAGTGAGTAGTGCGGGGAGTGCTAATCAATTTTATTTTATTTTTTTATTATTATTTTTTTTTAAGTCTAAACTTAGACTAGACCTTTTAAAAATATTCCTCCCGAGACAACTATAACTTATTCATTTTTTCGTCTTTGTATATATCAATGTTGAGAATCTTCTTTATTATCATCTTATTTTTCATATCAAATGTACTAGATAACCGAACTTTCAATATGTTGATTTCAGATATTTACTCACATCTAAACACAATTGAATAAGTCATTTATATATTCCGAATGTCGGGAATTGTTCTGCGAAATCACATAGAAATGGATCTAGGATAACAATCCAAGAGTACCAAGCAAATACAATATAACACAAAGATTTAACGTGGAAAACTCTTTCGGGAAAAAACTACGGCACAAAGCGACAGATCTTTACTATGAAAACAGAAATTACAAAGAGAAAGGACTTACTCGATTTGAACAACCTCGAATCTCACCCTTACTACACCCTTTGCAAACTCTAAAACCCTTTTAGAAACTCTTTGAATACTTTTAGAAAGCCTTAGAATTTCCTTAGAATGGCCCTAGGAACTCCTATTTATAGTTTAGAAAACTTAGCTTTCGCACCGATTTGTAATAGTCTGGAAACCGCCTCAAATTTATGCAATCCGCACGCAGTCTGCATAACCTTCGACTAGTCGAACTAGAGCTCGGGTTAGTCAAAGGTCACTTTGAATTTCTCAGAAGTTTCAAAACACATTGTTGCTGGACTTTCAACCGAACTTTCTCGGGCTAATTGAATTTCCTCAAATTTAAGACATCGGTTAACAACACCAAATTCATTTACCTCTAATTCCATTTTTCATTTATCTATGTTTACAAGCTCCCAAATGAGCTCTAATTGACAACTTAGAATTCAGACCGTGCAACTACTTGGAATTTATTTGCTCAGTACTACCCTCCCTATACCTTGCGCCCCTCATTTCCCCTCCTCCACATCGTCTCTCTCTATGCGTGCAATGGAACAGTTTCTACGACTGTAATCAATCATTCATTGATCTAAACTGTTTGTGCTATATATAGGCTCCAGTTTCTACATATGGGCCTAATATTTGTGTGTTTTAAATAGTTGATACTATGGGCCCACTCTGGATGTCCCATGCACGGAAAATCTTTTAGATGGGAAAATCGGAACCTTTCAACTGCTAGCCAGTAAATGGATGGCTATCATTTTCTAGAGGTGGGACTGATGTTTCATTGATTTTTCTTTTTAACAGATGCACCCAAAATCTCTCAGGTGGCAAAATCAGAACCAGTCTTCGTTTTGCCTATGTGATCCAATCCATCCAACAATGTTGCCCCATCATGAAAATAGGATGGCCCAAAAACTGTGGCGATCCAATCATTAGGTGGTCCATACATACACTACAGTGAGCCCCACACCCTAAGTAGTAGCATCTGCTTGAAATGCACCAATGCACTCAAAGCACTATAAGTTACAGTGCTGTTAGTTGAATTGGTTCACTTGGACAATCCATTCGTTCAATCTGAACCGTTTATTGAATAAAAAACACACATTTTATAAAATACCTTGAAAAATCTCACGAATCTGAAGATCCAACCCTTACCTTGGGTGTGTACTAACAAGCTAACCCAAAAAAAAAAAAAAAAAAGAAAAAAAAAAGAAAAAGAAAAAAAGAAACGGATTGGCTACTCCCCCTGCCACCAGCCAATGTCTGGTGGTCGGTGCTCTGTGGGACCCACCATGATGTATGTGTTTCATCCATGCCATCTATCTATTTTTCTAGATCATTTTATGATATGAGACCAAAAATGAGGTATATCCAAATCTCAAGTGGACCACATTACAGGAAACAGCGTTGAATGAACGTTGACCATTAAAACTTTTTTAAGGCCATAAAAGTTTTGGATCAACCTGATCCTTGTTTTTTTACCTTTATCTGGGACTTTATTACCTAATAAACAGATTGGATGTCAAATAAATAGTACAGTTGGCCTTAGGAGGATTTTAATGGTGGATATCCAATCACTATTGTTTTCCTGTGGTGTGGTCCGCCTGATTTTTATATCCCTCTCATTTTTGGAATCAATTCCTAACATAATCTTTGAAAATGGATGAACGGAATGGAAGAAACACATACATCATGGTGGGGCCCACAGGGCACCGACCATCAGCCACCGGGCTGGTGGCAGGGGGAGTAGCCAATCCGTTCTCTTTTTTATAATACCTCGTATTTGAATAATGTGGGGCCCTTGTATGGTCTAACTAACCTTGCAAACTGATTAGCTGATCTGATAGTTGGCCAACCCACAAACCTCTCTTGTCCATTTGTTTGTTCCTTTAACAACTCAACCTCTTATAAATCACAATCCAACTTCTGTTACAGCCATCCATCACTTGCCTGAAATCTGACCCACAAGCTCTTCAATTTTCCCACTTCTCTGACCACAGACCGGAACATCCAATGGCTGTGAGGAGTATGGAGATGGGTCTGGTGGGGGTCCTCATGACCATGTTGTGGGCTGGAGCAGCAGCTCAGCTGAGCTGCACCCCAACGATCATGAGCCTCTCTCCATGCCTAAACTACATTACAGGGAATTCATCAGCCCCATCACCATCATGCTGCTCCCAGCTCGCCAGTGTAGTTAGATCCCAGGCCCAGTGTTTATGCGTGTTGTTCAAAGGCAGCAGCTCGTCGATGGGGTTCAACTTCAACCAGACTCTAGCTCTAGCTCTTCCTGGTGCTTGCAATGTCCAGACTCCACCCATTAGTCAGTGCAATGGTAATTATAAGATAATGCTTCAATAGAAAAATGCTTGAGGACTAATGTTTCAATGATCTAAACCGTTTATGTGATGGGGCTCACAAAGGAGGAGGAACCCAAATCAGTCACATAGAAATGTTTCAACCCTTTGATAAATATAGACTATTTTTCATTTGTTATGTGTAGCTGCTAGTGGACCTGTAACCTCTCCTGGGGACTCTCCGGCAGAAGCACCGGTGGAAGCACCGACTTCTCCACCTACATCGGCTACAGCCACTGCACCAGTGACACCGCCGCCTTCAGTGCCGATCACCCCTTCTACTAAGCCATCAGCTCCGGCGGTTCCATCTCAAACACCACCGTCGGCACCATCAAATCCAAGTAATAATTCCTTCCTTAAAAGTACATATATATAGGATTCAATTGTCAAGCCAACCTATTCATTAAAATGAAAAAGAAAAGAACCGTGCTAGCATGACTACAACCCCACACCACATGGACTTGGGTTCCATACCGTACTTCTCGTGCATTGCATCATGAAAATCAGAAATTGGGTTGGCCCAAAACTCAGGAAAGCCACACCATAAAGAAGAGTGGGAATGGAATGCCTACCATTTGTTTTGTGTTGCCCACCAAATTGCTAAAAGAACGAATAACCATATAGCTGGCGAACATATGTATAATCAAGAAAGAGTTCTCCTCATTGTTTGGTTATTTCAGTTCGTAAAAGCGGGGTCTTATTTCGAGATCAAAATATTTGATGTCATAGCCCTATCTTCAGGTGTGCCAATGTACTAAAATTCTCGACCTTCAGTTAGAATCCAATTTGAGAAATTGAACCATGGTCTTTGTATGAACTGAAAAACCCAAACAATACCACCACCTAACTTCTTTAGTTCTTTTGTTGTTTACTTTGTTCATCTTCTTCTTCAGAATTTGATGTTGTGGTGTTGATGGTCGTGCAGGAAACGGATCTAAGACGGTCCCATCTACTAGTGGGGGGAGTTCGTTGGATGCAAGTTGTACAACATTTCTCATTGTATTTTTCCTTGGATTTGCATCATATGCTTCATATGGTGGTGCTATCTACTGAGCTCATTGTTTCATTGCTCACCCATGTCTTTCTTTACATTTACATTGAATGTATCATCAGTGTTCTACTCCTTTTGAGATTGGTGTTTTTGGAGGCCTCCTTCTGAGGTTGTCCTGTGTTGTTTGTAGCAAAGAGGATTCTCTTCTCTTTCATTTTTTGTAATAAACATGATTTCATTTAAACTGTGTTTGGGTTGGGGTAATCCATGGAAAATCACCCAAATGGAAAATGGTCTCCCTTTTGCAATGTCTAAGCATGCATGTTTGGATACATACAAATACGATTCCTCAAATGTAGTCAATCTTAGAAATGTTTTAGTCCCATCTAAAGGGTAGCAATGAGCTTCAAATGCATGGCCTGATTAAACCTTTGGTTGGGCTTAGGCTCAAGGCATTCGGCTCCACCCATACCCATTTCAATCTTCGGACAGGCAATCCATCCATCTTGAATGCAGACCATCATGTGGATAGATTAGAAACATTCAAGAGAGTGGCACATGAATCTGATGGTTAAAGTTAAAAATAAAATAAAATCTGATGGTTAAAAATAAATTTCCCACTTATATGGAAAGATGGTTGTCAGCCCCTTATCATGGGACCTAACTAACCACTGAGAAGCTCCACCTGACCGTTGAAATTAATACATTCTGGTGGGGCTCACCTGATGGACGGATCGGATGGCAGTGGACGTACAGCACACTGGCCCCAAGAAGGCTTCTAAGGTGGTGGGGCCCACCTGAGTTTTGATTTGGGAGGCAACCTCACTGTAACCTTAAGGTCTGTGGGGCCCACTGAGACGTCCGTGTGGGATCTATTCCGTCCATTCATTTGGAGTTTTCGATCCACCCTATATCGTAAAATGAGCTGGCGAAACGGATGGACGGACTAGATGTGACACGGTGATCTCGCTGGAGCCGACAGAGCTTAGATCCCGTCCGTTGATTTTCCCTCTCGCCTGCTTTATATAAACCTCTACAGTGTATTTTCTGAGATGAACTCCACCTGAAACAAACAAGATTCAAGAAACCCAAGTTAGCCATCTCATCTTCCTATTCTCCTGGTTGAAGATGGAGGGGCATTTTCGTAAAAGAATCCATCTTCTTCTTCTGGCGACGGTGGTGGTGGTGATGATGGCGGAGGGGGTGAGTGGAGGAGGAGGATACTGCAAATCGGAGCTGCTGGCACTCTCTCCGTGCCTGCCTTACGTGGCATCAGCACCGAACAACGTATCGTCCTCAGTCTCTCCTCTGTGCTGCGGTCCTGTCCTCGGGCTTGGGTCGTCCTGGGCTTGTCTGTGTCACCTCCTCCAACAGCCCTCACTCCTGGGTTTCCCTCTCAACACCAGCCGCATCCTCTCTCTCCCTTCTCTCTGTCAGAAGAACGAGCAACATCTCTTCAATGCAACCTCCTTCTGCCAAGGTTCCAATCCTACACCCTCTCTCTCTCTCTCTCGCTGATGCTATCGTGCGCCCTCTCCCTCCTCCTCCTCCTTCCTCCCCTGTCTCTCTTTACCTGCCTTTTCGGATCTTGCTAACGTGCGCATCTCGAGTCACGATACCATTATTTGGGATCGGGAGTCGGATCATCGGGTTGGAGTCTAGGTGGTATCCGTTATTTCTTCTTCTATGTTGCTTTCTTTCTTCTTTTATATTTGCTTTTTGGGAACTTGCTAACTTGAACCGACAGCGTCACGATCGGTTTGGCGTCCTTTCTTGTTTTCCTTCCTTTTTCCGTGGTAGCAGATGTTATCGTGCGCCTCTCTCGCGAGAGCATTTTGGCGCCAATCGGGAGGTCTCTATCTCTCCTCTTCCTCTCTCGTGTGTGCGCTAACATGCGCCGCCCTGGATACGAGTGCTCACAACTATCCAGACCGTCCATTTGTGAGTGCCTACTGTGGATGGAGCGTATGTCTAAAATCTTACCGATCAAGCAATCCTAACCGTCCAAGTTATGTCCATCGAAGAGATGGTTAGACGTAAGATAGTGAATGGTTCCAATTTGTAAGGTCAAAATCAGATGGCCACTGTCATTTTCTCAACGTGAGTTTCCGATTACATTCCATCTGCGGTTGCGCTCTGGAATAGTCGCGCGTGCCTCTTGCATGCTAGCCGGTTCCACCATCTATTTAGTATTTAGTTATTTACCACGCATGTAAGACGGGCCGGGCCTGGCTTCGATCCGGATTTCGAAACGGGCCTGTGTTCAAATTTGCCCTTTTGCCTGGCCCAAGCCCGGCCCTACAGGGTATGAAACAAAAAGCTCCGTGGGCCCATAAGTGTGACACTTAGATTTTATAAAATTAAGCTTGCAAAGCTTATGAGCAATATAGATGTCTGACCCATGCCCCTATTATAGGTGGGCATCGAGTCGAGTTAGACCGGATTAGGTTCAACTCGACTCAATATAGTTTTTGCAAGACCCAAACTTGATCCAATTCGGGACCGAGTCCAATAGGGCCGACTCAATCTGAACCGATTTCTTGCTGCCCTGACTCGAGCCGAGTCCGACTCAGTCAGGAAAACCGAGTCGGATCGAATTGAGTTTGTCCAGTTAAATCGGACTGTGTTGAGTCAAGCCGAACCGGAGACTCTGGTGCTAAGAAGGAAACATGAGGGAAATTAGGAGAGAAAGAGAGAGAAAGGAGGAGAGAAAGAAGGAGAGGAGGAAAATTGGGAGAGAAAGGAGGAGAGAAAGAATGAGAGAAGGAGAGGAAGTCATTTGGGGCTGCGGTGCCGCATAAGTTTATTTGGCAGCGCCGGCTTGGATAAGATTAGGGTTCGGGTAGAAGGGTAAAAGGTTTTTTTTTTTTTTTTTTTTTTTAAAAGTAAAATCTGACTTTGTACTATATGATTCGAGTCCGGATCAGATCGGACCGGACCAAATCGGATTCTAGATCGGATTGAGTTGCTACATGACCCGAACTCGACTCGGTTTGGCGTCGGATCTGAGTGGGTCTACTCGATCCGACCTGACCCTAGCTTTAGGTTCGGGCCGGATTGGATCCGACCGGTTCGGTCAAGTTGGATTCAACGAATTGGGTCGGATCCTGCCCACCTCTAGCCCCATAAAGTGTTTTGTTGCAAATCTCCTTGGCATTATTTCGTCCAAAATCCAACATCATAACTATCTAACAATCCAATGGACGGTTAAGATTTGGTTTCAGTTTCATGTTACACTCCTAGATCTTACCATTTTTCTTCCTTCTTGGGTGTATTTGACCATTGATCTTTTACCACAGTAGGACCCAACCATTGATCATCCATCACTGCTAGATCCAACGTTAATCCGTCAGCATTTATCTTTAATCTGGGCTTGATAATAACTGGTTAAACTGACCGTCGATCATTGTTTATTTTGTTTATCTTATCAGGGCATCTGACTACTGCACCACCACCGCTGCAAAGTCCCACAGGTATCTCCTCAGCTTTCTATTACTATTATACATTGCTAATTATTATAAGAGAATGCTCCAGTGCTCCTAGTTCCATTTGGGCACTTAAACTGTCTAATCCATCATTAAATCACAGTAGAAGATCCCAATCCTTCAATGATCTTTTAAAAATTTTCACAATAGAAGATTGCAACCCTTCAATGATGGATGGTCTAGATAGTTACCTACCCATACAGAGCTCCGACACATATTTGTACGCCCATCCAAATAGTGGGGCATATCACGGATGAAGCATGGCCATAAACTTACACTGTCTGAATGATTCAAGTCATCAAAGGTGATGGGATATCCAAGGTTCTGCACCAATGCATGCACATCATCATCATTCATCGTACCCTTTTTAATTTATTTATTTATTATTTTTTTTTGTGGTCCAGGCTCTGAATCTCCTGCTACACTGGGGAGAAATACCAGCCCTACCTCACAGTTGGAACCGGGGGTGGATTCATCATCAGTACCATCGACGATAAAGCCCGGGGCCCACAACAAGAGTGGGAGTGGAGGATGCCTGATCTCACTGGCACGATTGATCATCTATCATATCCTGACTGATGTAATCATCATAGCCCACACCCTTGCTAGCTTTAATCGATTCTTCTGAAATTCTCTCATCATAACTCTACTGTGTCTTGTAATATTACTTGCCCAACATATATGTCTTGCACGAGAAATCAAGTGCCTCTCCATCATTGAGAGGTTGAAATACGATTCGTAAGCAAATGCGCCGTTATTGATGTTGTGAAGGGTGGCAATGTAGTGTATGTAGTAGAGTGATGGACCAGTTTCATTGTCATAGGTGTTCTGGAAAATCAAGAGAGGAAACACTTGAGCGTGGCCATTCATCAAGCCAAATAGCTATTTGATTTATCATTGCATCAATGAATTTTTTTAATTTTAAATCATGTTTTAAAAGTAAAATATATAGCATGATAGCAATCAAAATTTTATCAAATGACTCAAGCGTAGATAATAGGGCTGCAACTTAAACCCAAGTTCTGGTTGTGTTGGGTCAGGTTGTTGAAAAACACCAACCTTATTTAAATTGGAGTTGGGTTTCGGTCGAGCAAATTCATGTATTTGGGTTGAATATTGAGGACCTTGGATTGGGTTGTTGAGATATGGCATAGAAGCACCTTTCTATCAAAGATTGTCTCCAACCTTTCATACCCCCCATGAAATCCTTCTTATAAATAAATCTCTTTCCAAAAGGTGGCACGATTTTTCTGTGGTCTAAAGCGGATCCTGCACAGTGTAATGGCTCTTCTCAATCCTACTGCACAGTATGAAAGAAAACACAAATACTTGATAGCCCTGGGTTGTGTATGCATGAATGAGAGTTTTATACCAACTGAACATTGGGCTGGATCTCATGGACATTACTTTGGTTAGGGATCCTCTCACCACCGCAACATGTACTTTCGTAAAGGTTGCTAAATAGATGGCCAAACTGCTTTAGTTCTTAGTTGTAGATGGTTGTTATATTGATCTCTATGTCTACCCCATACTTGGGGTCAAAGGCATTCCGTTTAAATTAAGCTGAAAAAGACTAGTATACTTAACATAATACACAGGTGTTATGATTGGTGTCTGATCATCACTGTTTCCTGTTGTGTGGCCAACTTGAATTTTTCCTATGCAATTTTTTGAGCTCATGTCCTAACTTGAGCGAGTGAAACTGTTGGATGGGATGGATTTCTTACAAACATTGCAGTGGCCCTCAAACCATTTTGTAATAAGCACAATAGTTATGCCACACTCACATTATCAGTGGATGGGATGGCATATAAACGTCACACTGAGCCCAAAAAGGTTCTAATGGTAGGCATCCCCGTCTGAACTGTTTCCTATGGTGTGTCCCATTTGACACCCATGGATCTGATGAGACTAATGGACGGAGAGCATGTCATCCCATCCAATGATAATGTGAGATCTATGTTTGCTTTTGGATGCAGATTGCATGGTCCATTGTGCTGGCTCATTTATGAGCCCAAAATTAAAGCAAATCTGAAGTTTAAGTGGACCGCATCAGTGGAAACAACTGGGATAATGATTTCCACCGCATTGATATTTATTTGTCATTCAAACTGTTCATCAGGTCACAAAAAGCTAACGAAGGAAACACAAATATGGCTAGGTCCCCAACTTGTGCGGTCTCAAGAAGTTTTCACCATAGGCACGGGTTGGGATGGGGTAATAACTTAGTGGGTGACTCACTGATTGTGGGGCCCACTTTAATGTATGTGTTGTATATCCAGCCATTCATCCATTTTGCCAGCTCATTTTAGGGCATGGGCTGAAAATGACAAATTTAAAAATCCGAGTTAGGTCACACCATGGTAATGTTTTTTGCATATCCAAATATCAAGTGGACCACATCCTTAAAAAACATTTAGTGAACAATTGACCTTTTCGCTCCAGTACTATGCCATACAATCATTTGCTCTAAAAGCTAAGCTGGTAGAGGATGGTGTATTAATAGGGGTGTACATGAACCGAGCTAGCTCAGTTAGCTCGCTCGACTCAACTCGAAAAAGCTCGATTCGACTCGGTTCAAAGCTAAGTTCGAGCTGGGGCGAGCTGATTTTTTGTGCTCAAAAATGAGTTCGAGCCGAGTTCGAGCAGGCCCTAGCTCGACTTGACTCAGATCGAATCCAGCTTGAATCTAGCTCAAATTGAACTCGGATCGAACTAGTTTGGTGACTCGGTTGCTTTGCCATTGATGTTGCTCAATGAACATAGCTTATCATGTTTTGGAAAAAGTAACTTAGCTTAATGAAAATATTTTGAAAAAGTTCTAACTTATCATGTCAGGGCAATACCCAACCCAACCAATAAGCAGCTATGTTGATAGCCATGTTACTAATACAAGATTTAGAGCATTAAACAAACTAAAGGCTTCTTATATTATTAAAGATGCAATATATGCAAAGTGTTGGGACTTGCAGAAGCACACAGAACATATGCAAGCAAAGTAATCAAATCACACAAATAAAACAAAAAAGAGAACAATATAAAATTTACGTGGAAAAACCCTTGCAGGAAAAAACTGTGGTACAAAGTGATAACAAATGCACCATAAAAAGCAATATTACAAAAAAAAATAGATAATCTTATCGATTCGAACAATCCTTCAAATCTCATTTGAATCCCTAATTATACCCTTGAACCCTTAAGAATAACTTAAAAACCCCCAATCCTCTCTCTAATCGCAATTACACCCAATATATATACTATCCAATTGGAATATGAATCAAATTGTGCGCTTGAGCAATTCTACGCATGCCTTTGATGAGACTTTAAATGGCATCAATAACCATTGGGGACCGGTCGATAACATCGAAGATCCTTCGATGCTATTGAGTAGAAACCTCCAAAACTGTCCAACAATTAACTATGATTTTATTTATTTATTGTATTTTTTGAATTTTCTTGATAGAATCGAGTATCTGACAATGACATCGACATTTGTTCGATAGGATCAAGTGGTCTATTGATATTATCAACAGACCTAGTTATAAATAGATTTAAGACATTGACAACACAAAGTTGAAAGAATTTTAATTGCATCCCTCTTGCATAATAGTATACCTTGCTACCAATGAAACTCCCCTTAATGAGTTGTTCAATTAGTAGTTAATAGCTCACACAATCATCGTTATCATCATCTAAGCCTTACCCAAATTACTTAGAGTTGGTTATAGAAAATTCTATCATGCCATTCCACTTTATTAAGAGCTATGACTTTAATTAGATTATACGTCATTAGGTATTTCTTTTTTCTCTCTCTATTCATATCCTTTTGAACTTTCTCCTTTCTCCTTAAACCTGCACAAATGAACCCCTAACCAACGGTAGATCTTGGTTTTCATGGTACATGAATGAACATCCAAATTAACTTCCTCTCATCAAATTACGTATCAGTGCTACTCAGTAAATTTATTTGAATACATTCATTTAGAAATTTATTTTTTCTTGATTTATTACTCATTCATATTAACATTTCCCGGTCAGATACACTCATCCCATAAGCACATTGTTTCTCAACTGCCAGACATTTATTTTTTTTCCAAAATTTCTCTCTTCATTTTCTGATATTCTGACTGAAAAATAGGCATAAATATATTTATTTTCAGTAATTGTTTTTATAGATTACTCAAAAATTGGTGGGTCACATAGATTAACGGTTCCGATTTAATGATAACACAAACACGTGTACCCAGGACCATCAATGCACCGAGACTGGTCCGTCGCTGGAAGGTCAGAGTGGTTTTACATTTCCTCTCCTCGGACGTGGATTGCAGAGATTCCCCGCAACCCCAAGCAAGCACTGTGGGGCCCACCGTTATGTTTTTCTTGTATCCACTCCCTCCATCCATCTCGCCAGATCATTTTAATATGTGAGCAGAGAGATTAGGGAGGTCCAAAAACTCAAGTGGGACACACCACTGGAAACATTGGGGATTGAACGGTCACGGTTGAAATCTTCTTAGATGCCACAGGTATTTTGAATCAGGGCTGATATTTGTATTTTCCCATGTGGAAACCACCTTACGAACGTGTACGATGGCATATAAACATCACGTTGGGCCCCAGAAAATTTTCAACGGTAGACGTTTCTCTCCTCACAGTTTCTTATGGTGTGGCCCATTTCAGTAGCAGATCTTGATCAGGCCTTTCAAATTCGCAATAAAATCATCAAGGGAAACGGATGGACGGAGGGGATATTAGAGAAACATCACAGTGGGCCCCACAGTACTTGGGGTAGTGTCCTCATTTCTCCGGACCGTAAAACGCAAACACACATCTTCGAACACAATCCGACGCCGCTGCCGCTAATCGGCCTCCTTCAAACCCCTTCTCTATCTATTTCTCCTCTCCTCTTCTTTCCCAAATCCTCTCCTCTCTGCAGAAATATTTAATAGAAGAAAAGAAAATTCCAAAATCCAAGAAGATAGCGCAGGCCCCACCTCGTGTTCTTCTCCATCAAATCCCACTTTTTTTGGAGGTAAAATCCTCTCTCGATTATTTTCTTTTAAAAGAAACCTGAGACAGGAATCTTTATCTCCTTTCTCCCTTTTTTTTAATATTTTCATGAGAATTCTCTCTCTTTTGTGTTTATACTCGGAAATTAATGCATGCCCATGAATTTATTTGGAAATTTGGGGTTGGGTTTTTCTCATAATGCAGTGAAGAGCTTCAAAAACAGTTGCTGTTGATATTGTAATGTCGCCGTAGGGGGCCTTTCAGTTTTTCCATGTTCTTGTCTATTTTCAGTCCAATCAGTTTTTCCATGATTTGACATTGTTTCTCTAGATATTCTTTTTGTAGTTATGCTTTATTTGTTATCTTGATATTGTTTTTGTGGATATGCTTTATTTATTCTTTACACTCTTAAATGCCTGTGTTAACCTTCGCCTACTAGCTTTTGATAACACTTGCTGTTTCTGTTAGAGTGTCTGTCGGGGTGGCTTAAGAGTTTTTCTTTTTGCCAGTTAAATATACTTGTCTTGTTTTGTGATGCTTTGAGATTTTAGTATACCGCTCAATCAAGTGACTTGGAACATGAATCTTTGTTCTAGTTGCTGTTTTGGTGTGAATTTTTTTCATAATAGAATTGTATTGGGTCTCATGGAGTTCTTTATATGATATTATTGTTAAGTTGCTAAATTACATCTTCTTTTATTTGTTTCTTTCTTTGTTTTCTACAAATCAGATTTGAGACAAAAAGGAAACTTGGAACTATTATAAATAATGCTCAACGCCATAAGTAGAAGAATGAGGATGTGGTTTTTGAATAAGATTTGCTTTGAGCCTATGTCTGTTATGGTAGAAATGTTTGGGAAAAAAACTCAGCGATATCTAGTTGCAGACCAGAGGACCGTTGAGCTTGGTCACAGTCTAGTCAAGATGTTCTTGAATTCCTTACAATTGACTGCTGTGTGGATCTCAATCTTGCATTCAATTTCTGTCTTTTGAATCTAAATGCATTACCCCATCTCTGGGTACTGGTGGGGATGTCTCCTTCATTTTGATTATCTTCTCTATTCATTCCGCATTTAGGTCTCATAATGTCTGGCAATGTTTACTGTAATTTCCTTTTCTTTTTTGAATGATAATGGGAATTTAATTAAACATGAAGACAAATAGAAAGCAAAGGGAGGTGATGTGGGATAGTTTGCCCTCAAACATAAGGGAGGAGTAGGCCTCCCCGCTCAATCAATTAGTTAGGTAGTCAAATCAATGTAATTTTGTTTTTTGACCCATCTAGATTGGGACCTACAGTTTGAAGTGTTTTATTTGAATTACTTGTATGCCACATGTTTAATTTCTTAGTTCCTCCATATCAACCATCACACTTTGGTAGAGTGTCAAAGTTTTTCTTTTTAAATATAAAAAAACGCTTCAGAGTTGTGTTTCATGAAATGGATCAATGTATACTGGCTATGGTCATCCCCAAAAGAGCATGAATAACATGTGCCCGATGGAGAGAAAACTTGAGCTGGTCTCTACACGTTGAAACATATTTAAGTATACAGAGAATATATTAGTTTTATTGATGTAGAGAAGGGTAAGGTAGTACGTTTAGTATGTTTCTTTTCTTTTGTTTACTAGTTTTGGACTTTGGGTTTAAGATGTGTATTATAGAGGCTACCATTCTTTTGTAACTAGCTAAAGGGTACCCTTGGTCATTTTCTCTTCATATAGTCTATTTATCTCTCCTGTTAGTTCAGTTCTCATGATATAACTCCTCTTTCCTCTTTGTTTCTCTTCTTCATCAATTTTAACATTTTCCATTAGGCCATGTTTGGATAGATGGAATCCAGGGCGTGGAATTAAAAAGTTAATGATTTTGCAATGATTATTTCAATTGTCATTGTGCAAAAATATATTCCATTTTCATGTTTCATGTTTGTTTTGCAAGTGGAAATCCCAATCCCCCATAATAACGGCTGCACTCATTTCTTGAGACACGTGTATCTGGATAAGGGTGGAAATGTTACCTTGGAACTGATGGTTTTCATCGACATCCAAACATTCCCACATGTCAAATCATGGTTGAGTATAGGTTCTCAATTCTGACAAGTGGGGTCGCGGTTTTGTTCTCCCAAGTGTGGTTGTAGTTATCTTATTGTCGATTAAGAATGCCTAAAAAATCTCATGGATAGGACAATGTTAACCTTTCTATTTGTGGTGTGTGCGTGTGTGTGTGTGTGGTGGTGTGTGTGTGTGTGTGTGTGTGGTGTGTGTATTTTATATATATTGCCTTCTTTTTCTGTATTGCAGTCATGATGACCGTGGGGAATCCTTGAAGCCCTGTAAATATATCTGAGATTAGCACATCATTACAAAATTTGACAGCTGTTTTTCAGCCATGATGGAAAGATTGCTAGCTGCTAGAAAACTCGGCTATCTGTTACCTTCAACATCTTCCTTAGTCAATGGTTGGCATTACAATTCTGCTCAAATTTCTGGTTACCCATCCCTGGTCTGTTTAAACCACAGGTCTTTCAATAAGCTCCCCACTCTCGATAGCTTAGATGTGTACACAGTTGTGGCAAAGCCTGATAATGGTTTTAGCTGCTCATTCTTAGCCCCATTCTCCACTATGACTGGAATGATTTTGGTCCAGGCTCGGGACCCAGCTCGACTAGCCGTGGAGATAGGAAATGCTCTTGATGAACGGAGATTTGAAGATGCTTGGAAGTTTTATGAGCAGTACATGTTGATGGAAGGATTTCCTAGGAAATCCATTCTAAGCAAACTCATTGCAGGTTTCACGGAGAGCGATGACCGCCGGTGGCTTGACAAAGCTTACAGTTTGGTGGAGCTGGTTTTGAATGAGGGTAAGCATCAGTTATTAGAGAAGGAATGCCTCATATATCACTCATTTGTCCTCGCAAGGTGTGGACTGCCAGTTCCCGCATCGACCATTTTGAGAAAAATCGTAGAGTTGGAGGAATTTGTACCCATAACTGCATGGTCGGGGATCATAGCACATATGTCACGAACAGCCCAGGGTGCTTATCTTGCTGCTGAGTTAGTTCTTGAGATCGGGCACTTATTCAAGGATAACCGGGTGGACCCACGGAAGAAGTGCAACAGACCATTGCTCTCAATGAAACCTGACACTACTGTTTTTAACATCACTCTGGTTGGATGTTTGTTGTTCGGGACTGCCCGGAAAGCCGAGCAGCTTCTTGAGCTGATGCCTAGAATAGGAGTAAAACCTGACGCGACCTCGCTGATCATAATGGTACACATTTATGAAAGGAATGGTCGTAGGGAAGAAATCAAGAAACTCAAGCGATACATTGATGAAGCCTGTGGTCTGGGTGATTTTCAGTTTCAGCAGTTCTACAACTGTTTGCTCTCATGCCATTTAAAATTTGGGGATCTGGATTCTGCATCGGAGATGGTACTGGAAATTCTCCGCAAGTCAAAAGAAGCTCGTAGCTCTCTGTCTGCCGCAACGCTAGTACTTGAAGCTGTCGGAACTGGTGGGAAGCCCTCCCATCAGACACAAAGTTCTGTGCAGGCTGCTAACCATATAGAATCTAGTTTTTCAGATGAGCCTGCATTTATTGGTAGTGCTGCCCCATCATTTTCGGAGTTCTCCAGTGATAAGAAATTTTCAAGGCTTGAGGCAGAGGCTCATGAATCACTTGATCTGTTGCTGGGTGAGTTGCAGATGCAAGTTGAGTTGGTTACGTCCGATCATGGTATCCTCCGTCCAACTGAAAGAATTTATGCCAAACTGGTTAAGGCCTACTTGGAAGCAGACAAGCTCAGTGATTTGGCAATGTTTTTAATCAGGGCAGATAAGGAGGATGGTCCTGTCTCTGCCGATAAATCTGCCATTGTTCATGTCATCGATGCTTGCATCTCGCTACAATGGCTGGACAAGGCACATGACCTACTTGACGAAATGCAGTTTGCTGGGGTGAGAATTGGTTCCGCTGTCTATTCATCCCTCCTAAAAGCCTATTGCAAAGCAAACCGGGCCAGGGAGGTCACATTACTTTTGAGGGATGCCCGTAAGGCAGGTGTCCAGATTGATTCAAGCTGCTATGAGGCTTTGATTCAATCTCGGGTGCTTCAAAAGGACACAAGTGGTGCTCTCCATCTATTCAAAGAGATGAAAGAGGCTAAGATATCGAAAACTGGTCATCCTGAATTTGAGATGTTGGTGAAAGGCTGTGCTGAGAGTGGTGAAGCAGGTCTAATGGCTAAGCTTTTAGAGGAAATAAAGGAAGAACAGAGAGCAGACTGTGGTGTTCACGATTGGAACAGTGTGATCCATTTCTTTTGTAAGAAGAGGTTAATGCACGACGCTCAAAAGGCTCTGAAGAAGATGAAGGCTTTGGGGCATCAGCCAAATGCGCAGACTTTTCATTCGTTGGTTACTGGGTATGCAGCTCTAGGGGGAAAGTATATTGAGATAACGGAGCTGTGGGGTGAAATGAAAGCTCTTGCCTCTTCCAGCCCAATTAAGTTTGATCAGGAGCTCCTGGATTCTTTATTGTATAGCTTTGTGAGAGGCGGGTTCTTCTTGAGAGCTAATGAAGTTGTGGAGATGATGGAGGGGGAGGGTCTGTTCATTGACAAGTACAAGTACAGAACTCTCTTCTTGAAGTATCACAGGACATTTTACAAGGGCAAAGCTCCCAAGTTCCAGACAGAAGCCCAGTGCAAGAGGAGGGAAGCTGCTTTGGCCTTTAAGAAATGGGCTGGTGTTTTTTGAAGAAAAATTTAGATCCATCCATCACAATCAAGGTTGTATTTTATCCAAGCGACATGAGACTATTGCCTTTTCTTCACTCAACATCCTCAACTTTCCAACCCATCCAATTTGAGGACAACCGGCTGTGTCCATCAACATGTTGGCCATTGATGTACCAAACAGGGTATGTCAACTATGATTAGAAGCTAAACACAAATTTAGTAGTGAGTGATCACAAGTTGTGCTCCCCTCGGGTTTGTCTTCTTCAATAAAATTCCATTGCCTTTCAAAAAATAAAAAATATAAAAATATAAAACATAGTAGCCAATTTTTTTCATTTTTTTATGTAATTTATTTTTATTAAAAATTTTTTTTTCTGAATTGGACAATGAAGCATAGAATTTGAAATATGCTGTAATGTACTTAAATGAGCATTTTGGTGCTTTGTAGGATCGGTGTTGGTAGCCGGCATGAAGGAAGTGAATTTCATTGGTGGGCATAGTACATTTTACAGAACAACAAATTGGGTATTGCTCAAATCAAATTACTGCTATGTGCTAAATGGTGAAGTATTATCCCATGGTTAGATGAGCTGGTAGAGATAGAAAAGTGTGTGTGAGTAATCCAAGTTTCAATCCCTAGTGTTACCTTTCAAATAAAATAAAAACAAAATCCTTTGTTGGTGGAGCTTCTATAGCCGTTGCATCTATAGGGTAGTTTTACTTGTGAGAATAACTTTCTTGCATACTTTTGATTAATTAATTGTGAAAAACGCATATTTTGCAATATTAAAATGGAGACATTAGGATTTCCCCCATTTTTCACTTAAATGTTATTTTTTAAGCCACAAATCCACATCAATGCATGATAATTCCATTTCAATCCATGCTAATATTTGAAATAAATGAAGTTTCTATGTATTTTTTCATCACGTGAGATTCAATAAAACCAAGAGCAATTGAAATCACCTACGGTATTGTTGTATTTCCAATGTAATGGGCCATTGTTTATCAAATCATGTTTAATTTGTGTTCAATTAGGACCCATTTAGTTGAACTTCAACAAGTCAAATCAATAGACAACATTCTCATCAAAGAATGGTCCGATACACCATTGACTACATGGTCAAAACACACACACACACACAAAAATGATAGATTCGTGGATATCTCATTTTCTCCCTATTTTTCTGATATTTTTTCATATTTTTTTGCTTCAAAATTTTTTTTGACCAATATAGGCCAATGCGGGCCCGATTCCAATACGCGACACCGTATCGTATCATTTTTCCGCGGGGCCTTTATGGCGGCCGATACCGTCATTCAGTACCATGAGTAGACCTCCTTGGCATAAAACCAATCTGGTTTTCTAATATATTCATCTTATGCCTTGATCTTTGCTTATTCACTTGTCCCAATGTTTTGTAGCATAGCTCATGAGTTGAGTCCCACTATAATTAGTGCAGCTCTATGTCTCCTTTACTCTTATAAATTGGTACCACGTTCCTTGGCCTCCATTTGTCTGGCATTTTCTTCAATGAACAACTTTGTCAACCAAAATAACCCAGTATCTCTCATTGACTTCCAAACTTCTATTGGTATACCATTTGTTGATATGATGGGCTCCAATGTGTATGGTCCATGCACCAAAAATCATGCAAATTGGAAAAACCTGACCCATCAGTTGGTGGCCAGCAAATGAATGGTTAAGAATGGAATTACAGAAAAGTTCCCCATTCGACCAATAAAAGGTCTGTTGTTTTCAATGGTCAGGGCCTTCCAATGTGGGGACATCTGGTGCACGGACCATGTGGAGTCTATGGAATCAATGGTTTGAATCATTGAGCAATGGGCTCCACTTGTATAAACTGAAAACTTGAGATATGGTTGGAGGGCATAGCATCATCTTGACATGGTTTGCCTAGTTGTTTCTGTTCTTCAGGCATCCATGTTATCTAAGCCTTATCCCAACTGATTGGGGTCTGAAAGATTTGAGCATGTCCGCTTGCAAAAATTCATTAGAACTTGTACTGCTAAACATTTCTCGGCATCATAGAAAATGACTCTTTTTGTTTATAAACAATATTGAGGATTCTGCACGTAGATTCTCAGACGAACAAAGAACTAACTTCTTTATTTGTCAAATAATATTTTGCTTGTGTTTGTTACATTGGAGAGGAGGATCCCTACTTTCGATTTTATTGTCCTTTGTGTCTTCCATTCCTGAATTGCAGGTTTGAACGACTTTATGGGGCTGTGGATATACGAGTAGTTTGATGTGTTCTTTGTTGTTTCTGTAATGTATGTTATAGAAATTCATGGCTAACTCTTCCAAAGTGAATCTGCTGTCGACGATAGCTCATGCACGAAGATGTTGGAGAGACGGCCCATAGCACTAATGTATCCTGTTGATGAAGATTTCTTTGCTACAACTGTGGAGGGAATGATGCTCTGATGGGAGAATTTTGCTGCCTGGCATATATGTTTGATTCTTGGCAACTTCCTAGCATGTATTTGTTAGACATTTTTATTTATTTATTTTTTTTTATTATTATTTTTTTTATTTTTGAGTTTTCCAAGATATGATAATTTTACTGGCTGTAATTTGAGGGTCCATAGTTTTAACCGCAACTAAATATGATGATACTGGTTTGTTATATACCATTTTACCAGTGTTTGTGTAATGTGTTTCTTGGTATTTCTTGGTTTCTTTTCTCCGTCTACCTCCATTCTCCACTAAGGCTCATCCGCATGATGATGTGGTCTAAGACATCTATATGAAAGGTGGGCTCATTTGTACCATACATGTGGCATTCGTGCACAATGCTTGAGACATTCAGATGTTTGCCCCATCATGCATTGGTCACGGTGTAACAAATATTTAGTTGATTGAACTCTATTGTGGATCAAGCATAGCCTAGCCTGTCAGCAACACAGAACAAATTCCTAACCATCCAACTGGTGGCCACTCGATGAAGGGCAAAAAAAAAAAAAAAGGTCAGTGGTCAAAATTCAGATGGTTTAGCATGCACCATGCAACATTTGTTTTGACATTTGGGTTTGCCCATGTAGGTTTCTAATGAGAGGAAAGAGGGTAGATTGATTGGAGGTGATTCAGTTGGGTTGTATTGAATAGAGGCAAATGAGCAGGACAGGTTCTGCTTAGTAAATGGCTAGAGTAGAACAAAAACCATCTGAATTTTGAGGTGAAGAGAAACACAGGTCTCCTGATCAATGATATGGTAATCTGACCACTTTCTTGCATATCATGTTTGTTGTAGAGATTTGTTGTGAAATCAATGTGGATGGTATTAGCTTTCAGGTTACCTAAGCAATATGTGTTTTGCCACCTTGTGGAAGTACATCATCCTTATGTCTAATTTGAAACATAGTTTAAAAAACCCAAAGAGTCGACTCAATTCAATGTCCATCCGGATCGGCTTGATTCGAATCAACTTGACTCAATATTCAACTATTAAATTAATAGGAATATTTAAGCAATAATACCTATTTAATAATTGATAAAACTATCATGGATGAAGTGCATGCCTTGGTGGTAGAGTTGCTTCACTCTCCCTGAAAGGTCAGGGGGTTCAAATCTCATGCTTTGCACTCAGTTTGAGTCTCGTCGAGTCGACCAAGGCAGCAAACCAACTTGAACAAGTCCTGCTGAGTTTGGCTGAGTTGAGCTCACCAGCGAGTTTCATGGTGATTCATCGAGTCAAACTGACTTGGCCGAGTTTCGAGCCGAGACACTGAATTTTATAACTATGGTTGGGAAATAATACAGAGCTGTCTACATTCATTTCAAATTGGTTTTTTGTGGGTGTAGTTGCATTAGTGGTGGTCTTTAGATGGATAGTAGAAATAAGGAGTAGTATGTTAGGTAGAGGGGCCTAAGGTTAAGTGATCCAAAACTTGTTATGATGTGCCTCCCCCTCCATTGGCCATGTACCAAAAATAACTGAAATTAGGAGATCCAAAAAAAAAAAAAAAAGTGGATTCCCCCGTACAAATGTTGTACAATAAGGTTATCATACAAACCGTTGTAATTCAACTTTAGTGTAAAAAGTTAGTCAACTGAGTGGAAAGTAATTCAAATGCCTGAAAAAACTGGTTCAACATTGGGTGTAAAAAGAGTTTGAAGTGATTGGGACCACTTTGTTGTGTTGTGTATGTCATCCAACGCACGCTTCAACTACCTACCACAAATCATTGCCACTGTTATAGAATATCTCCTCATATTCTCCTCAAAATTCCTAAATTTATATTATAGCCATTTTTTCAATATTTTAACATAATAAACATCTAAATATCTAAATTAATGAATGTATACCAATATTTAAAATTTTTAAATTATAATAAATATTTTTTATTTTTTTATTTTTTTTTCAGTGAGATTTTACCGATATGAGAAAAACGTAAAATAAGAAGTGTTGGATCATCAAGTGGGCCATACCACGTCAAAATACATGTGGTGGCCCAGATGATGGTTGGATTGAACCTGATTTTCGGTGTGTCTCACTTTTATAGCAGGGCGACCCTACTGAATGGGTTGGATGCCGTACCATGCGCCATTGCACTCACACCACAAATGAGTGTAGCCTGCCTGTATTTTGGATTCGTGGGATTTTTGGAATCCAAGGAGAATAGGAGGGGGCACACTTGATGGACGGATAGGATTTCATCAAAACATCAAGGGAACCGTCACCTCGATTTGTATGTTAAGTTTCTCTTAGAAACATGTGATGTTTCCTACTATAGCTAGCCATGGTGCGAAAAATCATGCCAATCTGTTGCTCATGAGCTTCCAATCAATAGCATGAAAGTGGACCGTCACGATTGACTGGAAAATCAAATAGGTCCAATCATCATCTTGAAACACATAGTAGATAGGTCCCACTTTGTATTTCTTATCATCCCGAAGTAACACTTTGATTTTATGATTCTAACCATGTGATTTATGACTCCTAAACAACCTACGGTTGTTACAAATTGGACCTATTCAAATGGTTAGGATCATCTAATCGGTTTGATTCTTGCACCATGAATTTCTCTTAGTAGTAAGAATGAATGAACGGTTCAGATCAATGATAGATCACCTCGTGTGCCCTTTAGAAAGTTTGGGACGATGCCAACTTCCTGGTGCAGGTGGGACGTCTATATATCTCCCTCTCTTTTTCCCTACCCTACTCCAACAGAGACTCTACTCTACCAACAGAGACAGAGATTAGGACTCTCTCTCTCTCTCTCTCTCTCTCTCTCTCTCTCTCTCTCTCTCCATTGAAAGAATACAATGAGGCGCATGTACAGATCATCGAGCCAAGGGGAGCTGACCAGGTTCGATATACCATGGGAGGGGAAACCCAACTACATTGTTCCCAAGGCGCATGTTAGAAAGGTCTCCAAGTCAAATGAAGCAACACCCTAGCCTGTATTTACGGTGGTGTCGCCCCCTCGATCCGAGAAAATGCAAAACAGATTTATGGAGACATGTCGGTCTTGCAAATAACAAGTTGCTCCAAAACAATGACATTTCATGTTCGGGTATGGACATCCTTTCACTCTCTATCCAATCACCATCTCATGCATTATTTGCTATTATACTAAGTATACTTAAAATTAGAACATTAAGAAGTGTTTCAAATCACCTTTTTGAATTCCAAGGTCAGGATCATATCTATATTATTTATAATAACATATAGAAGATGGACGTCCTACCTTACCATAAAAATTGAGAATGAGTAGAAATTCTCTAATATTCGCTAGGGTAGAAATCCTTTGACAATATAAGTTGTAAATCATGCTTTTATTACAAGGGGACAAAATTAATCCCAAAATAGTAATCATGAATTTTTGGAGTTCATGAATGTGAGCATTTGAAATTTTTCTTTTCAAAAATCTAAAATCATCTACATAAAATGATGATTAGTGTTGATGCAAAAAAATATGAACGTCCTCCTTATACCACTTGAGACCTACAAATCAAGACAAAGATGGAGACCCTAACTGTAGCAGGGGACCCTCCGATGCCAAAGTCAGACAGGAAGGCTAGGTTTAGTTGAACGTACAGTTTTGGGAGCATTTTTTGAGTTGAATTGTGCGTACCTTTCATCATTAATAGGGATGTCCTTTTTATAGTTGGTGGTGTGAAAGGAGATCTCCCTATTTAGCAGGAACGTATTGTAGAGAGATTCGAATCCGTGGTTTATTATAATGATCTTCTGAGATCTTCGATGAAGATCTCGGAGAGACCCGTATTGCAGTCGTCCCCCTAGATTCTAATTAGCTAGGATCTCGGATGAGTATGTTTGGTAAGATTTGGATGGTCAGTACCAGGTCGAAACTAGTAGAAGCGCGTGGTAGAAGACCCGAGGTGGAGAGTCCGAGGTGACCCATATGGTTGCTTCTGAGAGCGGCTTGCAAACCTAAATTCTCTTGTGAACCGTGGACAGACTTTCTCTTGCGCATGGTTGACCTGCCAACCTGCCTTTGTCCGAGCACGGGGGTCGAGCTCCATTCCTTAGTGAAGTGTAGGCAGTAATCCGGGATGGTTGTCCTATCCCATGGGACGGAAGTTATTTTCAAAAAATGATCTGAATGGTAGCTTGAAAATGTACGGGACCGTGAAAGAGCTCGGTGTCTGATGGAAGCAGAGTTACTTCATCTTTCGGTAACGGAGCTCAAGGGGTAAACCATTTCCTTACGAGGGTGTTGTTGGGGCTCCTTGGTCATAACTGGTGTTGACTGAGCTCACGTTGTATGCAAGTGTCCAACCTAACCTTGTTTTATTGGCCAGTCCATTTTTAACCATAACAATCAAAATCATAATTCAACTTAAATTTCTTAAGATTGCCTTTACAACGTAAAATATTGACAATGGACAATCCCAATCGTAGGACCAATTCATCATGTGGGCACAACAGTGCCAAACATGTTCCGATAGTAAATTGTATTTGATATTCTTTATTTTATTTTTCTCATTGAATTGTTTGGCATGTGATCCACATTGAATTTTTTGAACATGTGGTGCCGATGCATGGAATGACCTGATTTTTTTAAGTTAAAGGACATTCATGGCTGGGATTCATGCATTAATTGTTCCAAAAAGCACATGTAGGATAGTTTTAAATAGCATTCCTCTTTCTAGTATATTGTTAAGTTTGGAAATAATTAATGATGAAACTCTTTCTTAATGCAGTTGTTTTGGTGCATTTTGCACCTCAGAATGCCGAGAGAAAGAGATCAAAGAGAAAACTTCAGAAGAAAATTTTGAAGAGTGGACCGCGAGCTTCTGGAAAACCAAATCAAACAGCCTAATCCATGCAAAAGATCCAATTTCTTAGTCTTTTAATTTTCCCTTTCTTTTCGAACCCTAGACCTTAGTGTTGAAACACCTATTAAGAAATATATCTAATATAGATGTACAACTAATATGACCTTTCTTAGTTAAGGATACTTTGTCCTTCTTCTTTTTCTTTTTTTTTTTTTTTTTTTTTTTGGGTTAGCTTGTTAGTACACACTCATGTCAGTACACACACTCCATGTTAGCCACCCCCACTAGGGATCGATACCAAGACCTCAAGTGTTGAAACGAGGTATATCCACTCAGCCTGCCAGTTGAGCTATGGATTTGGGTGTTAGGATACTTTGTCCTTACTAAAAGGGTAGGATAGATTATATATGCTGAAAGCTTAATACAACATGCAACAAAATAATCTTCTACACATGTAACCATGCATATTTGAGCACTACTATCAAACTTTAAGCACCGTATATGTCATGCGTGTTAATTAATATAGACACATATGGGTCCCGACTTGTTAGAGTGTTAAGGTCCCTCAATATATATTGAGCTTTCTTGATATACATTGATACGCTATTCTCATGCAGCTTAAGCTTTTAGAGAAATTAGTTGTTTGATATGTTATTAGAGTGGAAGGTCATTTGTTTGAATCATGTAAGCGTATGCATTCTCGTGTTGAGTTCCACCCTACATAGGACCTAGCTAAAGATGAACGATTCTGTCAGGGATACTATGGGCCCCATAGTGATGTATGTGTTTTATCCACATTGTCTATCCATTTTGAAATTCTAATTTAAGTGATTAGCCCAAAATTTAGGTAGATGAAAGCTTAAGTGGACCACACCATAAGAAATAGTGAGGATTTAATGCCTACTGCTAAAAACCTCTTAAGGGCCTCAAAAGTTTTGGATTAAGCTAATATTTATGCTTTCCCTTCATCTATGTCTATGTGACCTTATGAATAGGTTGTTGAATGAGAAATAGACATTACGGTGGGCCCCAAGAAGGTTTCAATGGTGGGGTCATTGTCATCATTGCTTCTTGTGGTCGAGTCCACTCAAGCCTTTGCTCAGCCTCCTTTTAGGACTCATGCCCTAAAATAATCTTTCAAAATGGATACATGGGGCTTGCATAAAACACATCATGACGGGGCAGCATGGAGCCTCTAATAGGATTGTATGTCTCTAGCTAGGTCTTGGTGAGGTAGTGTGCAATCCATGCTCGTGTGTGAGTAAGTGGGGCGTAGGTGTGTTAAAAATAAATAAACAAATAAAATAAAAATACATATATTATGCATGTCTCAAACCATCTCAAGTTCTTTACATTTTTCATCATCCTCTATCTAAATGATTTACAAACTGGATATATATATATATATATATATATATATATATATATGTTCATGGACATGGTCACTCCTTTTTTCTTCTTACTGCGTCACTTTCACATTTCACAGGAAAAGAACATTTATTAGCCCATTTAAGAAAACTCATCCTTCCACATTCCATCACCGTCAATCAAATCAGCCATCACTATATAAAAGAGTCACAAGCATAGGCTGAGTGGAGACTTACAGTGGCCTATTTTCTATAACAGGTTCCAAATGAGTCCCACCATGATGTGGGCATGACATACAACCCATGAAAACCATGCCACTAGCTGTATTTGAGTCCCAACATGGTCTATGGAATCAACCATCCAGTAGGGCCGCCCCATCATGAAAAATGGAAACCTCCAAAAAATCATTATTAGGATCCATCCATATTTATCCCTCCATATTGTTTTGGAGGTTTTTGAATGATTGTTCACTTACTTCCTATTTCCATGATGGATGACCCTACTCAATGGACTAGCTACAGTAACCTCTGATTTGATATTACTATTTTTTGGGACATTTCAATCACCATACTACAATACAATACTCTGGTGCACGCCTGATGCACTGGCTCCACTAAATAATCATGCTACCGTGGTCCTCACATCATATAAAATAAGTAAAATGGCCCATGTATGAAAATTCAAAGGTTGGATTAGGATAATTTTTTAGGGCATCCCATCCTCATAGTGAATACAACCTGCTATACTGGTCTATAAAATAATGTAAAAAATAAAACCACCTGTAGATGGTGGGGTGTGTGTATACACACACACGAAAACGCTCACCTACGAACCAGTTCGTATGTACTACATACGAACTATTTTGAGAACTCATCATATCGGATGAGTTTCAAAAATCTGAACAGTCCACATGAAGCAGAACCTCATGAAACCTCCTGATACGAAATTTTACTTTGATCCAAAACCTTGGTGGGCCATGAAAAATGCAAACAGTTTCTTCTCTTGATTTGAATTTCTCTTTGTTATGGCCCACCAGAATCTTAGATCAGGGTGAAAATTCACCCCTTAAGGTTTCATGGGATTCCGTATCTTATGGACCGTTCGGATTCGACACCCATGACACGTGTGCAAAGGTACTCATGTGCGTAGGTGCGTAGGTGAGCATGCCTCTATATATAATATATAATATATATATATATATATATATTATATAATATATATAATATATATATATATATATATATTCAAATAGTGGGCGTAGCTTTTTTTTTTAAAATTTTTAGGGACATGCAACATTAATTGTGGGGCTCACCTGATGGTTGGATTGGGCGGGTCTTTGGGGCGTCTAACCATCACAGTAGGGTGCACCAGATGTATGGGTTGAATAGGATAAACACATTGACCCCTGGGGTATTTTGGGTAGTGGGCGTTTCATATTGTTCCTCATGGTGTGGCCCACCTGATGATTAGATCAGAGATATTATTGGGGCCCCATAGAATGAATGGGCCCACCTATTGAACGGATTAGATTTGCAGCACTTTGCCAATGTGGATTGCCTGGAGATCTGGTGACTCAACTTCGTGGGGCCACAATGATGTATGTATATTATCTACACCGTCCATCCGTTTTTCCAGATTATATTACGGCATGACCCGAAAAATGAGGAAGATCCAAAGTTCAACTGGACCACACCATAGGAAGCATTGGGGATAATGATCCCACCGTTGAAACCTTCCTAGTGCCCACCATGATGTTTATTTACCATAATGACCTGGATGATCCAAAACTTATATGGCCCCAGGAAGTTTTCAACGGTAGGCATTCAATCCTCACTGTTTCCAATGGTGTAGTCCACTTGAACTTTGTATCTGTCTTATTTTTGGGCTCATGCCCTAAAATGATTTGGAAAAGAAGATGAACGGCATGGATAAAACACATACATCACGGTGGGCCCCACAGTCGGGTCACCAGGGACCGGGTCTCCAGGCAATCCGCATCTGCACTTGGCAAACCTCTGCATGATTACATGCATAGGGAAATGTAACTCCTCTTACTTATCATAGCTTAATTATTTTAAAAGATGCATCCAGTCATCATAGACTAATATTTTAAAAGAAAAGAAAATTCATATTCGGGCAGAGTGTGATGGATGATACACAGGCACCTAGAAATTCCCTCAAATTGCATACGTGGCATGCATTCTAGTGTAGATGTATCTGAACAAAAAATTAAGATTACTTGATCATGTGACTTTCAGATTAGCGGACATTTGATTGGAAGGTTAGATATGAAATGCATCCAATGGCTCTATTTCAACCAAAAAAAAAAAACATCCACAGATCAGAGGCTAGGCTTATTTAAAAAATGTGATTTTAGGAATGTGACTTAACAACAGTAGGTTCCATAAATTAATCGGTTTATGTTGAGTAAATATAAGCCATGTATACAATTTCCAGGTGCATGTGTATCAAGTGTCACATGCTGCCAGAGTATCAAATAACTTCTCCTTTTAGCAACCTTAAAATTCCTCCCTTGTATTGTGGACACAAAAACCCTGGTTAGGAAAACTGGGGGACCCACCCATTCCTTAAGTAACCTTACATCATTGATCTGTTGGGCCCATCATGGATGGACCACACTTCAAAAATCTCTTGACTTTGATAATTACATCCCTCTAAAGTTTAGGCCTGAAAATAGACGGTTAAGAAGAGAAATATAGTAACACTGTCCATTCAGCTGAAAAAGACAAAAAAATAAAATAAAATAAAATAAAATAAAAGCACTAGATTGGGGGCCAGGATGTACCAATATTGGGAGACATGATGGGACCCAGCTGAAAGATGGTCTGGACCACTGAACCAACGGTCCCCTTTTCTTCAGGTATTTTGGTCTCCAAAGGGTGCCTGACCCTGAGCAAATGGGCCCACTTGTCCAAATCCGAATGTACTGTTCACATCCTAAGGCCAGGATCACAAGATCACACAAGATATCTGTACTTGATCAAGGAGACAGCTGATTTAAAGAAAGGGAGATGATATGGTAGAGTTGGGAGCAGGAGAATATGGTAGCGCTATCTCTAACGTGGATCTGGGGCCACCCATCTTGTGGGCCCTACTACTACAGATGTAAAATAATTTAAAATATGCATAGGATGGTCTTAGTCATATAATCAGTGGTCCCCAGTTTTGAACGTCTAAAAAAAAAAAAGTGGCTGACGGTCAAAGTAGGAGAAAGTGAAGAAAGCTGATAGATTTGATTCTCTAAAGTTGTGATTTTTGAAACACAAGCCATCTATGGTAGGGTCATTAGATGGACAGCTCTGATTTATAGATCAACCCCAATTGCACACGTGATAATGTAGATAGTATATAGACCGTTTGTCACGTTGCCTCTGACATGGGTTTCAGACCACTGATCAAGTAGGCTACCACAGGAGGGTGATCAACAGATTGGTGGCTAGAAATTGTCTATAAAAGACAAAAATAAGCAATGGTCCGTATTCATTGGAGCAGACAGAACAGAATCCACCCTCATTAACGGTTTTGATTTTGTCCATGTGAAATTGTGTAGCCACTTAATTAGATTTAGCGACATGGGAGTTGTGCAGGCAACCGAATTTCCTGTAATCCTATGATGTGGGGTCCACCCTATTGTATCTGTTATATCAATTCAGAAAGTCTGTTTCACCAGTTCATTTTAGGGCATAAAGAATTCAAAACTCAAGTAAGCCACAGCACAAGACTCATGGTTAGAACTACATGCCAAACTTCTGTGGGCCCAGGAAGGTTTAAATGGTAACTGTTACATGATATGGAGCACATCAAAGAGATTTATTCCAGAAACAAAAAATAAAAATAAAAAGCTATAACAACTTTTACCACTTCTTACAATATGTAAGAGCAGTTCAACCACTGTTATAGAACACCTTAGGTGTGGCCCAAATGAGTTTTTAGATCTGCCTCATTTTTGGAATGTCCTAAATGAACTGGCAAAACTAAAGAACAAAAGTGGATATATGTAGGCCCCACAGAACTTATGGTTAGAAGCATACAAAACTCTGGCAAGAGAGAGAGAGAGAAAAAGGAAGAGTAAATGGACAAAGGCATTGTCTGGACTGCAATCTGCTTTCTCCAAAGTTAACCTATTGTGTCAACCTGTCCACACAACACATGACATAAGCGGCGCGCTAATCCAGGCCATCCAAATAGCAGACCCCATCATGGGTGGTGTGCAGAACCAAAACCCAGAATGATCAACTGATCCTAACAAACTGGAGTCTGTCAAATGCTTCTAAAATGAAAAAATAAAAATAAAATAATCAGCAGTCCAGTCCAACTTCAACAGCGGCAACGAGATGGTTAGGATTCTGTCCAAGCGACTGTCGATGAGGCCCACCATTTGGATACCCTGGATTGTCAGTAGATGAGTTGTCGCTATCGAATGAATTCCAAAAACAGGCACATATGATCAAGCCCAAAACACATCATTGTCATGCTATTAAGAAACAGTTACATTATAGCCATTACATGAAGGAAACAGTCATCCCGCTACGCATCAGTAATGGAATGTCGCCCCGTTATGTAATACCTTGATCATCATCATCATCATCATACCATCACCACCATCAAGCCCAAAATACACTTCGGAAAAAAAAAAATTAAAAAATCTTTTACTTCAAAAATACTCGCAAGTCATAAGATGACGGGGCGGCACAGACCCAAAAGCAAAAGCTACATCTCTCTTCCATCTCTTTCATCTCATCTCTACCTCTTCTTTTAAACAAAGAAACAAAAGTACAACATGGTTATTCCTTCCCTTATCTTTCCCCATATCAAACCCAAAGTATATCCCCTACGATTGTTCAAAAAGAATAGTCTAAAAAGAATATTGAATTTGAATAAATGTCGAAGCCCACGTGTCTCACTTCATTCCTCCTGCAAATCAAAATCATGGTTTTCATTTTCAGTCAACCGTACACTGCAGCATAGGATACACTTGAATTCAATTGCAATTACTGATCTGCAAAAAAACCCATGGAAAGAAAAGGAAAAAAAAAGGGGGGGGGGGGGGGGGGGGGGGGGGTTCTTCGATGAGGGCCCAAAAACTGCAATTGCATTTGGATACAATTTTGAATTCAATTGCAATTACTGGTCTAGTAAATCAGGGAAAAGAAAACAAAAAATAAAACCCAAATTGGGGTTTTTCTTCAATTAGGACCCAAAAAGCACAATGGCGTTACTTATCAAATTAGGCATAAAAGAAACTGTGATATGAGGGCGACATCTTTTTTTATATAATTAATTTCATCTTTGATTAAACTGAAATTTCACATCCAAACAGGGCATGAGCAACTTACTAATTTCAAATTATGTTGATGATATGCTGGTGCAAGTGGGGCTTGCTCTGAGCACTCAAAAACCCGAAATCTGCTAAACAGGTAGCCAATTTTGGGGAGCCAATTACCAGAGCATTGCCAACTCTTTCACGTATAGACTGCAGAGTTTGAACATGCGGGCTTCATTATCAACAAATTTACAGCATTTTCCTGTTAGAATCTGGCAATTGCATAGATATCGTTAAACCCCAGTCACGATCAAATAGATGGAGTACATTAGAAAAAGAAAACTAACAGAAGGAGAAAATGAGAATGGCTAACCATTGTATAAGTGGTGATGGACAGCTTCACTGTCCTTGAAGCTGAGATTCTTTTTACAAATCGCTCTTCACCTACAAAACATCGATGGATTCACATATGGGAACGAAATGTAACTAAACCAACTCAAAATGATGTGCATTTTCAGATGAAGAATTATGCATGTCCTGCTCATGAGCATGCCTAATATTGCCAATGCACGGGATTCAGCACATGTCAGGCCCACGGTTTGGTTTATCGGATGGACCACCATGTACTAAAAACCCCATGAAAAATCTCCCAGATTATAAGTTCCCAACCTGTGATCCTTGGACAATTTTGCATTGAACCAAACCATTGTGGCATTTTTTCCTTAACCATCCATTTGTACACAGTGGCTCAAATAAGCAGGATTGTCCAATCTGGAATACTTTCAAGGTATCCCCCAATCAAGGTGGTTGCATCAGATGAAGGGTTGGATTGCCAGATTCTCCACGTGCAGCATCCTGCACGTTCGCAAACTGTGTATTTGCTGATAAGCAGTATCTTTTAATTCCTCTTTTGAGTTAATTCGCCAATTTGTTCTCCAGATCTTCCCAACATATATGAATACGCAATTAAATTTCTTTTCGAGACACAGGTACTGCAATTCAGATCACCCTTGAAGCTCCAAAATGGCATATTTCATATATATTGGGTCTAATAAGAAAATTGGTGATGCCCCACTCGATTGAACAAATGGGATTTTCTTCAGAATCCCAAAATATATCAAAACTATATGATGGGGTCTGACAGTCTTAGAAAAGCCTACTTCACCTGGTAAGAACCACTTCAAAAATAGGAAAAACAGAAGTAGCTTTAACAGAAAGGATTTGAATGAAAGTTATCCTTGTTTCTGTTCCAAGGATACAAGAATAGTTATAGTAGAAAGAATGTCAGTGGACTTTGATCAGTGCTTACCATATAGAAAAAACAAAGCATTTAGTAGCTCTGCAACTTCGATACTTGTTGTAGTTTGTAAAATCCAATGAATTTCTGAACCTAAGCCATTCTCTTCGCTGGTAATTACAAGCCTTCCTATAGACCAATAGAAAAGGGAGAGAAAGAGAGAGCTTTAGTAAAAAGAAGACAACCATATGGGGCTGCTCAAAATGATGTCTTATTAGCATTTCTTGAGAAAAAAGAGAAGAACATTTGAAAGAAGAAGAAAAAAGGAGAGAGAGAGAGAGAGAGAGAGAGAGTTTCACCTGAATTCAGGTCATAGGTTGGCTTCCCCCATCAAAAGAAACTAAGTTCGGTGTATCCGTACGAGTGTGGCAACAGTTCCTCTACCTCGATTCGGGCGCTAGAGCTACTCATGCTTCTCTTTGTTCGGCTATGGTTTATGTATTCGACCTCGGCTGTAAAGATGCCATAAACCGGTCGATGGTCCGAGAACCTAGACTCTCCACGAACATAAGACAATTGATTGAGACCTCTTCCATACCACAATATACGATCACACCTTCATAAATGAAAACAACCAGATTATCATTTGGCACGCCAACAAATAGAAAGAGAAATTATGTTGCCCAAGCATTAAACAAGTGTTTCTCTTTTCTCTTTTACCATGCGGGTGTCCGTCGCTTCTCCTTCGGATGCAAATCATCCCCAGCATACCGATCTGAGTTATTCGAATATTTATACGTGGGTGGGAAATAGATCCTGCCCTCGTTCCAACCCTCAAAAACACGGCCACGTCTCTGCTCTATCCGGAGCTGCTAAAAAAAGCAGTCAAAAGTTCGGATCAAGGAGTTTCTTCAACAGATAAAAGAAAGGAAGGAAGAAGAAAAGGAAGAAGCAACAGGAAGTCCTGCTTTCTTCAAATGGCAAGAATCCCACTACAGTAACAAAAGCTCTTCAAAGCAACAGTTACCTCAAACAGAAGAAGAACAATCTGAAAAAAAAAAAAGTGGATACCTTACCTGGTCTTTTTCCAACAGCGCTCTCCAGTTGTGCATCTCGACGAGCGCCTTTGCAGAGCGATATGATAGAGCGATCCGGTAATTCAAATCCCCAAGCCATATGATTCGACTAAAATAAGGGAACATTCGGTTACAGGATCAGAGCCAGAGATGAAGCAATACAAAATTAGATTTTAATTTTCAGTATCAATCTACCATTTGTAGTGTATCTTTAAAAGAGTATACGATGCTTGGCCTGAAAGTCAGTACAATACCTTTTGGATATTCATCTTGTACAGGTGGGGTCCATGGTTTGGTTATCCAAACCATTGATATTACAGGCCCAACATGGACGGATCATGCACCAAAAGATGGTAAATCCAAATCTTCCAATAGGTGGAAGACAAACACATGGTTTAGAAGAAAAATGCTGCAACCATTGAACAAGAAAATGCCAAATATTCTATTGCCAGGATCTTCCAATCTGGGAGATTTTCAGTGCACATGCCATCCATGGTGAACCCAACATATCCATGGATTAGATATTTGAACCATGGGCCCCACTTGTACATAATGAAAAACACTCGGCCCAAGCATTGTACATGGTAAATTCCCTTATCTTTAAATGGTTGTAGACATGACGATAGTCATCGAATAGCAACCTGAAAGTAAATGAAACTAAATGATGTTCTCAGAGGAATGAAAGATACTAAGACGAAGTTGAATTGAGAGGTTTGTGACGGCAAACTTACTCGTGCTCAAGGATAGTTTCAGGTGATTTCTCATCACCTAACCCATGAACACGTGGAAATCTCGTCTTCCTCAAGATCTCCATAACATCCGAATTTCTCCGCAGCTCATCACCCTCCTTCTCCCCCGAGGTCAAATGACTGCATATGAAGCAGAAGGTTGTTTGGTGCAAGGACATGCTGATCGAGATTGAGCCCTGGAGTATCAGATTGACTCGTATGAGTTCATGATCCATTGGAACAGAACAGAAAATGAATGTTGTAGAATTTGCAACTAGAACTGCCATCGAAAATTACAATGGTTGGTGAAAACCAATAAAGCCCATATAATGATTGGAAATAAAACAATCACTAATGGGTAGGAAAACCCAATTGAAAAGTATTCAGAAACAGTGAGCCAAATGCAAAAGAAGCAACTTGTGGTTTATTGGGACTGTGAAACAATAATCATCAGACATGAGGAAAAGAATCCTTGAGAGACAGCAATGTACCTTGTTTCCAAGATAACCCATCAATCCACGGCCCACGCAAGAGACTTTCATGTTCCGGACATCATCTCTTAAATCGCTCCTAACCCAGACTGTGAGAAAGATCCCAACCATCTGCTTACTTGCAACCAAACAGTACCTCGAATGCCCTGATGGTCTATCCCTATCATCCATGGACGAAGATGCGCCATATGACATCGGCGAGACAAAACCAGTACTGGGCGAACCCCCCGGCCCATTCTCATCATCGGAAGAGCCCCACTTAAAATTGGGATCAAAATCGCTCGGCCTGTGACTGTACATGACCCGATCGCAGACACTGAACCGGCGGTCAAGCCTGGGTTGCGGGATTGAGATGTCATTGTCCATCCTCAGGCTACGACTCAAGGACTGAAATGATCGGCGGTGGAAGAAAGTGGAGGCCTTTTGCCGTGTCGACCCTTCAAAATCAGCATCCAATTCGGCAATGGGGTAGGGAACGGGGGAAGGCGTGTGGTAACCCCCGCTTCCACTGGTACCAGGGAGATTGTTTAGAGTTTTTCTGATGAGTGCTAGCCATTTTCTCGCCGGGCCATTGTCTTCCGCACCTAAAACATTGCCTGCATTGAGCGGAACAATTTCCTGAAACCTGAAAAAGGAGGAATCAACAGACATTTTAATACCCAAAGAACCTAAAAGAAGAAAGAGAAGAAGAAGATAGAAAAAAAAAAGGGCGAAGAAAGGGAAATAAAAAAATTACCCCAAAACATAGATATCAGCAGGAGGGGAAGCATGAAGCCAATCCTCAAGACTCAAATAGCTTGGTGGAGATTTCCCACCCACATTCCATGTTGCTACAAAAATCCTATTCACCCACATTACAAAAATGGAAGAAGACAAAAAAAATTCAATTCTACCACATCACAGAAAAAGGGATAAAACAAGATAGAATATAACCAACATAGAGAAAAGAACAAGACGGAAATAATACCGGTAGTCCTGCACATCAGTAAATTGAGCAGAATCAAGATCAACCCGCCCTTGCCGACTTCGATCCGAGTTCTTCTTGAACGATCTCTCTGCTGATCAAAAGCAGGCGGAAAATCAAATAAATAAATAAATAAATAAATAAAAGGGAACAAAACAAAATAAAAAAGAAGAGGGATGTGATTTTGAAGGGGTTTTGGAAAAGCAGATTGCTTGGTGTGGTCCAAAGTGAAAAACAGTCACAGTCTGAGATGCAGAACCTGTTTTGCTTTTCTTGATTGTGCATGCTTCTTCCCTCTCTGAGAAGCTTGTCCTCCATTCACCATCCCCACCTGAAAAAGGAGAACATAAAGTAAGAAAAAGCAGTGATTGGTTGCTGTTGTATGCATCAAACCCATGACTACATACAGTAGAAAGGAAGAATTCAAACCTTCAAAAGATTAAGACAAAGAAGAAGAGATGAACAAAAGAAAAATAAAAAGAAAAATAAAATTGCAGAATGCTTCAAATCCAGAATCTCTAAATTTACAAAAAAAAAATAATAATAATAATAATAAATAAATAAATAAAAAGGAAAAAAAAAAAAAGAGGACAGAACCCATCAAAATCTCAGAATAGATGAAACCTACCTGAATAAACAACATCATCCGCATGAAAGTCCTCAGCTTTGCTCTTGATATTGAACCATTTTCTCACAAGGGTCTTAGACCATGAGAGCTTTTTCATATATAAAAGAAAACCATTACCAAAAAATAGAAAAAGAAAAAAGGGGAGTCAGAAATCTCAGAAGAGAAATATGCAAAAGAATAGCCACCAGAAGAGAAAAACAGAACACTTCTGAAGAAGAAATGAAAAAAAACCTTGCTTTTCTTCGGGTTTCCATCTCTCATTGTTTCAGTATTTCTTCATACAAGTCCCCCTGCTGGGAAGAACTTGCTTTCCCCCCTTTCTTTCCTTCTCTTGGGTATTTGGTTTATGGGTCTTTCTTGAAATGGGAAAAGAAAATGAAGGGGTAAATACAGCTCACGAATTGGGCTTTTCCCTCCTTGTATATGATTTCTGCCTTTTGCGTATTGTAAGAAACCAGAGGAAGATAGAATAGAAGAAGCTAACTTCCTCTTTCTTTGCTTCTTCAGTAGAAGAGAAGAAGCTCAAAAAAAAAAAAAAAAAGCTTCAGTTAGAAAGAATGAAAGAACAAGGCACTTCTCTGTTTCTGTGGTGAAGATTGAAGAAGACAAAGCTCAAATCTTCTAAACAAATGATGGGTTTTGTCTTAAAAGAAGCAAAAATTAAAAATAAATAAAAATAAAGAAGGGGATTTCAGATAAAGGAGAATATTGAGAGGAAAATGCAATGTGGAGAAGAGAAAGATGTGATCTTTGGGAAGGGTTAGAAGAAGAAAATATAAGAGAGAGAGAGAGAGAGGGAGAGAGGGAGAGAGAGAGAGTCTCTCCTTCAAAAATAATCAGAACCTCGTTCTCAGTACAGCAAAGTATCGAATTTGAAGAGAATAAAGTGCAAACAGGGGAGTCTCCTTCTCGAGGCGTTTGAAGCCCATGCCCATATCCAAGGCCGGCCCATCTTCAAGGACACTCAAGACGTGTTTTTTCATACTCTGCCAGACTATCACTCTTCATACACATGCACTCAGCAACTGTAGGACCACTGTACCTAAGTCACAGTCCCAAAATCAAATTGGTCTTTTACCAGTCCTGACCTCTGACCCATGGACACTTTTTTTTTTTTTTTTTTAAAGAGGCGGGATGGAGCTTAACAATCAAATCCATGTGTGGGGCCTAGTGTAGATTTTTAGTGAAATCCAAACTGTCCATCATTTCAGTCCCTTACTTTTCTCCTTGGCGCCCAAAAATCAGGCCAACCCAAAAATCAGGTGAGTCAGAGCACATGGAACTGTTGGGATTGGAAACTCCTGCCATTAAAAACCTTTCAGATTATATGTGGGGCCCACTTTATTTTCTTATATTCCATCCAATCTATTAAGAAGATACATCTGACCACGTTGAATGGACACCCAAAAGGTTATACCGTCCAAAAACTTATGTAGGCCACAACAACATGTGATTACAGAAGTTTTAGATACGATTTTACATGGTGTGGTCCACTTGAGTTTTGGATTAATCTGAATTTTATCAAAAAAAACAAATTAGGAGTAAAATTACATGATGGATGGATTGGATTTCATTAAAACATCACAGTGGACCCTACAAATCAATTTGTATATTAAGTGGATCTGGCCTCGTTTGGAAGTAAAACCAACCATCCAATAGATTTCCAATAATCAGATGATCAAATAAGCGGAATCTTAGGCTAACAATACACTTAAACATGGACCCACAATTTAGACAGCTTAGTTCAAACTATTAGCATAGCTAATATGCAATTTTCTAAGTGTCTGTGTATTATCCATCACACACTGCTAGAGTATCAAAGATTTTCTCATAGAGGCAAGCAAGGAAATAGCTAATGGGTCATTTGTGTCCCACGTGCCATCATGGCAAACGTGTGGGACATTGAGAACATTCATCAGGTGGTCACCATTGCTAAAATGGCTGGGCCCACAGATCAGGTCTGTTCACCTACCTGGTGGGTATCAAGTACAAGATGGGCTGATTAAAACTCCACCGATAGTGATATAGTGGCAGTACGGACCCCATATCCTTTTTTTTTTCTTTCTTTCTTTGGACAGGGAGTTGGAGCTACTGCCTAGTGGCACACACCCAACTAGGATACACCAAGCTAGGTGAATGGAGTATCAAGTGAAAGCATGTGTAGCAATAACCAGATTCATGTACTATCAATTTCCCCATGTGTGTGTGGCCCACTTATGATTTTTGAAATGAATGACCACAAAATCTTATTGGGACCATCTAGATATGTGCACGTGTCTTATGGTGACATGGGACGTGTGTATGACACTCAGGACTTTCACCAGGTGGGGTTCCACCATAATCATTGATGGAAGTACACACAATGGTGGTGATGAAAGAGTACACTCAAACATTGTATAAATAGGATCTTCTTTCTTTTTTTTCTCTCTCTTTTATTTAGGAGAGAAAACAGATACAAACAGCTAAGTAGTATCATTACTTTCCATATACAGAGATTTCCTTATTGTTACATTTTTATACAGTAAGCTATGATGCATACAATGTATATCTATCGTGCCCAACTTACTTAAAAATTTGTGTGTGGGCTCCACCGTGATGTGTGTCGAAAATCTACTCCATCAGTCAGATATATCATTCCATGGTGGGCCATGGTCTTAAAAATCAAGTCAATCCATAACTCGGGTGGGCCACACCACATACAACAGTTGAGAGGGGTTACCCTCTTATTAAAACATTCATAATCGTTTGTTAGGCCCATCGAAATGTGGTTCACAAATCCAACTTATCCATTGTGTGCAAGTTTCAACTGCATCCAAAACTCAAGTGTGCTCACCAAATGCTTTTATATGTTTTAGGATATCTTCACATAGTTTTAGATAGTATGACCTACCTGAGTTCATATATAAACTGTTTATTACATTTCCAAGTTATAAGGAATTGCCCATGCTTAGCAAACAACAATCCTCTAGAGTATGTTGTGGGGATTGTATTGTGGGAGTGCATGATCAACTGACCAAAGTGTTCCCATTGTGTATGTAATGCCAAACAAGTAAGAAAAAGATATAAACCAAACAACCAACCAACCTTCAAATTACCCACACGGTTTTAGAGCTTCATTATCCCATTCATAGAGCTTTTAATTGCTCTTTATAAGAGTATTAATGGGTTTAGCACCAAGCTGTAATCATTTTGTAGGGTGTGAATTTTCTGGGCAAGTTCCAAAAAATACTAAAACATGCTAAAGAAAAATCCAAGACAACTACATTGCCTAGTCTTTAATATTAGATTAGTTATTGCCACTTTGATCTCAACAAATAGATCAAAATTTTATAAATAAAAAATAAAAGAATATTTGCCTCATGTACATGATCTTAGCTGTTGCTGGCATTTAAATTCTACCATAGAAATAGATTAGCTGCATCCCATCAAGCTCCAAAGGCACATTGGGTTACAATTACTATGAGGGTCCACCCACTGATCCACTCCAAAAATCATAACAAGTCAAAGCCTTCATCCTCCTCAGGATGTGGGTCCACTTTAAAGCCAATGGTTTGGATCACTCCAAGTATGGATCAACTATAGTCACTTATCATGAGGTAACCAAGCATGGCATGATCCACAATTCACTCTAAAAAATACATCAAATTAATTAACACCACATGGTCAACCAATCAGTAAAATTTTCCAAGTGTGTTAAATGAGCCCTGAGCCTTGGAGGCAACCAAAACGGGTTCCAAGTACATAAGCAACTAGAATTGGAATCATTTATAATTGACCTGACCTAGCTTTGATTCCAAGAATAAACCAAGCTTGGTGTTAGCTCTAAGAAAACTTAGTTCCGGCTCTATGAATGTTCGAAATAGCGTCCATGCGTTTTTTTTTTTTTTTTTTGGTACATGTGGACTAACTCATATAGATAGTATAGTTGACCTAAGTCATTATTAGCCAATTATATCAAAATTTCGCAGTCAACTAGACCCTATAGAATCTATAAAAGTTAAGGAATTTGAAGACTCCCTTGCTTTAAAATGGCTCCTAATTTGCAACCTGGGATTCTAAGTAAAGGATCTCGGTTATAGAAAGTGAAGGTGTTAGGCACAATATCTACCCTGCACAAATGTGAAGTCTCTACTTCGTATGGTTAGCTAATTTAAGATGATAGAGTAATTCTATGTTAAATGAGAAAATACTGAAAAAATAAGACTAACAAACTCAAAATTTTAATGTGAAAAGATCCAAAATTCTAGCAAGCTATAGAACATACATCCAAAGAGTGTCTAGAAAAGAAAAAATAAGTAATACGAGGTGTAATGATGTTAGGATGACATGTAAAAAGACCAAGCTACCACGAGTTTCCAATACGACAAGATCCGAAATTCCGACAAGTCAAAGAGCATACACTTAATGAGAACCTAGAAAAGCAGTGGGGTCGAAAAGGAAAGCGGTGGTGCAATTAATGAAGTATGAATGCAAATGATTATAACTCGTTCCTTAACTTGCAACTTGAAGCGGATAGGATGTAACATGCTCACTACGACTTGAAACTTATAGCCCAGGTTGGGCTAAGCTCAAAGAGGTAGCTCTAGAAGGCTAGGAGACTAGGAGAGGAGTAGAGGAGGTTGGAGAGGGGGTTGGAATGGATAAGGGCTTGCAAGCTCAAGCTCACCCTCTCTCTTTCTCTCACTCTCTTTTTCACTCTTTCTTAAGAGAAGGAAGAGCTTTTAGTGTATTGAGTGTATTAAAATGAAGAGATGATGGGACATTTAGAGCCACATTGAATAGCATTCTAGTAATTGTTGGGACTTTAGGGGGTGAATAGTGATGTGAAGACTTGTGATTGGTGGAGAGGAGAAGAGGTGCCACATGATACTCTCATATTGGTTAGAAGAGGTGGTAAAAGGTAAATGGAGAAAAGTTTTGGAGCTATTAATTGTCTTAGAGTAGCTATCTCATCTAGTGATGAAACAACTGGCTAGTCTAACCTCAATACAAACTAGGGAGGCACCTCAAGTTTCGATAGTAGCACTTCTAGTATCGTCACCCCTTAGTTTTGCCTTGAATTTTGTTCAACCAGTCTAATTGGGCTTTCAGTCCCCAAAAAGACTATAGTTTGGGCCCAGAGTGGCTTCTGATGGGCGTTGGGATTTTATTTCTTTCTCTCTTTTTTTTTTTTAAAAAAATTTGGCTTCCATTTGATTTTATTTTAGCTTAAATTTAGTCAAATTTTAGAGTTTGGTTTAGGCCTAGTTTGGCTTAGAAAGATGGCTAAGGCTCGGGTAATGGCTTAGGTTTAGCTAAGGTTAAGGCTTGGGTAATAGCTTAAGTATGGCTGGAGCTAAGGTTTAACTAAGACTTCTTTAGTGGCTTAGGAGTTTAGCTAGTGAACTCTTAAAGGTCATCTATGCCTCCTTAAGTTTTGTTTTTTTTTTTTTTTTTTTTTTTTTTTTTGGGTTAGCTTGTTAGTACACACCCATGTCAGTACACACGCTCCATGTTAGCCACCCCCTATAGGGATCGATACCAAGACCTCAAGTGTTGAAATGAGGTATCTCCACTCAGTCCGCCAGTTGAGCTATAGATCTGGGTGTCATCTATGCCTCCTTAAGTTGTTAGCTTACGTGGTGTGTGTGTGTGTGTGTATAGATATGCAGAATTGGCAAAATACTTTATGTTTTGTTTCTTTAGGAACCTCATTCCACAATGTTGAGTTGAGCTTTTGCAAAGTTGTTTCACAGGAAAATCTTGTTAGAATCTATGGAACTTAATCATCAGAGGTGTGTTATTCATCCAGCCAGCATGTTCTTTAGTCGAGCTTCACGTTGAGCTCACTGGGGGTTGTGGGGGAACAATGTCACCTTGCTTGGGGATTCAAGGGCATGCCCCGATCAAGAGGGCAATTTCATAATTTCATATGGAGTTTGATGTAAACCCTAGTCAAGGCAAAAACTTAAAGCTTTATTCTTTATTGAAACAAGAGAAACCAAGAGCATAAGCTTACCCCTCTCATTGTACAATCTCTTACCAATGAACCTATTTGAACATGTACTTCTCTTTGTACTTGTGTTTCCTTGTTATAGACTAACCCTAAAAGAGAGTACCTACACCAATGACAATATTTAGTTTTTTGTACGAGTGGGTTACCATTGGGGCAATATCATATCTTTACATATTTTGACTAGATGACAACTAATTGTTAATGTATAGGAAGATGTCCTTGGCATATCTTTTTCGTTTATGAGATGGTATTAATTGATGAGATAAAAAGAGGGTAAATTTTCAATTCTACCCCAGTTCTAGAATTCGAGTGCTTAAAAATTAACAAACCAATATGCAGTACTTAAATTGTAACTTTAACAAGAGAAGTTTATATGAACAAAGCCCTAACAAATCGATGGCCGTGATCTTCCTCAAAGAGAAATTTTGTTACCTTGCCTTATAATAAGGAGATTTTCAATTTCACCATATCATTTGAAGATATCATAGGATTAAGCATAGGAAATTCACCCTCAATAAAGCCAATATATCTTCAATTTCTATTAGTGAAGTAATTTGCATTTTCCATAATAGAAAGTTGAAAAATGACAATTGTAAAGAAACATAGTTGTTAATCTTGACTGATAAGGATGAAAAGAGGTAATACATCATTAATGGGTTTACAATGATCGTCACTTCAACTAAATTAGGTGATAATAACTCACAGAAGGGATCTAATCAATGCAGCAATGAGGCATGACGTCTACCAATGGGCATCACTACCTTGTTTGTTGCAAAATTTGGATGTACTTGAAAGGACTCTCCTTCAATTGTTGGCTTTGATGTCATCAAAACTTTTTAGAACTTGAGATAAAAAAATTTGAATATTAAATCTCTCAAAAGTTAGAGAGGAAAATAGTTTTCATAAATTTATATTAATACAATCACAAGCATAGAAAGAATGATTTAAAAGCAAAACATGTACACAATAGTTATTTCACTCGAAAATTTTACTATTTAGGACTATAGAAGATAATGGGAAGAGTCTTGTCCTTCTTGGTCATGTTGTGTAGGATTTGAGATTTGAAAATCTATTTATTACTTTACTTTTCAAAATGATGGAAAAATTAATGAGAATATTCAAATGAAAATCGATTATGAATGAAGTGGGAAATGTGCCTTTGGTGTATTGTGTAATCATGACGTCTAGTCCATTGGCTATGTTAGATATAGTCATGTACAGTTACAAGGCAGCATGAAAATTAGTAGGATGTTGCTAAAAATGATGTCATCTAAAGTAACTTTATAGTCACAATAATAGATAAATAATGGATGGTGGATTGAGATAGTTTGATTATATACAATGAATATCAAAGTTCAATAAAGAGAAGAACATTAATTATGATTGCAAGCATAGTTAATAAACCTCCCTTTTAAGCACCGCATTAAAAAAAATATCATGTAATTGACTAAATGTTTATAATTCCATATATTTGGAAGATAGGGAAGAAAAAAAACTTTTTTTTTGGCAAATGATTTAAGCATGTATTTATCAAAAAGGAAGATGTTTAAAAACAGGAATTGGCAATTGCAACCCATTAATAAAAATGAATAGAAGATGAAATTTTTAAGTAGAGACATCATCTAATATGTTACATAAAAGGATTTAAGAGATGTAAAAAATATTATTGAACTAATATTCCACTACCCAATACATTGTCGCTTCCTCATATGGAAATTCTAGCAATTTTAATTGAAACTTTTATTTTAACTTATATACATCTATAAGGGAAATGTTACTACAAGGTCAACCTTGAAGCCATGTGGCCCCACTGTAATGTGTGTTGAACATCAACACCATGCATTTGATGGATCCCCTTCAGATTATGGGATATTCCAAAAATAAACCGTATATGGAATTCAGGTGGGCCATAGCATCTAAAACCATGTAAAGACATGTCTAAAACATAGAAGTACTTTTTGGGGCCAACCTAAGTTTTGGATGCAGCTGAAACTTGGTCTGACCCCTCATCCAAGTGGGACACACATAATGGATGGGCTGGATTTGTGAACCACATCTTAATGGACCTAATAAGTAATTATGAATGTTTTAATGGGAGAGTAACCCCTCTCAACTGTTGTATGTGGTGTGTCCCACAAAAGTCCTGGATTAACTTGATTTTGAATCTTATGGCCCACCATAAAATGGTACATCTGGCTAATGGGGTAAATGTCACAGTGGGGCCCACACAACTCGACCTCATGAGAAGTTCCCATGTGGTGGAACTCATAGTACCATTTCCCTACATATAATACATACACATATATTCACTTTCATTGATTGGAACTCTGTTAAATCCTAACCTTTCATCCTCTGTATCTTCAGTGTTTTCATATCTTTGACCAAAATTTCCACAGCCATTTCAATATTCATAAATATTAAGTTTTTTTTTTAGTTTTTTTTTATTTTGGTATGTGTGTGCATATGACCTTTTACTGAGTAATGAATAAAAGTAAAAAAGAGGAATTGAATTGAAAGTATAAAAAATGGTGAGTGGAAAAATATAATTGATAAAGCTAACCCCAAGTAGGTTGGAAAATGAAATGACGAAGATTATGATGATGTTGATAGCTATATCTACAACTAAAAACAAGAAAGAAAGTCCAAAATTCATCAAACACAAAAAATGTACATTAATCACTGCATCATGTACAGTGCATATATATACACACCCACCTTGTCTCACTACTTTTTTCATAGGAAGACGACTCAAGTACACTTCATCTGTACTAATTTGACCCACCTAAGCCAGGTGCATTTCTCTCACCATCAATCTGGTCCCACCATCAATGTGGGCCCACCATCACATATGCCTGGACTCAATGAATTTTACAACTATGGCAGAGCTTGGTTTTCACCCTCTGATGGTACACGTGTTAGAGATCCTAGCCCTTCATTAGGTAGTGTAAACCATCAACATGACATGGGCTATAAAATAGTATTGGTTGGTCCATCAGATAAATGGACGGTTAGAACAAAAAAAAAATAAAATAAAATACCAACGGTACATATTCAATGTACATGTGTGCTTTGTTAAAAATGTATGCTGCTTGATGAATGGCCTGGATGCGAGGGACCCACATTCTAATATGGATAGAGAAAAGATGGGAACATCTTAACCATTGGTGGATGGGTCCCATCCTGACATTGTTCAGAGACGGAGGACGGTATACCTTTGCCACAGGATCATTTAGTTCCTCCTATGGACCGCCCTGCCTGCGGTCAGCAAAGTAAGTGACACTATTCCTAGCTGGTACAGCTTTCCCGGGTTTTACATTGGAGGGTTATTTTTTTATACTCTGGCAGTGCACGATAATTGATACACAGGCAGAATGAAATTGTACACGTGGCATTCATCAGCTCAAGTTAAACCCAAGGAAAAACTCTAGTCTCTTATCCGTGGATATGTGTCCGTTGAAATAGGATCGCCGGATATATTTTATTTTCAACCGTCCGATTAATGTTCACCAAATCAGATGTTCAAATAATCGAATAATCTTTATTTTTGGTTCATTACACATCCAAAATGGCATCCATTATCTCAATGTTTTAATTTGTATTATGTATATGCCACGTATGCTGTTTTTAAGTGCCTGCGTATCATACACCTTAGGCTTTCAGAGTATAAAATGTTTTCTGTTTTCCATTTGGTCTTCTCTCGGTAAGCAATGAAATAAAAATTTAAAAAAAAAAAAAAAAGCCGTTAAAGAAAAAGATAAAGCGTTACCGAAGAAGAAAAAAAGATAAAGAGAGAGAGAGAGAGACTTTAACAATTTTTCTAACCATCCATTTTTCTTAGGCCCACCAGCAAGATTTTTCGGTTAAGTAACATTTACCATGGAGACCGTCCTATGAACGGCTGTGATTACGTACACGTGTAGCTTGTACTCAAGCATTTGACGGTTGTGATTGGCGCTTGAAGATGGGCCGCCCCAAAATAGCATTCATCTTGTATGATAAGAGGTACAAGTGGGCCCATGGCTCAGTGATCAGATCGTTGCCTGTTGGGACCCACCGAGGATGGGTCTTGACCGGAAGCCTGTTGGGTGGTGACCCCAACGGCACCCAGCTAGGTGGCGTTGGGTACTGTGGGGCCCACCTTGATGTATTGATTTATCCACACCGTCCATCCGTTTTGTTGGATTATTTTAGGGTATGTCCACAAAAACGAATCAGATAAAAAAATTCTCGTGTTGACCACACCACAGGAAATAGTGGTGATTGAACACTCACCGCTCAAAATTTCTCAGGGCCACAAGTTTTGGATGGAGCTGATACTTGTACTTTCACTTCATCCCTGTCTACATGACCTTATAAACAGGTTGAATGGCAAATAAACAATACCGTAGGCCTTAGGAAGGTTTCAACGGTAGTTTTTATGATGACCACTGATTCCTGAGGTGGGGTCCACTAGAACTTCGGATCTACCCTATTTTTCAAACCAATCCTTAAAATGAGATGATAAAATGGATGGAATGTGTGGATATAAAACATATATATCAAAGTGGGCCCCACAGCGCCCAACACCAACTAGCTGAGTGATGTTGGATCACCACACAATCCGCTTCCGTAAGTATCTCAACCATAGGACATTCCTTAAGTTCAATCTCAATGGTCGGTTCCTATGATAGTTTATCATCATTTTGAAAACGGTAGTAACTCTTCCAAGGTACACATTAGGGCTGAGGGGAGGGTTGGGTTGGGTTGGGTTGGGTTGGGTTGGTGCTCAACCCTAACCCAACTCAAGGTTCTCATACCTCAATCCTAACCCAAGCCAACCCAAACCTCGGGTTGAGAATTCTCAACCCAAGCCCAACCCAAGTGAGCTCAGTCGGGTTAATTAGGTTGGCTGGATATATATGTCTTAATATTATTATTATTATTATTATAGTTTACTATATTTAAATTAAAGATTTATTTTTTGTATCTATGATTTTATTAATTATATATGTGATTAATCATCGTAAAGAATTTTATTTTTTTTCTTTAAAAAAATAAGTTAAAATATATGATAACTATTCCTTTAAAAGTCATGTAGCATAGCACGCAATCTATTTAGGAGAGAAATCCGACATATCTTGTTAGCTTGAGTCATTCAAAATGATGTGGACAACCGACACTCAACATTACTAGTGTGCCTTCGACCCAAACAATCCACACTTAATTATAATTTATAAGTAACTTATATATTAATCGGATTCAGGTTAAGTCGGGCAACCCGAGACCTCAACTTGATCCCAACCCAAGTTCTATCAGGTTAGTATTTGTATAGCCCAATCTTGAAATCGGACCCAATGCATCTTGCCCGAGCCCAACCCAATGTCAGGTCGATCATGCGTCGGTCGGGTTGAACCCGCCCAACTTTAAGCCCTAGTTCACATAGTATTGTTTTATAGCAATTGAGACCATCCAAAAATTTACTAGCAATATGATAGTAACCATTTGATTTTATCCATGAATTAGGACCACTCAACAACTTAATTTTAACCATACCTTTTATATATATCAACTGGACGGTGAAGATTGCTTAAAATGTGTGATCCTAGCATGATATTAGACATAGCATCCATCGAAGATGTGTGGGACAATTTACATGGTCTGGATATCCACAAATGAGTGACACACGTAAAAAAGATGAGTCACCACCATTTATAAAACTATGGTTGACTATCATAAATAGTCTAGCGCCATTTTAATTTTGGTGACCTAAGACAGTTAAGAATGAAAAGTACGTGAATTCAACATGAGCCCTCATTGTGAGGAGGCAAGAGCCACGTGGGAAGACACACACGCTTAAAAGATCCAAGCCATTCAATAAGATATTATGTGGACCAAAAATAATATTGTCCTTTCAATCAAATAAGTCAAATTTGTAAAAGAAAAATGGACGGTTAGAAAAGAAGAAGAAAAAAAGTATGACAGTTGAAATTCAAAGGACGTGATGAGTATCCTACTCTAATTTTTGGTATATAGCATATTGACTGGGTGCACTACTAATGAATGGTCCAAACCTTTGACACGTGGCAAGTCTTCACCCCTTTAGATGAGGGGGTCCTTTGGAACACACTACTAATGAATAACAGCCCCAACATGCTTGGGAGGTGGGTGGGAGCCACCTTGGTTTGTTTTCCTTACATCCATGCCGTCCATCCTTATTTAAATCTCATTTTAGATCATGACAAAAAAAAATTAAGTAGATTCAAATCTCAGGTGAATCATGTTACATGAAACATTAGTAATTGATGATTAAAAGCTTATTATGACATAACAAATTTAGATTGAGATGATATTTGTGTGTCTTGGTTCTGGTCTTTATTACTTTATTAACAAGTTGGATGGAAAATAAACATTCCCTTTTTAATGGGGGTGATTCAGTCAAGATTATTTCATGTGATGTGGTCCACCTTAGATCTGAATCTACTTCATTTTCTAATCAATCCCTAAAACGAGTTTTAATTTCAATACGATGGACGGTGTAGACGCAAGGAAAATACATCAAGGTGGGCCCCACAGGATCCCACCCACCTCGGTACACCATCACAAAACCCTAGCTGATACCGTCTCGAAAGAACAACGGAAGCCGAATCCTCTACCGCACACCCAAGCTCTGTGGGGGCCTATCATGATGTATATGTAAATCTACCCCGTTCATCAGGTGATAATCCTCACGTGAACCGTATATATAAAAGATCAGCCTGATTAGTATTTCATACCCATCATTCCCTGTCATATGGCCCGCCTGAGCTGTTGATCTTGCCATTTTTATGCCCCATGACCTAGAATCCATCATAGAATCTGATAGACGGAGTAGATTTTAAATATTCAAACATAGTGGTCCCCACAGATGTTGGGTAGAAGATTCAGGTCCATGGAGATGTGTTGATGATCCAGACCGTTGAAACGAAAGACCCTATCTTAGATTTGGTATTGGATATTCACTTAAAATTCCCCATTGACACAAAAACAATAACTGTCCAAAAGACAGTCTGACTTCATCAGCAGCAAGATCAAAGGTCCAGATCAACCAAAAATGGATCCCACATCCACAGACAAGGCGCAACGAGTAATCCATAATGGAATTTGAGAATATCCAATGGATAGTGGAAGGTAGAAGGGTTGTGTAAATGGAGAAAAGGGAATGTATGAGAGGAGAAGGGTAAAGGAATATTTACATTTAGAAGGGTTGGCTTTCCCAATGTATGGGTTGTTGTGGGGATATCTAGGGTTTCTTGGGCCTCCCTTGTAGTGTAGATGTGTTGCTTTTGTGGAACAATGCGTTAGACATGATTAGATTGCGATTGCATGTTTGTGGAGGTTTTTTGGGCAAACCTTGTTTATTTTTGGTTCACCCCTAGGCCTGTGTCTGGCCCATTTAAGGCAACTGGCTTGATTTAGGGCAATGCTGGCTTCTCCTGTCTTTTTAATTCTCTGTGGAGGACCCCTTCTAAGTTTTGTTTTTTTGGTTTCTTTTGTTTTATACTCCAATGGTGGATTGCCACGTTTGCATGTCATGCAATAAATTAAATTGGTCCATTGGAATTTTTTTTTTTGGGACCCACTTTAGGTGAGTCATTATCCAAAACTAAGATTGATTTGGACATTCCAAGTCTCTGACTAATGGGCATTTGTTTGTCGTATTCGAACCATTAATTATTTGACATTTGGATGGATTTTTTTGGGACTCACTCTAGGTATGTCATTGTCCAAAATTAAGATTGATTTGGATAAATACATGATTTGGGTTTTCTTTATTTTTTTTCAAATGACCTGAATTGAATATTTCAACCCATTTATTATATGAAGATTATATTATGATGACCATTTAGGTTCAAAGCAAAGGAGCCCAATTGATGCACTCATTTAGCTATGAGTCAGAGAGTCAGAGTAGACTCACGGGTCCGTACTCTTGCTCGGGTGGTAGACTCTCAAGAGTTTCAACTCCCGGTCAAGGGTTGAGTACCCATAGGTGGTGAAATTCCACCGGCGTGAGTGCGTGGGGTGTGTGTGCGTGTGTCAAAAAAAACAAGAGTAGACTCACCGGAGTTTAGACATGAGGTCATAGGTTCAAGCACCCATTGTGGTGTGAGTGTGGGCACGCGTGGAGTGTGTGAGTGCACAGTGAAAAAAAAAAACAAAAAACAAAAACAAAAACAAAAGAGCCTAACCAGCAAAGGATTGAAATTTAATCTAATTGGGAGCTTTTATTTATATACATGAGAATGTATGAGCAAATATCTGATTATTCTTGTTTCATCTGTTCATTGGATGCCAATCAATCAGCCAGTTGATAGAAATACAAAAGAAGAAAATCAAATCAGTGTCAATTTTCAGTTTAAGAGTCAAATAAATTTAGATAAAACTATCTAGATGGTTTAATTTGAGCCATCAGTATGATGCCGTTTACAATTTCTTAGTGCTAGAGTATCAACTGTCACACTTCGCTAGAGTATAAAAGCTTGTCTTTTTCTTTGATGTGGCTTACCTAACCATCAAAAGTCTATAAAAACAGTTTCCCTGCTTTAGAGCAGTCAATGCATGTTGTCCCATGTAATGGGAGTGGACACTGTAAAAAAGCCAAACAAAAATCTGAAAAAGCCCAAAAAAATGGGGCCAAAAGCAAAAATAAATAAACTTGAATTTTTATATTTTTTTATTAGTTCCATTTTATTTTTTATGATTTTTAATAAATAAATTCCAACTTTTTTTTATTGACTAGTCTTTTATAAAATGTGGCCTCTAATAATACCATCATGCATTGGATGCAGGGCAACAAGTCATTAAGTGGGCCACACAAGTACATAAGGTCAGAGTATGAGTTGTCTAGTGATTTTAATAGGGTAGCCAACATCATCCCTAACTTTCATGTCAGGCAAACTTCATGTTGGGATTTACCTTTTTTAGATCTGTTGCACTATTAGAATGTTCCTCACATTTAATGCCCAAACAACTATTTAAAGTTGAAGATCCTCTTCGAAACAAGGACTAAGTGTTTTGTGTGTATCAATTATAAATATCCCAAAACATCAAAATTCAAGATATTTAAGGATTTTTACATGACTTGATGCTCCGTCCATGTGACTCATATGGTAGTAAAGTGGTGTTGCATGGCGAGGCCAATCAAAGTAAAGTTGTATATCATCACTAACACAAGTGATTTATAGTGGTCGCATACATAATATCTTTTTTTTTTAAAGTTTCTGAAATTAATTTAGGAACTTAACAAATCTTAAAAGAAAAAATATATATTTTTTGATTTAGAAATTTTCAAATTATATAATCATTATATAACAATTGATAAATAATTTTTTATATATAAAATGATATTTATAAGTTAAAATTGTATTAGAAAAATATATTATTCTCATTTTGTATGTGACAACTTTGTAATGCTTATTACCAATACATAACTTAGATCCTTCACATGCCTTTTACCTAAATTGCGTATGTTCTGCACCTCACATAAGCGGCCACTTAATCATGGCACTTTTGATGATGGGTATTTTTATTTGTAGTATAAACTATTAGGGGAGCAAATTAGGTGTGCCTGGACCTCACCTAACACTAGATGATCAGCTAGACCCATGGACCTACTTTGATGTATGTATTGGATATCCACACCATCTATTTCTTTTGCTGGCTTATTTTAAGACATTAGCTCAGGAATACAACAGATCTAAATCTTAGGTCCATATGAAAGAGTGTTAATTAAATGCCAACATTAAAAGCTTTCCGACACCTTGTTGGGAGAATGACGAAATCACACAGAGATGAATCTAGGATAGCAATCAGGTAACACCAAGCAAACACAAAAGAGAATACAGTTATTTAACGTGGAAAAGCCTTTCGGGAAAAAACCACGGCACAAAGTGACATACAATTACTATGAAAGCAGAAATTACAAAGAAAGAAGGCTTATCTGATTCGAACGACCTCGAATCTCACCCTTGCTCCACCTATTTGAAACCTTAAAACTATTTAGAAACACTTGTAATGACTCTCAATCCTGTTTACACCCATATATATAGCTTTGGAAAGAATCTCAAACCAAATCAGAAACAAATCCCACAATTTCATAGTTTTGTGAAAAATCTACGCAGAATCTGTTGATACCATCGAAGGCCTTTCGATGCCATCGAACTAATCCTTTCGATGACATCGAACCCCTGTTGATGTCATCAAACTAACACCTTAACTGTCCAGAGACAAAACATGATTTTTCAAAAATTTTCAATGGCATCGAACACTTATCGATGACATTGAAAAAATGCTCAGTCAGTCCAACAATCAACTGAAGAAAATTCAGAAGACATAGATAGGATCAAGAACTGTTTGATGCCATCAAAGGTGACATCGACTGACCTAGTAACAGGCTTGATTTAAGACATCTATTACAACAATCTCCTCCTGTATTATTTATTTTCCATCTAACCCATTGATAAGGTTACAAAGACATAAATGAACGGAAAAATGATTTAAAAAAAAATCTTCTTAATCCAAAACATTTATGACTCACCGGAAGTTTTTAATGGCCGATCACTATAATTTCTTATGGTATGATCCACTTGAGATTTGAATTTATTTCAATTTTAGGCTCATGCCTGAAATAAGATTGCAAAATAGATGAACAATAAATATGCAATACATACGTCAAGGTGAGCCCTACGGTCAGGGCCACACTGACACAGTGTTGGGTGAGGACGCGGTTGCATCTAATCCCTTCCCATGGAATTAATATGAACATCATGTGAAAAACAAAGGGTGCGATGACATTTTTTTACGAGTTCGTTTTGAGTCACGCGACTCAAGAGCACAAGCATCTATGCCCAATCGGGGAGCACATGGGGATATGATCCAACGATCACCACCGTCCATCCCCTCAGCAATACTTTGGATTGCTTGTGGTCCACTACTTATTCACGAAAAAAAGGTGGTAATTTCCCATTGGTTAGTTAAGCTAAACAGTGGCCATTGATTTTTTATTATTCAAAGTTCCACATTCAACTACACATAACAATATTCAAAACCATCCATTCAGCTAAAATTTCCTAAAGTGACCATTCTAGGGCAGTGTCCAGAATACGGACGGTTCTGATCATCTGATCATATCTCCATGTGGGGCTCAAAACGAGCTCCTCTTTATTTAAAATCATCCCCACCTTTCCACCCACGCTTTCATGGGGGCTGCTGCAACTGTCGGTGCAGCCGGTCTGGCCGTCGGTTACCCGAACCCGGCAAAGTGAAATGTTGTGACTTGACTCACCGTACAACCCAATGACCTGTTTTGGAGACCGTGTCAGACCTTGACTCACCTCCTTTTTAACTCAGTTCGTCTCGCCGCTGTCGCAACTCAGCTTCACCCATCTCTCTCCCTCCAATGGGGCCCACATACTGATTGATCTGATGATCATTACGTCGACTCTATATCTTTACCGTCAGAGTATGAAACTTTTTATTGAAAGGATGATTGTGACCGTCAATATCTCAAGATGCATTTCAACGGTTGGCATTCAGGTCCACATATTAAAGGTTAGGATCATTGACAATAGCTAATCTATAGTTCTAATGGGAATATAGACGGTTTGAATCATCAGACCATCTCATCATACCGGCCCCAGTGGGTCGACACACGGACCGAATCCTCAGTCGCGACGGATGTAAAAGAAACTCTTCTTAATTTGTATTTTCACAGGGTATTAGCAATCGAGTGTTGTATTTGTTTAATACTCTGTTTTAGACGGCGGAATAATACTCGGGTCCCCCCAAAATAGGGAATCCCCCCCACAAGTCCACATTCCCACCCTACCCTAGTGACGGCTCCACTAGCATCGCGATCATGTGGGCCCCACAAAGACCCCATCAAAATCTTTATTTTGACCAACGGGCGCCGTCCAAGTTGTCCACTTTGATGACGTGGCAGTCTGTTATGGAGTGTGCTGGACAAGGACATGAACGAAATGCTCCATCACATCACAAATCCATCGCATGTTTAGGGAGTGCGTGCTCGCCCGAGTTTTGTCTACTCAAATCATCTAATCACCATCACAACCATCTAAGTGTCTGATGGTCAATACGTATGCATCCACATAACCGTCCGATTTCCTCTGCGCAGCTCAAATTGAACCGTCCAAAATGTGGGACCCACTTTAGATGGACCAAAATCTCAAAATCGGATCAATTCGAATCATCCTCGCCTCTGATTAATGGACATTCGTTTGTTGAATCTAGACCATCGATTATTTTTCGTTTTATTTTGATGTCCATAAATCAACGTCTTAGGACATAAAGTTCATGGCGATTTTTTAGCTTGTGACATATGTAAGACCGGGCCCGTGATTTGAACGGTTTGATTTGAGTTAAGTGAATGACACGTGTACAGTCTAATGTATGAGTGGATGCGTACGAACCATCACCCTCTGGCAGAGTAGAAAGTTGTCTCCAAAGACGCTTGTGGGTGTTCTTTTTGTATGATTCCACAACCATATATGTCTAGTTATCATGTGGATCTTGGAATCCACAAGCCTTGAAGCAATGAAATTGTAATGATGGAAGGGGGAGGAATTACATGTCTGGTTGTATCATGATCTGGGTTCTGTTCGAGAATCCAAACCGTCCATCTAATAGGCCCCATGATAGATCGTGGCATCATTTGAAAAAAAAAAAAAAAAATCAAATTGAAAAATCCTTACCGTTCAATATTTAGTCTTCTTTCTATCTAACCCAAACCGTCTACTAATTAGTGAGAAATCTAACAGTGAAATAGTCCAATCTGTGATATTTCAAGGGAATCCCTCATCGATACTAGGAACCATCATACCGACGGTTTGGATCACATAAACATGGGCCCCACTGCTTTTAGGGAGTGCTGATGAGCAGGACCTGGAATCATTCCCCCACAGATATGAAATGCCCAGGTGGTAAAAGTGAAGGATGATATATCCTCCAAGGAGAAATGGGGCCCACCCCAAAATGAATAAAATAAAGAGGAGAGAGAGAGAGAGAGAGAGGGTGGGGCCCACCTAGCAATCCTTTTCTTGAGAAGGAGATGATCCACCATATGTTATGAACGGTATCTGAGGGGACAAGATATGTGGATTCAATAATGAAATGATGCATTTATGATTCCGATCCCTCCATCCATTGACTTGCATCTTATCCTTCCCAGGCGCACAACAAGCACCTCTCCAGGGGTCATTGGGACCATCTACACCGTCCCAACTATTCCATCATTCTTTTCAACGGTGGAGATGGTACCTTTGTACAGGTCTTAAGGACCACAGGCCCACCAATATATATATATTATTGGGACTAAATCTCCCATCATTTTATATCCGTTCCATCGGACCGTCTATTTAAGAAAATTCATTTTACGCTGCACCTGCTCAAGTTGGGCTGGCAATGGCGGGTCTGGGCCCGACCAATCAGTGTTTTGGATGGGCCCGGCCCGACCCACAAAATTACAAATACTTTGCCCGGGACGCGGATTCTCTGCGGTACCTTTTGCAGGAAGTTGGGGAAGCTAGGTGGGGCCCACCGTGATGTTTTTGAGGAATCCATCCTGTCCATCCCTTTTTCCAGATCATGATAGGACATGGGCTCAAAAATGAGGCAGATCCAAAACTTAAGTGGGCCGCACGATAGGAAAAAGGGTAGGGAAATTCCTACCATTGAAACCTCCTTGGGTGTACCGTGATGTTTATCTGTCATCCATACCGTTCATAAGGTCGCTCCTACTTGATGAATCGAAAACACAAAAACAGTAGCCTGATCAAAAACTTGTGTGGCCCTACGAATGTTTCAACGGTGGACGTTCAATCATCACTGTTTCCTGTTGTGCGGCCCACTTGAGTTTTGGAACTGCCTCATTTTTTCCAATGTCTTAACATGATCTAGAAAAACGGATGGACGGAGTGGATTTCTCAAAAAATCACCGTGGCCCCACCTAGCTTCCTGTTTCTGGCCTCCATAAGTCACTCGAGAGATATCACTCTCTCACGCGCAGATAGAGGTGGTCCACCACATTTCATCAAGGATTCTGTATTACACAAAAAAAAATAATAATAAATAAATTCCCTAAACAGTACAGGCGACAATGATAGTTCCTTGGATTTTTTAAATGGTGGTGACTTGTTTCTTGGGCATGTATCATTGCATATTTTAAACGGTGGTGACTTATTTGTTGTATATGTGACAAGGACTTGAGTTAAATTAGGATAATCTAATTGATTTTCTTAGTTGATCCACAGCCATCCGAATTTGCCCGTTGGTTCTTTTGGAAAGATCATTTTCTTTTCAAAGGTTTACAATTTTTCAGAATTTTCTTTTTTCCTTTTTTTCTTTTCTTTGTTTTGGATGTTTTACAATTTAATTAAGTCCTTGGTTTTTAGCATATGCCATCTATAGTGAGACTCATTATCATGATTTGAAAGGTACAATTAACATTATCATGATTTGAAAGGTACCGATTAACATACGTGCATGCCATGTGTAGCATGAATGAGTTGTCACCATCTTGAGAAAAACGATAGCGGAGTGCCACCATAAGCTAGTGTGTTGGAAGTTCATGATAGCCAGAACGGATAAGCAAAGTTATATGAGTTGTTAATAAAAATAAATAAATTTTAAATTAAAAATATTAAGTGAAAGTGAGTTTGTTTTGTTTTATATATTATGTTTATATTTTTATAGAACTTTTTTTTGTCCCACATCAAATAAAGTGAAGTATTGAAAAAAATCTTATACGAAAACCTATGTAGATAGGTTCGCACATGCTCAAGTGTGAGTGTTATGTGCATGTTTATGTCTATCTTCTTATATATTATTTTAATTCAAAATTTTAAACTTAAATATTAATTATCAAGATATCTTAGGCGTGTGTGTGTCACATCTCTTTACGGCATGTGTCTAAGTTTAGTTGATTCAACTTGCCAATTATAATTCAATTTATAATTTAAAATTTCTAAATTTTAGCTTACCCTCTTTTATCGAATTAATACAGTAACCATTTCTTAAAGAAGCTTTTATAGAGGAGAGAGATCCATTTTTTCATCTTCAATGTACTTTTAATTTTTCTTCATATATGTACTTTCTTTTCTTTTATTTTTTATTTTTAGATTAATTGAAAACAAACTATATTTGTAGGGGTGTAGATGTTATATGCGCCTAAACCTAATGTAAGTCGTTGATCAAGTATAGAGTTGTTGTATCTCGAATACAAAAGGGCTACAACCTAGTGCATCAAAATTTTAATTCCAAATATCCAGTGGGAACTAATATTTTGCCTTTAAGGTAGCCTTTTCAGTAACTTACTTAAGCTCTCTCCAAGTCTCATAATTTTGTTCATTCCTCTTTATTTAAATTTAGTTTCTATACTATCATTTTGATGCAAATAACTTTGGAAAAACATATGTGATCATGGGAATTAAGATAATTAAATATTTCAATGTAATTATCTTAGCTCAATCTCATTATGTTGTTAAAAATATGGCCTATTTGTTTCACCAATTATCGTGGTAAAGTAAATAAAATTTGTAATGATTACAAATCACTTTACCTCTCTTCAGACAACTATTGGGGGTCCCTCCTCATATGAAGATGGAATTCACACGTATGGGCTTAAGTAGTCTTTTTTAAATCATGTATGTGAGAGTGTGTTATTCTTTTGGACAAACAAACTAATCTGAGAGAAAATTGAGTTTTTTGCTAAGAGAGGGTTATAGCAATACAAATAGAGTTTTCTTTATTAGGAACAAAAAAAGGGGAAAGGTTGGTGGGGGAAGAGGAGCAATGTGTTTTCTTTCTCCAAGCTTCTTGTTGATTATAAGAGTGACTTTCATCTAAAAGCTTGTAAGGGTCAATCCACAGTGTTGGTTTCTTCGATTGTCTTCTCTAAGGTTGTATTAAGGGTTTTTGCAATCCATAGTTAGAGGTGGGCATTTTTTACCCTATCCGGTGGATCCGACCCGATCAAACCCGATCCAACCCGTTCCGAACCAAACTAATGGCCTAGATCGGGTAAGATCATTTAGATCCAACTAGTTTTTGGATCGATATCGGGTAGCGGTTAATCCGGACCGTTCCGATCCGAATAGATCCGGACCATTCCGATCCGGCCAGATCCGAAATTAAAATCAATATTTTTACTTTTTCCTATGGTGTGGTCCACTTGAGCTTTGGATATTCATCAATTTTGGATTCAACAGCTAAAATAATATGAAAAAATGAATGGACGGCGTGGATACACCACATGCATTCACGGTGGGCCCCAACAGAGTTCACTCGCCTGTGAGTATGAGTTACTTGCACGGCACGGCACGTCAACCGGCGAGCAACAGCTTTATTCTGTATTACTTGCTTTGCACATCAACACGGTAGGCTGCGAGAGTATGTATTAAAGTGACTTAACCAAGTTCCTTGGGCCCCATCATGATGTATGTTTTGAATCCAACCTTCCATCCATTTGGAGAGATCATTTCAGGGCAATATCCAAAGAATGAATGAAATTCAAAGCTCCAGTGGACCCCAACATAGAAAGCTCTATGGACAGTGACGCCCACCATTAAAAACTTTTAAAGGCTACAAAAGTTTTAGATCAACATGGTATTTGTGTTTTCCCTTATTTCTTTATTTTTCAACTTTTGAACAGGTTGGATTTCAAATAAACATTACGGTGGGCCTTAGGATAGTTTCAACGGTGGGAATCATTCTCCCCACTTTTTTCTGTAATGTGGTTCATTACAGATTTTTATCTACATCATTATTTGGCTCATGCCCTAAAATGATATCTGAAAATTGATGGACAGTGTAGTGTGGCCCATAACACTACAGTGTAGTGTGGCCCACATAACTTGGTGACGTTACTTCAATAACCTGCCCGATGGGACAACACAGGCAGCAGGCATTGATATAAATTTTTTATAGTTATGTGGGGCCCACCTTAATGTATATATGTTATCTAAGTCGTTCATCCATTTTGACATATCATTTTAGGCGTTAAACAAAAAATTATGTTACATTGAAGACTGAAGTGGACCACACCATATCAAATGATCCGAATAGTGCCCAACCCGATCTGACTCGGTTTCCCTAACCGAGTCAGACTCGGATCGGGTCAAATAAATCAAGCATCGGATCTGTCCGAGTCAGGTGACCTTGACTCGATCTCGGATTGAATCGATTTCGGGTCAGTTTATTAGAATTTCGGATCTGACCGGGTTAGGCCCAATTCGGTCCAACCCGGACCGATGCCCAGCTCTATCCATAGTTGGTGAGGAAATTAATTTCTTTTGTTATTGCTTGAAATTCACCTTTTGGGTGGTGTGTTTGGATATCGAAGAGAGGTTGTTCTCTTGATAATTGTACTTCTATTATTTATATTATAATGGATTTGTGTCGAACTAGGTCCCGTGATTTTTTTCATTCTCATCGAAGGATTTTTCATTTAAAAAATCTTTGTGTCCTTGTACTTTACATGTTTGATGATTTACTTGCATGTGTAGGAAGTGATTATAATACATTAAATCTAATATATGAAAACATGTCTTCTAAATGATCTGATATTAAGTATGAAGCGGAGAAGTTCATTGGGAGAAATAACTTTAAACTATAAAAAGATTAGGATGATAGGTCTACTAGTTCAATAAGGATTGCAACACGCTCTTCTTGATAAAGCGAAGCGTTGTGTATCTATGTCTAATGAAGGGTGAGATGAACTAGACAAGAGGGCTACAACCTCGATACAATTGTGTCTAGTGGACAATATCGTATGTAATGTTTTAGATCAAAAGATCGTTGTAGGGGTATAAACGAAACTAGATGATTTGTACATGAATAAATCCTTAGATAGTCATCTGTATCTTAAGAAACAATTATATAATCTTAAGATAATAAAGGGATCCGACATTAATGAACACATGAGCACTTTCAGTAAGTTGTTGTATGTATGTTCAGGTGATTAGTGAAAGGAAATGAGGTTGATCCCTCCGAACAAGTTCTTTTTTTCTTATGACAATATACATGAGCCTACGGCCTTATGGACTTGTTCTTTCGGCGCGAATCACTACCATAGTTCAACAATAACAACATATAAAGAAATTTTAAGCCGAGAGTTTTTTTTTATTAATGTTTTTTACAATAATGACACTCACGATCGTCTTGAGGGATAACACTATGTTCGTTACCCAATCAAGACTAAGCTTCACCGCGAGACGATTGTGATGCGTGGGATGGATATTTATTCATCGTTCGATCGGAACCGGACATCGTATCAAGATGACCGATGGAGGGTGGATCTTTAACAATTTATTCGTTACTCGATCGAAATCGAACTTCGTGGGGAGATGGCCAATGAGGTGATAGCATGTTCGTGGTCTCAATCGGAACTAATCACGTGGTGAGACGGTTGTGAATCAACAATCCGTTCGTCGTTTGGTGTGGTCCAGACTTCGTGGCGAGACAGACAATAGAATTACCTAACACGTAGCAGGAAAGCCCCACAACCATCCGATCAAAACTAAGGGCGTGTTTGGACGGGCCCATCTCATGGGATTGGATTGTATTAGGGTGGATGGCAAGTAATGATGGCTGTGTCAGTGGATTGTTGGCAATCCCATGGGATTGCTATATCCAGGGAATTCACCACCGAGTATGTTTGGCTCGCCTAGCTAATCCCGGGATTATATCAGCCAATCCCGGGATTGCTCCATCTAACCAAACATGTCCCAAGCAAAATAGATGGGATTAAGAGGGATTGGGTGGGTTTCAAGGTAATGATGGTGATGTCAGTGGATTGCTGGCAATCCCATGGGATTGTTATATCTAACTTCTGCCTGTTTGGCACGCCCGACCAAATCCTGGGATTACTCCTTCCAATCCATCCTAATACAACCTAATCCCATCCACCCTGCCCGGCCAAACAGGCCCTAAGTTATTTTCTTTACAATCCATCAAGATGTCGTGGATAAATGGTAGGGGGATAAACTAAGGGGCCCATGTTATGAGTAATGATGGGGTTAAACTAAAATAAATAAATAAAAATATAAATGTTCACGATAGATGGAAAAATAAAGTCGTACTTAATTATCATGGCGTGAAGTTAGGAGCTCGTTATAGAGTGCTACTTATATAAGCTTTTATGATGCGTTGGCCTTGTGTATTCTTTAGCATCGTAGAATATTCGGATGATCAGTTGTGAAAATCTCTTTATTCTCACACATAAGCGTTACCTATCGCGTGCGGCTATGCGTATAAGAGAAAGACTCTCACATGCATCAGGCAAAGTCCACACGTCTGTGGACTCCCACATTAGGAAGTTGTTAAAGTCCTTTACGTCATTTGGCTTTGGCATTAGTAGAGATTTGCTTTTGGCAAGGTTTTAACATTTAATGCTAGATAAATATCTCCTTTAATGTGATTCTAACATTTATTGTTGAGAGAGAGTCTTGCTTTAATAAGACTTTCTTTCGCAGAGTAGTTTTGATAGAAATATAGCATTTAATGCTCTCTCTTTCTCATATACACGTCTATACTCCTCTTAAAGTTGATTTGCACCATATATGGTGCGGCTATTATGTGGCATATCCTGAGCCACTTTAATATAGTCGAGTCAGATCGCGTATAAGTAAAATGAATCGCGTTAGTAGGATTTTGCTCATCATTTAGCGTGTGATGTCAACACATGCCAACATCTCATTGGCTCATGTAAGTGTGTAAAAAATGGGTATAAACACACATATCAACCATTGTAAGACACATATATTAATAGTATCCAATTAAGCAAATAAAAATTGATAGATTTAATCTTTAATATAAGATAAAATATTTGGGGTTGACTCGAAAATACATTAAAATTAATGAAGTCTTAAGAAAACCAATTAAATATGTTAGGAATCGGCTACCTCAAAACAATTTCTTTGATCCAAAATAGAGGAAGATGAAGGTTTGGTTGTTGGATCTTACCGACTGTGTCTCACGTCCCCGAAAGAGGGTTACACTGCTTTCACCGGTGTAAGAAGATGTATACAAAAATACTCTTTATTAAGTAAAATTCACACTGTAAATCGTGTGGTAGTGATGAAACCTGACTTTATCTCGCAGCATCTCTCTGCACTCTACAGATTAGTGCTTGAAATTCATGTTGTTCTGGTCATAAGTCATTCACCTAGTTTATAGGAATGTAACCATAATTGTTATTAATTACAAGAGAAAACTGATCATGTAATCTACAAACTACCAGAGTAAAACGTTACGGGAGAAACTACTTAGGCGGTTTCCAAAATGCCAGAGTAACGGTTAGTCAGTTAACCTGAAACTGTCACAACCCATCTCTCTATCTTCCCGTGACTGGGGACCACTTAAGGGCCTGTTTGATTTTCCAGTGCACTGGTAAATACCAGGTAAAAGAGTAATAATTATTTCCCCGTGTATTTACAATGTACCTGATTTGACTACTTACTTTTTTTTTACATGAAAACTGAAAATATTACAAAATATATATGGGTCCCACTGTGATGCATTTAGCTTATCCACACCGTTCATTCATTATTCCATTTGAATTTATAGTATGAGCAAAAAAATGAGGTATATCCAAAACTCAAGTGGACCACACCATAAGAAAAAGGGAATTGAATACTTACCATTAAAAATTTTGTGGGGCTACTGTTTCTTTTGGTGTGGGCCACCTGAGTATTGTATCTGTTTTATTTTTGTCTCATGCTTCAAAATATTGTAGTAAAATAGATGGACGGAACGGATATATCATATACATTACCGTACCGTTCAAAAATTAAAATTATCTCTTTTGAACTAGTTTCAATGGCAGAAATACCTATGAATTTTCAAGAATTTTCAAACACAGTAAACCGTAATAAGTACCTATTTCCAGTGTATTTACACTAGCTTTGAAAAAACAAATAGGTCCTAAATGACCTATGTTGCAATTACAAGATTGATATTACCCTTATATTTATGTTGATTATAACCTTATGATCTCTTAATAAATAAATCATGTATATTTTTATTCACGTCTCATAATATGAGATTATGTGGAATTTTTTATTTCAATTTGGTCAGGAAAAGAGAGAGAGAGAGAAAAAAAAAAAAAGAAGTATTAATCAATGAGAAGTAATAATATATACTATTTAAAACAATAATATTAAAAAGATAAATGTAAAGTTATTAGTTACAAATATTAAGAGGATTATTACCATATCTAAAGATACTTAATTTTTCTCATTTGATCTTAAAAGCTAGTTTGAAGGACTATGATTTTAAAAGATTACGATGCATGCAATGGCATACACATTTCCCACATTACGTATTTACCCTCAGTGAATTAGTAGTTCTTTAATACTATAATGTAAAATTTGAAGAAAAAAAATGAATATATAAATTTGAATTCAAACAAGAACAAAAATAATAATAATGATTCATTGCTCTCGCTATTTTGATAAGGGTAAGATAGATAATTACGCCACTTCCGAAAAATTTATATCTTATAGTGATCAAATTTCTAATATTAATTTCAAGAACAAAATATCTCATTTGTTAATTAATTATTAGTTTATTAGAAGACCTTTGTCAATTTTATTTATTTTTCTTAAAAAGAAAAAAATGGGAATGAATAACAAATAAGATTGTTGACTTAACCATGACTTTTTACCAATGGGTTACAAGTCTTCTACAATTTAATTTTGATGTACATGTGCTATATATATATATACACACACACACACACACACACACACACACACACACACACACACACACACAGCTTTTGTGTGCCTGCATTTGTTTCTAAAGCGTAGACAACTATTTTCTAAGTTGTCATTTTAAACTGTTAACTCAATTACAATGCATTTGATTGCACGATCACAAATCTATTTAGTCGTGGTACCCTTTAAGGTGTTGTAAATGAGTTACATCCCATTTTTTATTTATCTCTCTCCCTCTCTTACTCTCTATCTCTCTCTTACCAGAGAAATGATTGAGTGATCAAAGAGCGCTTTTAAATTATGGTGCTCCTAGTTTAATCAGTTCACTTGGACAATCGAATTAATCAATCTAAACTGTCAATCAAGTTTAGAACACATTTCATGTGCTATCTTGCCAAACTAACAATGATCATATGATTCCATCCATTCTTCATTTGGACATTTTATAGCCATCTTTTTTTCTTTTTTTTTTCAATCTATGGATGGGATGGTTATGATTGCCTAGCAAAAGTGATTCTTTAGAGTCATATGCAATCCATTACTGTCCCTAACAAATAAACGGATCAAATTGTTGCTTAGACATGTTTTTGTGTAAATGATTTTGATCATCCATATTTGAGGGCATTGATTAATGTTTGTCATATTAGTGTGGTAGATTCATGATAACTCATTCATCCATTGTATTTTAATTAGGATTAAATGAAAATTTCTATCTTATTTTGTGTCTTGTGCAGTAATAGGAATTGGAATACTGGTAGGCTAGGACTTAATGAAATCAAGTGCAACCTTCTATTATCAGTCTTTTAAGGCATTGCAAGTTGCTTGAGATAAGCCACTTATTCCACAAGTTGTTTATCTCATTTTATACTTATTAAGAAGATAAGTATGTTTGGCAAATAACATACTTATCAGCTTCTCCTCTCTTTTGTTTATCCTAATGCTTCTCTTCAACAACTTATGAATAGTAAAAGGGTCCTTTTTTTTTTACACATGTACACACACCCCCACACACTCACGCCGTAGTGGGCTTTCACCACCTATGGATACTTGAACCCTTGACCGGGTGTTAAAACTCCCAAGAGTCTACCACCCGAGCAAGAGCAAGGATCCTAGTAAAAGGGGTCCTTGCTCTTGCTTGAGTTTCAACACCTGGTCAAGGGTTCCAGTACCCATAGGTGGTGAAATCCCACTAAGGCATGAGTGTGTGGTGGTGTGTGTTATTAAAAAAAAAAAAACAAACAAACTTATGAATAGTAAAAAAGTTAAAAAATTTTAACTAGAAAAATTAAATACTTTTAAGTAAAAAGTTACTTATAACTAATCATAAACCAAACTTATTTGAAATAAGTCACTTATCTACGGTTGCTAGTAGAAAAGGTAAGTTATTTGGTGGTATCCAAACCAGCTCTAAATGAAGTGTTAGGCTAAGATGGAACTCAGTGGGCCTCTATAGTAGACACAATAGCGATAACACCCACAGTAGAAAAACACCCAGTTGTGTTTGGGGTCCACCTTTATTTCTATCTAGACATACAATCCGGTCATAAGATTAATCAATTCCCCCAAAAGATCATATACTAGATTTTAGAATTTGGTGCATTTTATATTGCTTCCTTTAGTTCGGCCCTCCTAAATTTTGAATCAGCTTAATTTTTGGGGGTCATGATATTCATCCTGGGCCCAACATGATGTCCGCTTTGGATGTCACACATAAATCAAGATGGCCAACAAAACACTTGACATGGTGGCCACACCTTTGAATTGCCTTTTCACTGCAAAGGATGACCATTGGCACACATGCACTCAGAAATTGCAAAGGATGACCATTGGCACACATGCACTCAGAAATTGCGCATTACACTGACTAGATTGTGAACCATTGGTTTCAAATCATGGTCCCAAAATCAAATTAATTCAGAAACCACCTTCTTCAAGAGCTTGCAAATGATATTGGATTTTGATGAGTTGGCATCTTAGTGTAATTTTCTTCAAGCCCAAAACAAGATTGGGATTTGCAAACTGCATCCAAATGCATGTTCAAACTAGCCCTCAAGGCCTCTTGTGAGTACATGTTCCTTTTAAGAATGTTTGCTGTAAGCTGAAGTTTCAGACCAAACAGATCCGATTGGCTAGGACCCAAGATGGGCCAGCCCAAAGACCAGACCATCTGGTTCGAACCATTCCCCCCTTTTCCCCCTTTTTTCCCGTATTCGTATCAAATTGACGTGAAAACAAATGGGAATTTCTCATCAGTACGTTAGGTTTGAATGGATTGGGATCCACTGCAACACCCATTTCACCTTGTACATAAAACACCCATGCTCTTTGGGGCGACCATGGTGTATATGTGAAATCCACTCCGTCCATCATGTGGATTCCTCCATTCTATGTCCTGGGTCAAAAATCTTCCAGATTCACAACTCAGTTGGGGCCCACACCAAAAGGAGCAATGGAGATTGGACAATAACCATAAGGTTGTGTGTGGGACCACCATGGCATGTACCTTTCATCAAACCTGTTCATCGGCCCTGACTCACTAGGATGAAATGAATATACAAAAATCAGCCTGACCCAAATCACAAATGGTCCACAAAGCACAAATTTAGAGGTTTTAGGCAAAATTTCACATTGTTCCTATTGGCATGGCCCATCTGAGTATTTCATCAGGCTGATCATTTTTTACAGACGGTGAACATAACAATTTTATAATCTGATAGACGGAGTGGATTTCACATAGAAAACATGGTGCGACCCAAAGAGGTCAGTTGTGGCACTAGCCATCCTGAAACAAGTGTTGTAGATTATTGGGGTGGGGTTTGAATGAGGTGAAGAGAGATTTTGAGAAATGAAACCAAAATGAGGAGAGACAAAGGCAATCAAAGGTTATCTTTGATTTAGTGTACTTTGGGCAAAGTATATCTGTGTTTTCTTTTGCTTTTCAGCTTTCAAAGCCTTCTCATTACCCAAAACCATCTCTGTATTTTCTCCTCTTTCACAGCTTCTCAGATTTCACTTTCTTTTATTATTGCCTCTTAACTCTCATCTTCTCAGCTCCAACTTCCTTTCTTGGTCCCATTTCAGATTCTTCTCAGAGCTGTCAATGGACCATGCAAGGCCCAAAGACCCGGACCCACCCCTAAATTTTAATCCTGTTTATTACTTGGGCCAGGCTTGGGCTACAGCCCGTTGTCCTGGTCCAGTCTGTTTAAAGTGTCAAGGGCATTTTTATCAATACTAAAAGAATACCTGAATCTTAATGGGTCGAGTCTAGGTGAGTTTGGGTTATAACAAAGATGGGTCCAACTCAAAATTTGAAAATATCAACTTAGCTAAATTCATTTATAAATGGGTCAACCCAAACTAAATCTCCTTGCCCCATTTAATTAAAAATATAAAAGTAAATTAAAATTGAAAATATAATCATTTTGTATAAAAATATAAACCACATATTAAGTCTCTTAACTAATATAAATATTTCAAATTACATCCATTATAAATGAATTTAGCAATTCTTAAACTTATATTATATCATATCATATGATATAATATTATAGAGTGGGTGTAATTAGTGTTTGAAAAGATGAGAATGGATAGACCATACTCACAACTCGCCATGTTCGATTCAGGAAATTAAAACCCAACCCATTTAACTTCAGGCTGACAAAATGTAACCCTGACCCAATTCAAATGGAAAATAGGTTGACCCAGACCCAGACCCAGACCCACACCCACACTTGAGTTGGGTCTAGTCGGTCAAGGTAGACCCTCTTTAATCATCATGGCCTGGTGAAGACCTGTCTATTTTAGATTGTACGAGGTAAAAATCTCATGTACGGTTATCTAGAGTGATAGCAGGAGTACTTATTTGACTGGACTCAGGCCTAAGTTTCACTTCTCGATCAGGACAACCTTTATTACTCTCGAGTTTAATGAATGATGCGGATACATTTAGAAATTACTTGGAAATTGCATATGTAGCATGCAATTAATTCAAAATAAACCGTTCAAACTCTAGGTAACTGTTTACATGTATCACCCAAAAAATAATTTCCTTATCCGGTTATCTAAATGTTAGATTGCTGGATATTTATTGGACGGTCAAGGTCCAAAGTTCTTATTTCAAAAAATCAAGTGTCTGCAAATCAAAGGTTAAGAATGTCCAACCAATCTGACATTTAAATTATAACTTAGGAAAGTGGGTTCCACAATTTAATCCTTGAGTTAATGTTTGTCGAGTGTAGCCTGCATATCAAATGTCACACAAAGCCAGAGTATCAAAAAACTCCACTTTTCTTTTTTCCCTTTAACCGTTCTGGGTAGGGTCACTCTATGGGAGACAGTTGGGCCGTATCATATGTTTTTATTGGAGAAAAGATTGATAGTACAGTACCAGATAGTCCTTTGTCCCTTGACCATCCACGTGGCATATTCTCCACAGTCCAAGAGTCCAGTCATGCATGGCCATTGCACAAAAGTCTCACCAACCGAACCATCTCGATGGTCCCACTCCGTTCTGCGAACAGACGGTTCAAACCATAGACTGTCCACACAAAAAAAAGTGTTGAAATTCTTCCAGAATGGGACCCACCAAGGACCGTTTCCATGTACGGTGGGAAGTACCACACACTGATACATAACTATCATCTGAGTTATGTTTGAATTTTGGGTTCATACCTTGGCATGATCTGGCAAAAACGGATGGATGGTGTGGATAAGACACATACATCATGCGTGGGCCCCACAACATTTACTTAATAGGAAACGGATTGCTTACTTTGTGGGGCAAGAGTTGGGCAAAATGGGTCCGATTCGGTGGATCCGGCCCGATTCGAACCGATCTGACGAGCTGGATCGGTGCTGATCGGGTAGGCCCATCCAAATCCGAATCCTTTTCGGATTGGGTTCGGGTTGAACCTAATCCTATCCAATCCGATCCGAAATCCGATCGAATTAAATCCGATTCGATCCGATCTGGTCCGATCCGGATATATTTATTAATATTTATTTTTTAAAAATATTATTTACTATTTTTTAAAACTTTTTAAATATTTTTAATTTTTTTTCGATTTAAATTGGGTCCAATCCGATCCGACTCAGTTCTCCTGACCAAGTCAGACTCGGATCGAATCAGTCCAGTAAGCTTTCGGATTGGTCCAAGTCAGGCGACTCGGACTCGGTGCCAGATTGAATCGGTTTCGGGTCAGGCTAGTAGCGTTTCGGATCGGTCCAGGTTGGACCCAATCCGATCCGACTCGGACCGATGCCCAACCCTATGTGGGCCATCGTGGATGATATGTGTTTTATCCATGCTGTCAATCCATTTTTTCAGATAATTTTAACGCATGAGATCAAAACTGAATCATGTTCAAAGATCAAGTGGACCACACCAAAGGAAACAATGGAGATAATGTCCACCTTTGAAACCTGCCTAAGCTCATAGTGATGTTTATTTTTCATCCAGCCTTGTCATAAGGTCTTACGGACATGGATGAAGGGAAAACAAAAATATCAGCTTGATTGAAAATTTCTATGGCCTCCAGGAAGTTCCCAGCGGTTACACGTTCAATTCACACTTTTCCTGTAGTGTGGTCCATTTGAGATTTGGATGTGTTTAAATTTTGGGATTTCTCCCTAAAATTATCTGCTAAAACAGATGGACGGTGTGGATAAGGTACATACATCACAGCATGCCCCACAGTATTTGCTCAGTACTTGATCCGCTTCCTACCTTAGCTGTGATTTATTACACGCAGTTCAAAGTCAACGAGAGTAATTTGATACTCTGGAAGAGTATGATAGTTGATACGCATGCCCTCAAAAACAGTAATAATGGCAAAACGCTACATATGCAGCGATACATTGAAACATGATAAGTCCCATCATATAAAAGGTTTGGATCATTGAAAGATGACTCGAATCCAATGAGTGTCCTTAGACCGGGAATACACATGCAGCCAATAGGAAACGCTTTTAGGTGCCATATCATCCATTCGTTTTTATTTTATTTTAAAATCATGGTGGCCCACTTGATGATTTAAATGGGCCAACAGACCGGGCCAGGATGTTCATCATGGGCAAGCTCCTGGGCCAGTCCGAACACTGGCCTTAGATTTCAAGCTCGGGCCTAGCCGTCATGGCTCACGGGTTGGGCTTTCTAGCCCATTGAAGAAAAGCCCATGTGTAGGAATCAGATTAACCAAGACAGACATGGCTCGTTGAATGTTCGTGTAGTGGCCCATGGGTTGGACCTTTAGGCCTGGAATGCTAACTGGGCTTTACTTGGGCTTGCATCTTCCTAAGGGCCCACCCAACTTATTAAATGTTAGGTGGCCGAATCGAAGCCTCGTTTCCTTGGCTCATGGGCTGGGTGTTGACTATTAGGGCCAGTTTAGATGTTGCATTAGAGTGAATCAGAATACATAGAATTAGATATAAGGTAATGAGAGGACTCTCGGTCTTTGTCCAAAAATTCCAATGGATTGGAAGAGCCTGAGATGATCTGGGTTTTCTGTTTAAATGAGTGATGGGATTCAGGCTACCTCTGGTTGTAAACTCGTGGGAGTGTTTGGAAATGTAAGGGGGTGTTTGGACGGACAGATTGGAAAGGATTGGATGGTAAAACCCCAGGACATGTCAAATGTGCCAAGCAGACTTGGTGAACTTGTCCGGGGATATTGCAATGCCATGGATCTTAAACCAATCCACTGACACCACCATCATTACCTTAAAATTCATCTCATCCCTCCTAATCCCAGTCAATCCGGTCGGCCAAACAGGCCCTAAGCATTTTTCAATAGTGGGTGTCCTTAGCACAACTGCTTACTTCGGTGTGGTCCAATGCAGCCTTGGATCTACATTTGTTTTGGTCCAATTCTCTATACTGAATGGATCTTATTTACAAACAGTGCAGATTGAAGCTATACATCACAGTGGGCTGCTTGTGAGGCTGTCTGTGGTCTCATCCCGTATCCCACGCTGTATCGATGGATGGGCAAAGTCTAAAGGAAGATGGGCAAAGTCTAAAGGAAGGATTTTACGAATCCCTTGAGAGGCCAGTGTAGTTTATGAGGCAGTACATGCTGGAGTAACATCCAGCCATCCAAACAAACTATTGGATATAAGTCAAGATTAAATCCCACTTAATACCATCCAGTTTCGCCCACTACACTGCTCAAGGGCTTGAACTTGGCAAGCTTCTGTCTATTCTAGCCTAGCCCAATTGCCACCCCACATATGACTGAATAGGAAGAGACTTTACTCAGTGAAGATTCCTTAATCAACCACCATCTTTGAGGCTAAGGTCCTTAGGATATAATTGAAAGCACGTCATATGTATGAGTATATATTTATTAAGGACCACTTGATGAAAATTACTTAAGGCCTCTTTGGATACTATCAAATAAGTAGCTTTTTAAACTTACGGAAGTTAATAAGTTAATTTGGCTATTAAACTTAAATTATAAGTTTTTTAGAAAATGTAATTTATTTTTATCATTTTTTTTTATTACTTTTCAACTTTAAAATTTTACTTATTTCATTATCTTTTTATTAGTGACAAAGCTAAATTATTTAAAGAAATATGCTATGTAGCCATGAAATCCTTATAAGTTCATGAGATTAAAAAATCATGCAATGAATGAGTAGATGATCTAATGAGGTCCACATAGTGATGGCCTATATTGAGGTGGCCTCATATTATGGACAATACACATCAAAAGTTTGTCCTTTATGATGAATGACCCACATCCGGGGCAAGCCTCCGCATGATAGGCAACCTACAATTGAAGGTGAGGTCAACATGATGGGCAATCCACATTAAATGTGGACTCCACATAATGAGCAATTAATAATGGTGGGCCCTATGTGATGGATGATTCACATCAAAGTAGAGTTAGCCTAATGATGAGTGACCCATATCCAAGGAGAGTCCCATATTATGGACGACCCACATTGGAGGTGAACCCATATGGTGGACAATCCACATCGAAGGTTGACTCTACATGATAGCCATTGGATATTGAAGATGGGGCCCCACATGATAGTCAATAACATTGATAGTGGGCCCCATATGATGGATAACTAACATCAAATGTGTCATCTACTTAATGAACTGTGAATATTAGAGGTTAGCTCTAATAATGAATGACCTACAACCAAGGTGGGCCTTGCATGATGGATGACCTATATCAAAGTCTGGGCCCACATAATGAACGATCCACATTAAAGATTGTCATTAGATGATAAACGGTGAATATAATTTAGACCAAACAGACTTTCAAGATAATTACTTATAATGTTGAAAGCCGAACATGATTTTCTATTTTATAAATGATAAGTATTTTGTTTACCAAATATTCTTATCAGTTAGTTAAGTTGAAACCAAAATAAGCTCATTATGGAATAAGTAACTTATCTAAAGTAACTTATAATCCAAACGTTTGATGTCTTATAGGAATAGTTTGATAAGTTGTATTTAATATGTATTAGCAATTATAATGAAATCCATATGAATTAAAACAACCAATTGCGTTTCGTACCCTATAATTAGTATCCAATAATCAAGTTGTATTTGATAGCCTATATTTGCAAGAGGGATAGAGAAAGAGAATGATGATTATGATTTACTAATCCTAATCTATGGTCATCGAAATTTATATGAAATAAAATCACATGATTTGCTGTGATTTAAAAAAAAAATATTTTAATATACTCAACACACCAATTACTACTAATTAACACCAATTTACATTGATACTCATCTACTCAATTAGGGTCCGAACGACTCGGTCCAAGTCACCAAGTCTATTGACCATGGATGGTCCACTCCTTTTGGTTTCATTGAAATTTCAATGATGTGGCGGACACGTGGAAAAATCCCGAGTACACCATGCGATCGAGGACCACACAATAATAACTACGTAATCCGGGGTTGAAAGTTCCCGGCATGAACAGCGGGAGTATGAATTTTCGATCGACCGTTGATTTCATTTCCCGCCCTATTGCTTTTGGTTGATGTATTCGAGCTGCGACGAACACTGGCCATGGCTTCTTCCCTCCTTGGAAGGCAAATCTACTCATACTCGCCCTATCTCCGGAATCTCTCTGGTAACCCTCTTCCAAATCCCATTTCCCATTTTCTTGATTTTAGGGTTTTTTTTTCTGTTTTACAATATGGTGCAGGGGCCGGACATACGTGGGGCCCATCTCCCAGCGTAATCTAGATCACTGGTCTGTTCACGTACCACCATCAAAGAACCATCCTCCACTTACCTCTATAGTCGTAGTAGAATTGAAGGCCTCTCTGTATGTAGCTGGTTCCTCTACCAGTCCCCGTAGAATAGGCTTATTCCACGAGTCATTCGTTCACCTCCTCATACCATATTCCCTTTGTGGGGTCCACTGTGTTGTGTGCAGCATGCCCATCCAGCCTGCCTATCAAGTGGGCCCCACCATCACGATGATGGGAATCATGGGATGCCCCCAAATTCAGGCTTATTCAATAAATAGGTGGGCCATACTGCAGAAAACTATGATGGTTGGATCAGCTTGATTTTTGGGGTGTTCAACTTTCGTGGTGAGCTGGTCTGGCCTTGGTAGACGGGTTGGATGCCATACACACCACATGGTGGACCCCACACACAACCCTAATTCTAAAAGAAAGAGGAACCATCATATTCTGTTTGTGGCGTAAAAAAATATGGTTAAGAAAGAGAGGGACAAAATTACATTTAACCAAAAGAATGATCCTAACTGGCCTTCTCTTACCATTTGCCTTCAATAAAATTAGCAAGCATTCAGTTATTTAACTGAAAAATGTCCAATGATCGGTGCTTAGGTTCTTGTGTCGTATTCTTTGGGGACGTCCATCAAGTGGGATGAAATAGAACAATGGTCTGGATCACTAAATCATGGGCCCCATTTGTTGGAATTGAAAATCTGCATATACTGTACACAGCCTCAGGAGCCGATCCGGTGGTTCTTCTGCTGCACTTCCATTCTGCTTTGCTTGATTCCACTAATTAGGTGGTGGGGAATGGTATTGCTTGAAACTCCACTACTGCATCTTTTTCTTTTGTCTGTCTCTTGTCTTGTTCAGTGGACTGGGAATAATAGGGTGTGGGGACGTATAATTGGAGTCCACCTCAAATCTGAACCGCTCAATAGTGGACCCCACTGTAGATTGATCATGACCCAAAAAATAACCAAAAGAATGATCCTAACTGGCTGATTGGTCGATATCTGATGGACTGTTAGAAATGGAAACCAGTAAACAGTGCAAATTAAACAAATGGATGTCCATTAGTTGAAGGTCAGAACATCTAACCAGATCTGAATTTTGAGACGTGACCAATCTACTGTGGGTCCACCATCTGGACAGTTTGGATTTAATGCACATCCCACATGTACCTCATGCATGGTACAAGTCTGTAGAGTCTAGGGGGCGACTATCTTGATCCCCAAGCAAGTCACTCTAATTTGATTAGTGCATTTCCTGCAGCCTAAGTAAAGGTTCATAATCAATTTAGGACTGTTGTCACAGGCCTTAAGAAAATTTTGTTCGATTTAGGAAAGTAGTTGGAGTAAATTAAAGTTAGTTTCAAGATTTTAGTCAAGTTAGGGTAGTTATTGCAGTAAGCGTATTTGGAGTCCAAGGCCTGTCTATGTTCTATCCCAACACCCACATCTTAAACAATGACATTTGAAACTTTTTAATCTCTCCATGATCTCACTGTCCTCACCAAGATCCTCTGTTTGTTTCCTTCGGTTCATCTAATGTGGTTTATGTCTCTACTTTTCTCTCCCTTTATTTTTCCATGAATGAATTACTTTTCCTACTTGGATAAAGAGAGTCCAAAATATAGAAATGGAAAGCCCCTAGGATAAAGAGAGTCCAAAATATAGAAATGGAAAGCCCCTGGAATCCTCAGGAAATGTAAAACTGCAGAGTCCAACAGTAATTCCATTATTTGGCCATGAGTGTGTTACCCCCTATGGAAATGCTAAAATATCAATGGTCAAACAGTGAGATCTGTCTCTTGTAACCGTGGAAATCTATTTTAATAGTTCGTTTTTTGGAAATGGTTGTACTTGTGTTATGAGGAAAAGCTAGGAAAAGGAAATTGACTTCCCCTGTTTTTTGCTTTCTCAGATGGGGGAAACTGTTACACCTGGAAATTCATATTCTTTTCCTCAGTTTTCTCACCTATCTCCTATTTACATAGATATTTAGCACAGCAGGGATTTTGGAAAAAGGCCAGGTTATTTGAAGGTGCTGCTGGACTTGTTTTAGACATTGTAACCCAAGTCATATTCAGCATGTCTCTTTGGCTGAAGTTGACTAAATTAGTTTTGTTGGGTTCTAGTTTCCTTTTTAATCAATGTAGACTGTTTATTCCTTGTTTTCTTGTATAAATCTTACCTTCCCACTCTTTCATTTGCAATGACCGCCTCTCGGGATTCTTTTCAGTTTTTTTAATCTTCACAACCAACACGGGCATCTTTTCTTTCTGTAGTGACGTGCTTTTGATTCATAAACTTTTCTTTTAACATAGCAGTATTCAGAATGTTTATGCAACTAGCAGGTTCTGGTTTCATAACTATCCTAATGTTTTCCAGCTGGGTTACTTTAATGTTATTATCTTTTTGGCAGATGCTATGAAGCCCTTACCGTTGCACGTGCAACTGAATCTCTACTCATTGACGAGTGTTTGGCGTGATTTAAGGCGTTTTAACAGCTCCTGTGGTGCATCAAAATTTGACTTGACTGACTTAAGGTAAGGGGACAATATAGATGATCAGCACAGATAATCTAGATAAAATTACATTTTGAACACGCATGGATACAACATCTATGGGATAACCTCCATCATCAATAGTTTGTCTTTTTTCCCCATAAAAGGTAATGATTAATTTGCTAATAGTAATGAGCACAAAAGACTCCATTTATGAAGAGTCTTACATCCCCGCTAGAAACAACCCATTATTTGGATCAAAGTCTTTTGTACAAGAAGTCCACCATATAACATTTATTTTAACCCTCCTGTATACATCCGCCTCCCATTTGCTTTTGTTTTGGAAGCACCGTTCATTTCTCTCCCTTGAAACGGCCCATAGAACTGCCTTCATCTCTAACTTCTGCCATTTGACCTCCTTTTCCCTAGCACACCACCAGGCCAGGCTAATAGAAGGCCGACAGTAGATCCTGGCATCACCCAATATATAACAAAGAATGCAATAAATCTATCCCACAGCTTTCGAGCGAAGTAACGTTGGATAAATAAACAATGGATCCCAGCATCACTTAAGATAACGTTGGATAAATAAACAATGGATCCCAGCATCACTTAAGTAACTCCCTCCTCTCGTTGCTGATTCCTGAGAACTCTATGCCTTGTAGGGCGTATAAAGCAAGGCATAGTTGATTGGTCCATATGACTTGTACTAACATGTATGCCCTCTACAAATAATACAATTACTGTATTATAATGCTATTTTTTTCACTTGTACTAAAAGCTGTGCATAACTACAGTCATCCTCATACTTGGTATCCAAATGCACGGAGAAAGAAGCGCAATGTTATTATGCATGTGGGTCCTACAAACAGTGGTAAAACATACCATGCACTAAAACAATTAGAATCAAGCACTACAGGTATGTCTTAAATGTTAACTTTAATCATTTGATATGTGCTCAGTTTTTGTATATTTTGCATGAAGAACAATACAAATGACATTTGTGAAGAATTACACGTATCACATCAAATCTTCACAATTGATACAGGGATATATTGTGGGCCGTTAAGACTGCTGGCGTGGGAGGTGGCAAAAAGGTTAAACACGGCAAATGTCCCTTGCAACCTGATTACTGGACAAGAGAGAGAAGAGATTGACGGTGCAAAACACAAGGCAGTAACTGTTGAAATGGCTGACATAACCTGCGAATACCAGTGTGCAGTTATTGATGAAATTCAGGCATGGCAATTGATTAGCGATTGGAGCTATTTTATATCCTCAAGCCTCATAATGCATGGAGTTTCTTGCTTTAGGGCGCACTTGAATCCCATAAATAAAAGGTTCTTGTGGTGCTTTTGTGTCAAATAGTTGTGAGTTATGTTTGAGGTCCAACTTGTGGATCAGAAATTGGGACAGAAAAGGTGGAAAACAGGATCCCATGTATGTGGTTTCCCACTTCAGGACTGCCCCTAATGCACAGTTGAAGAGATAACCACTTGTTCTGCCAAATTTTCTTTCCCTCTAGCAAGTTGGGGCTCATCCATATGTGCCTTTGCTAAGTCTTGCCCATGAGCTTCAGATACCCCTCTGTACTTAATTATATATATTTTTGTCACTTATGAGTTCCCTTTACCTTGTCATCTTTTTTATGCCATTTCATCTCCATTTCTCTAATCAATCATAATATCCCCTGCATCATTTTGCATTTTTTTTTTTTTTTCGCAAAGTCAGATCATGTGCATTCACTGACACACCTGTCAAACTTTTTGTAAGTCATTTCAGACCAGTAATTCTTTTACTCTTTCTACTTATGATCTCTGAGTATGTGGTCACCATTCTGTATTGCTTTGGGAATGATTAGCACAATTCTACTGTTCCATGGTTGATTTTGTCGCTCCTTATTAACACCCTTTCTTCATCCGCCAATCCTTCCATTTGCTCATCCCTTGCAACTTGCATCACTGAACTGTTTTTAAGCACGGATGATTTTAATTCTTCCCTTGCTTCAAACCAGTTTAATTGCCACAAGCTATTGGCAAATATCTTAATCTCCGGAATGTTATCCTTTAAGTCTTTATTGATAACTATCCCCACCCCATTCCTAGTGTTATCCTTTCCTGCATACACTAACTTGTAAGCATCACCCTACTCTTTAGCTGTTGCTTCTTTCCACTTGGTCCCTTGCAGGCACGCCATATTAAATCCTCTTTATTTTAGTACCAATTCAATACTCAAACAACAAAATTCAGACGTTCCAAGTGGCAAAATTTTCTCCGCTTGATTGCTTCCTTACCTGCACTCCAATCAGATTTCATTGCTGCTTTTGGGGATGCTGTATCCCACCCTTGCCCACTTCCCAAAAGAACCAGGCTTGCATATTGTGGCATGTTGCTTGTAGGGAATGCCTAGCTCATACTTGTACACTTCCTATCACATCAAAGTCTACAAGCTATGATTTGTCCCATCCAGGGAGCTCCTTAACGTGATCAATGTTCAAAATAGGAAATTTCATGATTGATAATGCCAACTTAAAAGTGATATTGCCAAGAGATCAAGTGATGTAGGGAGGGTACATAGCAATCTTATTTATTTCTTCATATTTTTTTTTTTTGTTTTTTGTTTTTCAGATGGTGGGGTGTAAAACGAGGGGTTACTCATTCACTCGTGCGTTATTAGGGATTTCCGCAGATGAACTTCACCTTTGCGGGGATGCAGCCGCGGTTCCTCTTGTCCAAGAAATACTTAAAGTAACGGATGATGCCGTCAAGGTACTGACCATTCTATGTGTAGAACAGTTGTCTTTTGTCCGACTTGTTTCTTACTTTTTAGCTTGTAATTTACTTCAACATAGTATGTGCACTTTTGTGTGTAAATGAAGTTATCCTGGTTGTCCCTTGGATGTCCAAAGTTCTCTTTCCACTTAGTATATTTCATACCTTGTTAACGTGCATATTTGCACCCATCTATTTATCATCTATGATATGCTCTGGTAACTGTTATAGCCCGGGCGATCCCTGAATCCCGCCTATATGAATCTATTGTAGACGAGTCGCAGCTTGAGCGCATGGCTTCGGCTCGTAACGTAGTATGCCCGAAAATACACTCTCCTCTCGCTTGCTAGGCTCCAACAACTTGAACTGGCGAAAACAGTTGCAAGTTCCACAATTCTAATATTAGAAAGGACAGTAGTTAATAATATCAGTGACAGGTCAGCTGTCCTCAAACCAAAAGCAAAGGGCGGAAGCCATAAGGCAAAAAGCAAGGAAGGCAGAACATGGAAAGGGGAGGAAATGACAATTGAAACTGAGTTGATTCCTATCTCTCCGTTGTAGCTGAGTTGGAAGATATCCGCTTGATGCTTCCTCCCCCCCTCTTTTATATTTAAGGAACAACAAAGAAGATTCTTGTGTTCTCTATCATCGCCCTTTTTTTATTTAAGGGCTTAGGGTCTGCCTTGAATGGTTGGTGTGGCTGATTCCACCATTAGAGATTGATATCTATTTCATTTATTGACTATTACTAGTACATTACATGCACCACTTTCATTTGAAAACCTATTTGCCCCTGTACCCTTGGTATATGAAAATGATCCAAGGCAACAACTCTCCAGCCCCACTTGAGGCCAGGCCCTTCCCACCTACAAGAGCGAGCGAGATTGCTTGTTGCGTGCTTAAGATGGATGGCTTAAGCAAATTACCCTTGTTCCAATAAGATGATTCTTTTTTAGGATTGGCCTATAAAGCTTTTGGCCGGGCTCTTTTTATTTTTTATTTTTTATTCCTTTCTTTCCGGCGAGCATACGATGATTGTGGTCTTCGTGGATACACCTTTGATAGTGTTGTTCGTGAGGACTCTTTACCTTTATCTTAATGTGTTGCGGCTGGTTGTTTTGGGGGGATAAGCCGGGGGCATTGGTCTCGTAGCATTTCCCCACCCCGGCTTCACTCTCGTTAGCTGTACATACGTCATCTTCCATTATCTTAGTGAAGATTTCAACATTCTCCTACGTCTCGGGAAGTTCCTTCCTTAGCCTAGAAAGCCAGTATTCTTCGGAACCCACCAGTCCATCTTTAAGCGAGAGTCAGAAGATCTAGCCCAGGTAGGTTTCAATACGCAGGCAAACACTAGAAGCACCTGGCGTTTTTATACTCAATATACGCAATTTGCGCATTTATAACCACAATCGTGCAAATGCGGAGTTACTTCCACCCTTTGGGCTTGGGATAGGATCATTTCTTGTGATCCAAAAACAGATTCAATGTACCGACTCACACAACTCACTTCAAAGCCAGTAATAGAATTTAGCCTTATCTATGGCTAAAATTGAACTCAAATATAAACTTCCCTGCGTGTCATAAAGCGATCGCTGAGGACTCAATTAATTTGAGCGTCAATAACATAACTCCAACTAAGACAACCACATGAATCCTACTTGACCGAGAGAAACCTTCGTAGTAGTTAATTTATTGAGGAATTGATAAAATAAAATAATCAATGATTTAGTCGCAGATATTTCTTGTAATTTTTTGTTGTTTTCCATTTTCTCTGGAAGCCCCATGTGAGACTTGGCCACTCCATCCTGACCAGAGAGAGCAACACCATGGTTTCAAGACTTAGAGAGAGTTCGAGACATTTTGAGAGGGAGGGAGGACTTCTAACATTCATTCATTTATTGTAGTAGAAATTGTAATATATTGAGTTTATTCCATCTAACTGCCAGATATTCTTCTAGTAGTTGGATTGGAATAAAAATCCAATCAGCATTCTAGATATTTATTCATTCACCTCTACTAGTCAAATCTTATAAATTGCTTCACTTGTTGGATTCTTATTTACTTTGCTATGCTAGTTAGTGCCATGAGTTTGGTTTCATTGCTATCATGATTCACATATCTTAACCTATTTGTTTTTTCCTAACCTGATTAGTTTTTGTTTCTGGTTTTTCTTAGGTTGAATGTTATGAGAGGCTCTTACCTCTAATTCCTTCAAAGGTTCCACTTGGATCCTTTGATAACATACAAACAGGAGATTGTGTTGTAACCTTTTCACGCCACAAGATTTACAAATTAAAGGTACCCACTCATATGGATATTTGCGATGTCAGTTTAAAAATGCTTTTAGTTTATGTCCGTTTAAGTTCCATTCATCTAAAGTTCCCCTTGTTAGTTTTTTTCATGAAATGTAACAACAATTTTATTAAGAGCGCTGAGAAAGCTCCAAAACTGTACTGTATATTTTATTAAAAATTGCTAGTTCATTATGTGGTAATCGAAGTTCCATGTTATGTGACCCCATACAGCCAGACAGCTACATCTACATGTGTTAATGTTTACACATATGACCATTATACTAAGCTCACCTTTACTGAAGATGTCAAAAATTAATCCTACTCGTATAGGATTCTTGAATGCTCATACATGCTTGGAGTGCTGGTGTTGACAAGGCACACGTCATTGGTACTCGAAAATCGAAAATGTTTGGATACTTGTTGAATCTGGTTCAGCAACATTATCATATTATGTGTATTATTTAAAAATTCATCGCAACTGACGCAGGACAGCCCTAATTATGATGCATGCTCATGAACATAATTAAACAGCGGAAATAAAAGGAATAAATGATCTAAAATTCTAGCAGTAATCATCATAACTGAGAAAATCATAAAGGAAACATGCAATGGAGCGGGCCATCACCACAACCATAGAGTATGGAGTTCAATTACTACTTAGGTTGGATCCGGCGAGGGATGAGACCTCCCGATCTTGCATGGTCACACCCAATCGATCAATGAAGATCACTAGTCTGAAGAACCAAGAAGTTTCTCGGATTAGGGATTTGAGAATTTGGGGGTTTAGGGTTTAGATCGGTTCTCAAGATTTTGATCGAAGAAGGATTAGCCAAAACTGGAAAATAGAAGGAAGAAAATTATTACCTTGAAGAAGTTGGAGGGGCACAAGAAGAAATTAGAAGAAGAAGATCAAGGGAAGAAAAGAAGCACCATTAGAGAGAAGAGAGGAAGGAGGCAACCAAAGGGTTTGCTTTTCATTAATCAATAGTTGAAATTCGGATTTAGGGCTTTAGTTCACTTAAATAAGTAAATAAAGACATAAAATTACTAAAATACCCCTAGAATAAGCAAATAAAGACATAAACTTACTAAAATACTCCTAGAATAAGCATATAAAGACATAAACTTACTAAAATACCCCTAAGCAAAAACGCGCAAATAACATAAGTACGGGAAAGTTCGGGCGCTCGGTCTTCTTTCTCCAATCTTCCTTCACATGTGTCTTCCCTGAGTGGGGTCTTCTATATGTCCAATCACATGTGAAAGGTCTTCAGCTCCTCAATAGTCGCCTATCCACAAGGACGACACTTGTGGTTGACGCTTTCTTCGTTGGTACACCTTGAATGCGCTTGTGTCCGCATCAGCAACTTTTTGTATGAATGAATCATGTAAAAAATGTGTCCATCAGATCACAATCATTGGGATTGTCCAACTGATTCTTATTATTATTATTTTTTTGTATGCCATACTCATTGTTTACCCCAGTGAATGAATGGTTTCTATCATCGTCGTGGATGTATGTGACTTGTGCAAAATAGAAACCCATATGTGCTTCTTATGCTGTAGTATTTTGTTGTTGTGCATTGTACCATTTCTCATTGAAATCCATTTGATACAATGTGTATCAAACAGAGGAAAGAAGGCCCCTCGTATTTTCTGCATTACAACATTTGCAAATCAAACAGGCCTTTTTTTTTTTTTTTTCAGAACACTTATTTCCAATGAATTCAACTCGCGGTGGAAATCATTATTAACTTTTCCTTTCTCTTACCATGTTTTACCACCTATCAAACAGGCCCTAAGGGTTTATTCTTGTGGAGATGGACAAAAAAAGTTAATATTCAAAGAAATAAGAGAAAACAGATTCCATTTCAAGCTTTGGTTGGTGAAGATAACCTCAGTCACAAAATGTAAAAAATCATTGAACATATATGACCAACGATGCTGGGAGTTATGCAAGCTTCATAATGTGATTGTGGACAATGAATTTGAACTTTTCCTTTCTGTTTTAGGTTTGTGCATGCATTTTACCATGTAGTTGATTCATTCATCTAGCATCACATGATAACTTCCATCTTTTATCTATGACTAGAAAAGGATTGAAAATGGGGGCAAACATCTTTGTTCTGTCGTCTATGGTTCACTTCCACCAGAGACTCGAACCAGGCAGGTATGCAGTCCTCTCTGATTTTGAGAAACTTCTACTTCTACCCATGAAATTTGTATCACGGCAATTACCACCTTTCCTACTGATTTTCCTTTACTAAATGCGTCTGTATCAGTGATTTGATTTTAATTTATATGATTAGACATTTCGTAGATGAAGAAGAAAGAGAACCAAAACATAGTTTAGGGAGAAGTACTCACAAATTTTTTTAAATGTTGTTTTGTCTTTTTACAGTTCATAAAAAAGCCATTCAGAAGTCTTATGAAAGTGACCTAAATTCATAATAAGTTCGCAATAAATATCAAAACTGAGGCAAAAGTACCCCGTCACTTTGTTCAATCCTGGCTTCCACAGCTGTAGTGAAGGGCTCTCTTTCCCAACCTTCCAGCAAGAAATTGACCTTTTTCTCTGCTTGTACTCTTTTTCTCAACTAATCAGTTGCATGGTCATTGTTGTCGTCATCATCATTGGCACCGCACCACACCACAACCACTACCTTCATCATCATCATCAGTAACCACCACCCCCACCTCCATCACCATAGTAGTTGTAGCAGTATGTAAGGACTAGTTGATTAGCTCTCATTAGTACAATATCCGATAACATTTTGTATATAACAAATTTACCCAGCCCTCATACACCTATTGGAAAATCACTGAGATTGGATCCAAGGCTATGGTTACTGGTAATTGGCGGCCTATACAGGTAGGTATCCACATGCCGTTGGTAATAAAGATGGTATTTCGTAGTGTTCTCCTTAAGTTGATTAACAATGTTGATTAGGATGAGGCCTTTTGAAAAAATAAATCACAAAGAGGTTATCTTGGAGAGTAATGCGGGGGCATTTTCACACCGGGCTCGAGTGGGTTTGCCTGTGGGATGCAAGGGCACACTCGGCGTGGGCGGCCTGTGTGAGGCGGGTGGCTCGTGTGAGGCGGTACCCATGTGATTTGGGGCCCACGAGAGGGGTTCGATAGAGATCCTAACCCATGAGATGTGGGGCCTGGGCTATGAGATAAAGGGATTGATTCGCCATGCTCTAACAGTTCGAGCTTTTAGAGCAAGTGGTTAATTGTCCTGCATCAGAGAGTCAAATAAATTAGCCTTCTGGTGGATAGTCTACAAGCAATGTTTTAAAACCGGATGTGTTGGATCATAAAGGTCACCAGTTTGGTCATTCAAACTAGATCAAACAAGTCCATATATAGCAGGTTTAATGGCAGGATTTGCATGAACCAACATGGTGAAATTGATTAGAAATGAAGACATTTTTTGAAATACCGTAAGTTTAAATCTTCATACATGTCTATAAAAGAATAGTTATGGTTAAATTTAAAAGGTAAAATAATTAGCAAAAAAGAAGGGAACTGTTATCAGCACTCTTGGATAAACACATCCATTCTTCTTTTAAATGCGACAAACACCAGCATACATATACTGATTGCAACTCAAAGAAATGGTTGTTTTAAGTTTTAACCAAGTGAACTGCCCTGTGGTGGTTCCTAAAACTGCTAGTTGAGATACAGTGATAACCTAGACCACTAGACTTATTGGTTTTGCATGACTTGGTTCCAATAGGCCAGACCAATCAGGTTAAAAGATTTCAGAGTTGATCTGTTTACATCCTGAATCAGAGTGTAGTGCAAGTTTTTGATCTGTTTACGTCCTGAGTCAGAGTGGAGTCCGAGTTTATCCGTTCTAGCCTTTTCCTTTGTGTACTTTTGCCCCTTGGCACTCAGTAGACCTTCAGCAAATTGTCTAACTTTGTGGTTTGTCTGTAATTAGAGCCTAATGATTTTACCTGGTGAAATTGTTCCTTTTGCATATTTTGAAACATGATGGCAACACTTCCTTTTTCTCTGAAATTTTGCCCACTTGTGGACCTGGATATTGATCTGCTGTGTGATGCTCTTGCTGAAATTCCATTCAAACGGTTTGAAGATTCTACCGATATTATGCTTGATTTTGTTAATCGTTATGTTGACCCATGACATGGGTGCATAAAATACATGCTTCTTAGCATCTTTCGATAGTGTTCAGATGTCTTCAGCAATGCTTGATGTTACGCCTTCACATCGGCAAAACCTAAACATCTCTAGATAGCTCTTGTTTGAATGATGTCAAATGCTGCCATGTGATCTGGTGAACTTAAATACAAGATGAATGTCGCTTGGTTGCTAGCAGATTCAATATAGCAACATGATCAATCTACTTCTTGTCTGTTTCTAAACAGCTATTGGAATCATTGGCCCATCTGGGTTTATACATTTTTCCCCTTACCAAATCTTCTAAATTTCATTTGACTTGGCTGGTTGATTGAAACAATCAGCCAAATTAATAAGAACTAGGTTCGCCAGGGCTACGTAATTGACCCAGTCAGGTTAACTTAGTTTTGACACAGTTTTCATTCTTAAGTCCAAGCTGCCAATCATCTCTTCTTGAAAAATATGATTCTTACCTTCAACCACACCATCCTGACATTCTCTAGGAAGTTCCTAGGAGGGTTGGTATGTGATTTTCGCATCTTGTCATTGTATGTGAAGAATCTTGATATTGATGTCAGATAAGGGTCAAAACTTGTAATGTATATTTGTCTCTATAGGATTACAGAAGTGTGATGGAAGGCATATCATGTTCATGCATGTAAACCACCTTGAATTGCAAACATGGATTTGAATTACTTTGCATGGGTCAGCTACATCATTATCATCATCATCTAAGCCTTATCCCAACTAGTTGGGGTCAGCTAACAAATCCTGTTCCGCCTATGCTGCATTGATTGTAAAATGTTAGCTGAGAAAATTTTCTGTTTAGGATTGCAGGCGACAATGTTCAATGATGAAAGCAGTGAGTTTGATGTTCTTGTGGCTAGTGATGCCATTGGAATGGGTCTCAATTTGAACATTTCGAGAATCATATTTGCAACATTGAAGAAGTTTGATGGCATATACATGCGGGAACTTACTGTACCAGAGATCAAACAAATTGCAGGTATCTTACTTCTCTGCAATCATGTATTTTTGTTGAATGAATTTTGAATTTTGGTACGAGTTGACTTGTATCATACAATGCTCAACCTATGGCTATGTACAGTTTGCTTTGTTATGCAATTTCTACAAGTGGGACAAGGTTTCACTGTTTCAGTTATTGTAACTGTTGATGTGATTGGCTCTGTGGATGCATGCACTGAAAATCTCCAAGGTTGGAAGATCCTAGTTGTCGAATCTTTGGCATTATTCCTCTCGAGACTGTTGCTATATTTTCTTTCTTAATCATCTCTTGATGACCACTGGGTTTTTCGGTTCATGGGCCATGTGGTGGGCCCGTCTTATCAATGCTCTGCATTGCAAAGCATAGGCCTACTTGTACAGACTGGAAACCTGCACAAAGAATTCATCAAGCAACCTAGGAGTAATCCCAATAAGATAAATGAAGGAGTACGTTCTTTTTTCTTCGTTCTTTTGCTAGGCAAATTAATTCTATTGAAAAAAAAAAGATAAAAGGAAAAGACTTAAAATAGATAGGCTCAACAAAATCCCAAAGAATCATAGGCAACCAAAAAGCTCAAAAAAATACATAGGGTAAAAGCCTAGCTCAATGAACCCAAGCTTACAACAAATGAGAAAAAACAAGCATAAATCCACCGCAAAAACTAACCCAATACCTGAAGGATATAAAGCCCAACGATGGAATCCAATCTTTTAGGCTTGAACTGTTCTACAAGGGAAGAAACAACCCAGCAGCTGAAGACTCCATGGAGCAGGTCATTGGATTCATGACTAAGCATTTATTCACATGCAGGATGATCCCACTCCTAAGGTGGCAATAATCTTGAGCAAGATGCTGAAGGAGAAAGCCTCAAACAGAGTCAGTGCAGACACTCCACATGCCAATGCTTCAGGGATCTTCTTGAGAGAGGAGGCATTTTGCAGTATGAGGGAGGGAGGGAGGGCGGGACAGCTGACCCAACTCCAACAATCATGGGTTCCAGGCAGCTGGTCTGAAACTGGTCAGAGAAAATCCAAATGGCTAGCAACTAGCTGGCATTCAATAAAATATCCAACAGGAATCTTGCTGTAAATGGTGCTTAGATTGCCCACTGAACTGAAGAATGAATTCTCAGAGGCTGGCTGTGAGAAATCTCTAAATAGATGCTGTGGAAAATGAAAGCTTGCTGCTTCAATACTGACCAGGTGATTCTCATATATCATACTGCTGCTAGCTTTAAAAACATCCATCAAAGCTGCAAGGAATCAACAGAGAATACGCCTCTCAAGAGCAAGAAGACTACAGCCCAAGGTCCAGAAAACTCCAGTCCTTATTTTCCTGCATTTCAGATAAAACTTGAAGCATGATCTGAGTTGTCAGCTCATACTCTGAACTAAAATCCACAGTTAACTTCTTGGAGTTCTGCTCAAGGGCTGTGACCAACTGATCAGGATCTTCACAGCAGCAACATGAAGCCAGGGAGAGGCAGTGCATATGGACTGCTAGTAAAGGAGAAGAGGGCCTCCAGGATGTAGGACGAATGACCTAGACTAATATGCAATAGCAAGATCATAAAACAGTTCAATTCAAGTAACTAAAATACAAAATTCATGCTTTTCTATACAAATTAAAATGTTCAGATTTACATTAAGGCATAAATTCAGACCACAAACATCCCACAATGCACGTAGCTATAAAATATTGTTAAGAAAGGCCCCATGGGAAGTAAAACTTCCCATCTAGCATAGGATTCACCCACATTCATATTAAAGACATGCACCAAGTTAAGAGATTTAAAGGTATAGGGCTGTCCAGTTATTGTAGGGTGGTTTTGAATGGATGGGGTTCGGGTTGGAGGGAATTAGAGTGTGGATGGCTAGGTTTAGGGAGGTAGAATTGGGGAATTAGGCTTTTAGGGTTAGGGTTTGAAATTGGGATTGGGAAATTTAAGGGTGTTGATGTAGGATGGAGGAATTAGGGTTTTGGATGGCTAAGGGTGATGAATTTGAAAGATGAGAAATTTAGGGTTCGGGAAATTTGGGGATTTGACAGATTGGGGCAAATTGGAATTCTAGGTTTAGGGGTTTTAAAGAACGGGCTTAATGGGTTAAATGTGTGAGGTTTGGAGAAGGGAATGCGGAAACAAACAAGGGAAAAGGGGGCCACATGTGGCTGACTGTGCGGGCGCACGTGCGTGCGTGCAGAAATGCATGCGTGCGTACATGGGGAAAGAGAGAGACGGATGGGTTGGGTTTGGTTGTTGATGGAAGAAGAAAGAAGGAAAAGAAAAGAAAGAAGATGAGGAGAGAAGAAGGGATGAGAGAGAGAAGAGATATGTACTTTGAATCGAAGAAAACGAAAGAAAGATACTTGTGGAATCACTCCATGTGGGTCTCACACCCTCTCCAATCTCTGGAGATGCAAGGAGGCTTGACTAGCTATTCATAAAGAATATCCTCATAATCAAGAGGAAGATACTTCTCTTTTAACTTCAATTTCATCTCTTCCCAATGAATAATATAGGTGGCTTGTCAAGTTGATGCATATGGTCTTCCATACTTCTCCACCAAACATGAGCATGCCCCTTAAGCTTCATCTTCGCAAATCGGACTTGATGATCATCGTTCATGTCGTACCATTTGAAGTAGTCTTCCAACGCTGTTAACCAATCAAGAAATGGATTCGGCTCCAACTTGCCAATGAAGTCAGTTACGTCTATTCTCACTTTCTTTGTAATGTTGTTAGCCACATAGTTGCTTTTTGGTCGGTCCCCTTCAAAATACCTTGGTACTGTCTCCATGAACGCACCTCGTAGAGGAATAGGCTGCTCTCGAGCAGTCTTTTCGGCGGTTAAATTCGTAGGTGCCACTGGATGCTTTCAAGGAAAATCATCGACCTCACCTTCTTCCTCTGCCACATGCTATCCGGAAGTCTCGCCATATCTCCTGTCCTGTGTAGGGTTTGCTGTTACACAATTTTCATCAAGCCTTTATTCTAATCACTCCAGTCACATTTCCAATGCGTCCATGTGACGGATGAAGTAGTCGATTTGATTTGCCATGCGTGCAAGCATGTCATCCTGTTGCTCGTTCGTAAGTCTCCCACAGTAAGATCTGCCTGTGCAAGTCGACATTGGCAAACCTAGGGCTCTGATACCAGTTTGATAGCGGACGAGCAACGAGAATAAAGAAATAAAGAGAGAACGGAGATTCAAGGGTTTGAAGAGGAGATGTGAAGATAAGAAGAGAAGAAGAAGATTATAGAAGATTAGAGGAGAGGATAGATAGGGTTCATTGGAATCAACACCAGTGAAAATCTTGGAGTCAACACCAAGACGAAAGAAGAGGAATCGACACCTCTACCAGGGAAAGTTCTTTCTTTCTTAAAAAACTAAATTACAATCAATCCCTCTTTTCCCCTAAGAAAACCCTTAATAAAGACTATCAGAATGACTTAAAGACTTATTACGAAATACCCCCTGCAATAGCTTTTTTGAACAAAAGGTATAAAAAAACACAGGCTCAAGGAGGCCCAACCACAGCACCTATATGGGCCTTTAAAGTGGCTGGCTGGCTGGCAGAGCCTAGAGGAGACTCGTGGGCCCCACCCCAGCCTTACTTCACTGTGTATAGACTTTAAGGCCCCCATCAAGTGAGCCTAAGCAGTGGATTCCATAAGATGGTATGTCCTAGGAGTTGGATTTAGGAATCATCTGAGGCACTCTTGCTTCCATGTCAAATAAAATGCTGGCAAATCTATCAGCTATTGGAGTGATATCTAACCAAGTGTCGAACCACAGACGGGCTGATTTTCTATTCTAATTGACCATATAGCTCCATTTTGCATGAACAGCCTGTGTGAATGATATTTGCGCCAAATTCATGATCTGTGTTTCATGATTCCTGGGTCGTGCTTTGAAGGAAACTATCCCTAAGAGTTCGAGCCAGACTTGACATACCTCTCAACACCATCTTCATTGTACACACCATTTGTAGATCATGGAGGCAGCGACTTTTGAGATCTCCCTCTTGTCTAGGCCAACAGACCGTGTCCCAGTCTATAAGACCTGCCTTGCATTTAATTTCCCTAGCTGGCCACAGGATGTTTCTCATGTGTTTCTCTATTTGTGATTAGATCAAGCTCGGAATCAGAAGCACCATAAAATTGGGGATGGGGATGCTTCATAGGACGTGCTTAATCAATACAAGCTTACTTGCAAAAGAGAGGAGTTTCATGCCGCAAGCGTCTTCTGAAATAGTCAAGGAGGGGCTGAAAGAGAGACTTACGGCTGCAAATAACTCATGGAGTGCTGATTGAGATGGTTTGAAATTGTGCAATGAAAACTGGAGATGACTCTGATTAAGGGGGGAACACTAATTAGAGTTGAGGGCCTAAAAAAGTATGGGAGGAATACCTAGAAGGACTTGGGTTGGGGTCATGAGAAGGGATATGAAGGTTTGTTCACTAATGAGGGTAGAGCCTTAGGATTGATTTGCAAAACAAGATTCGTAAACTTGACCCAGATAGCTGGCACAAGGCTATGATGGAGATTGATTTTGTGATACCCCATACAGTATTGTTCTTAGTTTGAGGAAGTGATTCAGAGACGCTGTCATCTTCATGTCTTAAAGCAATTCATGAAACTGTTTATTCTTCTATTCATATAGTTTACAGACACATTCTAGTGGGGTTTTTTTTTTTTTTTTTCAGATCACAGAGATACTTGTCCAATTTGTTGCAAGTTGTGGACTATTATTCTTCATTTTTTCATTGAAAACTTGTGTAGTTGCCTTTTTTCTGGGGGGTTGTGTAGATGCCTTATTGTTTCTTCATTTTGTAGGGAGGGCTGGAAGGTATGGCTCTAAATTTCCTTTTGGTGAAGTGACTTGTATCGATGCTGAGGATCTACCTTTACTTCATTCATCATTGGAATCTCCTTCTCCTGTTTTGGAGGTGATTGTTAGCTACCCCTTCAAGTATCCAATAGGTTTAATATTCCTACACATGCAATCATTTTTATAGAGTTGTTTCTGTACACACAATTATGTACCAACTGAGACTTGGGTACACACATTAATGCATGCATCACACGCCTTTTTCTTTTCTACCTTTCAAACAAAAAAAAAAAAGTCTTTATTTCCTGTTCATTTTTGAAAACAGTTGACATGTATATGCAATTGGCTTTGCCTTGAAGTCTAAGTTTGTTAGCATTGTAGTGAATTCTTATATTTTGTTTCTTTCTTCAGTACACAAGATGTTCGATAAGCAGCCAAACAATGTCTACAAGGGGCCAAAAGGTCAATCAATAAGCTGCTAAATCGCCACAGAGAGAACCCAAATTATCACAATAGTGTCATCTTTGTTTGCTAACTAGTCTGCTAATGAGTTTGCCAACAGCATAGCAAGCTGTTAAGCCATCTTTGAAATTAAAAAATGGAATTAATAATAGTAAACCCTATGCCTATAAAGTAACAAAAATGAAGGCATCTCAAGGAGTGGCATCTCTATTGGAGATGGGACTCATATTCATTTTTGGGAGGACTCTTGGTATGGGGAGAGTCCGTTGGAGTTGCAGTTTCTTTCATTGGCAAGATTAGCCCCATCCAAAAACATGTTTGTGGCGACTTGCTACTCCCTTCAAGGTAGCAACGGTACTTGGTGCCCCCTTTTTTGAAGGGATCTATCTGATGAAGAAGCGGCCAAGTATGTTCAACTATTGGAGCGACTTCAAACATTCATCTCTCTCCAGTTTTAAAGGATTCTCCAGTTTGGAATGTGTCTCCATCGGGGAAGTTTACAGTCCAGGATTCTTACAAATTGATTCGAAAGCCATTGTCCTCTCCAAGTCAGGAATTTTTTCATGGTTTTTGGTTCTATGGAGCTCCAACCAAGGTGGCAGCTTTTGCATTGTTGGTCAGGAGAAGGAGAGTCTTAATGGTAGGCAACCTTTAGAAACGGTCTATGGTTCCTCCCAATACATGCCTCATGTGCATGAATGATGCTGGTTCCTCCCAATATATGCCTCATGTGCATGAATGATGCTGGTTCCTCCCAATATATGCCTCATGTGCGTGAATGATGCTGAATCGATAGACCATCTCTTCCTCCATTGCACCTTTGCATGTCAAGTTTGGGTTGTGTTTCTAGCAATATTTCAAGTTGATTGGGTTATGCCTCCTACAAATGATCTCTTTTGGGTGTGGCATGGGGGGATTCGAGGAATGGATGAATCAATTATCTTATTAGCAGTTTTGTGAAACATTTGGGGGGAGCAAAACAGGAGTTTTCAAAACAGTCAAGGATCGTGGGAGGTGGTGATTTGGAAGTGCAAAAGATATCTGTTAGAATGGGCCTCCGGAACAAAGATCGACAAAGCTTGTAATATTTTGTCTTTGCTTAGGATGTAAATTGAGGACTGTATTCTTTTCTGCTTTGACCTTTGTCTTAGTGGCTTATTAATAAAATTAATCACTTACTCTTTAAAAAAAAAAAGATGCTCCTGTCAAGGAGGAGATTGAAGAGTAGTTAACATCTAATAGCTGATCACAAAGTTCTAGCATCTGATCGCAGAACATTAAAACCTAACAAAATTGCTTTCTATGGCTTCTTTCCTGCTTCTTACCTAACTAAATCCATCCTAATAATCCTTGAGGTTTGTACTTACGTGATCCATGTTTTATCTACATCCTCAATTGACATCATGTGATCTGGTCAACCGAAAGCTCTTGATTTTTTGACCTTTTTGGTGATTTTATAATTTTTAGCCATTTTATTGATGTTCTGGTAGAAGGAGAAATAGAAGTTGCTGATTTTCCTATGTGTCTTGATCTGTAAAATCAGTTGGGTCTCTCTTTTGAATCATGTAGGTTTAGAAGGTGCCTAGTTAACAAAGGTTAACGACTCATGATTCTACAAAATTTTGGGTTCACCATGTGATATTTCTCCTGCATATCCATGCCATGTGTAAATCTTTGTATATACAATAAAAGATACTTAAAAGAAACCCTGCCCCCCTGAGAAAGAAGAATGAAGATCGTAGATAGAAGTACAATTTTTTGTTGTTATGTGAGGCTCGTAACTGTAAGATTAACTCCAATATTTTGTTTCTAAATTCATAATCTGAAAATGGAGAGGCAGTTGGTCACTTCATTCAGAAGAACTGTGCCTCCGCATCATACTCTCCATAAGTACAAGAGAAAATCATAAAATGAAAGCTGGGTGCTGAACAAGGTGAAACTATACTCATTTTTCAAAGTTTTGTATTATAGTCTATAGATATGGTTAAACCATGTAGCTATAAGGGTTATGCTAATGTGGATGTAATCTTTGGTGCAATTAAAAACAGCGTGAATGTATTCTTATGGCCATTTTTAGTTTTGGAATATGATTATTTAACTATTCCATTTAGGGTCTTTAGATTGACATCATAGTTGTACTTCAGTTTTATTATGCAATCAGTGCATGCTACATGTCCTTGTATTCTCTCCTCAGAGGCATTGGATTTTGTTTGTGCAGCGTGCTGGACTGTTTCCGACCTTTGATCTCTTGTCTTTGTATTCACGTTTACACCCAACGTACAGTTTCCACAATATATTAGTAAGTAACAATTTCAATATCTATTTTTCATTAATGTTTCAGAATTGATTGCATAGATTGATACTGATAATTATATGCTACGTTGTACAAGTTTGAGAATGATTTTACAAGAAAGTGATATGGTTCCTTTTTTATTTTTTATTTTTCATTCACTGGGTACTCTAGATAACCAATGCAAGGCTTGCCTTCCTGGGAACAGCCATTCTGGCTTCTTCTACTTCTTCCTCCTTTTTTGAGGATAGGTAGGCTGGGTTTGAACTCAGGACCTTGATGTTGCAACATGCCCTAACAGTGAGCTACGGGCTGAAACCCTGCAGCCTTTCTTGCTTTTGCTATTTGCAAATATGAATCTTTACTCATATGTGTTGTTGTCTTCCTTTACAATGTTTCTTCATATATGGTTTGAAGTTCCAAGCATTTTTTACACATTTTATATATCAGAATTGGAGTAAAATGGTCTTCAAATGTGCTTTTACCAAACCAAAATTCAGTACAGCTAAGTGACAGCCGTACACTCGATACTGCTGGATGTATTTTGGTAACTTAAGATGTCCTTGCATCATTTTTCATAATTATGCTCACTATAAATTGATAACTTGTTTCACATTTTGCTAATTTTCTATTGATAATAATTTACCAATTTTATCGGATTCAAACTTTGTATTGAACAATTCCTTTTGTAGTTCTGATTAAAGATATTTTCACGAAGAAATAAAAAAGAGACACATCATAAGATGCTTGGAAATATCCAAATCATCAATATATTGTCGTGATAATCTTTGTTACCATGGTACATCATGCATGGGCATGGATATGCCATCAGGATGTTGTTTACAATTAAAACTTGTACTGACATTCATGATGTCGATTCTTGTTTCCATTTCCTCTTTATTTTCATGCAATTTGTGTGGAGTTCTAAGCTACCATCACATGCTTACTTTCGTGTGTTGGTAACTTTCAGCACAAAAGGTTCTGGAGTCTGGACAGGACTTCCATACTTTAATCTATTGAAAAGAAATCTGGAAAGAGTACTGGTTGGTTGGTTTCATTCCTGTAGGTTGATGGTAGATAGGGTGTGTTTCAACATTGTTGTCTTGGGTTCGACCCACCTTACCTATGGAAAAAAAAAAAAGAATGTACCATTTGGTTGGATTTTAACCAATAGCTTCAATGTATTGTGAGGAATTACTTCTCCTCAGGTTGACTGTTAGGGATGTGCTATGTAAAAGTTATTATGGTAACTTGTTCACTTTTTCATATGAGTTTGGACTAATCATTGGAGCACCTAATTTTTCAGCCACCGATACACGGTGTGGATCACCTGATGAGTGGGCCATTTGAACATGCCCCGGCCACAAAGCAAGCTTCACTCCTTGTATGATTCGCTTGTTAAATGTGGATTGCTGATCCATTTTCTTCCTACACATTTGGTCCATCTGTTGAGTGGATCAGCCGGATTTTTGGTCTAGACAACAAGCTCCAACTAATGTATGGTCCATGCGAGAACTCACAATGTGCCTAATTGTTAAGTATGCACATGTGTACAATGAATGTGAATCTTTTCTTCTCTCACTAGATGCTGAGGCCTACTAGATGACTGGTGGAGAGAGAGAGGCGGAGTTTGACTTTTTAGCCATGGTATATGTTAAAGTCCCTTGATATACATTGATACACCATCCTCTAACGGCTCGAGCTTTTAGAGCAACTGATTGTTTGACAGTATATACTAATACAACGACATAATCACCGGATGGATGATTGGATGGCCCAAATGGACATGCCTTGACCAAAGTGCATGTGCCACATGTGAGATCTCTCATGTGTGCCAAGTTGGTGAATGTGTTGTACTAGTACACTGAACATTGATCCTTGCTCAATTTTAAAATCTCCACTAATCCTCAAGTAGGACACTCAGCTAGTTGGCTTTTTTTTTTTTTTTTTTTAAAGTCACAAGACTCATGACACAGTAGGGACCAGTGGACTACTAGAAGAATGGTCCATGCTGAAAAGAAAGCTCCACTCTCATTCGATGGATAACAAATTTATGTTGTCATTATTTTCTACATGTCCATCTTAAAAATCTATAAATAATGTCTTTTATATGCTTTAAATTTTACATTATTACCTTCTTGTTATGCAGGAACAGTTCTTAGAGAAGGCAAAATTATCTCCAAACTATTTCATTGCTAATTGTGAAGAAATGATGGTATGCAGTTTCTCTTACTGGTTTGTTTATCTGCATGCTCTTTATTGCCAAGAACAGTTTTTATAGTTCAGCTTTTCACCTGATGGCAATCAATTTAAAATCAAACTTTTCCACGTTACTGTTACGATGCATAGTGTGAGGATTTCCACGACAAGTTCTTCTTTCACTGCACAGCCATTTTCATTAACTAACCACATCCTACTGACAACAGAAAGTTGCTGCTGTTATTGATGAGTTGCCTCTTGTGTTGCGAGATAAATACCTTTTCTGTATGAGGTAACCATTTGTTTCCTCTAGGTTATCAAAATTCTGTCAAAATGTGTTTTTTTTTTTCTTCTTCTTCTTTTGTAGGAGCTTGTATAAGTAGATACAGGATGCATTAGTGTTAATATTAGACATGGACATGAGGTGCAGGCACCACAACCCTGTTAAATCTAATACATTGACTTGTAAATACAATGTGTGATAGACTGATAGTTTATATAAATGCTACGTCATAAAAGTGATGTGCCAGCCTGTCCCAAGCCAAGGTAAAGTCGGGTTGATGGTAGGTGGGCAGCCTATCATCAAACCTTTTACATTCAAAGTTCATAAAGCCCTTGTCCCAACTAATTGTGGTTGGCTAGACAAATCCTATTCCACTATTCCATTCCATTCCATTAAGGACCGCATGTTAAGTTAAACCATAGGTCATCAAATCTTTTCTTACTTCCTTCCCCATGTCCTTTTGGAGCTTCCCCTTGCTCTTTTAGAGCCTTCGACTGGAACCCACTCCCAACCATTGCACATGGCTGGACTATCCAAGTCTACTTTCCCTTATCTTATTACCTATTGGTGCTACTTCTACATTCCCTCGAATGCATTTTTTGTCTATTTATTTCTTCCTAGTCTTGCTACTCATCCATCTCAACATCCTCACTTCAGCTACACTCATACTAGGAACGTGTTGTTCCTTGGCTGCCTAACATTTTGCCCCATAAAGCATGGCTGGTCTTATAGCTATTCTATAAAATCTCCTCTACAGTTTGTTGGTATGCAGTGATCACATAAAACTCAGAGGCACATCTCCACTTCATCTGCCCATATATAATTCTACGAGCAACATCCTTCTCAATCTCTCCGCTCTCGGATTTTTTTTCTTCTAAGGGGTAAAGGAATTTTATTGAGAAGAGGCTGGCAGAACTAGCAAAAGAATACAAAGGAGAAAAGCAAAATTACAGCCCAAAATGGATTTTAAAACATAATCAGTTACATATTTTAAAATGGAGCCCCAATGGATCACTTCCACTATGATTTTCCCCACGTCTGACTCCTCCGGGCTGGCTTTGTTTTGAAAGCATTGAACACCCCCCCCCCCCCCCCCCCCCCCCACACACACACACACACACACAAAAATTAAAAATAAAATAAAAATGAAATGACCCACCAAATGGCCAAGGTGCAGAACTTACCTGCCTATCCTTTCCACCCATCCACCATGCCATGCCTGAAGAAGCTTGTCCACAGACATTGGCATCACCCACTGCATGTCAAAGAGAGCTAGGGAGTGCGCCCCCACCTTATAGGTGGAGGGGCAATGGATAAACAAGTGATCAAGGATTCCACCGCCTTCATGCACAAGGAGCAAATGTCTGGGATGATCATAGCCCCTTTTTGGACGTTGTCTATCATCAGAACTTTTTCCCCCTCTACTAGCGAAGACAACACAGCTACCTTGGGGGGACATCTGTAAAACCAAAAACGGAAGGCATGAGCCCAAGAACTGGCAGGTCTTTTTGCCCGAATCATCTTGTAAAAAGATTTAACCGAAAGGCGGCCTGAGCTGTGAACGTGCCATATCATAGAATCTTTGCCTTTGGAAGGAGACTGAGAGGATTGAAGGCACTCCAACAGATGAAAGAAGTTGGCTAGCTCCCCTTCCAACAAATTTTTCCAACAAGGAGGAACCCATATGGCAGATGCACCACACTTGGAGTAACACTCAGCCACTTTGATCTCTCTGTTAGGGGCCGATCATGCCAAGCTAGGGAATTGGTGATGCAAGGGAGTATCGCTGCACCATGTCTTCCCAAAATTTGACTCTTGAACCATCATGTATCAAAGAGGAGATGCCTTCTCTAAAGTGGTGCTTCAAAGAGACTATCGACTTCCAAGTGTTGGAGGCCCTTTATAGGGAGGACTCTCTCGCTTCTATAAAATTATAAGACATACAAAAGTTAATCTAAATAAAAGGATTAGACACCATTGATGTTTCCCCTCCATATTGTGGGCCCTGTTGCTAATGGAGCGTAGCCCAAACTTGACACTCATTGGACGATCTTTAGCTTGTTGACCCGTACAGCTGACCATTTCATTTTACTGTACACTTGATAGCCACCAATTGGATGATTAAGATTTTCAGTCTGTGTGACATTTTGGGCTATGATCAATCCATTATGGGTCCTGTGATTTAGATGAATGGGATTGACATGCATATATGTGGTATGGAAGGTGGATGAGACAACTTTTAAAATGGCACCGAACTATCTCTAAATAAATAGGAATAGATTTAAATTATATTTGGATGGACAGGATTGACATGCATACATGTGGAGCATGTGGTGGATGAGACAACTTAACAAATGTGCTGAACTATACCAACAGAAATAGGAATGTATGTGAACTAACACCAAACAGAAAATAGTCATGTCAATGTGTTTCTTAGCAGCGTATCTAACATGAAAAGTTTTTCTAAGAAATGGATTATCCTTTTTTCACATGGGTGGGAGTTAATGAGAGAATATTTTCATTCATCTATTTTAAAGTACAGGATGGAGAAATCCATTACAAATAGCATGGAAACACTTATCATTCATCTAGATTTATTTGGTTAAATACCATACTGCCCGTGATTATTTTTTCTGTCTGTTCTCAAGTCTCTCACCCTTTCTTGCATTCGCTCTCCATTGCATTGGCAGAACAAAAATTTCTGATGCATCAATATGGAAATATCGGTTGAGCGACGGCCCTTCCACCTGGCACCATTTGGTCTCTTAAGGCCGCTTTTGTCCCTGCTTGACAGGTTGGTCATGCAGTCAAGCGCTCTTCTGCCCTTTCACTTGAGGGCCAATCTCTGTCTCCTTCTTTGGTCCAAACCAAGAATTCAGTTTGATATGATGCAAAATGGATCTCGTTCTATTGTAACATAGATTCTACATCAGGAACCAAGCCAACTTTGGAGCAACTTTGTGATAATGGAATCAATCAGCAAAAGGCATTAATGCTACATATCCGATTTGACCTATGTACGAACATGCAAGCACATGTTTCGTGCTTGTTTGAGTAATAACAATGAGTTTCCCCAATATCATGCTGGGAATGGCTAGAATTTCCAGCCATAGACTAAAGCTACTTTTGATTCTGCAATATTTTGTTCATTGATTTCTCCAAATTCTTTCATTTCCATGTAAAGATCATTTCTTTCACCAGTAAGTTTGCTTACTGCGAAGGGAAAGAGATCTAATCTAAAAGATCTCTCTCCAAAGATTCCCAATTGGTCCATATAAAAAATCATTATAGAATAATGCAGAAATTTCAATAGAAAAGAAAAAAAAAGGGTGGTTTGTGATGATATACTTATGCATGAAGATAACAAATTTGGTCGTTGCTCATATTGGCTTCTTAAATTTGCAGCCCAGTTGACATGAATGATGATATTTCTGCCCAGGGCCTCATACAGGTGATGATTTATTCTACTTTCATCCCTTTGTCAGATTCTTCTTTTGAATGAGTAAATAACAGAACCTGTTGTCTTGAACCAGTTTGCAGAAAGCTATTCAAAGAAAGGGATTGTCCGACTTAAAGAAATATTCACTCCTGAGACACTCCAGGTCCCAAAATTGCAGGGTGAGCTCAAGGAGCTCGAATCTGTTCACAAGGTAATATCATCCTTTATTCTGTTTCTCTTAAGAACTGCTCATGGTGGCTTAGTTTTTGTTTTATTGTCAAAGTCAGATGTTAACCCACCATCCTTGTCTTGGTACTCAGGGTTGTCACAGCAAGCAGAGAGGCTCAACCCCACCCCAAATTATGAAAAATGTTGTTACCCATTTAGGGTCTGTTTGGGTAGGGATCCTGCATAATTGGGATTAAATCTAATCCCGATTTTGGTGGGACCCATGCCTTCCACGTAGGATTCACTGCACTAAAGTGGTCCTCTCCTCAGCATAAACACAATTAAGGAAGTTTTAGAGAACCAAAAATGCCATTAGTTGCATTTGTGCAGAGGAAAACACCTCTGTAATGTGGCCAATTCTACATGGAGGGCATGGGGCCCGCCAAAATCAGGATCATAGTTAATTCAGATTTTGTAGGATCCCGTACCGAAGTGGACCTTTAGAGAACTTATAAAAGCCTCCCCACGTTCCATGAATCGCAAAATTAGCATTGATACTTGCTTTCATAAACAATTACCCTTTGTAGAAGATCAAAATAAAAACTACTTCATAGGTAGGGTGCACTAGCAAAATAGAAACAAAGGATTCTTGTTCAATAACCAAGAAAAATCCTACTTTTTATATGTCAGTTAGTCGACCACAAGTAGTTGACATCAGGCTTAGATAAATATTTTTGTAGAAGTCAGTCATCACTCAATTATCTTCTGAATTTCAGGGAGTTTCTGGATTTTGTTTTCTAATCTTTAGATGATTAATATACAGAGGGTCTGTTTGGATGCACCCTCCAAAGGGGCGTTTGGAGGAGTAAACTCCCTTTTGAGCCCAACTGGTTTTTATTTTATTTTATGTGCGTTTGGATGCACTTTGCAAACCACCATTTCATCATCGCGCTCGACAAAACAGGTGCTAAAATGCTGATTCAACGAAAACCATTATGTGTGGTTTTCATCGAGTCAAATGAAAAAGCAGGCAAACCCCTTTTTGTGAAAGTGCGTGTCAATAAAAAAACAAAAAGAGGAAGAAAACGACCGTTTGAACGCATTTCCTTGAAGGGGAGTTTCCGAAAAAAGGGTTTTAAGCCTCCTTTTTGGTCGACTCAGTTGCTGATTCAGCATTTTACCACTTGTTTTGTCAAGTGAAAGATGAGATGGGGGTTTGCAAAGTGCATCCAAATGCACATCATCAACTGCCGTTTGGATCAAAGCGGCATTTGGTCCTCAAATGCTCCTTAAATAGCTTATTTTGTCATCATGCAGAAGTTATGAAAAGGACCAAAATGACTGCAATAGCTTATTTTTGTTATTGATTTTGCTATCTGAGATTGGTGATTAGATTTTTTTTTTTTTTTCACCAATCTGCTATTAAATAAATGAAGGTTTTGGAACTGTATGTTTGGTTGAGTTTCCGGCTGGAGGACTCCTTTCCCGATCGTGAGCTCGCTTCTTCGCAGAAGGCAATGTGCAGCCTGTGAGTATGTGGAACTTAAGTCTCTGGGTGTTGTTACTTCCATGCTTTCTTTTGACTGATTTTTCTGTGTTTATGCCAGATTGATTGAAGAGTTCTTAGAGAGGCTGGGATGGCAGAAACCAAGGGCGAAAGGGTTGTTTGAACGGTCGACTCAGAGGTCCTACTCTAGTATTTGAGCAATACTGAGATTCTCCTGTCTCCACCCTCTATTTCGTGCTAATTTAAAATTTCTCAGTCTTTGTTTTTGAGAGCAAGGTTCTTGTATTTTTCTGGGTCTCAATGCATGGCTCAGTGGTGTCACACTTCGTTTCAACACTGAAGTCATGGGTTTGAGTGCCCATGTGGGGTGCTTGTGTGGTGTGTGTGGGGGGTGGGTGCGTGTGTTAAAAAGGAAAAAAAAATAGGTTCTTGTATTTTCTTATGTAGTTGTCCCTTTTCTACCCAAGGAATTAGAGGTAGAATGACCTGAGGTTCTGCATGGTACACGGAAGTTTTGAATTCTGATGAGTGGGGCCTATTTTCAGTAATCTAGACCACTGGTCTGTTGGGTTCCACCGTGTATATGCACCATGCCCCTAAAATCTCCTCAATATGACCCATAAATAGATGGGTAAAAAGAGAAATACAGCAAATCCACATTCAACTGGAAAAAAAAGGTCCTGGGGACTGGTTTGGGTATTTTCCAATCTGGGAATTTTTTGGGCCATGGTCCACCCAATGTGGTGTGCACCAGAATGATCACCTGGATTACAGAAGCATGGGTGGCACCCTCAGAATAGAAAATCTATGTATACTGTACAAAGCCTCAGGGCTCTGTCCTCCAATTCGTCTTTGTAACAATTTTATTATCTCATTCTACCCTGGTGATCCTGTATTTTATTTTCCATTTATTCAATAAAATCTTTCAAAATTTATAGTTATTTTTGCAAGGATAATTCGTCAAATCAAAATGTATGAATAGGATGTTTGTATCTGTGCTAAATGTCAACTTGACATAAATATTAAAGAACATACAAACTCAATGTGAGTTTTTCAGCATGAAAGAGCAAACAAGATACGACTGAACATCAGGACTGTTTGGATGCCCAACTGAACTGAATTGCAATTGTTAGTCTAAATAACCAACATTCTGACATAGCATCTGTATTGAGGGTCTAAAAACTTAAAGAACATATAAACTGAAGTTCTAAAACTTGGTGACTTGACTCAAAACTCGAACAAGTCTACTCAATTAGATGGAGGTTCAGTGCCGAGTCACCATGAAACTCGAATATGAGGTCTCAACTTGGTGTGACTTGTCTAGTTGACTCAATGACTTGGTCAGCTTGGTGCGACTTGCAATGGCTTGAGCCAAGTTACTTGAAAAGGGTGCCTATAAAAAACCAAAGATGGGGTTTGAACTCATAACCTAAGGAAAGCTACCGCCTCTGACCAGCACGGCATGTTTGATAATTTATCCTAAAAAAAAAAAAAAGTTTATCTGCATGTGCCTATGTAAAATAATTATAAATATTATTAAGTTAATTATCAGATATCAAGTCAAATCAAGTAAAAACTCATCCCAGTCTTCAAGGCAGTCTGACCCTGCTGAACATTGAGCCGAGTTTTCAAAATTTTGAACTATGATATAAACTTGTTGTGAGTATTTGACAGGAAAGAACAAACAAAAGCAGACGACAGAACACCAGGTGTGTTTGTTTGGATGCCCAATTGAAATGAATTGCAATTGTTAGTCCAAGTCACTGCATTCTGACTTGAGCATCGGTATTGAGGGTCTACAAATGCCCTGCATTTTGAGGCGGCTTCCACTCTACCAATGTGGGAAATGTCATTGAATTTCTGTCATATCTCATTGAAAGCTCAAATAAATGCAATCTCAATTGTAAGTTGGTTGCTGCCCATCCGGCATGGGAATCTTACACCACTCCAGTTCCTGTTTCGAGCCTTCTTATTGTCCCAATTGATCACCATGACCGTTAATTCAACCAATTTCATGCCTGGTAGTTTTTGTTATTTCTAAATCTGGATTTTGGAATTTCCTATAAATGCCTTTGCTAATGAGTGAATATCTGTTTTTTTTTTTTAAAATTAGTTATCGATGAAGGGAACACCGACGGTGAAGACTAGGTGCACACACCTCTCACACCATCCAATAATGGTGGGTGGCAATCTTAACAACCATTTAAAAATGGGTTTTGCAGCATTGAATATTGAAATGCTTGCTAGATCATGAAGCTATTTGCAAGGGCCAACTTGATCCTCTTCCACAGGTTCCAGACTGCTGACTCCAACTATCATTCATGCACCTTCCGTACTATCCAACTTTCCTAGAGCCTTCAATAACACAACCAAGACAACGACTGGTTCTCTGCCCCTGACCACCATTGTCTTTACATTGTATGAGATAATACAAGCACATCAGATTTTGGTGGGTATTATGTGTAAATTGAACTGGTGACATTACATAAATATATAACTCTGCAACTTTGGATTGGGGTCAACCTGAACCCGATCGACCCAACTCAAGTTCAGGTCAGGTTGCGGGAGGTTTGAAAACTCCAGAACCCAATTCGAATTTGAGTTGGGAATAATCACATGTTTTTGTGTACAGATGGCTTTGGGTTGGGCAGCTCGGGTTTGGATTTTGGGTTAGACTGTCAACCAAGCCCAACCTGCCCGAGTTGAGTTGCACCCCTAGCTTTTGGGCTACACTCGTGTAACTAAGAAAAAAATTAGCACCATAGATGCTTCCCTTTTATGTCTTTTTTTTTTTTTTTTTGACAGTAAAAAACTTATGCTACGAAAGTAGATTTTTAGGGTATGGAAAGAGGGCTTTGAATAAAAATACCCCTGGTTTTTAAGGTAAAGCAACTGGAAAAAGTAGATTTTTGTCTTTATTGGTTCATTCATACGGGCAGATGTCTAGTTTGGTAAGGTATGTCTAATTTGATAAGGTAAGTTTTATTCAGGTCGAATAAAAAAAGGTAAGCGGTAGGTCACGTCTATAATAAAAAATTACCCTTTAACTAACTAACCTCCCTTTAAAATATACTAAGTAAAAAAGGTTATACCTTTCTAATGCCCTCCTTCCTTCTCTTTATATCAACGAGCACATGTGGCAATACTCACGCATGCCTAACGTTGTGTCGATATCTGAGCCGTGCATTAGGTGGACCGCACATGAGATTGGAGCCAGGAATGTGCCAAAAGAATGAATGGGATGGTTAAAAAAAAAAACCTCCACTCGTTTGATACAATTTATGTGAATGTATGGCTTAATTGAAGATTGGGCCACCCAAATTGTAGAGCTAGGGTATCTACGGTTTTGATGGGGGAAAAGTCGTGTGGCACAGTCACATGTGCTTGCATTTTAAGTGCGTGTGTTCCTCCCACTGTAATATGGGGATTGGCGAGTGCTTTAATACGTGAGAGTTGAGATATACGGAGATTGCGAACCCGATTGCTTGATGACCCCAGCATCACGGATATGCCTGGGGATTGGACTCTGTGGGCCCACCTTGATGTTTGTGTTTTACCCACATCGTTGAAACATTTGGAGACTGAATAAACACCGTTGAAACATTTATATGGCCACAGTAGTTTTGTATCGAGTTAGATTTTTTGTATTTTTTGTTCATCGTAATGGGAATGACCTTATTATAAACGGTTTGGATGTCATATAAATACAGAGGTGGGACTCTTAGACGGTTTCAACTATAAGAATTTCTTACCCTGCGTGGCTTTCTTAAGTTTTTGATTAGCCTCTAGTATCATGTTCTGAAAGGAGTTGATAAAAAAGTTGGATGAGGTGATATTGTCACAAATATCATGGTAGACTTTATCGGCACTGACTATTTTTTTATGGTATGGTCCATTTAAATTTTGAGTCTGCCTCATTTTTTGTATCATGCCTTAAAATAATATAAAAAATAGATAGACGGTGTGGATAAAAACATACATGATGGTGGGGGTGGGGCCACAGAACTTTGCAATCTCAGCACAGTACCAACCTCCTGCTATTATGATCTACGCTACCCAGTTCGAGTCCCAAGTCATGCGTTTCGTGGCTGAAGAAAAGGGAATAAGTACGAAGATACGAGAAAAGAAAGGTCCGAAGAAGACTCTCTCTCTCTCTCTCTCACCTATTGTAAGTGTTTCCCTCCTCTCTCATCCAAAATCCCTTTCTTTTTCTTCATATCTGTATATGATGTAGTCCGTTTCTTTCCTGAATTTGATGTGAAATCTCGAAATCTCTTTCTGATTTTCCTGCGGAAACTTTCTCGCATTTCCTTCTCCTTCTTCCTCTTTTCTTTTCTCCGCAGACCTTTTTCCCATCTACAAACGCCTTACTGTGAGCCGCACGTACGCTGCATCGGAGACGTTCATCACCAGGACCCAGTGGTGGGTGTCCCCTACCCCCAAAAATGTCAGACCTTTCAATTCAAAATCACCTAGCCCGCACACACGCCTTCGATATTGACTGTCGGTTACCATTTTCCAACTTTTTTTTTTGTTCCTGCATGTGTACCCCACCCGGAGTTGAACTTGAAAACATTCGCTGCGGGGGCCCGCCTGATGGATGGCCCTGTTCATGTCACATGCGCACAACGCGATCTTGGCTCTTTTGGGCACTTGTGTGCTTGTGACTGCAAGTGGGAGCTGGCGAGCATGCATTCCTCTTTGGATTATTGGAAAGGAGTTGGGCAATAATCATTTAGTGATAAGAAGAGTAGAATTCTATTATCTGAGATGAAACCCATTAATCCTTTTGCCATTTTCATGTGGATTAATGGCTAGAACCTTCAGAAAAGAAAATTCACATACTACATTTTATCAGTAAGAGTAGGAATGATAGTACCTGACTTGTCCCACTAGAGAAATCATACTATTTGGCGTACTTCAGAATAACCACTCATCATCCCAGCAGTTCCCATCATGGGTTAGGCATAACACAAAAAGTCTCACCAACTGCACGATCCTAGCTGTTTGATGAGTGGCCTAGGAATTCTTGGGTTGGCCATGTTTCTGAAACAAGAAACAGTTTTATGCAAAGACTACATTGCCACTATATGTCAGTGTTTAAAAAAGATTTCCAGAAGGGATGAACAGCTATGGTTTTCTAAGGAATACTCCCCAAAAGTTATCCCTACCCAACATGTTGGAAATTAGATTTTCAATACACGGAAAATGCACAAAGCCCCAATTGCACGATTCCTTTAACTTAATTGAGTGGTCATCATTCAAGCTCAACTCTCCAAGTACTCCAACCCTTAATGACCTATGTGTTTTAATATGCTTGAAGGTTACTTTTACCATGACGAGTGTGGGCCAATGGGATCAAGCATACAATTTATCGTCTGATGATTCCTCAACCTCGGATATGGAAGAAGATGATGGGGCTGGGAACATGATGACAAACAATAAAAATACTGTTGTTAGATCAGTAAAAGATGTTCTCTCAGAAGGTATGTTGTATTGGTGACTTCATACCTGGTGAAATCTTCTTCTTCTTCTTCTTCTTCTTCTTCTTCTTATTCTTCTTCTTTTTTTTTTTCTTTTTTTCTTATCATGGGTCATGATCTTGATTATTCTTTCTTCAAGAAATCTTCGTCCACTTTCCATTCTCCAGCGAACTTGCTTTTATCTCTATTTATTGTACAGTTTAACTTTGCTTTTTTAGAACGAAACGTCTCTAGAAATTATATTTATCCTTAATGTCATATGTGACTTTGGCTGCTTCAGATTGATCTTTCTTCTTCTTCTTCTTCTTCTTCTTCTTCATGATATACCTTTTTTTTGGATTCAATTAACTTTGTGATGTATTTTTGTTGTGTTGGGTACTTTTCGTGCTGCATGGACTAGCTTCTCATTCTTGCAGTGGGCATGACAGAACAGTATTTGTCAATCCACAATTAGAACATAGAAACAATCTGAAACAGTATTTGTCAATCCACAAATATAACATAGAAACAATCTGAATAATTCCAAGTTTTTTCACTTTGTATGGAAATAATGCGATGATATTGAAATTGTTTTCTAACGTCATATGCAAAGCAGTAGTGGTTATGACAAATGATACTTAACCGAAGGATTATGTGTCAAGTTGGAGAGAAATTCCCTCCCCTTAGGGATAACTCGCACAACTTTATATCTTTTGGTCCATACCTATGCCACACAAGTGTAGGTGTGGTATTGAATACGACAAGGATCAGCTTTGGCAGATACTCAAAATCCAAAATCTTGGGACAGGTCGTTTTCTATCTTCTTTAAAGAGAGGGTTTTTGGAGGAAATGAACATGGGACTTGAAATTTAGAGCACAACAAAGGTCAAAGCTAGTCTTGCTAACTTTTTCTTTATAATATGCAGAAAATGAAGAAATCACCCTTTAGATTTGAAGGTTGAAATGCTTCATATTCCAGCTGATATCACCATCAGTTCCTTTAGGATTAGACCTTCCTCCATCTTCCTTCAGTGGCTGAATATGAGGGTTTAAGCACGGTGAAGGCCAACCCCAAAGGTACTCTGGTTTTTATATGCTAAATCAACCGTTTGTCTTACAAGAGAACACAATCCAAAAACCCTATATTTTCCTAGCTTCCTCCTGAAAGAGCCATCAATTCCCCCTTAAGACATGTTTTCACCATGTTAAATATGTCAAAGATATAAAGAAAGGAAGAGACACATCTCCAAAAAATGAGACACATTTTAAGTTCCATAAAAGATAGCAAGATTTCTATTATTTGGCACATCATGCAAGCGCAATTGGGATGATGTTTGTAAGTTGTTTGATGAGGGGGGAGCCGGTTTGAAAGATCCAGGCCTTATGAATGATAATCTTCTTGGAAAGTGGCATTGGAGGTTTGGTTTGGAAACGGGCAAATTATGGAGGGCTCTTCTTGCCTCTGAATACGGTACCCATGCGCGTGATTGAAGCATAAAATCTTCATCTCTTTATCGTGCCTCTCATATTTGGAAGGCATTTGTTACCATGGAACAAAAGTTTCGTGAGGGAGTGTCTTTCGCTCTCGGGAAAGGAAACAAGATTCGTTTCTGGATAGACATTTGGTGTGGGGACACGCCTTTACAAGATCTCTTCCTGAGTCTCACCAATATTACTTCCGACCGGTTCATTCTTGTTGATTGTTGCTTCCCTCGTTGTTTGGTACCCTCCTTGTTGAAGAAATTTGTTGGATGAGGAATTTGAGTTCTTTCGCCTTCTCGACCACCTAAAGCTTGTTATCCCTTCGCCTCATGAAGAAGACTCGATGGTTTGGCAATATCATGCATCCGGTGTTTTTTCGATGTGGTCATTTTATACTATATCAAAGATGCACTCTTCACCTTCCTTTCTGTCTCATCACTGTTTGTATGGTTCCATCGCAGCTTTCGTTTGGCTTGTGGGTTAGGAAAAGAGTGGTAACCATAGACAACCTTCAAGGAAGATGTTTGATCCTTCCCAATATCTGCTTGATGTGTATAGGGGATGCGGAGTCGATCGATCATCTTTTCATTCATTGCTCCTTTGCTAGGAAAGTTTGGGAACACTTCGTTCTTCTATTCCATATCTCATTGAAGAAACTGATGGTTTAGTGAAATTCGAAAAGCTATTTGGAGGCTTGTCGCAATGGGAATCTTTTGGTTTATAAAACAAGAGTTCCTCTATTGAAGAAACTGTTGGTTTGGTGAAATTGGCAGTTTCAGAATGGGCTCTTTATGTAAAAGGAGAAGTCAGCTGATCTTCCTTCTTGGTTTTTATTTTAGTGTCGTGTTGAATGCTTTCCCCACCTCTTGGCGGGTCTTCTAATAAAATTTCAGTTACCTCTCCAAAAAAATAAAAAATGCAAGTGTATGCACTTTAACGTTTAGAAAATTTCAGATATGCCATCATGAAGTTGTAAAAGTGCCTATTGTTTTTTAATTATAATTACAAAACTGTCATTTTGCAATTTGCAAATTGTCAATTGCTTTTCAATCAAAATTGCATAACTGCCATTTCGCCCATACATGTAACATGTTAAGTGATTTTGGCAAGACTATTGCTAGGATGAGTGAACCCCTAGAAAGATCAGTTATATTAGGCATTGGTTTCTTAAGACATATCTTAACTCCATTTTCTTAAATATAACCCATTGTAATCAATAAAGTAGATTAGATATGTCAAACCATTTTTATTTGGATAAATACATATGGGGATTGAGTTGAATTGAGGTGTCAAGCAAGCCTGACCTATTCACTGGCTTGTGATACGGGTCTTTATCCACAATATACAAAGCGTTTGAATTGGGGCTCAACCCACAAGTTAATGAATACAATTCAATTCAGAGGCTAGGAAGGATGGTTATCCCTTGGGTAATTTTTTTTTCAAGTTCATAATTGCACTAGGTAATCCCGTACCTTTGATTTTTTGTGGAAGATCTAAAGTTGTTTTTACTAAGGACTACTTGGTGTGGGCCAAGCATTAAGCATCGCAATAACTTTCTCCTCTCACATAACTGATTCACTTGTTTCACTAACATTCAATGGCACCCTTTAAGGGTCAAATCTACCATGGAGCCATTAAGCTCATTGTGCATCCTTATCACATAAAGTGTTTATTTTACAATGCTTTACTAAGGGAAGTGTCTCGAACATGAGTTTCAGAGACATTCATTGGTTCAGTAACAGTATGTAATTCATCCACATCTTTCTCCATTCTTGCGAATGGTTCTCTGGTAGGATTCTTTCCTAGCACTCGGGTCTTCAACAGGACGACCCTTCATCACCTTTCTTATTCACCATAGTTGTAAAAGCCTAAGCAGATTGTTTTTGAGGATGGAAGAGTGGAATTTTTTGAAATGCTTCAAAGTTGGGGGCTTCAAAGTTGAAATCAAGCATCATCAATTTGTAGATGACACACTTGTTCTGTGTGAAGCTTCAAAGAGTTGGGTTAGGAATCTTAAATTCATCCATGGATGTATGAGGAGGTGTTTGGGCTTTGCATTCATTTGGCTCGGCATTTTATCATTAGTATATAAGTACGTGCAGAGAGGCTTTTGGCTAAGTATTGGGGCTTCCTAGATTTTGAAAAAGGACTCCCTTTGTGAAAGAAAGGGAGTACTTATCTTTTGGGGGACAAATCACATTGTTTGAGGCACATTTTCTATCTTCTTGCTTACTATTTGTTTCTTGTTTTTAGATCTTGGTTTCCCCTTCGAGGAAACTTGAGAAGTCCATAAAGACTTTCATTCGGAAGGTCATGAAGCACACATATTGCTTGATTGATTGGAAAGAGGTTCAAAAGTCTAAAAAGGAAGGTGGGTTTGGTGGTGGGAAGAATAAGAAATTGGAATTGTGTAAGTGGTGCACTCCAGTATTACCGGTACCACTGTAAGCTTATGGTACTATTGGGTAGATGTGGGGCCACGTGATGTATTCAGACCATCCAACTCGTCTATTAGATGCATCATGGTACAAAACCCCCATAACTCAAAATGGAGCCCAATCCAAAACTAAAGCTAGGCAGCAGAAAAGGGAATGCCCATCCTTGTATTTTATAGGGGGCCACCTAAAAGGCAAACAGTCTGAATTGTGGTCTGACCCTCCCTTCATCTGGACTGGATAAAAGGTCTGAATGACCTTGATTATATATACAAAACACGGTTGACACCCTATGCTAATCAACAATGTGTGTATGTTCCTTGTCCTATGGCCCATCTGAGTTTTGGATTGGGATGATATTTGGAGCTTTGGGGGTTTTCTAAGTTGACAAATCTTATGGACAGATTGGATTCCATGAACACGTCACTGGGCCCCACATTTGCCTAGTACCACCGTAAGAGCACACTCCATTTTGTAAATGGTGGAGAACTGGAGAGGAGCAGGGGCCTCTTAGGGCAAGGATAATTGATAACGAACATGGGGTTTCCAATGGGGGATGGAATCCTAGGGCGTGAGCAGACTTGGGGATGATAAAAATGGGATGCACCTTTTTCATAATATGAGCAACCCAATTTAGAGTGTAAAAGAGGACAAGGTGTGATTTCGAGAAGATGTGGGGGTAGGAAATGAATCCTTAGCATCGGCTTTCCCAAGGTTGTACAGAGTGGTGAGAGATAAGAGGCACACTAGGAAACTTGCGGACAATAAAATCACAACTCTAGAATCTATCTGAATTTAACCTAATATATAGATAAGTTATTTTGCAATTCTATTTATGAGATTGAATAACACTATAAACTTAATTTTCAAACCTGATAAGAATAATGAATGTATGAGGAGTTTGAGCCTATACCTCAATGGTAGATAGGGCATGTTTCAATACTTAGGTCTTGGGTTCAAGCCTTAGTTTTAGGACCCTTCTAACTAGGTGCCGCTCCCGCTTGGAATTCCCACTTTGGAATCTTACTCCTACTCCCACTTCCTACTTATTTATACTTTTTTTTGGGAAAGGTGACAACTTTATTCAGAGAATGGCATAGCAAAAAAAGAAGAAGATAGAAACAAAACACAGGAACAAAACTCAAAAAAATGTAAAAAGCCTCTACAGCGAGGCCATAGCAGCCCACTCGATGATAAAAGAGTTTGGTTTATGAAAGATCCCCCTGGGAGAGCCACTGATGTCATGAAAGCACCTATTGTTTCTTTCAAACCACACATCCCACAACCTGTTGAAGTGATAAAGTCCCTTGATATACATTGATACACCACACTCTGACAGCTTAAGCTTTTGGAGTAAATGGCTGTTTGACATGGTATCAGAGCGGAAGGTCCTATGTTTGAATCTCGAGAGCAGCAAATATACCTCGCAAATTTATTATTCTCCCACAGGGGGTCAAGAAAAATCAGGTCCGGCCCAAGGACCCGGAAATTAAGCCTGGCCTATTTATGGTGTGAGCATCCCTCCACCCTCGTCAGTATGTTCCCATGCGGAGTTCCCACCCCGCACGTGCAGGGGGGGGGGGGGGGGGGTTGAAGTGATAAAGTCCCTTGATATACATTGATACACCACACTCTGACAGCTTAAGCTTTTGGAGTAAATGGTTGTTTGGCACAACCCTGCTAGGAGAGCCAATTTTCATTTGCCAACAATAACCGAGCCAAACCTGTCGTTGTGCCATTGTCAAAAGAAGTCCTCAACAGAGGATGGGAGAACCCAAGCCATGCCAAAGAGACTGAAAAAGCTATCCTCCACTACCGTGGAGACAGGCAATGCAAGAAGAGATGATTCACTGATTCCTCATCCCGCCAACGCAATGGGCATGCATTAACTAAAGATAGGCCTCTCTTCCTCAAATTATCGATCGTAAGCACTCTATTCCAACCCACAAGCCAAGCGAAAGCCGCCACCTGAGATGAAGCCCCATACAACCAAATGGGGAAAGAATGGGCTTTGATGCCAGCAAAGGGACCTGAAATCCGAGAAGTGAGAGATTTAACCAAGAATTGTCCCACCTTAGAATCAAGCCAACAAATCGAGTCATCACTTTCTGAAAGAGTCACCCTCAAAAGCTGCTTAAGAAGCGCCACCAATTCTTTAACCTCACTCTCCTAGAGATCTCTACGACATAGAGGGGGTCCAAACTCCCCTTGGCCGAAGAGACGAATAGCACTGACTACCAACGATGTCAAGATTCACCGCCACTTGGTCTAATCTTGGGTAAATCTCTAACAATATTCTTCCTCCTATTTATACATGCTTCCAAAATCTAACAAGTGCACCATTCCCCACCCTAAAACCCACCCCTCTAATCACCACCTCCTTAACCGACGTTATGGATCTCAAAACACTCGGCCCTCTATATATGGGAATGCACTTAGGCCACCACCCATCTCGCTCCACCCCATACATTAACTCCTTCCACTGCCCACCCTCTTCTGACCCAAACTCCCAAATCCATTGCCCACCCTCTTCTGACCCAAACTTCCAAATCCACTTTCCCAAAAGCTCTTCTTCATTCATGACACCTAAGCCACGAATCCCCACTCCCCCTTTCTCCTCTCGCCTACAAACATCAATCCCCACTCCCCCTTCCGCACCTTCCTTTGGATAAGAGCAATAAAAGTTGTGCCCAGTTCTGAAGACAGCTTGCCATTCACCCCAAACTCAGTAATAAAGCCCAGTAGATCCGTCTTCAACAAGTCCCAAGAAATTTGGAAGAAGGCTACCAGATAACCTTCAAGACCCAGAGCTTTATCCTGCCCAAGGTCCTTAATAGCTTGTTTAACCTCCTCTTTCAAAAACGGCCTTTCCAACAAGGAAGCCTCAAAAAAGGGACTGCCTCAAACTCTAAATTATCTAATCTTGGCCTGATCGACTCTGGACTCACGAGCAAATCTTTGTATAATGAAACAATTGCGCTACATACCTGCGGTTTGCCTTCAATTCAAGCCTCGTCCACCACTATGCTCTCAATCATATTTGTATGAGCTCGAGCACTTGCAAAACCATGGAATAATTTTGTATTGCTATCCCCCTCTTTGAGCCAGGTTGCTTGTGAGCGCTGCCGGCGTGTAATCTCCTATTCGTTTAGAAAATTATTGCAGTCAACCCTAAGAGAATCCCTACGACCTCTCTTATCGGCAGAAAGAACATCCCCTTCTTCTTTCAAATCTAACGCCTGATTTTCCTCCAACATACTATCCATAGCTGGCTCTCTATTGCGAAAAAACCCCCCCTTCCAGTGAGACAATTTGCCTTTCAACAAACGCAATTTTTGGAATAGAATAAAACCTGGCAGACCTGTGATGTGAAACAACTCCCACCAGCCCTTCACCAATTCACAAAAGCCTTACACTTCTAGCCACGCTAATTCGAATCTGGATTGTCTTGGGCCCCCGTTATCCATACCAACTTCTAGTATAATCAGGCAATGATCAGAAGTGGGCTTGGGCAACCCCCGCTGACTAGAGAGAGGGAATTTATCGATCCAACTGTCCGATACCAGGAAACGGTCTACTTTGACTGGATAGGGGCAGCTTGATGATTAGACCATGTGAATGTAACTCCTCCAATCGGCAGGTCGATCCACCCAAAATGACTCTCTAATAGCCAGAGAATTTTGACCATAAACTTGTGAAAAAACCCACCTAAAGCCCGAAGATCTGTTGTGAAAGACTAAACTTAGAGAAAGCCTCCTACCCAGATGTCTTCCTTGGACCAAAGCGAAGAGTTCTGAACAATCAGAATTCCTCCGGCAGCACCAACAGCACCCTTTGCCAACCACTCCTTCGATGGGCCCCTCCATAACCCATTCACCACCCTTTGCTCCATTCTACTGATTTTTGTTTTTTTGAATGGCAAGCAGTAGCACCTTGTATTGTTTACCAACAGCTCGGATCCGGGGTCACTTGAGGGTACAGTCCAAGCCCCTAATATACCAAGAGATAATATTCATGAGACCACTCGCTTACCCCTTCTCCCTGATTCACACCCTTTAAAAGCTGAGGAAGCTTCATAGTTGCTTGAGCTTTCAAGCCCTTTTAACTCCCTGAGATATCTAGAGGTAGTATCATTGCCTCTGAAGCTGCTTCCCTCTCTTTCTGCAGATCCATTTTGCAAATAGTTTGGAATATAGCGGCGTAATCCTCCTCATAATCCCCAAAAGTGACCTCCTAGAGCCTCCCAATTTTTCCCAGACACTCTCTCACCCATTTCGTACCATGACCTACAGAAACGTACCCCATCCCGTTACTCCATCAATTACCAGAGGCAGTGCACATACCTCTGTTCTGGACGGGCGTTAACATTCTTGACAAGCTGGATGGGAGTAACTTCCATTGCTGCTTTGAGATCCTCTTCAAGCAGACAGTCCATAGCCGAATCGCATACCAGGGCCCCTTCCTGAGGGCATAGAGACTGCTGCTCAGAAAGTCCTGAGCTTGATTCCAGCAGCTGCTGACCTCCTTGACCCACAGAAATCCTGGCATTGAAACACAAACCCACCTGGGCCTGAGGGTAAGGCCTTTTTGAAGCAGAGTGGATGCACATGGGAGGGGAATAAATTATCATTTCCTGAGAGCGATCCATGCTCCACGCCGCGTGCCAACCTGTGAAGATTAACTGCACACCCCATTTGTAGCAGCGAAGGCAATCAAACTCTTCCTCAGTCTCCAAGGACTTGTTTACATTTTGAAAGAGACGCTTCCCTGCTCTGCCACCCAAATTTATTGCAGCTTCACTTCACACTTTGTGCAACTATAGTTCTACCCTAGCTTATTGCAAGGAAAAATAAATAACTAAATAAATGGTTGCAAGTTACAGTAGCTGTAGACAATGCCTCAAAAGAAATATTTATGAGTGGTTATTGCATGCACCCACTTGGCATGTGTATGAGACATCCTATCCAATACATTAGGTGGGCCCCATCATGTGGATAACAAGGCCCCAAAAATCAGGTTGATTCACTACTCAAATGGGAAGCATGTAGGTTGAATGCTGAATGTTGACAATATGCATTAAATTGTCCACTGGTCTACACACCCGATGGGTTGACATCTTGATTTTTTGGCCAGGTGATCGCATGATGAATCCTGCCTGATGCATGGCTCAGATATCACACACGTGTGCCAGGTTGTAATGTGTTGCTGTGGGTAAAGGTTCACGCTGTTTTAGCAGAACTCCACCTATCCTGCCACAGATCTAATCATTTCCAGCAAGGATGGCATCCAATTTTTTTATTTTTATTTTTATTGACCTTTCTGTAGTTTCTCCAGGCCTGAGAATGATTATTTCTCCAGGCCTTTCTTTAGTTTCTTCGGTCTACATTCTCCAGGCCTGGGGCATCCAGATCTAATCATTTCTTTTGTGTGGTCTGCCATCTTGTTGCGGAGTAACGTAAACTTTCTTCTTTACAGTGACCCCGTGATGTAACATGTGCTAATATGGTGCAGATGCAGCGATCAGAAGAGCTGAGATGTATCAGGAATACATGAAACACGTCCCCATCCCCAATCGACGTGGGTCACTCATCCCATTTAAAACATGGCAGGGATTGGCTAAATCTCTAAAGCAGTTGTATGGGCAGCCCTTGCATTACCTCACCAATATCCTCTTAAAACAGTGGGACCAGGCGAGGTTTGGGACTGAGGATGAACATCAGCCGCTGGATACCATCATCCATCCTTTGAAGGCTGAAGCTACCATCTGGCTCATGGAAGAAGTTCACAGGCTTACCTCTTCTCATCACCATCTGGCTGAGCTGTGGGCTTCAGACCCAATGCACCATGCTTTTGTTGATCCAATCTTCCCACGGATGTGAGGCCCATCACCACGAAGTTGCTTATTTCTGTACACTAGCATTTTCATGATGTTTTGGAGATACGGATTTAGTGGTGTCTCTCTCTTAGATGCGAGGTTTGTTAAGCCCGCATTTGTGGAGCAGTCGGGTGTGGGGGACAACCATGAAATGCATCAGGCAGGCCACGCTGTGTAATTTCAAGAAATAGGCAAGTCCACTCATTTAAGTTGGCCATGCATGTATCTTTAGTTAGACCATTGGCAATTTTCTTGTACCTTGTCTGCTGTTTTCCAGGATGGCACATCCACACACTGAGGCATGGATGGGCAAGGAACATACGGCACAGTTGCCACGATTCCAGAACAAGTGAGTAGCCTGAATGTTTAGATACTTTGGACTCCACTCAGTGTATAACTAGGGCTATTTCCACGCTTAACTTGTGAATTAGGTGAATTTTTCTACCAAACATAAATCAGAATGTTGGGATCATCTGATGAAAGTGATTCTTAATAGATGGATCATCCAATAGGGCGTACATGGTTGCAGACAGACCAATCCTCGATGGTAGCTATGGACTCCCTAACTTCATGAAATGTGAAGTTTTGATTTTCTTTTCTTTCTTTTAAAAAAAATAAAAATGCTAGGTTTATGTTTTATGCCCCCTTTTGCAGAATTCATATAGAGTGATATACAACATATCATCAAGGTGGGCCCTACAATAAGGGTAACACCCACTAAGCTGTTACTTACCCAGGCAACACCTAATCCGTGCCCGAAAGAAAGTGCCACTTCTGTGAAAGTTCACATACAACAGTGTATTAAGGACACTTTTCCGTGGAAAAAAAGAAAAAGAAAAAGAAAAAACGAAAAAAGAGTGGCGCTATGATCAGGTATATTAGAAGCTTAAATTAGCATGGATACAACAAGTGAACTCCAAGCACATCATTGGGTGTGCACCTTCTAAAGGGTGACTAAAAAGCAATGGGTGCTATTGAGCGAATCAGCATAGCTGAGGAGATTGAGTAATCATTCAAATGAGCATGGGGGCGTAACAAAGCTGCAAGAACCGCAATAGCCCATGAATGCGAAAAAGGGGAAAGAGAAAGAAGAACCATTCTAATTGAGGATGCCGGGAGTTGGCACACTTGCAAATGCCAATTTCAAACATCTCCTCTGCTATCTGTTTGGCCAGCCCAACTACATTTTCACATTCCATAGTTCAAAAAGCCAAAAACTTTGACTCCATGTTCAGCTGGATCAGGTTTGACTCGAATCTCGACCTGACCCGATTTCACACGATATTGAATTATTATAAATTGAAAATACTGGGCGTGGATGGATATTTAAAATGGTAGATCTCATATAAGTATTTTAAACCGTTGACAAAAAAAAAAAACAACATCATCAATGCTTACCTCCTTTTTTGAGGTTGGGGGATAAAATCTGTTTCCCTCATATTTCATTATTAGAAGTAATCCTACCACTTAAACAAATCGACTCCATGGGAGTCATGCCAAACATCTGAGCCATCAAGTTGACTCGACGTGTCTCTCCAAGTTCATGGTGGAATGAACTTGGCATTTCAATGGGTAATTTAAAAGGTTTTCCTTTTGGGAAGAGAACTCGACTAGGCACCGCTCCAGCCAGTCCCTAACCCAGGTAAAGGAGGAAGGTTGATGTCAAGTAGGTAGGCAGTCAGTCCATGAACTTTTGCCAAGGTAGCATGAGAATTTTGCTGACTCTAAGGGGGCGTTTGGATCATAAGTTACTTAAGATAAGTTACTCATGCCTTAAGTAGCTTATCTTGATTTTTACTTATTAAACTAAAGTGAGTAACTTTAACTAAAAAAAGCTACTTATAAATAATTGATCATAAACCAAACTTGCTTATCTCAAATAAGCTACTTATCTACTGCTGTCAGTAGAAAAAGTAACTTATTTGGTGGTATCCAAACAGGCCCTAAATGACTAGCACAAGGCCATGATAATGGTGGTGGTGTGGCTGTTGCTGATGGTGATGATTAATTTCCTATTGGGTCATAAGAAAGTTTGTTAAGGGAATTGTTCTCACATTCCCTGCTGTGTGACTCATCATATATATACCATATTTATCATGAGTAGATTTTGGATACTTTTGCCACAGCTAATTTCGTACAAAGGAAAACTTTCAACATTAACAGAATGTGGGAAGACATTTTAAATGAAATGAAAAATATGGTTATTGGCCGACTTACGGTTCAGATTTCACCTGCAAAAGGGATTGGCGCCCCATGGACGGTGCTGATGAGCCCAAACGGAGTGAAATAGTAGTGAGACTGTGCAGTAATGGCTTTATAGGGGCAACCGTGATAACTGAAATTCACAACGCACATATATTGTGCCGGCTCATGTTAGGATGTCTGTTAAAAAATGAAGTAAATCTACATCTTGAGTGGACCACAGTCCTCAACACAGGAAAACGTGGAGATGGGTTGGCGAACATTGAAACATGAATGCTCTTCTCTTCCTCTCTCTGTGTATCCTACTTTTCCTCTCTTCCATCCTCTCTGTACATGCATTGCATGTGCCATTTTCCTTAGTTGCATCTAATCTCACCAGTAATCCATGCAAGAACACTGCCCTCGCTGGAAATAGTGGAACCGGTTGTTGTCTCGGACCACAATTTCACGGCTGTAGATACCCGACACCAATTTGGCAAATGTGTGGCAATCGGAGCACATACGGAGGTTCTTGATCACACGGATTGGTGCCCCATGACCAGTGCTGATGAGCCCAAATGCCATGGCCAGTTTCTCGCTATGTCGACCAAGCAAGTGCTCTTTTTCTGCTTCACTGACGTCGAGCAAAACATTCCCCAAGTCAGGCACATGACCTGTATGCTTAAGTCGACTGTTGATCTCATCGAGCATCTTAACTATCTGTATCATTTGCGAGTGTGATTCGTCCCCAGACGTGAACTCATGAATAACTCCATTCACCTCGACCGAGCTTGATCCTGGTAGCTTTTGGGCTCCTATGTCCTTCAAATGCATCCTCACCCTTGCAACATCAGACCATTTCCCTGCTGACGCATAAATATTCGAAACGAGCACATGTATTCCTGAGCGGTCAGGAGCCGACTCCATCACCTGCTTGGCCACATGATCCGCCAGCTCCACATTATTGTGGATCCGGCAAGCAGCTAATAGAGCCCCCCAAACGACACTGTTAGGCTCGATCGGCATGCTCTCGATGAGCATCTGTGCTTCTCCAAACAAGCCAGCGCGGCCGAACAGATCAACCATGCACCCATAGTGGACAATCTGCGGAAGAAGATCATAGTCGTCACTCATAGATCGGAAGAGACGACGGCCTTCTTCAACCAACCCACCATGACTGCACGCAGTTAGCACTGCCACAAATGCTACACCATCAGGTTTCACCCCATGCTGGACCATCTCATTGAAAAGTTGTATGGCCTGTTTTCCATTCCCTTCCATGGCCATTGCTCCAATGGCTGCAGTCCAAGCAGAAACATCCTTTTCAGGCATTTCCTCAAAAACTTGCATCGAACTTCTGGGATCCCCACACCGAGCATACATATCAACCAAAGCTGTTCCCAGCCGAACATCACAAGGGATTTCGTTCTTGTTGATGTAGGCATGGATCCATTTTGCAAGATCGAGGGCACCCAAGTACCCACAAGCAGACGCGATGCTCACCATGGTCACCCTGTCTGCCTTTACATCAGAATCATGCATTGCCCGAAAAAGGGTGATTGCCTCCTCAAACTGATCCTCCTGAACCAGAGCACCAACCATGGTATTCCAAGACACAATATCCTTTTCTGGCATTGAACTGAAAACATTCTGGGCAGAACCCAAATCGCCATTTCTGATATATCCCACAATTACCGTGTTCCATGACACAACGGTCTTCTTCAACATCGTGTCGAAAACCCTGCATGCAGTTTCTGGCACACCACATTTCATGTACATGTCAATGATCGAATTGATCACCGCATCCCACCCATCCAACGCATTCCGCAAGACATATCCATGGCACTGTCTTCCTGAGACCAGCTCACCTAAATGAGAACATGCCGATATCACCCCAATTATTGTAACCCTATCCGGCTTAAGACCTGCATGTATCATTTCATCGAAGACTGCAAGTGCCTCCTTTGCCAAACCCAGGCGGACATAATTCGACACCATGGTGTTATACAAAACCAAATTCCTATCACTACACTCACCAAACAAAAGCTTTGCCCTCTCCATCGCCCCACATTTCATGTACATGTCAACAAGTGCATTCACCAAAACTGCATTAAGCCCAATTCCAGATTCCCCAATATAAGAGCAGACCCGCTCGCCCAGATCAAGGTCCTGCAGTTTTGCGCAAGCAGAGACAACACATGCCATTGTAACCGAATTGGGTCTGATCCCTTCTGCTCTCAGCATCTCCCAAAACAGAGATACAGCATCTTCAGGGCAGTCCCTGTGGGCATAACCACAGATCAAGCTCGTCCATGAAACGACACTTCTTTCAGGCATTCCATCGAACACCTTACGTGCAGAAGTCAAATCCTCACATTCAGAGTAGAAATGAATCAAGGAATTAAGTATATAAGCATCAGTTCCCAGCCCCATCTTGATCAAAGAAGCATGGAATTGAATCCCCTCCGACGCCGCAGCAATCTTGGTGCAGGCGGTCAAAAGGAAAGGGAACGTGAAATGGTCAGGCAAGACGCCTTCCATTACCATCTGGAGGTATAGATAAATGGCTTCTTGGCCAATGCCAGCAGAAGCGTAGCCTCTTATCAGCGAATTCCATAAGAAAAGATTGGCTTCTTCTTCTTCTTCCAGTAAGAGTTGGAAGGCTTTTCTTGCATAATTCAAGCTCTCGGGAGTGGCGATTCGAGCGCAGGCGGCAATGAGCTTGGTGCTCACTGGAGCTGTTGTGGGGCCCATTTTCATCATCTGTCCATGGATCTGCTTCAATTCTTGGATGTTCCTGCATATCTGGATTAACCCAGTAGCTGCTGAGTTGTGCTTAATTACGGGCCGTTGATGATGATGGTGGTCAGTATCGGTATCGATATCGACGGTGGGGAAGGAAAGAGGAGGTGAAAGCAGAAGGGTTGAAGCCATAGCTGATGATAGATATACGTGCTTTTCATTTCTCTGTTTTCTTGTACAAGTGGCCGTATCGCCCTGTATCGGGATGTTTTTGGGCCGATACCAGCCAATAAACGATACGCAACATATCGGACGATTGATACCAGTTTTGGACTATACTTGAAGCGTATATATACTATGGCCTTTCTAGATCGGTTGTAGGTAAGGTTTGAAATGGGGCGTGTTACGTTACGTAATGTATCGGTTTTTTTTTTTTTTTTTTTTTTTGGTTAGCTTGTTAGTACACCCCACTGTCAAATCGCACTTCACTGTTAGCCACCCCCACTAGGGATTGATACCAAGACCTAAGTGTTGAAACGAAGTATCTTTCACTCAGTCTACCACATGAGCTATGGATCAGGGTGTGTTATGTAATGTATCGGTGGTACAATTACAATTACGAATCCCCTGTCGGGCTGTTTGAGACCGATATACCCATAATGTTCATGGTTATCGGGTGATACATACTGGCTCCAAACACGCAGATTGTTGCATACGGACACTGCCAATAGCTACTTGGACGATGCTGGCCCCATCATGATGTATGTGTTTTATTCATATTGACCATACGATTTTTCAGTTTATTTTAGGGCATGAGATCAAAATTGAATTGTATACAAATTTCAAATGGATCACACCACAAAAAACAATGGTGATGGCTTTCTAAGACCCAGTGTAAAGTTTATTTGCCATCCAACCTACTAATCCTTAATTAGGTAAAATAGACCTAGATAAAGGGAGAACATAAATATTAACTTAATTCAAAACTTTTGTAACCTTGAGAAGTTTTTAATGGTGGTGTGGTATATTAAAAACTGTTTAATCACCACCTTTTCCGGTGGTGTGGTTCACTTAAGATTTGGATCTTCCTTATTTATGAGAAAATGAATGGACAACATAAATAAAACACTCTTAGTCATATAGAGAGATCATAATTACATGCGTTGCCTCAGGCCCTTGTGGGGAGAGCAAGAGATGCCTACTTAATTTATACAGTAAATGAATTGTGTATAAAAGGTGATTCTTAAACCATGGGGTGGGTCTTTGTAACGCCCTGAAAATCGGGGGTCGAGCATAAACTCAACTCCCGAGTACCAATACATCACTTATGCAACATAATGAACGATGATTGAAAGTTGTTTGTATTAGTGCATTGAACATGAGTGAGATTAAGCCAAAACAACATATCATACTCCAGAGACAAGTGAGATAGCAAGCGAAAGACTGTGATAGATATATAAACTATATAAATTGTGGTGAGTCTCCAGAGTGTGATAATGTTACCAGGTTAACTATTTACAAGTACAATTCCAAAATATACCAAATTGAGGAAGTATAATGTCTTCTATCCCAAATACCATAGCCCCGTCAATGCAATTCCAGGTCTTCATAGACCCGTCAGAGAGTTACATGTAGGAGAACTCCTCCTCAACATCATGGTAGTAGTCCGACTCTGCTTCATAAGCATCGCCCTCACCTGCAGCTACAACAAGGTCTGGTTGGTGTATACAACACCGTCCCGTAACGTGGGAATGAGTGATCAACTTAGTGGAACAATAAAGTATAGGTTAACATGTTATCAATTCAGTCAAACAATAATAATAAAGCAGTACAATCAAACAATTCTAAATACTCTTATTAATGCAAGTATGAATGCAGTCATGATGTATGTCCTCGCCAACATACTCCTTCATGCGACACCATCTTACGTCCGCGGCATGCGTTCATCCCTCAGTGCTCCACATCTTCCAGGCACATGCAGTGCGATGATGAGCATGATTACCGAGTTGTTATTAGTCATTTTCATACAACAGTATTGGGAAACTAAGGTACCTTCCTTACATCATTCCCAAACAATGATCCATTCTAGGGTCGTCAGTCCTAGATACTCTCATACGATGATGTGGTTCTAGGTCGCTGTAAAGGGCTGACAAGGCTGTTACACGCACTCGTTGCACCGCTCCCTCATCACCTTATCAATACAGGCCTAGTTTATAATCTGTTTACTACGGGAAGGCTCGTCGCCTCTCCGCAGATTCAGAGTATGCTCGAGGTCACTACACCCGGTATGGTCAGAGCTGTTAGGGCTGTTACAAGGAATCGTTATATCACTCCCCCATCACCCATCAAAGCAGTGTAGGCCGACAACTCGAATATAGTGTCCCATACCACCATAATCGGCTCACGAGTCTGGTTGCTCAATGGTCACTACGGGGAGGCTCGTGGCCCCAGCGTAGGCCGACAGCTCGACCACGGTGTCCCATACCATCATGCCCGGCTCATGAGTCTTAGAGGATCGAGGTACGAAGGTTAACGGGGTTGCACTGGTAAGTTCGGTACCTTATGTTCAAGCAGTAGCGTCCAAACATGGTGAACATACATTAGACATATCGGGTTACTTGACGAGCTCGGCTAGCTCGAGTGCACGACAAGTTGAACGACATGAAGTGTATAAGCACTTCGCGTGGCCAACCACTATCGCCAACCGAAGTACGACTCGGGTTCGTCGAACACATCTCACGTGGCGAATGAATCTCAGCCACGAATTCAATCCCGTTACCGATTGCCTGGACTATACAATAGCCCCAATCACATTCAATTACGGAACAGTTAAAGCAGTAATGGATCAAGATTTCAAATCATACAATTAAGCATCCAATATTGTCTGCTTAGGGCTGCCAGGACTATTGTACAGAATCGTTACACCACTCCCCCATCACCCTTCGCGGCCTTTATGGAATACAACTTAAACATGAATTTAAACATATGCATTACATAGATAAAATCATACAATCAGTTGAGCATGTTATGAAGTACAACATAAGCATGAGTTTGTGCATATTCAATTCTTAATCACACCGATATCTAAAGAAATCATACACATAGTTAAAGGAGTTGAGAATCATATCTCAACACCCTTTTACATTACAAATTACTAACTATTACTCATTCAGACATTTCAACAAACACTTTAGACTACATACATCAACATACATGACATATGTTGATCACATAGGTATTAGGTCAAATCCTTTCACTAGGGAGTTGCCCCAATTATAACACGCGTTCACCCACGACGGATAGTCATGGTGAGCTGGAATCCAAGTTCTATATTCATTCAATCATTTCCACAAATACTTGGGCTACCCATTTAATATATATAGCGTGTAGTGGCTGTGGCGTCATTTAGGGCAAATCCTTTCGCTAAGGGGTTGTCTAGCACACTTCAATCGTGTTCTTACATTCAATACATATGACGGTAGGGGTGTACACAAACTGGGCTAGCCCGGTTAGCTCACTCGACCCGGCCCAAAAAAGCCCGACTCGGCCTGACCCGGAACTGAGTTCGGGTCAGGACGGGCCAATTTTCTAGGCCCGAAAGTGAGATCAGGCCGAGTTCGGATACCTCCCAGTTCGGCCCGACTCGGTCCGAAATCCGACTCGCCCCAGCCCGACCCGACCCGGCCCGACCACATGATGTCCTCCAAGACCACATGATGTCGAAGCAAGTTCAAGCTGCACAGGTAAAAAGAAGAATAGTAAGAATTCGGCTAGGTTTCTCTCCAGTTTGGATGCGTTTTACAGAACGTTGGGAACTACGTATAAATCTTCTCACAAAAATATTTTGAAAAATCTAATTCAAACTATACAAGAGGAGGGCGATAAAAAGCTATCTCTACCTTCTGAAGAGGGAGAGGTGAATGAGTACGTATATGAATATTTAAATAGCAGCTCGGGCTCAGCAGATGATTTTCCTCAACAGTAGTAGTCAGTAGTGTATGATTGTATTTAGTTTGTATAAAATATTTTATTTTATGCTTTGTCAAATGTATGTAAATGTCCTGACTAGTTAGATTTTTTGTGGAGTCTATAGTTCAACAATTTAAACCGTTGATCGAGGGCCTCGTAATGAGACATGGATTACCTGCCAAAGCTCTTCCCATGAACTTGCTGTAAGGTTCGAAACTGGCCTAAACTCAGCCCGAACTCGCGTCGGGCCCGGTTCGGGCTGGAGATGTTGGCCCGGTGACCAGGCCTGGTCGGGTTCGAGCCTTGTGTGGTTGTTGAACGGGCCTGGACAGGCTGAGGCTAGTTCGACTCGGCCCGACCCGTGTACACTCCTATATGGCGGGCATAAATCATAAATCCATATTTATTTAGTCATTTCGACAAACACTTAGACTACACACATTAGCCTATATAAGCTATGTTAGCCAAAAAGTGTATTAGGGTGAATCCTTTCGCCAAACAGGTCATACATCCATAACTAGTATATATACACAGCAAATACTCATGGCAATCATATCAGCACAATTTATACGGATACGGTATTTTCTACAAATACCTAGAATACACAAAATTCCATATTCTTCGTATTTAACCGAAACAGAAGACAGACAGCAATTTGTACATGTGCAATAGCATGCAGATCATGAATCTATCATTATCTGACATTGAAAGCATTGAAAACCATAACCTATACGTCTAAAGTCCGCACCTTACGCCGTAGAAGTGTAAAGAACGCGATTGATTTGTTAAGCTTTCGTATACGGCGATTCGACAACCTAGAGAGTGAAATAGGTTAGCTATTTCATTACGTACAACTATCAAAACTCCAAATCAGTTTAGGGTTAGAGTTTCTTACCTAGAAACGAAGCTAATCTTTTTAACTCTCACAACTCTCTAACTTTCTCTCTCTTTTCACTCTCTCTCTCCTAGAATTTTCTCAAATTCGTATGGGCTGGATATGAGAGGGTTTAAGGTCCTTATATAGGCTAAAAAGTCACCAAAATGGACTTAAGGTCAAGGTATACTTAGGTTATAACCAAAGTGAGTTCGATTCGATCCAACGGAGCACTTCTGGCGGCCCCTTTTCAGTGTGCGGTCGGACTTAAGCTTACTAATACTGGATCTAGGTACCATTAAGTTTTCATTCTAGTAGGGTTTCCATATCACAAATGGCGGACCAGTTTCAGTTCAACGGTCAGCGGATCTCGATCTGAAATTTCAAGTACATGGATATGTTTGGGCAAATATCCCTGATCCGAGAGTGTAATCTGGCCTGATTCTGACGGTCAGGTTGCTCAATACTGAACCGCAAGCGTCACATGCCAGATTTCATAAATCCTTATTTATTTTGGAATTATTTTTATGTTTCTCACACTCTTCACTCCAGGCTCATGGTGAACACTTCTGGACATAGTTAGGACTTGATTTCCGGGGTGGTAGTCAAGTCCAACTAGGCGGTCCTAACCGTTTAACTTCGCGTTAATCAGACTTTCGATGTGCGGTCCAGATCTGATACGAAGTTTCGTGATGCTCCCGAGAGCAGCCGGGTAATGAGATTGTTCCTAGATTTTAGGGTAACCTAGCGTCAATGATTCTACAAGTTTTGGATCTTGCAGATCGTATTTAAAGTGGATCAAGCGGATTCGTAACTAATCTAGTTTAGCACTTACTTACTTTTGAAGGATAAGGTAGTGAAAGGTGAGATTTGTGCAGGAAAAGGGTTAAAAAGCGATTTCTAGATTATAGGATTGGGTTTTGACAAGTTAATAAGGTGTTAGGAGCGTCCCATTACCTAAGGACGTCTAATTCCAGGTAAGCAAAAATCCGGGATGTTACAGTCTTAATGCATGGCTAAGTGGTAAATATATTGCATTTCAACACTAAAGTTATAGGTTTAAGTGTTCATGTGGTGTGTATCGGTGGAAATGTATAAAAATAATAATATTGGGAAGACCCAAATGTATAGTAATGGGGATAATTGGCTTAAGCAGTTGTTTCATATCCTGCTTTTTATAAAGAGGATTCCTTCATAATATAACAGAAAAAAAAATATGGTGGATTGTCTAGATTTATTATCTTTCATCAAACCTATCAATCAGGTGTAACTCAGTGGGAAACTACATTGTCATTGGCGTGGGAACTTGGTGGTTTTTGGAGCAATTCTACATTGTTCACATTGGTGTGGCCCATGTGAGTTTTTAATAGGTGTCATCTGCACTACTGTTGAAATAATGGTTGTCACCTAATAGATGCTGTAGATTTTATATATACACAACATGGTAGACCTTACATATGCTATCCTCTTCATGCCTATGACAATCACATTTTTCTGATGAATTTACCCTCTTAACTAATGCTGTGAAGACTAATTGCAAGGGTAAAAATGTTCAAAACTATTGGCATTATACAGGGTATTGAAAGACAAGTAGCTGTGTGATGTATCAATCAGGTGCACCGACCAATGAGCACTGGAAGGGATGGTTTAAAGTTTTAGATGATCCTAGTAATTACTTTTTCTACCGTTAATCACATTCACACCCACCACTAACTTCTTTTTATCTTTTTTTCTTACTTATTGTCATTTCAATATCCGCTTATCAAATGAATGGGATTGCCTTGTATTTGTGATTTTGAGACAAATCATCCACTCCAGGCCCTGCATATGGGAGACCCCATCCATTTATCATACTACAAAACTGCCCCATCATTTATCTAAAACATTCATGGGCCATCAATGATAGAGCCAACTAGATGGACGGCCCCATTTGATACATCTCTCTGCCACATGAAATTTGAAGAGATGGGTCTGCCGGCTCTACCATATTTCTCCCTAGTCAACTATGTGGGGCCCACCTGATTTCCTTCTAAGATATATATATATCTGCTCTTGAGTTCCACTAAATCACAAGGTATTGCATGAAACAGTAGGGGATGGAAATACTTTTTAACTGTTGAACCTTCATGGGTCCCACCATCAGATTTATATTTCATCTAGCCCATTCATGAGGTGAAGCCCACAAGGATGAAGGGAAAATACAAATATCAGCCTCATTTGAAGCTTCTATGGTCATCGCATAGGGGCCCACATGGGGAGAGATTTCTTTGATTGGAATGTCTATCTTCTAGGTGCCACAATAACTGATCTATGGTGCAATAATCACGCTTCAAAGGTAATCATGACTACTGATTCTCATGTTGAATGTTAACCAAGGAAATGTTCATTTTCATGTTCTACACTTCACCTCCACTTATCGATGGTCAGGATCATCCCTTACCATTGACAGTCACACACTGATGTTAGGCTTGGCAGACATGCAAGTCAATCCAGACTATCATAAATAATGGGAGAAAATCGTCCACAATCACAGCCCGAATACAACACTGATCAAATGATCCTAACCATCCCATTAATGGCTATCGATGGATAAAATGGTCCACCGTCCATATTCAATGGGCTCAATTAGATGGTTAAGATCGTACCAGCAATGTCATTTTAGAGACAATGGGCCATTAACAAATGACAAAAATGCCATTTTCTCCGGCCACGTATCTCTATAATCTATTCATGCATGCCTGACCAACCCATGATTTTCTTTCCCAGTCTTCCGACATGCTCGGCTTCAGAAATTGTCTAAACATGACCAACAGAGTGAAAATTCAGATTCATATGGACCAACCATTCTGAGTTTCTCAATTGATATTTACAGCTCTCCAAGTTCGTCCTTAATTTAAGTCGGTCATGGCAGAGATGTTGGTGAAACGGATTCCTTGCGCAGAATCCTTGATATTGCACGGATGGTATTTGGAGTTGTTCTGCAACAGCCTCCTATGAGGGAAGCTCCGACTTCGCGCCATTTGCTGACATAAGAAATGAAATCTTCATCCGAAACCCCTGTAGATGCCTTCTAGCAGGAAAGAAAAGGAAAGAGAAGTAAAAGGATTTTCAGTAACGTATGTTGAAAGCATTTTCTGGGCATCTAAAATGTAGAATTACATGGAAATTGGATCCATGGCACTGGCATCCATAGTTCAAAAACCCAAAAACTCAACTGGATGTCTGAGACAGGTCAGGTCGACTCGATATTTATAATTATATTAACAAGAAGAGCTTCAGTAAGTCCACACGTTTACAAGACAGATAATGCACTGGCCACCACACGTGCCAGCATGGCATGCAGGTGAAATATCAAAATCATTCATCATGATGACCTCACCATGTAGATGCCATTGCCGAAATATAAAAGTTATCCTGCTCAGTAGGTGAGTCATGACGTTAGAAATAAGTGGATGGATTAGAAAAGTTTGGCCATTTTTTTCATAACTGTACATTTGTTCAGTTAATTGTGGCCCACCTAACTAGTGGACTGACATGATACTTGGGATAGGGAATCTATATATTGGAACCCTTCCAATTAATAGCTTGGGTATTACACCCATGTGCAACACTAGCATGTGTGGAATGTGCATCATCATCTGACTTGTAAACATGTGCAGGCTTGGCAAAGCTCTAAGAATGTTTTGAGTAATAATAGATATTTCATTCGTTATTGAGTGTAAAATTAACATATATGATACATGGTTACAAAAGCAGCGAATGGTGTCATGGGTTCAAGTTTCAGGCTGCCCTATAATTATTATACTAATAAGCAATGAGCCAGTGAGTGACTCGGCTTGAGTCATGCTGAGCTGCATTAGTCAACCGAGTCAGCGAGCTGACTCAACAAGTCAGGCCGAGTTGTGACCCAGTTAAGATTGACATAAAGTTTCTTGGTGATTTGGCTTGAAATCTGGTCGAGTCAAGTCACTGAGTTTTAAAACTATGGTTAAGACTGCATTAGTACTTTGTAGATGTCGGGACCACCAAGTGGATTGGGAGACGAATTTGATGAAGGAACATGAGTTTAATTCAGCAAATGAGGCCGTCTTTCGATGCGTCATTGAACTGAATTGCGACGTTTAGATCCCACAAAACAAATCATAATTAGGAATCTTACTGATGGGATAGGATTCAAGTTGCAATTACATTACCTTCAAGCTGGACTTGAAGGAATACATCTGCAATCTCAGGGCTACCTATGATACTAAAAACAAGTACTATGGAACGCCCTCTTATTGAACTGAATTTCACAATTCAATTCAGTTGCACATCCAAACACATCCTTAAACAATGATCAAGGCAAAACTCATCTATCATTTTGATAGCCATCTATAGAGATGAGCAAGAGATTGGGGTCATTCTAGAAACCCATTGCACAAGAAATAAGAGCCAAGGAGATGACATGATCCGTATTTGAAAACAAGAGATTAAGATAGAAGTAGTACCAATACACCTGGTTACCCTTGAATTTTTGAAAGTTTTCACTGGCCTATAGTGATTTTAGACACGGACAATTCAAAGTTGTTGAAGCCACTTTTCAAGGACCATCATGAAAAAATCATGCTAACTCGAGATCATAAACATTAGAACAATGGCCTCTATTGTTATAACCATCCAATTGAAGTAATTCTTGAGAGAGACAATCCAAGGTGGAGTGAACTGAAGGAATAATTAGGTTGATAATCTAAGCTTCGTTCTATAAATGACCTAGGCCATCTGTTCTATAGGGCATTTTAAATTTATTTATTTATTTTTCACAATGGTCCATGAAGAGTAGGCTAGACCTAATGGACGGTTTAAATCAGTGGTGGGACGATCCATATGTCCAAAAGAGCCAGGGTGCACAGGTAGATGTGGCATCAGTGCCGCGTGTCAAAGTGCTAATTAGGCCCATCAGGTTTAAAGCAATTGTAATGGGACATCTAAACCATCCTCAGGTGTCCAGCATGGCTACCTCCAAAAGTATAGACAAGGGGACATTTTTGTACACTAATAAAAGAGTAAAAGAGAATAAGACTAAACAAATGATAAACGTCATGCAAAAACCATGCAAAACCTATATGAAAACCCAAAGAGTCAGGAAACCCACAAAATAAAAAGAAAGGAAAAGATGTTACATGCAACCTATTGTATAAGAAAAAGGTCAAAAAAAAAAAAGAAAGAAAGAAAGTAAACCCTAGAACTAGATCCAGGGGGAGCAGTTGCCTATGAATAGTATCCTGGGACCGAGAGAGTGGAGATGCGCTTGAGTGCAAGCAAGCAATGATAAAACTTCATCTTAACAATAAAAGCCCACTTAACAACAAAGGAAAAAAGAAGAAGAAGAGGAAAATATTACAAAAAAAAAAAAAAACGATAATCAACAAAAGACCTCATGTGAAGTGTCCAAAGCATTCATGATGTTTTGGATGACATAATTGAAATATTGGTGTGTACATAACAGAGGTGGATAATATATTCCTCTAGAAATTTCCCCTTTCTTCCTATTGTTTAGAGTTCTGCAGAATTGCTCAAAAGTTCTTTTTTCCTTTTTAAGTCTTTTGATTAAGGACTCAACATGTGCACCGGGGAAGAATAGTAGCACCAATGTGTAATAAGATGAGGGAAAGAAGACTTAGATGGTTCATATGCACAACAAAGACCAAGAATTGCTCCAGTTAGGAGTGAGTTGGTGCAAGTTGAAGGCTCTAAAAGGGCAAGGGGAAGGCCCTAAAAGACATGGGTGGAGGTAGTAAGAAAAGACTTGATGACCTATGGTCTAACTTAGTTATGGTGGAATTGCAGAAAAGGATTCGTAGACTACTTTCTATCGAATCTAATTAATAAATCCAATTTTCAACTGGATTCGATAGAAAGAGAGTACATTTCTGCACCCACAAAAGGGAATGATTTGGACTTAAGAAAATTCTGCCGATAATCTACATTACTCTCCAAGTCTTTACCAGACTTGGCAAGTTGTATCAGTTTGGCAGAGTCGAGCACTGAAGTGAACCTTAGAGCCCTGATTAACGTAAAAACTGAACTAATAATTCAACTCATAGGTCCAAAAATAGAAGCAATTGCTCAGAATGTATTCAAAAGGAGGGAAAACTCACCACCCACTCCTTCCTATCTGCATCGTACGTCTCCCCACTATTTGGGTATATGAGTATTGGTTTGTCTGTGACCTGAAAGATAAATAATGCACACACAAAAAAAGACTGCCATGTTAGGACTGTACTTGTATTCATCTCAAGAGTAAGAACAGTATTTCAAAAGCTGGGAATCATATGCACAAGAAAAATTATCAGAAAATTGGCAACTACCAGGAAAAAAAAAAAAAGAAGATTCAATGGCTAGACATACAACCCACTCTCTTGTAAACTGTGCATTTTAAAATCCTTAGATGCCAGGTCTAAGTGTTCAATTCCATGAGTTGATTTTACAATTTCTAGGCAGTAGAGTATTAAGAGCTTATATAACTGCAGAGGGATAAATGCTATTAGCTTACAATTGATGAAAATATTGTAAAAATTGCGACTGTTCGCTTTTAAGAGTTTCAGCTTTTCAACTCCATTTTACTTACCTAAAGCATTGGCATAATATCCTATTCCTACTTAAAAGTCAATACACTGTCAAGACACATGTCTGCAGGTATTTGGGAACTTCTGCATGTCCACAAATTCTTCAACTTTATTCAACACATAATAGTACTCTCCTAGACAAAGCAAACTCAAATATTTCAAAGGAGGAGAACTACATAAAGTGCATCTGTCAGTGATAGAGACGCCACGAGCAATAAGGTCTTTTGTTTTGAGCCTGGATTGAAGAGCAAACCAAGCAGTGCAGGCGTACTAAAGGACATTCAAGTTATTCCAAATGAAGGAAGCCCACAAAACTCATGGCCCATTGTTTAGAAGACTGGAATAGGGAGTTGGAGAAGTGAATTGATCAAAAGGTGCATTCCTCCATGTAACACTATCACCTCGACCTGAAATAGCCTCCTACACTGTATCCAGTGAGGGAGAGCATCCGATGGGCCAGTTCAAACTGCCATTAGAATGAAATTAGCAACTTTAATCTCTCTTTCCTCCCCCCAAATCAATGATTGAGCTGCTCCCAAATGTCTCAAAAAGACTAAAGTCATTGACCAAGGATCATGCCATAAGAAGAAACATCTGCAAGTGCCCAAAATATAAGAAATATAGTATTTGATGTGTTGCCTCATGCCGAAGATGCGCTTCCAAATACTGGAGGAACTTGTAGAGCAGGAAATACTTCAGCAGCTTCACCCTTTAATGTATTATCGCCCTTTAATGTGTTACCCATGGATGCAATTGGTCCATGAAGACTTATGAACCAATACGAGATGCCATAAGAGTTTTGCTATACATGTCGCATTCCAAGCCTTTAGATTGTTTATGACCGGACCTCTAAATTCCCTAGGTTTTGCATGTCTTGCCATCTTAACTGTGTGGAGGGACCTATTCTCTCAGTCAGCCCCAGGAAAGTTCCAAATTCCCATGTGATTTAAATTTAAATTGATTAGATTAAACTTGTCACTGGTTGTAAACCATCCCGCCTACTCTCTTCTTATTCAAGATTCTGGTGTGCACAAGGTATTCAAAACCGGTTACGTAATGGCTGTTACGGCTGTTATGTAACAGTAATCGTGGGAACAGTTACACTTTAACCGGAAAAAATGGCCCATAACGGCCCGTTACTAGGCCGATGCAGGTTTTTTGGCTGTGGCCGTTACAGCCGCTGTTACCATTATTGAATACTATGAGTGTACATGTTGAAGAAGCTAGAACGATCTAGAGGCACATTTCTGTGGGGAGGGATGCCCACAAATTCTGCTTCATAAAATTTAAAATTATTTGCCTTTTCCAATACTTGATTTTTCAATGAAGTTCAAGCTGCATTAAAAAAATGATACAACAACCAGAGTTCCTGTTGCACACATGCACAATAAATGCTGAAGTAGCATCTTCTCAAGATGTACAGCAAGTTTTAATGACATAACTATGATCTCATTCGAGTTTGGATATTCATAAGAAAATGCACACTACGAGCATAACATGGAACTTTTGCAACGTCTTTTAGGTTCGATATGTGAGACTTCATGCACGCGTTTAATTTGCAAATACAATTCCGACAATGAAAGGATCATACCTTCTTAACAGAGAGAATCATTCCATGGATAAATCTAGGAGCGGTGCAGTTGATTCCAACGGCAACGACCTTCTTACATGAGTCAGCAATGGAGGCACACTCAGGCAATGAATCTCCACTAACCACATTGACACCATCCTTCGAATTGAAAGAAAACCACGCAGGAATCTTTATGTCATTTTCTTCAAGAAGCTCAACATATGCCTAAAAAAGAGCACCAGCAGAGATAGGCATGAGGCCATAACAGAAATAGGTTCCCAAAGAATATGCAAAAAATTTAAAAAAAAAAAAAAAAAATAGAAAAAAAAAAATTCATTAATATGTCTATTTAAAAATACAAACACATCAACTTTGGAAGCATGAGATGGAAATAAGGATCATTGTCTCCAACAGCAATGCATTATATGGCTCAAGAAAGCAGAACGAGAAATAGGTCATGGGACAGAGAAACCAGGAGCTTTGGTAAGCCCACATGCGTATGCTATAAAGCTCGTGCACATGCCACACATGTGCCAACATGGCATGATAGATCCGAGATCCAATCCATCCATCAGAACAGCACCACTATATTGATGCCCTAGCTGATGTAGAGAGGACTGCAGACCTATTCTTGGCATAGATGGACCGAAAGAAGCCCAAATGGAAGTGGACGTAGTCCGTCAAATTCAGGCCCAATCGCATGACGTAATTGGGCCTAGATGCGTCTGGATCGAAGAAATTCATGTTGGATTGAGAGAAATTGGCATTCGAAGTGCAAACCATAAATTGGCCATAACTTTTGATCCGAGTATCGTTACAGGATGCACGGCCTATGAATTTTGTCTGGAACAGGTCGACCGACCCATGTAAGTAGGTTGCGTCGCTCCGTTTCACGAGAAAACAACTCCTTCCTATTCAAAATCGCAATTTTACGGAAAAAAAAAAAAAAAAAAAAAAAAAAAAACTTATTATTTTTATAAGTTTTAGGTTGGACATATCTCTTTCATCTTAGAGTTTTTGTATGTGATATCTTCTTAGGATTTGCTTCCTATCATGCCAAGAATTATTCAGCAAAATTAAATTAGAACATTCTATTTTTAGTAAATTTTACTACTTTGGGTAAGTTTTGGTTTAGTTGAATTAGGACTCTTAATTAGGGTTTACATTTTATAATTTAAAGCATTGTAATTCCGTTTTAGAGACATCAATAAAATTATTTCGAATTTTCCTTTATTTATTGTTCATTCAAGAGTCAATACACCTTTTGGATTCAAGGCTTGCACACTTGAGATAGACGGTGATCTTCCTCATTATCTCTTCATGCTCTTCCCCTGCGTCACTAGCTCAAGAATTAGGTTGATCTACTGGTCAAGTGAGCCACAGTTTGCAAAACAATTGTATGGCTCTGAAAAACTTGGATGAAGTTTTCTAACCCATCCACATTTCCTACAAGCGATTGGACTAGATTTTATTTTGGGAAAACATGTACAAGGTCAGATGAACCTGATGGATGGATTAGATCTCGCACATGTGTCGTGCTAGCACGTGAGTGGCAACTACACGAGTTTTATTACACACGTGAGCTCTAAAGGCTAGACTTTTCATCGATTAAAAATTACAATGGGGTAAGAAAGTAAAAAATTCAAAATATTAAATTGTCATCATCATCACAGCCTTGCCCAGCAATTTGGGGCTGGGAATCATTCTCATAATTGACTGGAAAAAGTCCAATGATCGGCTACCCACCTGATATCTAGGGCTGAAAATCGGGCGGGTTGGGTTGGGTTGGGTTGCTACTCAACCCTAGCCCCAACCAAGGTTCCTATACCTTAACCCTAACCCAACCTCGGGTTGGGAATTCTCAACCCAAGCCCAACCCAAGCAGGCACGGTCGGGTTGGTCGGGTGAATACTTGCTAATATTTTCGTTATTACATTAGTATATTATATTTCAATACACATCTTATTTTTTGTACCTATGATTTTATTAATTATATATGCAGTTATTTATCATAAAGAACTTCATTTTTTTCTAAACAAACAAGCTAAAATATATTTTAAAAAAATACTCCTTTAAAAGTCATGTTGTGTAGCGTGCAATCTATTCGGGAGAGAAATATGACGTATCTTGTCATCTTGAGTCATCGGAAATGTCGTGGACCAATGAGACCCGACGGCAGTGGAATTTCCTATACCTTCAACACAGATTATCCGCACTCATCCTACGCGACATCAAACCCTCCTTTAACCAGGCTGCTGACAGACTGGCGCATCGCTACCAAGTGGAGTTTACTAAATTAGATTGTATTTAACTATTTATCATGGGGGTCTCAAGTACAACCTATTGGACCATAATTTATGGTCCACCCAGCCAATAACTTCCAACCTATCAAGTTTGTGCGCCATCCGATGCTTCCAATAGGTTTTCCTGACCACGAGGATCAACATTAGCTCCATCAACTCATTAGGTGTGTCACGCCATAGAAAACAATTTATAGCCATTGAATCAGGTGCTCCATCAACTTACAAGTATGGTCCACTCAATGAGTAGATGTTGGTTGATTTTTGCATAATGTGATCCTCCTTATGTGGAGACAATTGACTGGATTAGTTAGATGTTGTGCGCAAATGAAAGCTTGGAAGTTATCTGCTGGGTGGACCATAAGTTATGGTCCAACTAATTGGACTTGAAACCTTCTCTTTATCATATATCATATTTACTCGATATCTGAAGCAAGTAACACAATACAAGCAGGCCAGATGCAAACATCAACCTCAGGTTGTGCTCATGGGTGAGAGTCATGTTTTGTTCTTTAATGCAACTTCAGTCGAAATGTGTAGCCCAGAGATGAAAAGTGGATACAATTGATTTATGCACAGAAAGATTAAGGGTGTGTTTGGTTTTCCAATTTCCTATGTAATGCAAAGTAAATGAGCCACCATTATCATTTCAAGGTGTTTGTTTAAACAAGAATTATGGCTCAAAAATCAAAACTCAAATACACATGTAAAGGAAACAAGTAAAGGAAATTGTAATCATTACATTTTTACATTATGAAACTATCATTTTTACAGTAATGACAGCAAACTCATCATTGCAGTCAAATGTAGGTGATGTCACCACACAATTACAGGAGAAAGGAATCATTACCCATTATGATGAGAACATCACGCGCACACGCACACGCACGCCGCCCCCCTACGCACATACGCTAAGAGGAGGGTCCCACCGTCAATCTGGATCGATGACAATGTCCAGGGAGGGCCTCCTAGTTAGAAGACTAAGTTTTTGTTCGTTGGAGTGGGCCCGATAGTCAAGTAAAGCCCATCATGGGTTCTCATGATCGTGGCTCACTAGTCTGATTAATCTCACATTTTAGGTCTTGCTTATTAATGTTATTTAGAATATCATGAACGGTTTATATTACTTTGATTAGTTATTATTTTTTATTGCTCCATCGCCAAGTAATAGGTTGCGCACATGGCGCGAGTTTTGGGGTATAGGGTTTTCTTATAAATCGACACCCCTGTAGTTTTTTTTTTCATTGAATATTAATAAAAATTCTGTGCTTTTTTTTCTACTCCTCTGAGTTCTTGAGTTGTGGAAATCCAATTAGGTGCGAAGCTCTCCCTTCATCGAAGGGCTAACTACTGTGATGCGAAGCCACATCTATCCCGATTCGCCCCCATCCACTACCATCTCTGCTTCTCATCTCCTAAAACCATCGGCAATGCAAATCTGTACGTTATTGCAACAATTTTCCTCTCTTCTGCAGAATTCCAAAATCCGGCCCTGCAGGAGGGCTGAAACTTCGGCGGAGCACCACGCACAGACCACGCATCCGATCGACACTAAACTCAGGGGTTTTGAAGCCCTCCCCTGGCCGACCAAAGCCAATGAGGCATTTTCCGCATTCGGGACCCCTTCGCACGTGCGGCCAGGCCCCTGCGCACGTGTGTCAGGCCTAGCCTGCTGTCCGCGCGCGTGGACTATCACTAAGTTCAGAATTCCCACCTATTTTATCTCTCTCATACCTCTTTTCCATAACCCTAACCCTCGATTGCGTTATTTCAATTTGTTTGCCTTTTTTTTTTTCTAATCCTAGGGTTCTCTGAATTGAAACTGGTGAATCCCTTGGATTAGGGACTGATTGTTGTGCATGTGTAGATAAGTTTTACTTCCCTTTGAGTATCGTTTGGCTCATAATTTTTATTGATCTAGCCCTAACATGTGTAGGCTTGGACTCGCATAGATTCCCCTTGCTTAAATGTTTGAACTTTTGTATGGGATGTGGAAAATTTATGTGAATGTTTCTGAATTAGTTTGATCTAAAGCCTGAGATCTTTAATATCATGGTTAATTTTCATGTCCTGCATCACATTACCAGCCATTTACTATTGTAATTGGAAAAACAAACACGCCCTAAAAGGGGTTGTCAATCGAGCAATAAGTGGAATTATATGCATAGAACTTATTAGTGAAACCAGATCCAAATAATAGAAAGCTTGCAAATACCTGAGCTTCGATCTTGTTTGGAATCGTTTCAAAGGCAATCAGATCAGCACCTGACTCCGCAAGAACCTGGACTCTTCTCCTATGAAAATCTTTCAAAGTTGCCAATGTAACCGTGTCACCGTAGTTCCCACTGCGAGAATTAAATGGATCATAAAAGCAAGTGAATCACGTGAAAACATTTGTACATTGATGCTAAAATGGTAAAGAAATGGCCAAAAAACAATTCACCTGTACTCAGAACCATCAGCTAAATATGCCCCATAGCTTCCTATTGAAGCGGCAACTAATATAGGACGACGTTTGGAGACTTTTCCATCCGCAGGGCCATCATGTGGTCCTTCACATCTCTCCCAAAATATATTGCGTGCTTCACGTGCAACCTCAACACTTCTCTGCAGTAAAGCTTCACTTTCTTCCCTAGACAAGCCTTTAGACTGGAAACCCTGAATTGTAGCCTGCTTTGACCCATGGTTGAAATGATCTTAAGACACCATTATCGTGTGAAAGCAAGGGAAAGATAGATGCCCCAAGTACCTGATAAGATGCTGTGATAATGATCTCTGCGCCAGCTTCAAGGTAATCTAGGTGAACCTGTTTCATTAATGGATATGAAAAAGGTATTAACCCTTTATCTGTGGAAGATTAAGGGATGAGGCATTCCCTCTGGACTTGTCCGTTGTTATGTGGCCCACCTGAGTTTCCATTTGGGCTTATTTTTGGGCCTTGGGTGTAATGTAATGCAATGCATCTAATGGACGGATTGGCTGTCACGAATATATCACGTGGATTGCACTTCTGCCTGATACCATCATCGCTTACGGTGGTAACAGTACGACAAGAGCACACTACTAGGAATTAATTAAGTAGAGAAATTGACCATGATGCATAGAAATAAATCTTACAATAAAATGATATGATGGATAAATGTGTCTACCAAGCAAAATAACTATGCATGTATTATACCGGTACCAGTGCCCGATACAACCAGATACTTTGATGTGGTTCCTTTGTACATTCATATCCTTCTTTAAGTGTCTGAAGGCTGTGTTGGACAGGTTGGGGAGACTAAGGCATGAGTTTTTGTGGCAAGGTGCAGAAGAGAAGCAAAAGTTTCATATGTTGAAGTGGGATGAGGTGCAAAGTCTTTTTTTTTTCATCCTTTCGTAGGTTTTTGGCACTGTGGAAGACGGTTATCAGGATGGGGACCAAGTTCAAAGAGGGGATAGGATTTTTTATTAAATTTTTTTTTTAGGATAACTTCATTCAAAAGAGAAGGAAAAGATACAAAAGGGGAAGAGAATCTGCTGAGATAGCAGAAAACTAGCAACCTAAGAAAAGTAAAAAGAAGGGATTGGATTCTCCTTAGGAGATGGTAAAAGGATTCGATTTTGAGAGGATGCATGGACGGTTGGGAGGGTGCTTCTAGAAGACCTTCTATGGTTAGCTAGGTTATCCCCAGAAGTGAGCATTCCCATTGCTCGGTGCTATATGGTTTCAGGTAATGGGATGGTCTAGTCTCCTCCATGTCAGAGGAATTTGCTAGAGGGCAAAGTGGATGAGCTCATTCGTATGTTGGAGCAGCTTCATAGTATTTGTCCTTCTTTGGGAGTTAGAGATGCATTGGTGTGGAATAAAAAAAAAAAGTCCAGTCAGTTCTCAATTAGCTCTTTCTACGGGTTGATTCTCGAGTTATCTTCCGGAGAGTACAATGGGCACACTGCATTCATATGGCACTATGGGGCCCCCTTAAGCTTGGTGTGCCATAATGGCCATTATGGGGCTGTAAAAGCCGTTATGTGAAGGTAACAGTGGCAACCGTTACGCGTTACAGGATCGTAATGGTCATTAAAAAAAAAAAAAAGACCTGTAACAGCCTTACAGGTCCCGTAATGGCCTGTTTCGCCCCATAACTGTGGGCATCCCAATCCCAACTGTTCCATGTGGTGGGGCCCACCTAAGTCTTGGATCAACCTGAGTTTTGTCTTCCAAAGAGAACAAGAGGGTGTGGGCATGATGGACGATTGGATGCCATTAAAACATCAAGGTCGGCCCCACATATCAATTAGCACGCTAAGCTTCTCCTAGAAACGTTTGTATTGGATCCAACCTCATTGAGAAATGGGAACAAAACACACCAAAACATCCATCCACAACTCAAAACCTAAATTTAGGAACTGCACATGAAAATCAGTTGGCAGAAACTGAAACGACAACATCAGACGAATGACATGAATGAATGAAAGAATAAGCAACCGAGCAACTGAATAAGAGATCCAAAACCATCGATATGATGGGCCATGCTCACCGGAAATCTCCCAGACGGACAGAAACTCGCCAAAAGCCCAAAATTCAACAGAAGAAAAGGAAAGGCCAAAGATCCAACTGGGAGATTTTAGGTACATGGACCATCCATGATAAGATCCATCAAATAAACAGTTTGGATTGCAGAATAGAGAAAAAGGAATGAAGGAATGCCTGACGGATGAGGTGAGGGGAGCTGATGAGGCATGTAGCGCTCCAGAGAGGGTCGTTGAGGTCGGCTCCATGCCGCTCCAGCTCCGTAGCGAGGCCACCGTCGATCACGGCCCACCCGCCAGCCTCTTTTATGAAATCAGCCATTGCCCATTCCCCTACAAATCCCATCTCCAAACGCCCACAACGAACAGAAAGAAGAAGCAGAGAGAGGAGATGAAATCAACGGCCTGAATTGCTCGCCCGCCATTTTATAGATGCTACTCTCTCATAAGAGAAAGACGGTTGCCGCTTAGGAGAAGTGGTTTGGTCTAAATTACGGAAATAACCTCTGTCCTGTCGCTGAATTACGAAAGTGCATCTCACCTGGACGCGGATTAGATACTGACAAGGTCAGTAGCTAAATCCCTACTGTAGTGACGTCACCAAGCTCTGTGGACCCCGCCATGATGCATGTGTTATATCCATACCGTCCAACCATTTGTAGAGATCGTTTTATTTCATGAGAAAAATAATGAGATAGATCTAAAGTTCAAGTGGACCCACCACAGAAAACTGTGGGATCAGTCACACCCACCGTTGAAACATTTATAGGGCCCACCATGATGTATTTTTTGGATCCAACCTATTCATAAGTTAACGTAGAGATATATGAAGTGAAAAAAATATATATAAGCTTGATCCGAAACTTCTGTGACCCCTAAGAAGTTTTGAACGGTGGATGTCACTGTCCCCACTGTTTTCTATGGTGGGATCTATTTTAATATTAGATATATCTCATTTTTTTTCTCATGCCATAAAACGATCTCTCCAAGTGGATGGACGGTATGGATACAACACGTGCATCATGATGGGGTCCACAGAGTTTGGTGACGTCACTTCAGTAGCGACTTGGGTACTGACCTTGTCAGTATCTAATCCACGCTGTCCATCCACTGGAAGCTCGTTTTAAAGCGAGATCCCGAAAATGAAGCAATTCAAATCTTAGGTAGACCACACCGTAAGAAACAGTGGTGATTGAATATCCACCGTTAAAAACTTAATCCACTTGCTTGATATGTGGCAAAAATGTGCAATATCCATGCCATTGGCCATGCCAGAGGTTACGTGAGATTTAGAAGGCAATTCCCATACATCCACCGTTGATTTGCTGTCCAACTACACGAGATGTACCATTGATAAGCTATTGTTTATTAAATTGTGTAAAACTAACTTCTAAGCTTCTTTTTTACTAGAAGGATTGAGTTAGGTGAGCATGCTGGCAAATCTCATGCCATTACATTTATTAGGAGATTTTTCATTTTTTGAGATTTGCTAGGGAAAAATCTCACCAAAAGTAGAAAAACATTAAATAGTATTTATTAAAAAATAATTAATAATTTAAATTTTCATATATTATGATAATGAGTTTTTAATTATTATTATTTTTTTGCTTAGTGCACATCCAGTTGCACCAAATATCAAAAAAATTCACAAAAACACACCTTCAACTTAAATATCTCCAACGCCAAACATGCATTGAGCTCACCAAATCAATGGTTTGGATATTTATAATCAAATGCCAAACATGTATTAATCCATGCACATCAGCAAGCCATATTTTACTTAGGGCATGTTTGGGAGCATGGATTTAGAACCCTCTGGATTCGGAACGCTTGGATTTGAAATCTTCTTATTGTGCTTTGCACCTGGATTGAGAATTAAATTTAGTCCAAAAGTAGTTATGTATGATATATTTATAAGGGTTTGAATTTAATTATTAAATCAACTTTAATATCTCTAATTAATGAATGTATATCATGACTGACACAATTGTTGTAATAAACCCACAAAAATATATGCTTTGCCCGAAAGTGATAAAATTCTAACTCTCCGATGGTCACAAGTACAAGATCATGTCCAAGTAACTAACGAATGATTTTTAACCATTGATTTATATAGAAAATGTTCAAACAGCGTTGATCATCCTATTAAAGTAATTATAGTGATGTAATTTATAATCTAATTATTTTGGGGTATCATTAGTGAGTCATGTGCCTGATTCATTAATAGCCTAGTGATACACATGTTACACATGCAACTCTAAATAGAATTTTAGATGTAATCCAAGCTTTGAGGGAGGATTTCAAACCCAAGAGAGGATTTCAAACTCCCTGAATTTAAACCATGTCTGGGCATCATCGAATCCATTGTTTCCCAGCATAGCCGAATCAGTTCCCTAGACCTGCCTCATCGAATCCATCCATTGTTCCTCAGCATCGCCGAATCAGATCCCTTTTAAGTGGTCCTGATGGTGGGATGATTCAGACCATTAGTTTAGTAGGCTCCACCATAGATGCATATCATTGCTATAAATCTCTCGTATCCAGACTTGGGCAGTTTTTCTATTGAACATGGACACTGATCCGAGAATTAGTGTTTTACCATCCAATTTATCAGCTCGAAACAGATTGAACGATCACAGTTTTCCCAACCGTGAAATTCCTTTTGATGGTACATCCACATTGGATTCCCTGAGATCATCGGTCTGGATCACCCAACCATAAGCCACACTGTATGGATTGAAGGGTCCGAACACTGCAAGCATACATCGGAGGAGGATAATATACTTCCTTGGCGATAAGGCCAAAGAATATTGGTGGTGTTTCATCCACTACGGAAGTGGCCTCTGTGCAAATTTGTCCAAATGTACCCAAAATGTCGAACAGGTAGTAGTGGACCATAGTTAATAATATATATATATATATATATTATATATATAATATATATATATTATATATATATATATATATATATATATATAACATATTGGTTGGTGGATCCTATATAATCCAATTAAGTTATAGAATTTGTGATTTTTTGGGTCATTCTTTCTTGATAATAGTATATCAACACACTAATCTATTGCTCAATTGATAGACCGGGCGAAGATAACCTCGTTTCAACACTAAGGCAGTGTTTGGTGTAGGGTATTACATGGGATTAGGTGGGATAGAATTGTATTTGGTCCGTGCAATTCCATCTAAGCATTATGAGAGGAAGGTATAATTGGGTGGGATAGAATTGCATTTAGTTCTATGGAATTATATTTGATCCCACGCGTGTTTCTCTGGATTTTGAAATCCACTACATATGTGAGCCTCACATTGATGCATGCATTTATCTGTGTCATCCATCTATATAAACCGTTTACATGTGACATTGTGGTTATATATGTATACAAGTGAATGACATCCGTTGTAAATTTAGTCCATTTATTACACTTCTATGGAATGCACATGATTTTGCTTAATCCAGTGTTTTCTGGTAGCAAAATTTTTATCCCAAACATGAGATTTGATGGCTACAATACCATAGTATTTCTAGACATGCAATTATATATATTGTACAATAATAATGTTAATCCCATCTAATACAATTCAATACCATTGAATTATTGTGTGATAATGATGTTATATTGATTCCCAAGTGGAGTGTGGCTGACAGAAGTTACATATTTAGGTATAATTTTATACAGTAGCCCACTTGAGAGTTGAATAAATTTGATTTTTTTGGTGGCCCATTTTGAAAGTTGAGTAAGTCTGAATTTTTTTGGATCTACGACTTAGCAAAGTATGGACAATAAATACCCATAAATTGTATGGTCAGATAAATGAAATAAGCTTAATTTTAGGTTCACCGTACATGGAAACTGGGACACACAATTTGGACGGTTCAAATTCAATTACTCATGTGCCAAGCATGCAAAAATAATATTATCTTCAATTACCCATGTATCATGCATTCAAAAACAATATTATCTTTTATGTCCATCTAAGTGTAGTATGCGTGGAGCTTATCTTTAAGCGATATTAATATATTCCACCTCCTTCATCTGTTCTCTTGAAATGTGGATTGTGTTTGGACGCACGCAACTGTTACATCACCAATAATTTTTTTAAAAAAAACACCACGTGGCATGCATGGGCATGGACCCCCGGTGAGAAATAAAGATTTCCTGCTGCTTCAGTGAATCCCTGACTGTGGGGCCCACATTTATCTATGTGTCTTATATCCACCTTGTCCGAAAACTCAATAGATCTAAATCTAAGGTGGACCACAGCAAGGAATTAGTGATTGACCATTAAAAATTTCTCAGGTCAGAAATGATTTTAATCAAGTGATTGGATGACAAATAGACATTACAGTGGGCCTTAGAATGTTTTTAATGGTGGATATTAAATTACTACTATTTCCTATGGTGTGGTCTACTTAAGATTTGGATCTGCAGAATTTATGATCTCGCACTTTAAAAAATTATTTGAAGAAATAGATGGACGGATATAAGACAAATACATCATGGTGAGCCTCACAGCTAGGAATCCAATGACCTGGTTGGACCTAGAGCAGTGGGTGTGGTCCATGTATGTCCACAGCTGGATTCAATCCCTGTTCATTTTCTTCTTTCACAATCTAAGTGAGTGACTTGAAGCACTCGAAAATAAAAGAGAACTTCAAGACGGAACTATGTCATAGACATCATCATAGACTACCTTAAGAGAAAGATGGATATAAAAGGTTAGAGCTGGGGTTTTAGGATTCTGAATAATATTGTCGTTTTCTTAAAGAAAAATTGCTAAAGTAACCATAGTTACTTTTACTACTAAAAAAGTTAACCAAATTAATGAATAGACCTCCCTTAAATTTGCCTGCCCATTTTAAAGACATGTACAAAAATGTAGTAGATCTAAGTCTCAAGTGAATTACACATTAGGGATTGAATGGTCATCCTTAAAAATTTCTTGATAACAAAGAAAGTTGTAGATCAGTTAATATATTTATGTTCATCCATGCCGTGGAAAATAAGCAATATAATGGCCCTAGGAAGTTTTTAATGGTGGGTGCTCAATGATCATGACTTCATGTGGTGTGGTCCACCTGATATTTGAATATGCTTCAATTTTTTATTTTTTTTTATGCCGTAAAATGATCTGGAAACACTAGTAAATGGTATGGATTTGAATAGATATTCCTTTGCTCAGGGCTGTGTGGGGCTCACAAAAATGCTGTGACAAAGCCCCTCCTTCCATCTGTTTTGAAAGGCCAACAATAGGATAGGAATATAAAAATTAGATAGATCCAAAACTCAAGTGAGGTAACACCAAAGAAAAAAGAATCTTCCACAGTTAAATCCTTTCTCGAGCTAACCAAACTGTTCATAAGGGCCTATTTGGGAGTGTGGATTTGGAACCCTAGCTAGGATTGGAAACCCCTTGGATTTGCAATCCTCCCCGTGTGTTTGGCACATGTGAATCAACTTTAATCCAAAAATACCTATGCATGGTATATTCAACGGTTTGAATTTAATTACTAAATCAACGTTAATATCTCTAATTAGCTATATATGTAATTTTTGACACAATGGTTATGATAAGCCCACTGAAATATATATTTTACTTGAAAATAATGAAATTTCAAGTCTCGGATAGGCTGCAAGCACAAGATCATGTCTAAGTGACTAACCAACAATTTTAATCATTGATTAACATGAACAATGTCTGGACGGTGCTAATCATTATTATTGGGCCATGTACCCAATAGAATGATAAGTGTATAGTATACACTCTTGTTACACCTACAACTATTAAAATGATTTTAGGTGTAATCCAAGTTCTCAGGGTGGATTGCAAACCTCCTCAAAGAGGGGATTGGAAACTAAACAAGAAGGGGATCTGAAACCTCTCCAATCCCCTCCCATCCACGGTGCCAAACGACCCCTAAATTGTAGGAACAAATATCCACATGAGATCTTGATTAGGATCTAGATCCAATTAATTTTGAATTTTTGCCTTAATGTGGTATTTAAAAACAGATGAATAAAGTGGATTTGTCACGGACATCTCTTTTAAGTCTGAAATAGCTGAATATTCACGCAGTAGCGATTGCCGGTTATGCTGTACATAAAAAAATCTCAGTGCCCGGATCTACGTGGTGTCCGCAGAAATGTCTGTGATAAAACCACTCCATCCATCTGTTTTGAAAAAGACCAAGATAGGACAGGGTTCTAAAAATCAGGCAGATCGAAAACTCAGGTGGGCCACACCAACAAAATAGTGGGAACAGCAACATCTACCATTGAAACTTTCCTAGAGCTGATCATGATATTTATATGCCATCCAAACCGTTCATAGAATTATTATCACTCAGATATACTGTAGGAACAAATATCATCCTGATACAAAACTTCTGTCATCACTTAGAATTCAATCCCTACTGTTTCGTGTGGTATGGCCCACATGAGTTTTGTATCTATCTGATCTTTGGAATCCTATCCTATTGTGGTCTTTAAAATCAGATGGACGGAGTGGATTTATCAAGGACATGGGCCCACATGGCCCTTGACGATTAACAGCGTATCGACCCGATGCTTTCTACGGTATACTCGGGTTGTTAGTAATGAACAATCGAGACCCATGATTCGGTTGCCCTCAACGGTGGATGATGCACGAATAGAGGGGCGAAAAAAACAACGGTCCATTCATGATAAACCAGGAAAGACCAACGGTGCTGATTATCGAACCCCGGGTCCCACATGTCAGAATCGAGAAAAGAGTTGAGGTCGAGATGGAAAGAAAATAAAAAGGTAAATGATGGCTGTGATGTGGTGGCCTGTAAGGAGAAAACTGATAGGACAGCCGTCCATATTGCATGGACATTTCGGTCGGCCATATCATGTAGGGTTTGGATTTGGATGAAGTGGGAATTGCCAATGATGGAGATAAGCCTTGTTGGTGTCCATGATAGATACGTGACATGAAAGGCATCCTCTATCATGTGGGGTCCACCATCCGTACTGAAGCAGGTGTCCTCTTGAACAAGTTGGCCACCAATACAAATTACAAAATGAATCTGGATAGTTGTTCTACTTCTAAGTAGGGTGCACAAGGGTCGGTTCGGTCCGGTTCTGAGTTGAAACTGGAGCCGAGCCATTCCTTACGGTTTTAGGATTTTCGGAACCGGAACCGGACCATTAACACCTTAGAATTGAACTGGAACTGGACTGTGAAAATCAGTTCGGTTTTAGATCGGTTCCACAATTCTGAGTTTTTTATATAATCCAACCCAATTGCATGTTTTATTTTATAATTTAGTCAATGTCCATTCATGTTGTGATCTATTTAATGAATGGTTTAGATATTGTGTACGGTATGAAAAAATACATTTATGAAAACAATCAAATGGTGTATTATAAACCATAAATCATGAGTTAAATATACAACTAAAATATATTGCAAACTCATAAAATAGCTTTAAGACAGGTTTGGTTCTTAGTTGGGTTCCCTGTTTGATTCTAAGTTCAGTTCCACAGTTCGAATCCACAGTTCAGATCTACAGTTCGGTTCATGATTCGGCTTAGTTCGGTTCTACATACCCCCAAACCGAAACCAAACCAAATTAAACGGTTCTTTAATTTTTGGAACCGGAACCATTGCACTCTAGAACCATACCAAACCAGACCGTTTGGTCGGTTCCAATCCGGTTCCACGGTTTTACCAGTTCGATGTGCGCCCCTACTTCTAAGGTAGTGAATTTGTGACTGATGTCCATCTTTTTCGATAGCTAAATTTAGAATATGACTCCAAAAATAAAATAAATTTAGATGGACCACACCATAAGAAATAATAGTGATTAAACACTTATCATTAAAATATTTCTGAAGACCGTCATAATATTTGGAAATTTTTTAAAGGAGTGTTCAATCACCATTATTTCCTAAGAATTTGATACAAGTCATTTTTTAGCTCATGCCTTAAAATGAACTAGTTTGAACTAGTGAAACGGATGAACGGCATGGATATAAGACAAATGTATCAAGGTGAGCCTTATCCACCTATTTTTCCAGCTCATTTTAGGATATGAACCCAAAAATGAGTCAGATCCAAATAACATGTGGATCACACAGAAAACAGTAGTAATTGAGCACCCACCATTAAAAACATCTTAGGCATTACAAAAGTTTTAGTTTTCCCTTCACCCAGGTCTGTGTGATCTACTCCACAGGTTAGATTGAAAATAAAAATTGCAGTAGGCCTTAGAAAGTTTATAATGGTAGACATTTAATCACCACTTTTTCTGTGGTGTGGCCGTGGGCAGCGGGGCAGATTTACTCCACCGCCCATCTCTAGCCAGGAACTGGCAGAGCTGTGTGGGGGTCCACCATGATGTATCATCCATCCCTTTTCTCGTATCATTTTAAGGGATGACAGCAGATACATCAGGGTGGGGCTCCCACACAGATCTGCCCGTTCCAGCGTCGACATCAGAGATGGCAGGAGCGATTGTTTAGATAATTGGTCATTGCATTAGAAGCCCCACAAAAGTGATCCTAAACATAGATTGATATTGGATCATCCATCAGCTCCAACACACATTTCATGGACTACCATCTAAAATTCAAACCAATTCATTGAATGTGAGTAGTATGAGAATGTCAGTAGTTGGCCAGAGCCTGCCAATGTTTTCAAGTTCTAAACCTTCTATTACTTGACCTGTAGATGTTTTCTCTGTAGAAGAAAAAGAAGAAGAAGCAGCCATTAGATCTCCCAACCTGAAGGGTTTTAGATCCATGTACCATCATGGTTTTTAAGACTCCGAAGAGTCTGAAGCGACTCATCCGACTCAGGCTTACACAGTTTAATCAGTACACTACAGCCTATAGAGTAACCGCGTCATATAAAATTATAACTAAAACCTCTAAATTCATGTGGTATGACCCACTTGAGTTTTGGAATAGTGTGAATTTTGCCTAATTATTTCATCAGATGAACGGATTAGATAGCATATAAACACCACATTGGCCCACATATCATTTTACCAATATCATTGCCGTTGAAACCATACTTAATTAGGGATGGCAAGGGCCTGGTTTGGGTCAGCCCAGCACAGGCCTAGCTAGCAGGCCCGACCTCAATCCTGAGACCAAAGATTGATAATAATAAAAATAAATCCCTATTTCTTACTTCGATGTTTCCAATCTATCCGTTAATCAAGTGGGCCATACATGCACAAAGAAGTAGACATTTTAGAGGAATGAGCGGATGGCCATTCAAACAGATTCTGAAAAATGGATATGGATTCAATAAGAGAAATCAATAGCAAGGATCGCTCAGCCAGCGTGATTTTCAACCAGTGGCCCATCAACAGATGGGACCCAATTTAGATGGATGGCCTGATCGACCTGCCATGGGTCGACACCCACTACTGATCCAGCAGGACTTATGATACAGGCTTTACAAGCAGTTTAGAAGTTAAGAACAACCCCAAAGCGCTAGCATTCCGGGTGACAACATACACGAAACTGCCTTCTGACATGTATATATGAAAGAAAAAAGAAAAAAAAAAAGAAGAAGAAGAAGAAGAAGAAAAGGCAGAAAGAACACAGGCCAGAGAGAGAGAGAGAGAGGATCAAGGACCCCGAGCTGCACTGAAGCAGAAACATCCATTCACCTGATCGTCAGGGATCATGCCGCCTCCCTTGCTCGTGTCAATAGCCTCTAAAAGAGTCACCACCTCCGCCATTTCAGGTCGCTTCTCCGCATTTGCATCCCAGCACTTGCGCATGATGTTCGCAAATGAGTTTGGGCAGCAACGAGGGATTTCGGGTCGCAAATTCTGCCAAATTCAAATAAGAAAAAGATGAAACAAACTCCCACCAGAAACCATACTTCTAAAACTCAGTGACTCAACTCGACTGGAAATCAAGTCGAGTTATTGTGAAACTTGGTTAGGAGTCTGATTTGGTTCAGACTCGGCTCGACTAACTGAGTCAGCTCCCCTACTCAGTCAATTCGACACAACTCAACATGACTAGAACCAAGTCACTCGCTTGAGTCAGCTGAGGGACAGGATTTACCAGCCGACCACATGTGAGTTCTGTATTCAAATTTGCATATTTTTTTAATTCATACTATTTAAGTGTAATTAAATTCCTAATTTAATTACTAAACATCAAGTTGAGTTTAATTGAGTCTTTAAGTCAACTCAACCCAGCTGGATATTGGGTCAAGTTGAGTTTTCAAGTTTTTATACCATGCCAGAAACTGGTCGTTTCAGTAAGCCGGCCATGTCCCGTTCTCTTAATGCAATAAGCAGAATGACAAGCATATCCAAACTGTGCTTCCGACTGTATCAGAACAATTTCTTATATTGCAATGATCAAACAATGAAAACTCAAATTCGTTTCAGTGGTTAAAAAGCTATGGATGTTAAGGGGGTGTTTGGATTGTAAGTTACTTAAGATAAGCTACTAATGCCTTAAGTAACTTATCTTGGTTTCTACTTATTAAGCTGAAGTGATTAACTGTAAGTAAAAAAGTTACTTTGAATTCATCATAAACCATACTTACTTATCTCAAATAAGTTACTTATTTACTGCTTCAAGTAGAAAAAGTAACTTATTTGGTGGTATCCAAACAGGCCCTAAATGTCCTGTTTCTTTTTTCCTTAGAAATCATGACTGATTTTAACTTCTTTTTTCTTGTTTCTTAATGAATGATTATTGAGGAAGATTTTCATTGCACATTTGGCAACATGAGATATCGACTCATTCATCAGGCGCGGTCAACCATGAAATTACCATGGACCCATTTTAAAAAATCAGGCAGCATGGATGTTGAATATGGAAGGTTGGTCAGGTTTTCTAAATGGCTTCTTTTTCATGAACGCAAAGTCCACGTGATGAGTGGCCCAGCCTGATGTTTTGGCCAGGGCACCCAACAGGCAGTCCAGACTTTTCACACGACCACGTGCATGCTGTTAAGATATTCTTCAATCTCCATGTCCTTAGATATTTTCTTTTCTTTTATTAGATATGCTGACCAATCTGGAAGAACTAGTGAATTAAGATCTGGCTGGCGTTTTTGCCATTTCCCTGAACAATTCAAATTCAGTGGTAGGCCTACAAGCTACTAAACGAAAACTTCAGACAAATGCAAATGACTTTTGTTTATTTCTCAAATTGTACAGAGCACAAGTCATATAAACCATGATAGTCTAAGATAATGTAGACATGGCATGAGCATTCGTATTAGGTACTGACCAAACCCGAGTCGGGTTGTCAGGGTCCTTGAGTCAAGTCAGGGTTGGAAAATTCCCAACCTTATTTGAAACTAGATTGGGTTCAGGTCGAGCAAATTTGGGTCAGGTTAGGTCGGGTTGGATAAAAATGCATGTATTTGGGTCAGGTTGGATCGGTTTAGGGTTAAGTATAGAGGAATTTGAGTTGAATTTAGGTTAGGAACCTTGGGTCGGTATTCAGGTTGGGTCAGGTTGTGGATTGCGTCTTCTTGATATAAGGTCAGGATTACATTGACCCTCAACCCAACCCACCCGAGTTGCAGCCCAAATTGGCATCTAATGCAGACACGAGGTCCCAATATGGAATGTTGAATACGTGACACCTGAGGACATCTCTATAATTCATATGAAACCAGTGAAAACTAATATTCTATTACCATTAGTTCTTAAAAGCATAGGAAGAACAAAACTCATTGATATAAACTTTTGAGTACTTAAAAAATATATTAATAGTGTACAAATAATATGTAAAGAGAAGAAAAGAATCATGAAGGTGTTCTCCTAAGAGCAATGTGACATACATCCAATACGTGCATGATCAGAAGACTGGGCAACAAGACCCGACTCATTTGTACCTGAGTCAGAGTCGTGACCCACCAGAATGGGGCTGAACCGGAACTCACGCGAGTAGGGGGGTACTCGTGGTATCAAACCAGATCAAGTCTGACCGAGTCCGAGTCAACTCGAACAAGTTGCATCAGACTCAACCAACTCTTTAAACCATGGATATGTGTCTGCGATGGCAACATTTTTATAAATGAAATGATCCCGTAGCATAGATGGTAACTAGAGTGAGGTAACGATCTTTGCTTAGCCGAGAATTGAAGTGGCCCTTTTGAAGAGTATGCTGGTCCTAGCATAAATGAAGAGCTATTTGTGATTACATTTAAAAATCACCAGTCAAGGAGGGCAACCATGAGTCCGGGAATGATGGGGTGACAGTCATTGCTCATTGTACTAACTCTGTTGCCGGGGGTTCTACTATGCATTTTACATGTATCACTAATCTAAACTGCCCAGATAGTGGGACTTGTGTAGATCAGCTATATCCACATAATCATATTGCTTAACTCAATCTTGACCTCTGATTAAAGGGCATTTGTCTGTTGAATTTGAGTACCATCCATTACGTCCACCAATCCGCCAGTCAGGACCATATTTCCAGTGTAATGATTGGGTTACAATCATGGTTCGAAAATAATACGGCTATATTGTTATCCGTATTGGCTTTGGTGAATACGAGTTTTAGGGGTGCAACGGGGGACTTGAAATATCAATCCCTGTGATAGTCGATGGGATGTACAAGATAGACTTCCCTTTAGTCTTTTTTCAATCTTAGATGAAACTGAGAAGCTCATTGTACACTAGATATGTGCATTAATCACCCCCGGTGAGGAATCTCGAACACTAAACCTCTCCCGTGGGCCCCGCCCACCCCGAGTGTGCCTCTGCACCCCACGGGGGACCCCGCTCGAGCCCGGTGTGAAAATGCCCCTGCATTAATCATCCCCGATGAGGAGTCTCAAACACGATACCTCCCGCTCTGATACCAATTTGATGCAGGACAATTAACCACTTGCTCTAAAAGCTCGAACTGTTAGAGCATGACGAATTAATCTCTTTATCTCATAGCTCAGGCCCCACATCTCATGGGTTAGGACCTCGGCCGAACCCCCCTCGTGGGCCCCAAATCACATGGGTACTGCCTCAAATGGGCCGCCCACCCCAAGTGTGTCCACACATCCCATAGGCTACCCCACTCGAGCCCGGTGTGAAATGCGCATTAATCAACCCCGGTAAGGAGTCTCGAACACGAGACCTCCTCCGTAGGCCCCGCCCACCCCGAGCGTGCCCCTGCATCCCACAGGGGACCCCACTCGAGCCCGGTGTGAAAATGTCCCTGCATTACCAAAACACAAGATTTGAATTGGATTGAATGAACTGAAGTGGAATGAACCATATTGAATAAATTTGGGAAAATGGGGTAAACGAGATTTTATTTTTCTTTCTCCATTTTCTTTTTAGTTGTGTGTTTCAATGTAATTGGCCATTTTGTCTCAAAAACAAAAATCAATTTAATAGGCCATAATCCACCATTCATGCTTGCTTTGTGTTTTGATTATGCCTATTTGGTTGATTTTCAGCAGATTAGGCTGACAAATAGCATTTTTATCAAAGGATAACAAATACACCATTGAAAACATGTATTTCTTTTTTCTTTTTCTTTTTTTTTTAAAGATAGATTATAGTAGTCTCACATTTTCCATATTTTCCAATAAATTTTCAAATTTTTCGGGTAAAAGAATTGGGGCCGTTACAGGCTGTATAGGCTGTATAGGCTGTATAGTCTCATCACTTGTCAATTTTCAGATATTTGAACAATCAAGATTTGGGGTGTGTGTGTGTACCATGAGGTCAACCTCATGGGTGCTTCCCATAAGGTCGAGCTGTGTGGGCCCCACTGTGATGCGTGTTGGACATCCACCCCATCAATCAGATGCACCATTCCATGGTGGGCCATGAGCCTAAAAATCAGTTCAATCTTTAACTTAGGTGCGCCACACCACAAACAACAGTTGAGAGTAGTTACCCACCCATTGAAACCTTCATGATTGTTTATAGGGCCCAATGAGATGTGATTCAGACATCCAGCCCATACATTGTGTGTGTCCCATTTGGATGAGGGATCACACCAAGTTTCAGCCGTATCCAAAACTCAGGTGGGCCCCGCCAAATCCTTTTAGATATTTTAGCATGTTTTCACACTGTTTTAGATGGTGTGACCTACCTGAGTTCTGTATATGACTGATTTTTGGGATACATAACCTAGAGGGGACCCACCAAATACACGGTGTGGATATCTGATGCACATCACGGTGGGGTCCACACAACTCGACCTCATAGTACCATTGGGCAGAGATCTTTGGATATTCAAAGTACATGAGAAGACATTTCTAATAAAGGCAGGGGTATTTTGGGAACTAGAAATTGTGGCTACTATCAGTCCAAAGGTTCAGATTTCACCCGCAAAAAGCTTGCAACGACGAACTAGATTTTACCCGCAAGAAGCAACATATCTAATGGGAGTAGCCTGCTCCTCTTCTCTACTTGTAGCCCACACTGACAGTACCACCAGAGATCCATGCCACAAATGTTGTGGATCCACTATGATGACTTGTGCAACCCACTCCATACATCTATTGTGCCCTCATGTTAGGAAAACAGGCAGATCTAAAACTCAAGTGGGCCACAACACCAGAAAAAGTGGCGATGGGTTACCCACCATTTAATGGGGAGCATGTGGCCACATGCCCTCACTTCGTCTCTCTCCTTTCCTCTCTCCATGTGCATCAGACGTGCCTTACACCCTAGTGTAGAGTAAGAGAATGCCCTTCCAGCACCGTATTCATGGTATAATTCCCAGCCTTTTACCCCACATGATTCTAGAAGACCCGATATTATGTCACTGAATGAGAATCACATTGATGAAAGTTTCATGATGTTTCTTGCCATTGGATTTCTAAAAAATTCAAGATAACTCATGTTTGTAGAAAACAAAGTAATTTAGACTTGCAATTGAAAGAATAATCTACATATCTAATCAAGCGGGAAACATATAGTAGACAGACAAACCTGTCGCACAACGGCTGATGAGACCTCTGCGAAACTGAGATCAGGGTATGGCATGTCACAGCAGTAGATCTCCCATAAGCATATGCCAAAGCTGTACACATCACACCTTCTGTTGTAAGGTTTACCATCGAGAACCTATACAGAGGACTTTGTTAGAATTATGGAAGTGAAGCAGCAAGAAATCAGCACTCATTTTCAAGTTCTTGGAACCTATACCCAGTTCACAGTCTCTTGTTCCAAAAGTCACCATCTAGTCTACCATGTGCATCTTTCACTATTTCTTAAATGGTAGTGGCACATCCACTGTACACATGGCATACATGCATTTCAATCAGATCACCCAAAAATCATGGGCCACAATTTGGATGGAGCATATCCTGAAAATATAATTATCGTGACTCCAACCATCAAAATGGTCAGTTTAGAGGAAAATGGTCAGAGGTCCTAATTCAAGAGCCTACATCAAATTGTTATGATCAACCAATCAGTGAGACTTTTGGGTTCTGCTCAATCCAGAATGGGGCCACTGATCTGGCTGGTCTCAATTGATGAACCCATATAGCATATGCACCATGAATTAGTTACCAAAATCCAACAAATGATGAAAAACACACAATAGCCTGGTCCTTCCTGTAGAAGGACAAGTGCCCATCTTCCCAAGTCTGAAATGCATATTTCAGTCACCTTTTAGACTGTAGTGGGTTTCAGACATTAAAAGTGACACAAGAAAAGATTTCCGCCTCCTAAATATTTTTAAAGATTAACAAGCTTTGCGCACCTCTGGGGCCATGTATCCAAGGGTACCAGTTTCACCAGTCATGTCCTTGGGATTCTGAGCTTCGACACGAGCAACACCAAAATCAGCAATCTTGAGATTCCGCTGAGAATCTAGCAGCATATTTTCACTCTTAACATCACGGTGTACAATCTTCCTCGAATGGAGATAGCTCAATCTGCAAAATCAGAACAAAAGAAGCATATTTAATTGTGTGGATGCCCGTTTGCAAACATTTGCATTTCAAATGCGAGAAACGACCAGCGCACTCACCCCCTCGAGAGGTCCAAGGCGAGCTGAATCACAATCTTAAAGGCGAGCTTCCTTCTTCTATTTTTTATCAAATACTGTTTCAATGTCCCGCCAGCAAGATACTCTACGACAACACAACATGCTCTTGCTGGAAGGAAACTACGGCTGGCACTATTTGAAGGATTTTGAGTTGGAATCTTGAGTTCAGAAGTTCCCATCGACGCTCCGACAAACTATGTAACAGAAAACACAGAAGTCACAATTTGAATGAAAAGGTTAAAAGATCAAGCATATGTGTTCTTATCAGTTTAATATCTGGTACATGGCCCAGCAGATCACATGATATTAAATGTTGGAGAGGGCCCACCACGGCAACTTGGTGTTGGGCCCCTTGAGCGTTGACACCTTTGCATGGCACTACTGCATGGCCTGGCGCACCCCTAAAAAAAAAAACTCATTATGTCCTCTTGCCAGCCTCGAAGACTGAAGAAGACCAAGGTAGCATAGGAACTAGAAAAAAGCTTAAAAAATCCAAAGAGACGGTTTAAATCCAATAAGCTACCTTTCCCTAAAATTTTGATAAAGGATAATTTAAGGCTTATACCTTTCTTCATTAGAATGATTATCACTCACAAAGGTTTGAAAAATACAGAATGTATTTACCTTTGTAACATTTGGATGGTCGAGCTTATGCCAAACGGCGACTTCCTGCCGAAATGATGCCCGAAGAGCAGCGGTTTCAGCATTTGTGGCCATACCATCCTCTCCCCAATCCAACACCTTCACTGTAATACAGAAAAAAAAAAAAAAAAAATTGCGGTGAGGAGTTTAATGTCAATAATAGGAATGACTTAATATATGTTCTCATGTAATTCTTTGACGAGCTGATGATTTAGCCATCTCTCCTTCTCACAACTAAAATGGTTGATTGTTAATGGAAGAGCCGTAAGAAATCATGAAACTTAGGTGCAGCCAACCTGGGATCGAATAATGATACAATAAATGTGAAGTGAATCTTCATCATATTTCTAGAACCTGCTGACTCTACTTCAAACTCAGTTGAGTTGACTGGCCAAGATTTGAAGCCAAGTCCCTACGGAACTAAGTTTTGAGACTGACTCGGCCAGGAGTTGGGCAGACTCGTCGAGTCGACTCACAAAATAAGGTTGACCTGGTGCGACTCAGGGTGACTCAAGCTGAGTCACTCGGAATGTGAAACAGGAATTTGAGGGTACTTACCTGCTTGGGTGGATCTGGTTATCAGACCAGTCAGTTCACTACCACATCATCGCTCTCGATGATGGGAATGATTGTTTGTGGTTTTGGAGAAAAACTTATAAAGAGAAGGATGCAGGATTCAAACTCATGAGTTCAATGAGATGAAGTGGCAGCCTCCACCACTCAGCTACAAAGCACTTTGCAGATAGATATTGTATTTTATAATACTTATAAGAGAAATAACTATTTTAATCTTCTTTATAATTACAAATATTTTAATTACAATTATTAAATATCGAGTAAAGTTGGGTTTAGTTTTCGAGTTGGCCTGACCCAGATGAACATCGAGTTGAGTTTTTGAACTATGATCTTCACTAGAAGATACCCATCGTGCATACAAAAACTCTGCACCAATGACCCATTTTGTATGGGAAACATAAACTTTGGTTCTGAAATAAACACACTATGCACCAAAGACATGAACTTTGCACTCGTTTCCTGTCATATATAACAGAGCTTTAGAACTTGCACCTGTGTGTCCATTTTTCATGTGATCCACAGATTTTTGCTCTGCAAGAGCTAAGTTAAGGTGAAGTTATTTTCAGAATAAATTCATTTTGACATTATCCTGTTTGGATGCACTTCCTCAAAGGGGAGTTTCCAGAAAAGGGGTTTTTAGGCCTGCTTTTTTGGTTGACTGGTTTTTGCCGAGTCAGCCGTTTTAGTGCCTACTTTGTTGAGAGGAAAATGAGATGGGGTTGGCAAAATGCATCCAAATGCACATGTTCAACTGCCGTTTGGATCAAAATGGCATTTAGGCATCAAACGCCCTTCGAAAGGGTGCATCCAAACGGACCCTAATTTTAGTGATGAGACTACCAGACTAGGGGCGAAGTTATCATTTTATTATTTTTATAGCCTTTGTAGGACAAGAATCGTTGTTCAGTGTTTAAACCAACTTCCTATCCCCTTTGGGGTTTCTTTTGGTTAGAAAACATTCCCAATCATATTGGTTCCACATTGATTTAGGAATCAAGAATTTGGACCAGAATTAATATTTTGACTCATCTACAATATTGTTTGGGTGCTGATGTAATAAAGGTTTTGGTTATTGAATGGAAGTTGATTGTTTTTTTATGTTTTCATATGATAACCTACCAGTTGAAATATTCCTCCTACAATGCATTTTATGTTGTATGATTGTGGAAATCATTAATTAAATATTGCCTGGGTAGGACTATTTTTCCTCTTCCCTAGTGTCTTGGATGCTTCTTTGATCCTTAGTTGTTTGATTCCTTTGACCATCCATATCTCCTTGTCTTTTTCCTCCCATGCTGCACTCGAAGAAATCGCGAGTAAGCCCTCTTCAGATTGATGCCACACAAGCAATGGCACTCCGGGCCATTCTTTTCAAATATGAAACTCAAGGTTCCCTCCAAAATCATGTGGATAGCATGGATCAATCTCAATCTAGCAAATAATACCACAAAATCTTGCAGGTGAACCAAGTCCTATCTAACTCAACCAACTCAGATAACATTGGTTCCTAGAAAAAGACTACAAATCATGTTCTGGTCATTTTCTTCCATTGATTTGGCCACCATGGATTGGAGAAAAGAAGCTTTCATAGCGTTGAGTGTTCTAAATGGATATCAAGTGAGAGAAAACAGAAATCTAAACCTCTTTCAACAACCCAAAGCGTGGATCTGGTGATTAGAGAATTTCTCTAGTATTGAAGATACTTTCCTATTTTTGCCCTTTGTTCGCCATGATTATGTTTCTTTCTTTCTTTCTTTTTTCCTTCAAATGAATGCATGTGGAACTGAAGTATACGTATTTTATATGCATGTATTTTTATTTTCTTTCTTGAATTATTAAGGAATGTTCTTCACTTTCTGGTTATTTTTAATTCTTTTGTTCTACTACTTTTGTTGTTACAGCTGTGCCTTTCCACAAGTAATCTGGATCAAGAAATCAAAGAAAGAAAGAGGCTAATATTGAAAAAGAAATCTGCCTGGCTTATAACCTTTGACATTTGGGAATGCTTTCAGATTAGTCATTATCTCCCTAAATGAAACTTTGCAGTTTTGGTCCTAACTACCTCAGGCCCTGGTTCTCTATGGGAGGGGTGATGTTATTAAGCTCCACTTTGATTGAATTTCTCCCATTTATACATTATTTATTTAACTAAAGAATTAGCCACCTATTCTTTTCTTCTTCTTCTTCTTTTTTTTTTTTTTTTTTTCTTTTTTTCGAATGACTAGGTTTCCAAAGAGAAAAGAAGAAAAGGCTAGAAGAGGCAATGGGTATCTAACAACAACAGATCTCCCTCCACTCCCTCTCCAGCAAGAGATCAGACAACTCCTTTGCCTCATACATCCAAAATGATTAACCAAATGTCAAATATCTTTAATGGTAAAGGATGCAGCCATTGCAGATTTGATGAAGAAGCCCACATAATAACAGTATTAAAAGGGCCCTAGATTCCTCTTCATTAGAATCAATAGTTTCCAACAGGCCCTAAAAGTCACCACATGGTATGACACACCTAACAGATGACGTGGATTTTCGGCACGTGCCAAGTGGTCGCATAGAAGTTTGTGAGTTAGAGTTGCATGTGATCATAGCAAAACTTCTTAAAGCTAAGAAAAGTTTGTCAACTTACTTCTAGGTAGATTGGAGATTATGATTGGCATCTCTTCCCAAATTGAGATGGATAACCAAACAAATCCCATCATCAAAGATTATTTTTTTTAAAATGGACTAATTTTAAAATAAATTAAAATTAAAATTAAAAAACAACTGCTAATTGCATAAGACAGAATCAAATCTTACCCTAAAAAAGGAATCAGAGTAATATACATAATTTAAAGAAAGAAAATGAAAATTAATGAAAGAAGAATCTACTTTCTTTTGTTGTATAGAACATTCAAACATGGAACAACCAATAAGTAATTCTAACTTACTTTCACTTCCTCTGAAGTCATGAAAAACCCATTTTTAAGGATTTCTCTTTTTCAATATGTAAATTGGGATCGGAACGGCTGCCAAAATGTTGCAACATGAGGTGGCATCCAATCAAGTTCTCAAAACCACAAGTAAGGCTCCCCTTTGGGTAGATAAGCTGAGATCAAACTCATGCATGGTTCCAAATAGCGGTTTCGGACTAAGACTTCCCTGCTACAACTCTCCCCAACTCATTCCGTTTGATTGTTCTGTCCGTGTTCGCAACTGAAACCATACGATATTTTGAACCATGAACCTATGACCTCAGGGTTGCAACAAAAAGCACCATAGAATTGAGCAACATGCTTGATCCCAAACAGAAACATACCAAGCACTTCAAAAATTCAATTCCAAAACAGGAAGTTAATGAAGAAACAAAAGAGAGCAAGTGCATTGCAGTTTTACCTGCAACATCCTGGCCGTCGTAAATGCCTTTGTACACGGTACCGTACGTCCCATGAGCTATAACATATTTTATATCCAACTTAGACAGATCGATTTCCCATTCTTCCTTCGGCCTCGGGGCTTCTCTATCCCTTGACCACACCCTACTGAGGTGTTTCTCTAGCTTCACATCCAAACTCTTCAAATCGATCTTATCTGCCCTGAAGAACACATCCTTACTACTAATGCTTCCGACACCCTTCACCTTCTCACCCGGACCGCCCACCCTAACATCGGATTTTGCGGCTATTCCAACATTCTCATCTTCCTCGCCTATCCTTGAATCCATATTCCCAAATCGTACCAAAAGATTCGAGAGCCCAAAATACCAACAAGGAAACAGGAAAAAGAAAACCGACGACTATTCCAACACAATTGAAGTTTTCCCGAACAGAAATAAAATCAGCAATTCCTTAAAACGCATGTTCTCATCTTCATCATCAAATTCGCGAATAGAGAAAAACAAATTTTATTTTATTTTATTTAAAAAAAAAAAAAAAAGAAGAAAAACCGAATCCAACCAATTACAGCGGAAAAGAGCAAAACAGGAAATTTAAAGAAAAAGCTAGTAATCCAGATAAGAAAAAAGTTCTCGACACAATCAGAAGAGCCAACGAAACCCAATCAAAACCAATCCCAATTCTGTTTGATAAGGACCCAAACCATCCAAAAATCAAACAAAATGGAAATATCAAATTCCCACTGGATCAGATTCCAAACCAATCGCCACCCAAAATCCGAAACTTAAAAATAACAATAGTATTAATAATAAATCCTTCCCTTAAGATGACAATCCAGACAAGAAACAAGTTCTCGACACAATAAGAAGACCCAATGAAACCCAATCAAAACCAATCCCAATTCCGATCGAAAGGGACCCAAACGAACGAAAAAAAATCAAACAAAACGTAAAAAACGAATTCTCACTGGATCAGATTCCAAACCAATCGCCACCCAAAATCCAAAATCAAAGAACTATAAGCGAACCAAAGAGACCCAAGCTCAAATTTCCAAATCACCAATCACAAACTCCCAAAGCTGCCAAAATTAAAATTCCACACAATCAAATTCAATACAAACCCAAAAAGCCAGGAACTCAAGAATCCCCAAATCCCAACCAGTACACAGAAAAGACCCAATAATCGAAGAAAACTCAAACGACCCAATTCCTGTGGGAATCCAAAGACTCCAAGGAACCCACAAAAATCAAGGCCGAATGGTTGAAAGAAGGCCACAAAAACAACAACCCATCAAATAAAAGAAAGCCCAGAAAAGCAAAGAAACGAAACCAAAACCCCAAAACAAAACAGAAACACAGCAAAGGAAAATTCAAAAAAAGGAACCCAAAAAGGGGAAATCCCAAAGAAGAGACGGATTCGTTGACCGTAGTATGAATCGAAAGAAAGAGTAAGAAAAGCGAAGGAGAAGCTCAGCCGATCCTTTTTTTTCTCTCTTTCTTCCTCTTATTATTTTTTTCTTTAATTAGAGAGGAATGAAAGTGGAGTAAAAGGACCGGCATGACATCAACATCATCATTGCCATCCGTTATCCACCGTAACCAATGGTCCAGATTTAAAGAAGAAAAACCAGAGATAGAGAGAGAGATTGCGTCCTTCACGGCCTTCAAAAGACCATTTATGACCGACTCCAACAAACAGTTAGGTCGTTTTACCTCCGTCGCGACTCAGAATCCAACTCACTAATTATTCAAATGATCTGAACTGTCCATGAAAACATTCTTAGGCTAAAAAGATGATCTTGACCATCTCTATCTTGAAAATAAATTTTCAATGGTTCTTATTCAAATATGAGTATTTACTAATTATATTATCAATATAAAAAATCTATTGTAATTATTAGATTATTTATGGCATTAGAGATAATTTGGACGGTTCAGATCATTGGGATATCTCAGAATTTGGTCTCCCCTGGCTGGAGATAGACGTTGTACCATGTTGCGCGACAGACAGAGAACGAACCCGTACAAATAGTGGTAGAGTAGGACTTCTCTTCTTCCTAAAATTTGATACTCTGACAGCTTCTGATGGTTCATACGCATGTAATAAGATATAGTTAACATAAAATACAATAAATACAAATTTCAACTGTTGAAAATGTTGTCAAACAATTTAGATGGATCATGTTACGTAAATTTTAATGATTGATTTTTATTTTTATTTTTCAGATAGTTGATTGGTGGACCACTGAGGGGAAAACCAATCAACGGTCTAAATTCAATATGAAATTGTAGGATTGCTCAATCTGTTGGGCTTTCAGATCATGAACTCTCCATCTATAGGTGATCCCACAATTTAGAAGGGTGGATTTTAGTTGGGGTATGACACGTTGTATCAAGCGTCCCACTCCGCCAGAGTATCAAATAAGAAGGGAAAAAATCTTTGATACTCGGACTGAGTGTGATGGATGATACGCAGGCACTTAGAACTTGCTTGGAAATTGCATTCATAGCATACAGCTAAGTCAAATTGAACAGTTCAAATCATGGTTCCCGGTCTAGATGTATCATTGACCACATATTATACTTAATTGATAATCTGACTATTCAATTGGTGGGAAAATAGTGGACGGTTAAAAATGTAAAAGATCCAACGGTCGTATTTCGACAAACAAGTGACCATCAATCAGAGGTTAGAATTAGCTATCTAGTTTGGGACTGTGTTTTCCACAATTTAGTCCGTTTAATTATAGCTAATACATGACACGTGTACACACTATCCGAGTGCCTGCGTATCAAGCGTCATAGGCTGTCTGAGTATCATTTAATTCCTCGTCAAATCAGATCCCCTTCTTTGTAACGGATCTACCGAAACCCAAATCATGCTTGCAATTTCTGTATTTTTATATGGACGGAAGTACCCTCCCACTTAAGTGACTAGAACGAGAAAGTCTCAAGCACAACCAATTGTACTATTAGTAACGGAGAACCCAGGAAATAACTTCCAATCTATCTGTCATATGAAATATCTAAACCCTCAGATAGGTCGGCCCGAGTATAAGGATCATATCATGAAAACATCATCAACAAAAAATGATTGAAAGCACCATAGTTTTATTTTTATATTTATCAATGGATAATTATTGTTATACGACATATGGTCCACATTATCAGTATATGAAGATTGTTTTTGTAATGTATAATACTAATAGTGGGATTCACCTATTGGAAGCGTTGGATCTCTCATGAACATGATGGATTGGAAGTTTTCTTCTAGATGGACCGTAAGTGTGGTCCAAGCAGTTGAACTGGAGAACTTTCGACATTAATACCTTTTCTTTTGTCTGAGTTGACTCAAACTCCGTAATGCCGTTTGTACGGTAGGTTTGCTGCAATCCTCTACACCACCTGTTGGAGAGAAAGCATCCAACGCACGATCTATGTGGGCCCACTGTAATGTATATTTAAATCCACTCCGTCTATCGTCTTTAAAATATTCTTTTTAGTATTAATGATAAATAATCATGCTGAATAGAAACTCAGGTAGGTCATACCATAGAGAACGGCAAGAATGTGGGAATCCATTGTAGAAGTATTTATAGGGTCCACTGTATATTAATATCAAATCCCATCCCTTCATCTATTGAAAAATACCATGATGAACTTATATCATGAAATTAAGCATGATCTAGAACTCATACAGGCCAAAAATTGTATACTTATAGGTTTTAGTGGTGATGTTGTATTGTTTCAATATTTTGGCCTATCATAATCTTTTAACAATTCTATTTTCCTAATTTACGGTTTAAATGATATGAATAAATCGATGGACGGAGTAGATGTTATACATATATTTTTGGGCCACACAAATCTCAGTCAGTCATGACAGAAGAAGGCGTGGTAATTAGCAATATTTCAGTCAGTCATGACAGCTAATAACCCAAGGCCGGCCGGACACTCCAACCCTACAACATGACAGCTAGATGTTGTGGATTAAATATAAAAGGCGTTTTACTTCCCAGGTGGGCCACAATTTCCATGATGATCGACGGCTAACAATCTTTGGAGTCATCCATTTGTTTTTGGAGGGAGATAGCATGATGTACACGTGACGCACATGTGCCACTTTGATGAAAAAAAAACTCATCAGGTGGGCCACACGTGCAAGAGAACATATAGATTGTTAAAAGAACATGATCAACGGTCTATGCTCAATAGACACGTGTGGGCCAATCCATGAGTGGGAGGCAACCATTCCTCACACGTTTTCAAGCATCCAATCCCGACACGAGTGACTGCGGTCGGTTCCGACCATAGCTATCCTTATCCTAACCGTCTATTTTTCGTACTCAGATGGAACGTGTGATCAGCGATCTGCTTGGATTTTTCTTGGAAAGAGGGTCGCTCATTGTAGGAACTCCTCGTCGAACGGCTTGGATCTAGCACGCATGTGCCAAATCAGAACCTGCTGGACGCTGGCTGTATGGCAAGTGCAGGTACACCGCGACGAATAGCTTTTCTCTTCGGAGGCGGTATATGATCCGCGACCCGAGGCATGTAGTATTCCTTAGTCCTCATTCATTACGAGTGGGCCATGGATAGCGAATCCAAACCGTTCATAATATATGCCCTCTGGTAGATTTACTACACCCCAAAAATCACTCAATTATAAGATCCTGTCCGTTCGATCGACGGCCAAACAAATGCCGAAATTGCACAGGGTCTTCCAATCTGGAAAGTCTTCTAAGCATCTTTTCTAATCCACGGTGGGGTACATCAGATCAACGGTGCACATTCAAACGGCCCAAATCTCCCTGATCGGCTAGATAGGCCTAGAAAATTGATTTGTAGGCTGTGACATATGAAATAGGATTGCGTACTGAGTAAACTTAGTTGGGCCTACTATGAATGTATGTGGATTATCCACGCCGTCCATATGTTTTTCCAGATCCTTTTAGTGGTTGATTCCAAAATACAAGTAAGCCCAAAGCTCAAGTGGACCACACCAAAGGAAACAGTGGAAATAATGACTTCCACCGTTGAAACCTATCTAGGGCTCACAGTAATGTTTATTTGTCATCCAACATGTTCATAAGATCACACAGACATGGATGAAGTGAAAACACAAATACCAGCTTGATTAAAAAATTATATGGGCTCCAAGAAATTTTCAACAGTAACTATCTCAATTCTCACCGTTTCCGGTGGTGAGGTCTATTTGAGATTTTGATATATTTCATTATTTGGCTTAAGCCATAAGCTTATCTGTTAAAATGGATGAACGGAGTAGATAAAATATATAAATCACGATGGGCCCCACAGAGTTTACACGCGTACTGAGTATCCTTTTCCGTGACATATCTACGGTGGGTGGGGCCCACCGGATGGAAATACGGCTCATGCGTATCCTTTTAGATGACCACAAAAATTCCAAGTTTTTTTAGTGGAGAAGTCCAACGCTTTTTTTTATATTATTGGCTGCGAATCCATCGAAAAAGTCACGGATTGTGACAAATGCCAAAGAAAATGATGTACCCTTTCGTCAAATTTCCATGGAGTGCCTTCCACGCCGTACGCATTGCATGGCAAGAGCCGATCACAGCCGTTTATCTGGTGGGCCATCAGATGAATGAACAGTAAACCAAAATTTCAGGTGATCCAAAGTTTGGGAGCTCTGCCCTTATTGTGTTGGGCCATGGATTAGATGATGTGTTGATTTGTTGGGCGCTGTAGGGGCCAACTTGATTCATGTATTTTATATCAACGCTGTCCATTCGTTTCTCCGGCTCATTTTAAGATATTAAATAAAAATGAAGCAGATCCAAAGCTCTAAGTGGACCACACCACAGGAAATAGTAGGGATAATGACACCCACCGTTGAAATATTTTTAGGGCCCACCTTAATGTTTATTTGTCATCCAAACTATTGATGATGTAACTTAGACCTGAATAAATTTTTAATGGTAAGCGTTCAATCAGCACTGTTTCCTTTGGTGTGGTCCAATTGAGGTTCGGATCTCCTTCTTTATTGCTTTTAGGCCCTAAAATCAGGGGCCCAAAAGGATGGACGGCCTGGATATAAAGCACATATATAAAGCGGGCCTAAACGGATGGGGTCCATCACTACTTTTAACTCAATAACTTTTTAATCATCCACATAGAGGCACGTGTCATGTTACCGTATCTAGCAACATAATTTTTGGGCTATGCCCACACATTTGCCACTTGTATGGTAGAGATGACTTAGATGGGACCCGATTAAACTACTGTTAAGATGGAGCACTTCATGAACGTATGCCCATCTTTATTTATGTTCCTTATATTCACGCTATCCATCCGTTTTGAAAGCTCATTTTAAGTAATGATCCAAAAAATGAAGGACATCTAAATCCCAGGCATACCATAATACACCAAACAATGGCGAACAAGCGTTAAAAACTTCTCATGGGCTACAAAAGTTTTCTACCAAGTTGATATTTGTGTGGTCTCTTGTGGGCTGCAAAAGTTTTCTATCAAGCTGATATTTGTGTGGTCTCTTCATCCGGGTCTTGTGTTACCTTATCAACAGGTTGGATGGCAAATACACATTCCGGTAGCCACAATGGGGTATTTTCCACCTAAGATCTGGACTTGCTTCATTTTTTAAATCATACCCTAAGATGAGCTATCAAAATGGTTGGACGGTGTGAGTGTACGGCACATACATCATGGTGGCCCCAAGGATCCACCCAAATGCGGTCCATGTAAGGTTAGTTTTTTTTTTTTTTTTTTTTTTTTTTTAAAAAAAAAAAAACAATGGTTTAAGCATGATGGAACTAAGGTTTTAGTCTCCCCTCATTAAACTTCTGTTTTTTTTTTTTTTAAAAGCTCTAAGGACACTTTTTACTTTTTTATATGATAAAAATCTTATTCTACTAGTTGCTCCCTTTTATGACAATGTCTTACCTCTTAAGATGAAATGACTCTTTGCCAAGTGAATTATGGATTCTACTAAATTATGAATGAGCTTACTTAGTCAATTTGATCAATTCATTTTAATTGAATAATCGTGAATCAGGGAAAAGTATTTTCAATTGAGGATCTTTATGGTTCATAATTTCATTAACCTTCTTCGTTAATTTTGAACTATTCCCTCCGATGTGGTCCGTCTGTAATGAATTTTGTCCTCAAACTTTGGCCGATAATATGAAATTAAAATCCTTTTCATGTGAGATTGGTTGGATTTGCTTCACGACAAACTAATAAGTCCCACATAAGATCTCATATGGATTCTTATGGTGGGTCCATAAAGGTCATTTAACTTCTTTTTTTTTTTTTTTCCATGGGAAGAGATCACACCAAATCCAAACCTCTATGAGAATTGGTAGTTGTATGAAGATCTACCACTCTTTGGTGGACCACAACAATCTTCAACGAAGCTTAGAATTTTTGTAATGCATGAATGTTGAGATAGAAGAATAGTGTGATGAATGAATGGTGTATGGTGGATCGTCGATATTCACTGTGGATCGACGATCCATGGTGAATATCAGTAATCCATAGTAAATATCAACTATCTACCATACAACATTCATCTATTACACCGTTCTTTTATCTTAACATTCTTCTACTATAAAAATGTATCCATTACAAGATTCATTTATTATAACAATCATTAATTATAATATTCATCTATTCCAATATTTATTACATTCATTCACTATAACAATCTTTTATCACAAAATTTATCCATTATAATAGTCATCAATTGTAACATTCATATATTCCAATATTCATTAGATTCATCCACTATAACATTCTTTCATCACAAAATTCATCCATTACAACATTCTTCCATACCATTCTCTCTTTTACAAATTTTCACCATTCACACTTAACTATTAAAAAATAAAACTAAAAACAAATCACCACACATTCCTCCCTTTTACAAACTTCAACCATTGATACCCACTAATAAAAATAAATACAATATGCAAAAGAACCTACCTTTACCCGCTATAACTTATACATCGGAGAACTTACAAAAACCTTAATTTTCGGCCCACAGGGTGTACTAGGCTTCATTAAAGCTTTGATTGAGCTTCGTCAGATATTGACAAATCTTCGACTCTTAATGTGGTCCCCTTTAATGAAAAAAGCAAAGAAGAAAAATGCCAAATGACTTTCCTTCGATGGGGCCCACTAGCTTGTCATGAAGTAAATCTAAACCGTCCATATAAAATGAGTTTTAATTTCGTGTCATCGGCTAAAGTTTGAGAGCAGAACTTATCATAGATGAACCACAACGGAGGAAATACTTTAAAATTAACAAAGAACTTTAATGCCATTGTGAATCACAAAAGGCTTCTCATTGAAAATTGAAAAACACACTTTCATGGTTTACAACCATGTGATTAAAATAAATGAATCAGATCAACGAGTGGACTCATTTATTCTTTAGTGGGGCCCACAATCCCCTCTTCAGACCTTTTAGCTTTTGAGGGAAGCTACCACTAAATGAGAGAGCAACAGGCAAGAGTACAATTTTGTCTCGTAAAAACTAAAAAGTGCACTTAGGGCCCATTTGGCTGGGTGGATTAGAAGGGATTGAATGGTATCAGGGTGGATGGCATGAATTTCAAGGTAATGATGGTGTTGTCAGTGGATTGTCTTAAGATCCATGGGATTGCTATATCCGGGATCAGATCACCCATTCTGTTTGGCACGTCCGGCCAATCCCAGGATTTAACTTCCAATCCCTTCCAATACAATCCAGTCCTTCCAATCCGCCTGGCCCAACGGGCGCTAGGTGTTAAAGAAAAGTAGTCAAACCCCTGCTTCTGTTATACTATGATCAGGCCATTGTAGTTATAAAAAAAACCTTATACTTAGGGCCGGTTTGGCCAGGCAGATCCCATGGTATTAATAGGGATGGGATTGATTTTAAGGTAATGATGATGGTGTCAGTGGATTGTCTTAAGATCCATGGGATTGCCTATATCCCGGGACAAGTTCACTGGGTCTGTTTCGCACACCATGCATATCCCCGGATTTAACCTTCCAATCCATCCAACCAAGGGATAGGATCAATTTTAAGGTAATGATGGTGATGTCAGTGGATTGTCTTAAGATCCATGGGATTGCTCATATGCCGGGACAAGTTCACCGGATCTGTTTGGCTCGTCATGCCTATCCCAGGATATTGCCGATCCCATCCCTCCTAATACCGTGGGATTTGCCTGGCCAAACAGGCCCTTAGGTATCACTTAGGTGTACTCCCGGCCTCATACAACATAGTGTGCCCTTAATCATATGACCTACCTTCATGTATGTATTGTATGTCCATTCCATCCATTCGTTTTTTCAGCTCATTTTAGAACATTAACCCAAGAATGAAGCATATCCAAGTCTAAGATGGACCACACCACATGAAACAATGCTGATTGGCCATTAGAAACTTTTTGCGGGCCACAAAAGTTTTAGATCAAGCTGATATTTGTTTTTTCCCTTCATCCATGTCCATGAGATCTTATCAACAGGTTATATGGAAAATAAAAATAATGATAGGCATTGAGGTAGGCTATAGGAAGTTTTTAATAGGGCTTTCAATCTTTATGGGGTGGTCCACCTGAGATTTAGATTTACTTCATATTTTGGTCTCATGCCATGAAATGATCTATAAAAACGGATTGAGTGTAGATATAAAATACAAACATCAAGGTCAGCCCCACTGTCAGCGTCACACCTAATCCACTGACCTTCTTAGTAAAGGCCACTATTTACCACGGTTGTAATGTCCTACAAAAGTCGAGGGAATGATAGCACCATACTACAAGTTTCCTGCACTCCATCATATGTTATCACTCCTTCTTTCTCTCGCACATCAATATTATTGAGATAAGGCTTCAAAAGCATGCTTGAAAGTGATTGGTCCTTGCTCTTGCGGTGGTAATTAAACTCGGACGCGGATTAGATACGGACGGATTGAGAGTGACGTCACCAACTACTGTGGGCCCACCATGATGTATGTTTTATATCCACACTGTCCATATATTTGGAGAGATCATATTAAGGCATTATTCAAAGAATGAGTCAGATCCAAAGCTTGAGTGGACCCCACCACAGAAATTAGTGGGGAGAGCGACGCCCACCATTAAAAAGTTCTAACGGCCACAAAAGTTTTCGATGAAGCTGATATATGTGTCTTCCCCTCTTTCATGTCTGAGTTAACACAAAAACCGGTTGGATCTCAAATAAACATTATGGTGGACCTTCGGAAGGTATCAACGGTAGGCGTCACTCTCTCCACTATTTTCTGTGGTGGGTTCCACTCCAGCCTTGGATCTGCCTCATTCTTTGTATCATGCCCTAAAATGATCTCTGGAAATGTATGGACGGTGTCAATACAAAACATATATCATAGTGGGGCCCACATAACTTGGTGACGTAACTTCAGTAGCCAATCTAACTACCCTGTTAGTGGCTAATCACACCTGGTCAAAGGTTCGAGCATGAAATATTACTACAGCGTTAGTGTATGGCTGTGTGCGCGTGTATTGAATGCTTTGAAAGTGATTTAACCCGTACTTGACCAGATCACATTAATGCTTGAAAGTGATTTAACCAGTACTTGACCACATCACATGCAACTAAACCAGTCAAACCTCAGCATATCAGGTCTTACCATGTTGGGTGAGGCCCAGACCTCACCAAATCCACTCCCCAATGGTTCATGCAGGTAAAGTCTCCCTGTAGAAATTCCTAAACCTTAGGTGGCTGGCTAATAAACCGTTAGCAGAAGGGCTTTAGGACAGGGCCTCTGTTCATTAGACAATAGGGCCCACTTGTACAAAACATTGTTTTTAAGAGGTGGAGATTTGGATTTGACCAGTCCTAGTCAACCCAACTCAGTCAGACCCAATCATGCTCCCGAGTCACTCCAACTCAGACATTTATGTAGTATAATAAATGAAAGATACTACTTGTCCAATTTTCAACAAACTAGTGTCTTAAATTCAGAGATTTGTATTGTTCAACCAATTAAAATAATAATATGGACCATAACATATAAATGAAATGGTTAAAGTTTTTCTAGCCATGCATTTGATTTGATGTGTTGTGGCCCACCATAGGTGTGAAAATGTCTAAATTTTAGGCCAAAAGATATAAACAATGCAACTCACCTAATGGAAAACTCAAATGGTCACCATGTAAATATGCAAAGGGGCCTGTTTGGTTTCCTAATTACAATGGTAAATGGCTGTAAATAAGTAATTATTATTTATTCTTGTAATTGTGTGGTAATATTGCTTATGTTTGCAATGATAATTTTGCTACATTGTTTATTTCACCTAGAAATCACTGCAAAAATGATGATTTGACCTATTTAACTTTCCAATTTCAAATGCAAAGTAAATGAGCCCCAATTATTATCATTTTCAAGTGTTTGTTTAAACATAAATTGCAGCTCTTCTTTTGGAAGAAGTTTGCTAATTTTACTATAACTTATGGTGCTATGGGAGCATTTGAGTATTTCTCTTCTTGTGGAAGATGGAGGCCAATTGCATAATGGCTCCAAGAACAAGGGTCCTCTGCAGGCCCCACAATGAATTATTTATTTTTCCACACCGTCCATCCATTTTGGATCATTATTTTAGTCAAAAAGAAGCAGATCGAAAGCTTACGTAGACTACACAAGAAAGTGATTAAACACTAGTGACTAAAACTTCCTAGGATTTAATATAATGTTTATTTGTCATACAACTGGTAAATTATACCACACAAATTTGGAAGAATGATGAAAAACACAAATATTAGCTTGATCCAAAACTATCCGTAACTCCTATGAAGTTTTTAATGGTGAAAGTTCAATCAATATTGTTTCTTGTAGTGTAGTTCACCTGAGACTTGGATAAGCTTAGTTTTTAAGCACATAGTTTAAAATGAGTTGACAAAATGAATAAACAACAAGGATAAAACACATACATCATGGTAGCTCGCCACTGCAATGTTAGTATGCAACCCGCATTGAGAGTGAATAGATGATTTGGTGGGCCCAGTGTATGGAAACCTCATCATGCACATGGTTACAGAATACTCTTTGATATTCATATCATCTATCTACACTGTCCATTAGATTCAGCCCACTCTTCTTCAGTTGACCTTGTCAAACAACAATTTACTTTAAAAGCTTAAGGGCATGTTTGGAAGCGTGCATTTGTAATCCCTTGGATTCGGAACCCCAGGATTAGAAACCCCTTAGATTTGCAATCCTCCCAGTGTGTTTGGCACTTTGGAGTGTGAATCAACTTTAATCCAAAAGTACCTATCCAATAGTATATTTACAGGGATTTGAATTTAATTACTAAATCAACTTTAATATCTCTTATTAGTGAGATATGTAATTTTTGATACAATGGTTGTGATAAGCCCACTGAAATATATGCTTTGCCCGAAAATGATGAAATTTCAAGTCTCGGATGGGCCACAAGCACAAAATCATGTTTGAGTGACTAACCAATGATTTTTAATTGTTGATTTACATGAACAATGTTTGGACGGTGCTGGACAATGTTTAGACGGTGCTGATTTACATGGACAATGTTTGGACGGTGCTGATCATCATTAGTGGGCCATGTGCCCAATAAAATAATAGTATATAGTGACACACATGTTACACCTGCAACTATTGAAATGATTTTAGGGGTAATCCAAGCTCTCACGGTGGATTGCAAACTCCCCCAAAGAGGGGATTGGAAACCCACTGGATTTGTTTGGGAGCATGGATTTGGAACCCCTGGATTTGCAATCCTCATAGTGTGTTTGGCACCCTGGAGTGTGAATCAACTTTAATCCAAAAATACCTATGCATGGTATATTTACGAAGTTTTCAATTTAATTACTAAATCAACTTTAATATCTTTAATTAGTGAGATATATAATTTTTGACACTATGGTTGTGATAAGCCCGCTGAAATATATGCTTTGTCGGAAAATGATGAAATTCCAAGTCTCGGATGGACCGCAAACACAAGATCATGTCTGAGTGACTAACCAATGATTTTTATTCGTTGATTAATAGGGACAATATTTGGACGGTGTTGATATACATGGACAATGTTTGGACAGTGCTGATCATCATTAGTGAGCCATGTGCCCAATAGAATGATAGTGTACAGTGTCACACCTGCAACTGTTGAAATGATTTTAATAGTAATCTAAGCTCTCACCATGGATTGCAAACCCCCTCAAAGAGGGGATTAGAAACTCCCTTGATTTGCAACCCCCAGTTACCTTATGTGCCAAATAACCAAGGGGATTTGAAGCCCCCTCCAATCCATGGTGCCAAACGACCCCTTATGCTGCAAAACAACCAGGGGATTGGAAACCCCTCCAATCCCCTCCAATACACGGTGCCAAACGACTACCCCTAAGCTTTCAGCGTGTGGTGTATCAATGTATATTTAAGAGACTTTATTACTTCAATAGACCTAGCTACTGACCGACTGTGATGTCAGGCTCCGTGGTGCCATATGTGTTTTATCTACGCCGTCCATTTATTTTAACATATCATTTATGGCATGATTCCAAAAAAGAGGAGATGGAAGACTGAAGTGGAACACACCACATGAAGCAGTGGGACACCATTGAAAACTTTCTATGGTCCACCGTGATATTTATTTTCCATCTAACCTCTTCTAAAATCACATGGCTCTTTAGCAAGTGAAATCATAAATATCGGTGGCCTTCTGGAAGTTTTGCGGATAAGTTTGAAATCCACGTGATAGCGGATTGCGTTCTACCCATGCCAGGACAGTAATCCGTCCAGGCAGGGCTCTGTGGGGGCCAATGTGATGTAAGTGTTTTATCCACGCCCGTTCATCACTTTTATCATATTATTTTAAGATACTAATATTAAATTGAAACAGGTCCACACCTCCAGTGGACCATGCCATTCATTGCTTTTATCATATTATTTTAAGATACGGATGCTAAATTGAAACAGGTCCCAGCTCCAGTGGACCACATCGGAGGAAGCTGCAGTGATAATGACACCCAGAGTTGAAACCTTTCTAAGGAGCACCATAATGTTTTTTTATCATCCAACCTATTAATAAGGTCATATGTCGTGGATGAAGTGAAAAAATAAATATTAGCTCGATCTGAAATGGTAGACATTAAATCCCCACTTTATGGTCCACTTAAGCCCGGTAACTTAGAATGATATAAGAAAAGCGATTAACTTCTGGATAAAACACTTAGGGCCGGTGGATTGAAAGGAATTGAATGGTATTAGGGTGGATGGCATGGATTTCTAGGTAATGATGGTGTTGCCTGTGGATTGTCTTGAGATACATGGGATTGCTATATCCATGGATTGTTATATCCAGTCTGTTTGGCACACCCAGCCAATCCCGGCATTAAACCTTCCCATCCCTTCCAATCCCTCGAACCAAACACTTCTTAGGCACATTTGAATGGATTAAGGTGGATTAGATGGGATTTAAAGGTAATGATGGTGTTGTCAGTGGATTGTCTTAATACCCATGGGATTAGGATCAGATCACCGACTCTGTTTGGCACGCCCTGCTAATCTCGGGATTTAACTTCCAATCTCTTCCAATACCATCCAATCCCTTCCAATCCGACCGGCTAAACGGGCCCTTACATCATAGTAGGCCAATAGAGACTTGCCCGGACGGATTATCATCCACCTCAGTGTAGGATGCAATCCGCATCCGGTACACCTGAGCCTTTGATATGCCGCTCGTGCCCTAAAATGATATTTTGATCTTTCAAAGTATCTTTCAAAGTTGATAGACGGTGCGGAGTAGTGCGCCCGTTATAAACATCCTTCACTGGGATTATATTCTTTGAAGCGAATCTGTCCATCCATTTTCCCATGGAACTAACTGTATGGTTTGGATCATCCGATCAATATGATGTTTTCAACGCAGCATGTGAAGAGCAGAGCGAAGCTGATGGACGGCCCCTGTTGATTCCGTAGACGACAACGAGTTCAAATGCAAGTACAAACCATCAAAGATAATGAGGAGATTGGTAATTTCCATTTTAAATCGGGAAGAATCTGATCGGCACGACGTTTGAGGGCGCGACCGTTGATGGAAAAGATCTGCCTCGTTGGATCCTCGGACTCCCCAAAGATTGGGAAACCTAAGTTCCAATTTCCAAATAAATCCTTTGATGTGACGTGCCCAAACTGTATTCGTTGATTTCTATGAAAATTCACACCGACGCGGATTGCGTCCTACCCCCGCCCGTCTCTAGCACCGAACGGGCAGTTCTGTGGGTGGGCCCACCGTGATGTATCTGTTTATCCAAGCCGTCCATCTCTTTGCTAAGATAATTTTAAGGTAACAAGACAAAAATTACGAAGATCCAACGCTCAAGTAGACCACGCCAAATATTAAGCTTGGTTGCATTAAATGCTCAAAGCTTTAAATGCCGGTTGCATTAAATGCGAGAGTCATCTGTTGTGTGGTCCATTTTAGCGTTGGATATGGCTCATTTTTTATACTAATGCCTTAAAATGATACGAGAAAAGTGATGAACGGCTTGGATAAACGTATAAATCATGGTGGGCCCGCCCACAGAACTGCCCGTTTGGGGCTAGAGACCGACGGGGGTAGGACGCAATCCGCGTCCCAGCCACACGGCCACTTGCAACCGTCTCCTCGCACACTTTACGCCAGGCACATGTGCAGCCCATGTAGTGAAATATCTGAGCCGTTCATTACGTGGGCCGCATCCTGAGGTTAAACTGGTGCAAAACTCCTCCCAATATTCCGATCAGGTGGGCCAAAAATGTAACCTGGGCTGTTGGATCCTAATAAAGTGATTAGGATAATCCAATTAAAGTGATTTGAGAGCCATTGACAATTAAAGGTGGGCCCCACATGATGGATTGCCAAATCAATGCTAGGGATGGGCAACCATAGGTGGGTCACACATGATGGTCATTCCATGTTAATGTTTAAGCCTTTCTAATACATTCAGATGGACCAAACATTACTGTATTTAATATAGACCGTCCATTTTTTTTATTATTTTATTTTATTTTTCAAACCACTAATAAGATGGCTACAATCATTCAAAGTGATAAGACAGTTAGGAGCATCCAATCAAAGAAATAGGCCATCAAGGGTCAGACTGCCCACAAGATGGACATTTTATATCAATGATAAGACATGCTAGTATAATCCATATGGATAATCCATTTCCATAGGTATCGAGCTGATGGTTAGGATCATTCTGTAAAATTGATTTGAGAGGGTGGACCATCAAGGTGGGCCCCACACTATAGGTGGTACATTTCAATAATGTACCTTTTCTGGTGTAATGGAGATGTATGATCCATTTCCATTATAACCATAGGTCAAATGGTTAGGATGATCTAATCATATATATATATATAGTGATTTAATACCAGTGGACCATCCCAATCCACAAAATAAATGGTCCATATAACCAATTAGACGTTTTCGATTGTTATCATTACCAAGCATCCATTTCCATATAGTCATTGATTGTGTAGTTTAGATCATCTTAAAGGGATGGGCTATCAAGGTAGGCACATGATAGAAGGTCCATATGATCACTAATAAGACATTTTCTAATATAATTAATACGAATCATTCATTTGATGGTTAGAATTCAATTCAAATGTTCTGAGAGGGATGGGCCTTTTAAGGATCGGTCCTAACCATCTTTCCAAGACACTGGATGGTCCCTATCAATAAGTACTGGACCTTTCTAGTATTACGAATATTTATCATCCATTTCCATAGCCTTTGATCAAATACTTAAGACCATCCCATCAAAGTAATTTGAGAAGGATGGGCCATCAAAGGTGGGCCCCACATGACATGAATGGTTGAATCTTTTATTATATGATCAATGTGGAATATTATACATTGCTACTGCCATTGTTCCAATGGTTAAAATCAACCTATATATCAAAGTAATTTAAAAGGGATGGACCATCAAGGGTTAGCTCCACACTGTATATGATACATATTAATGGACCTTTAATATGGAAGGCCCTCCATGTTGTTTGTATGGAATCTAGGCCGTTCAAACCCTTCATCTGGCCTGGATGAAAGGACAGCCGAACAATCATATCTTTTGCAATTAAGGTGGGCCACTGAGCATATCAACGGCAGGCACCCCTCTCATTCTGCTCCCTCTTATGTACGGATTGGATGCATGCATACATCAAGTGGGCCCCACATCTGTATCGGTACCACTGAAGCGCCCCTAAAAAGAAATTGAAAGCTGACTCAAATTCAAAGGCTAAAATTACCCACGTATCCTATTGCAATACGTATTATAGCAAACCCTCCTCGGTGCGCTTGTAGTGTATGGAAATCTTCCCAAGCAACTTGTTTCATTTGAACTATTGTCACACACATCACCAATCTGGACCGTCCATTAAGCTCCATCCCACTTTTCTTTCACTATTGTACAAAGATCAGTTCAATTGGAAGGCCCTAAACATCCGTAACTGAAACTGTCTTCTATGATTTATCTAGTCCGGCCAATTTTTCACTCTACGGATTGGAAGGTTTGGATCATCTTATTAGAATAATATTTCAAGGCAGCCTATGAATAGTGGGCGACGCCAAACGGATGATCCAGATTGGTAACATTCACTCTACATTTGTCTAACATTCAATCCAGGTGTTTGGAAAGATTTCCATACATTAATATTTAAATAAATAAATAAATAAAAACTTCCAATTAAAATGGATGTTTACGTTTCTTCTCTCTCCACACTATTCTATCAAAACAACGTTTTTTTAAAAATTCAAATGGATGTTTAAAATAATAAATCTAATTATCTCCAATCCAATCCAATTATGTGTCCCAATGCACACAACACATGAAATATATATATATATATATAATTATATATATATATATATATATATAATATATATATTATATATTATATATCAATTTCAATCAAACCGTCCAAATCGTTGGCCCACGCTAAAATAGTTACAACTCAAAAATCACAATCATGGACGATAATAATCGGCTGATTTATTGAAATATAATTGACCAATGGAATAAAGCATAGTACATAATCTTGATTTAGCAAAGCAATGCCCATCAATCAAAGATCTAAACCATTTAAACTAATTATCCAGTGGGTCTTGTTGTTTTGAACGGCTCGGATTTAGTTAAAGTATGATGTAAAATGGCTGACTGTATGCCTGTATTCAATGTAATCACAATGAGTTCAAAAAAACAAAAAAAAAAACAAAATTCAAAAATCTAAAGATAGGAACGTATATGATTTTTAAATATCCAAAATACCATTCTATCTATCTATCCATTCCTCCATTCTTACTAAGAGATTTCTATAAATACAACCAGTTTCATTGCTTTTCTCTCTTCTATTCACAATCTTCACCCTGACCTGAGAGATGGGAATTTTTAATGCTGTTTTTCTTTGTTTGTTTGTTTTAACATCTGGGTTTCTATCTCTATCATCAGCCATCGATGTTTCACATGATGGAAGAGCAGTGCTGATCAACGGTCAGAGACGGATTTTAATATCTGGTGCTATTCATTACCCACGTAGTACTGCAGAGGTTAATATTTGGAAATTTTCCCACCACCTTTTTTTTTTTTTTTCAAAGTTGAAAAAAATTAGTGGTCCACTACATGAAATCTGGGACGTGCATTTAATGGTCCCATCTATGCCCTCAGGAGACATATAATGCATCTAATCTGGGATTTATGATTTGGGATAGTTTAATATTTACTTAATCATATGCTACTTATGCAATTTGTAACTAATCTCCAAATCTATTTATTGTGACTTAAATTCATGGTTGCTGTTGTTGTTGCACTCTAACAATTATTATCTAATATAGATTATGCACCAATGAAATCATTGTTAATTTGTTTTTTTTAATTCAAAATAAAACATTATCATCAATAGTCCGTAATATAATTAATTATTTATTTATTTGATTTTTTTATATCTTTGATATCATTGATTTCTTCTTTGTTTCAGATGTGGCCTGATTTGTTTCGAAAGGCTAAGGAGGGCGGTATAGATATGATCGAGACATATGTTTTTTGGAATATCCATGAGCCACGCCGTCGTGAGGTTTTTATCTATTTGAAACAAGGAATTTTAGATAATTACTTAAAGATAAATTATTATTTTAATTAATTGATTGAATAATTTTTTACATGCTAATTTTTGTATTTTTTATAGTATGATTTTAGTGGCAACCGGGACATCATTAGATTTCTCAAGACAATACAGGATGCGGGTTTGTATGCAATTCTTCGAATTGGACCATATGTATGTGCTGAATGGAATTATGGGTAAGTTTAAGATTTTTAAGTAATTCGGTAATAAGTACTTCATATTCTTTATTATTTTTAAAATTTTTACTTTAATTAATATATTTGTTTTTGTTGTTAGTGGTTTTCCTGTTTGGCTGCACAATATGCCTGGAGTTGAGTTGAGAACAGATAATGAAGTATTCAAGGTTTTTAAATCTTCTTTGTTATTTATTATTTTATTTTACTTTTTGTTTATCCTTTTTTTTTTTTCGTCTAAATCAGGTGTAGTCTATTATAAACTATATATATATATATATATCTTATATATATATATATATATATATATATATCTATATATATCTATATATATATATTATTCTGGTGTGGACTTTTGTTTTTTGATCTTACAAATAAGTGTTTAATCATGCATTTTGGCTTATAAATATTGTTAATAATTTTTTAAATTTTATTCTCAGAATGAGATGCAGAATTTTACAACTCTAATAGTTAATATGATCAAGCAAGAGAAGCTCTTTGCTTCACAAGGTGGTCCAATAATCCTTGCTCAGGTACTTTATTTTAATCGTTAACTTTGATTTAGCTTTATACCAATATCTCATTCAGTTCTAATTCCCATTATAACTCACTAAAGTAACTCTAGAATTATGGATTACTCATTTGATTTGTCTTATTTATATAATTTATTGTTTAGTCATATTAGATTTGACCAAGTTTTAATTGGCTTCGATTAGTTGTCAATTTATGATTATAATATCAAAAATTATATATAAAAAAGTAGAGTTATCACCATAATCTTTTTCAAATAATAGTCTTTTTATGTTAATTAATATTATTAATTTGTTGATTTTCTTTAATTGTAACAGATTGAAAATGAATATGGTAATGTCATTGGTTCATATGGAGCAAAAGGAAGAAACTACCTTCAATGGTGTGCAAAGATGGCCACATCTCTCAATATTGACATTCCATGGATTATGTGTCAGGAAAAAGATGCGCCGCAACCAATGGTAATTATTCAATATTTAGTGACATTTATGTATATATCATTGCCTTTCTTTAACTAGATACACCATACTGGATTGCATGTAACACTTTTTAAAAGTTATTTATTTGTATTTAAACAGATCGATACATGTAATGGATATTTCTGTGATGGCTTTTCGCCAAACAACCCTAATAGTCCTAAGATTTGGACTGAGAATTGGATTGGCTGGTATGATTTCTATCATCTTTATGTTATTAAAGCCATTAACAACTTAGATATTCATTTTCATTTTTTATTTAGGCTATCAACTGTTCAAATTTTGTGTTGATGGAATCTTTGGCCATTTTTTTAAAAGCAGATATGGCCCACATGCTTAAAACTAAGATTTTAATTCAATCTCATTGAAATAATTATAATCTAAGCTTTTGTTGTGTTTTTTTTTTTTTTTTTTTTTTTTGCTTTCAGGTATAAATCATGGGGTGAGAGGAACCCTCACAGGAGAGCAGAGGATGTAGCCTTTGCAGTTGCACGATTCTATCAAAAGGGAGGTACTCTTCAAAATTATTACATGGTATGTATTGTAAGAAACATTTACATACTTAGAATTTATAAACATATTCATACATATAAGCATGAGCATAGACTGCTAATAAATGAATAAGCATATGGTTCATATATATACACAAATTTCTAATGTTTTCTTTTGAATTTATTGGTATTGCTCTTAATTTAGTATCATGGAGGTACCAATTTTGGTCGCACAACAGGTGGTCCATATATTGCGACATCTTATGATTACGATGGTTTCCTCGATGAATATGGTAGGTGCATTTCATTAATATTATATTTACTTATCAAATCTATGCCCTAAAATCATAATAGTTGCATGTATATGAGAAATGAATAGTACACAAACTTTCCCATTTAATACAAAACATGTGGTCATCCATATCAAAGTGGATTTTTCCTGAGAAATGGTCTTTAAAGTGAATTTTCTTAATTACACATTTTTTCCAAAATTGAATTGGTGCATTTTATTTTTCTCAGGTAATATTAATCAACCTAAGTGGGGTCATCTCAAGCGTCTTCATTCTATCATTAAATCAATGGAAACAGTTCTCACATATGGCGATGTAACTCCCATCGATTTTGGTAACGGAGTTGAGGTAGGCCCATAATCATATGATTATGAAATTTCTTTTATTGTTATCTTTGAAATTTATTAATTATCCTTAAATTTGCAAGACTAACTTGGGCCTATTGCATTTCTAGGCAACCATTTACGCAACTAATGAGACGTCAGCATGCTTTTTAAGCAATCGTAATGAAATGAGTGATGAGACTATCTACTTCCAGAAAAATAATTATTTCTTGCCTAGGTGGTCTGTTAGTATTCTGCCTGATTGCAAGCAAGTCGCCTACAACACTGCAATTGTAAGCTTTTATTCTCTCATCAAGCAACATCAGACTGTATTTTGTGATGGTTTTTGACATTATGTAATAAATTACCATCTAAATTTTATGTTGGTGGGAATTATATTCAAATTTGAAATTTGAAAAAGTTATGAAACCACATTCTCATTATAAAAAAGAAAAAAGAAAAAAGAGTTAATTACTTGGTTTTTATTCATGTAGAAGTCCAGCTCTATCCCATTCAGACTAATCTCATTAGTGAATTCAAATGATTCATGTAATCCAATCAATACAATTTTTAATGTACCTATAATAAAAATTGGGCTTCTTATGTGAATGATATTTGATTTTTGTCATAGGTGAACACTCAAACTTCTATGATAGAAAAGATGCCGAATAAGGCGGAAGAAGAACCTGAGCAGCTAAACTGGGCATGGCATCCTGAGTACATCAAAGATACTCTTAGTGGTAAGGGTTCATTCAAAGCAGACCATCTTCTTGAACAGAAATTGGCATCATCTGATGCAAGTGACTATCTATGGTATATGACCAGGTAAATTTTCATTCATTTATTTAATTTTTAATTTAGGCTAGGAATCTAATTAATGAGAGTCATAGCAGTATTATTTCACTATTAAAAATATTTGATTATTTTACAGTGTGCGCATTAGCAAACACGATCCCTTTTATAGCAAACACATGACGCTACGTATAAAGACAGAAGGTCATGGTCTTTACATCTATTTCAATGGCGAGCTCGTAGGTAAATAATTCATCATCATTGATTCATGCATCCATTTTGAGAATTAATGAAAGCAACTAAATTTCTAAATTCGATGTAATCAGGATCGCAATACGCCACAACCGGAAAATATAGTTTTGAGCTTGATGTTCCAGTCACAGTGAAACCCGGAAAGAATTACATTACCCTTCTCAGTGTTACAGTCGGATTAGCGGTTCGTAATATCTGTTTTCTCATTCCATAGTCATAAATTATATTATTTTATTTTATTAAATTATAGTTTTACATAAACACTCTTTTGTATTATATTATTTATTTTATTAAATTATAGTTTTGAATGCCCATTTTATCTTTTTTATGTGTAGAATTATGGTGCCTACTTTGATATAATTCCAGTTGGGATTACCGGACCCGTACAACTCATTGGCAATGGAAGTGTTGTTAGAGACTTGTCTTATAACCAGTGGACCTATAAGGTGAAATAACTAATATGTATTATATTATATTTCGTTCTTTATGTTTTCTCTTTTGGTTTTGACCTGACATTGTGTTCATGATAACTTACAGGTGGGATTGAATGGTGAGGATAAAAAGATTTATGATAATAAATATGCACAACAACTTAAATGGTATTCAGATGAAATTATTATTAAGAGACCCATGACTTGGTACAAGGTACTCTCCATCTATCTCTTTCCTTAGTTTGTTATTAGTTCATGTTGCTAGTTTGATAAACATGTAGTTGATTGAATTTTTATTTTTTATTTTTGTTTTAGACAACATTCAAAGCTCCTTTAGGACTAGAGCCAGTGGTAGTGGATTTGCAAGGCTTAGGAAAGGGTGAAGCATGGGTTAATGGTCACAGCATCGGTCGATATTGGCCCACTGTCATAGCTCCATCAGATGGTTGTGAGGAATGTGATTACCCACATTTCAGCAAAACAAGATGTGCAACTAACTGTGGTGAACCTACTCAAAGATGGTAAGTCCCATGTTTTGATCACATTCATTTTCTACTAATACTTTAAAACCAAAATCCCAAATTCAATTGACTGATAGTGAAATTGGATGTAGGTACCATGTGCCCAGATCATTCCTCCACACAGACAATAACACCTTGATCTTGTTTGAGGAAGCAGGCGGCAATCCGACATTAGTTAATTTTCAGACCGTTACCGCCGGGACTATCTGTGCTAATGTTAATGAGGGAACTACATTGGAATTGTCATGTCAGGGTGGCCATATCATCTCCGATATTCAATTTGCTAGCTTCGGCGACCCCGTAGGCACTTGCGGGTTCTTCGAAAAAGGCACATGTGACGCTGACCATGCGTTTTTGGTAGTGCAAAAGGTATTTTTATTTACTATCATGCTTTCTTCTCATCTTGGATTTACTTCATATTTCCAACTTGTATTTAGGGTTGGACCATCTATCTTGGCCCATCTTCTTTTCTTATGGGCCATTTGCAATCATCGTATTATATTGTCGAAATTAAAAAATAAATGGATTGAATTTGTTTTAATTTTGACTTTAATTTTGTTTTTAAAAAATCGCAGGCTTGCGTTGGACGGAAAAGTTGTTCAATCGATGTCTCGGAGGCGACATTAGGGCTTAGCAATTGCGACATCAACATTAACAAGAGGCTCGCCGTGCAGGCCGTCTGTTAACTAAACCATTTTTATGGTTTTAAATAATTAAATATAGTTTAATTGTTAGTAGAGGTTATACTTAGTTTAATTTATTAGTTGTTAGCTTAGAATAGTGACCCTTTTCCATTTTTTTTTTATTTGATTTTTGTTATGGGGTTTCAACCCAATAAAACAAATCTCTTTTATATTAATAAAATTCATAGTTTTTAATTATTTCAGTACTGTCTATTAGGATATCATGTCTCTACTAACTCTTCTAATTATCCTCAAAAGAGGCATGTACTTCCCTATGGATGGCATCCTGTTCCTCGTTTCCCCTTGGTGTGGCCCACCTGAGATTCTGATCTACTGGATTATTATTCCTAGGAACCAGAATCCATGCTAGAATCTGATGGACGGATTGGGATTTTACATGTACTACTGGTTAAACAGGTTGCATAAGTATCTGGTTGAATTCTAAAGGTTAGATCCTCTACATTTGTGTACCGTCCGGATTATTTAAAGATAGTTTTGATGTATCATCAACCAAAATTTATGATTTTTTGATCATCTGATTATTAGAATATGATGGACGGTTGAAAATGAAAACTTCCACGAATCAGAAGTTAGGTTTGTTCAAACAAACTGATTTGAACATTGGGTTGCACGATTTATTTAATTATTCGAGTTTATATATGCCACGTATGCTATTTGTAAGTGCATGTGTATGAAGCATCATAAGCAATCAGAGTATCATATAACTGCTTTTTAAATTTATAGAAGTCAACAACGACTTAAGCGTTCAATTATGTGGGATCATGTTTGCCTCCGTCGCGACTGAGAGTATATTGTATGTCTCCACCCACTGGGGCCCACATGATGAATGATCTGATGATTAAACTGTCCATCTTCTATTTGTTGCCGTAGATGGGCCACTTCTCAATAATCATACTTCGGCGATGATTCTATCCTTTTATTTTTGGCATTTAATTCTATCCATTAAATTATCCGCAGATAGTGATCTCGTCCATTCAGTGAGAAGTTGATCCGTATGGGAAAAAATTCTAAGAATGGACGGTCCTGATCGTCTGACCACTCAGCATGTGGCCACACCCCAGCGGACGCGACACACGATGGATCCTAAGTCGCGAGAGAGTCTCCCTCTCACGTTCTAGCACGTGGTGCGAGTGCACACAAGGAATGCGAGTGCACTTGAGAGGGTGTACCTTTTTTAGCACTAGGCTTTCATGCGTGGGAACTCGAAGCTTATGCCAGATCCTAGCCGTTCATCAGATCAATGTCACTGGGTACATTCCTTTTTGAAGAAATCAGCACATTTTATCATATTAAGAAATAGATGCTAAGGAAGAAAAGACAACCGTTCATATTCATGGGTCCCAAATGATGGTCGGATCGGCCTGGTTTTATAGATAGAGCATCTATAAATAATGCCCCCATGATGAGAGGCTTCGATTTTCCACATGTGTGCCTTCTGCCATGTTTCCTGGTTTCCACGTGTGAGAAACCTACGCTCGACTGCAGACCGCATGCTCCTGGGGCGCATCCACGCATGTGCAAGCTACATCATTGCATGGATTTCCTGAATTCGTAGGGAATTGGGAAAGAATCCAAACATCATGAGTGCACCGTGCGCTGTTTAAGTTAATTCGCCTCACACGTGCCAACAAGACGCACGTGTGTAGGATCAGATCTGCTCATCAATCGGTCTCCATCATGTGGACCCCTTGTCTAAAAAAACTGGCCCGTATGATGATCGACTGATCAACCCAAATGAATGGTCAAGATTATTTGACTTCTTTGTACACGTAGGCATCCACACGGTGGGGATCGTCGGATGAGAGGATCTCTCACACGTGTGACCAATTGATGTGGGTGAGGGAATACAACTACAAAGTGTACGGGCGTGGATTAGCTACTGACAGGTTGAGTAGCGAGACTTGCTACTCAAGTGACGTCACCTAGTTATGTGGGCCTCACCATGATGTATGTTTTGTATCCACACCTTCCATCCATTTTGAGAGATCATTTTAGGGCAATATCCAAAGAATGAGTTAAATCCAAAACTCCAGTGGACCTCACCACAAAAAACAGTGGGGATAATCACGCCCACCATTAAAAACTTCTAAAGGTCCTTCTAAAGGCCACAAAAGTTACAGATCAAGCTGATATTTGTGTTTTCCCTTATTTCATGTCCTTTTTAAACTTTCGAAGAGGTTGGATTTCAAACAAATATTATGGTGGGCCTTAGGATAATTTCAACAGTAGGAATTACTCTTCCCACTGTTTTCTGTGGTGGGGTCCACTACAACTTTTTATCTGACTCATTCTTTTTCTAATACCCTAAAATGATATCTCAAAATGGATGGACGGTGTGAATACAACATATATATCATAATGGGGCTCACAGAACTTGATGACGTGACTTCAATGGCCAACTCACTACTCAAGCTGTCAGTATCTTATCCACTATGCTGTTTGGCAAGGCAGATTCCACGGTATTAGGAGAGATGGGATCCGCAATATCCTAGGATAGGCATGACGGGCCAAACAGATCTGGTGAACTTGTCCCGGGATATGAGCAATCCCATGGATCTTAAGGCAATCCACTGGCATCACCATCATTACCTCAAAATTGATCTTAGGAGAGATGGGATCCGCAATATCCTGGGATAGGCATGACGGGCCAAACAGATCTGGTGAACTTGTCCCGGGATATGAGCAATCCCACGGATCTTAAGGCAATCCACTGGCATCACCATCATTACCTTAAAATTGATCATATCCCTTGGTTGGATGGATTGGAAGGTAAAATCCCGTGATATACACGGCATGCCAAATATGCCAAATAGACCCAGTGAACTTGTCTCGGGATATAAGCAATCCCATGGATCTTAAAACAATCCACTAACACCAGCATCATTACCTTAAAATTGATCCCATCCCTCCTAATGCCATAGGATCTGCCCTGCCAAACAGGCCCTAAACTTTGATACTCTAGTAGAGTGTACTGGATGATACGCAGGCATTTAGAGCTTCATTGTACAATTTTCAAGTGCCTGTGTATTAAATGCCGTACTCCACCAGAGTATCAAATTACTCCCTTCTTGAAAAATCATTCATTAAATATACGGTGCAGATGTTGGCTAGTTACGCGTGACCGCCTTTATGAATGTATAAATTTTAGGAATGGCCAAGGCATACCTGCTACCAACCGTTCAGCACGTGTGGAACAACGTGCATGAGATCCACACCGTTCATAACTTTCATTGCCTCATACTCACCCTGAAAACAAAAAATCAAACTTGTATTAAGTTCAGGTAGGCCACACCAAAGGGAAGAGTAGGGATTTATGTGCCCACCATTACATAATTTCCCGTAGTGTTGCCCAACGGAATTTTCTATGGAGTTGAATTTTTGTATATATGGTAAACGTGTGAAGTTACACCTGATGGATGGAGTGGATTTTACATGCATAGCAGGATAGGCCTGATAGAGGCCACTGGTTCGGGCTATCCGATTATCAATTTGGTCACAGACTAACATCCGCTAGTACGGCCATCACTGTCACTGCAAATGGTATAAATAACTGCCGATAGAGGATCTCACGTACATCCAAACGTATTTGTTAGTTCCCGCGTGTACATGCACACGTACATTGATTGCTAGTGAATGACTTAGGTACGTGAACGTTATGATTCGCTGCTTGTGCATTTGCTCATGGCCATGCACCTTGGTTGACAAGTGGACATTGTAAATTAGGATTTGAAAAGATCCCCACCCTCCGTGAGTATTCACGGTGGATTGCTTTGTTTTAATGGTCTGGATTGATGTCCAGCAGTACTAATGAAAAACTACGAAAACAATGGTAAAAAAAAAAAAGAAAAAAGAAAAAAAAGAGGGTAAAATCATCATTTCATGCCATGTGTCTAGAGTGGATACACAGAGTAAAAATCGAAAAAAAATCATTATTTTATGCGGGCAAAATCATCAAGGAAACGGATTGGCTACTGGTCGGTTCTCTGTGGGCCACACCATGATGTATTTACTTCATCCATTCCGTTCATCTATTTTTACATATTATTTTAGGGCTTTATATCAAAAATGGGAGGGATATAAATCTCAGGTGGACCACACCACAGGAAAAATAAATAGTGATTGGATATCCATCATTAAAATCCTTTTGAGGCCCACTGTAGTGTTTATTTGACATCCAATCTGTTGATTAGATCATAAAGACTCAGGTGAAGGGAAAAAAACAAAGATCAACTTGATCCAAAACTTTTGTGGCCCCCAAAAAGTTTTTAATGGTCGACGTTCATTCAACACTATTTCCTTTAATGTGGTCCATTTGAGATTGGCATATGTCTCATTTTTGGTCTAATACCATAAAAGTATCTTGAAAAATAGATGGACGGCATGGATGAAAAACACACATCATGGTGGGACCCACAGAGCACCGATCATCAGCCATTGGCTGGTGTAGCCAATCCGTTTCCTCATAGGCAGTTTTTAATTTTCAGTGGATGGGGTGATTGCCTGCAGCAACCGCCACCAAGGATATATCCGGGTGGCACGAGATGTGACCCAAGCTCTGCTGACCCCACCTGGATGCAGGTGTTTTATCCACCACGGCCACCTGTTTTGATGGCTCATTTTAAGGGTTGGGCACAAAAATGAAGCCGTTTTAGAGCCCAAGTGGACCACACCACCCAAAACAATGGGGATTGAATGCTGACGGTTGAAAACTTCCTAAGGCCGTTGAAGGTGAGTCTTTTTTTTTTTCTTTATTCTTTTTTCGTATAGATCACCCAAGTGAAATCGATATGATTTACTTGTCAAGAAGGCTACTTCATTGAAACCAATCAACAAATGATGATTAGAATCAATGTACAATAACCCACCTTTTGAATTTCTTAGATATTCTACACAAGTGATACATCAATTGTAAGGAAGGTGTTGTTAATAAATTTTCACATGCACAATTTTATATTAACAATTTTTTAGGTGAGCCGAGAGAGAGTGGTATGGATTAATAGGTATGTGTTGTATATCCATGTCATCCATCTATTTTGCTAGCACATTTCAAGACGTGGTCCCGTCAAATGAGGTATATCTAAATCTCAGGTGGACCACTTAGTGGGGATTGAATTCCCACCATAAAAGACTTCATGGGGTTTTTAATGGTGGGTGTTGGGGACAAAATGTGATAAGTTCAGAGACTCGGATTCTATTCCTCGGATTACCGAGGGATACATGGATCCGAGGGGAGATCATGACCGACGAAACCGAGGCAACGTTCGAGTCGGTTTGGAGGATAAAACTGAGTAAACGGTTAAGTCGGTTCGTATGGTTTATCAGTGGCTAAAATATACCTCGGCCGTCCACTTTAGATTATCCGAAGGAAGAAAGGACGACGTAAAAACAGGCCGTCATCCCGAATATCTCGGGATAAGATCTTCTGTCACGGAGATCACGAGATCGCGTAAGCAGAACGAAATCCAATCTCCGTGATACTGGGAGAAGATCTCGTATTCGTCATCAAGAGGAAAATCTTCGTACGATAGAAGGTATTTTTCACATCTATAAATGGAGCGGTCCATTCACCTTGAGAGGTACGCAAAAAAACTCTCTCCAGAACCCATCAATTCAATAAGACCCAGATTCCTAGCCTGACTTTGGCATCGGAGGGTCCCCTGCTCTAGCCAGGGTCTCCTTTGTCTTCTTCCTGTGCAGGTACTCGAAGGTCTAAAGAGGGTGGACCAGATTTTTGCATCAACAGTTTGGCGCCGTCTGTGGGAATCCAGTTTACGAAAAGTCATCTTACGCTCTCCCCATGGTGACGACTCGTAGGACGGTCCCAGAAGAAGATCTGAATGAGGTCGCAATCACAGGACCATCGGGTCCAATAACAAATCCGACGGCTCGGAACTTACCTAACAATCGCCAGCGAGCTGCGGCCGGAACAATTAATAACCAAGAGGGTCGTAATAACGAAGGTTTGGACCAAGAGGTTCAAGAAATCCGGTCCGATGTGAACATGATGAAGCAAATGTTGGAACGGATGTATCAGCAAATGCAGCCACCTTTGCCTCCCCAAGGGGAAACAACGCACATCCCGACCGCGGTAGACCCTCAGCCGTCCGCACCGCAGCCGATCCGCCCGAGTCAAACCCGAGGTGATCCCGAGCCGCCTCCAGCCCATCAGATAACGCCGCTTTGCCCCCGACTGATCTTCGGCATGAAATAGATAGGAGAAGACGTAATCGACCTCTGATAGAGGGTACGGCGGAAAGCGGCGAACCTTGGAAAGCCGATATCCAAGACTTTAAAAGAGAAGTGCGAGAAGAAATGGCGAAAGAAATGGCAGATATGAGGCAAGGACGAAGCACATACCCGGCCAGGTCCGAGGCAAGAGCGTCCCCTTTCGTCGACGAGATTATGCAAGCTCGGCTGCCTGAAAGGTTTCGGTTACCTCAAATCACTCCTTTCGCAGGCAAAACTGACCCGACAGAGCATATCGAATGCTTCAAAACCTATATGGAGCTCCACGATGCCTCGGACGCGGTGATGTGTCGAGCCTTTTCCCTTACGCTGACCGACGTAGCCCGGCTGTGGTTTAAACAGCTGAAACAGAGGTCCATCAGCTCGTTCGCCGAACTGAGTGATGCCTTTCTCACCAACTTCATCGGCGGAAAAAAGAAATTAAAACCCCCTGCTCATTTAAATAATATAGTCCAGAGGCAGGGAGAGTTATTGAAAGATTACATCAAACGTTTCAATTTCGAATCTCTTCAGGTTCGAAAACACTCGGAAGAAGTAGCGCTCAACGCTCTCATGCAAGGAGTTAGAGACAAGCCGTTTCTGGCGTCTCTAGACAAAAACCCGCCCGACACATTGGCAGAATTTATGACACGGTCAGATAAGTATGCAAACGCCGAGGAAACGCGGATCATGCGTGAAACCAAATCTTCGGTCAAAGAGCCGGCCAAAAAAGCCGACTCGACTGAAGGGAAGAAACGCAAAGATGACCAAGTGCGTGACGAGCGACGATTGAGCAAACGACCAGATCGAAGATTTTCCACATATACCCCCCTGAACAAAACTCAGGAGCAGGTGTTAATGGAAATCAAGAGAGAAGATTTCGTCAACTGGCCCAATAAGCTCAGAAGTAATCCTAATCGGCGGGACAAGAACAAATACTGCCATTATCATCGTGATCACGGGCATAACACTGGTGACTGCCGTCACTTAAAGGAAGAAATCGAGCGACTCATAAAAGAAGGCCGACTCAAAGAACATGTGGTCAACGCCGGGACAGCCGAGGGACGACAGATCGAAAGACAACCCATGGAAGAAATTCGGACGATTGTCGGCGGACCGCAAGGCGGCGGTGATTCAAACAACGCTCGGAGGAATCATGCGAGGAAGCTTAATCAGCCCGAGTCCGAGCTCTTGATCATAGACCGACCTGCGAAAGAAAAGAGAAGGGCAAAATATTGCGTTACATTCACAGAGGAAGATGCCCGAGGGATCCATCACCCTCACGACGACGCGTTAATTGTCACCTTGACTATCGCCAACAGGAGAGTCTTCCGAATACTCGTTGATACGGGGTCATCTGCAGACGTGCTATTCACTCAGGCGTTCGATAAGATGGGAGTAGAACGATCCACGCTACGTCCTGTTCGGACCCCATTAATCGGTTTTTCCGGGGGACAAGTACTGCCGAAGGGATTGTCTCGTTGCCACTCACCGCTGGCAGTGCCCCGTATCAGAGGACGATGATGATCGATTTTTTGGTCGTCGATCAGCCTTCGGTATACAACGCCATACTTGGCCGACCTTCTTTAAGTCTTCTGCAGGCCGTGATATCCACATACCATCTTTCACTAAAATTCCCGATTGACTTGGGAGTAGGAGTTGTGAAAGGGGACCAGCAAGATGCGAGGCGATGTTACATGGTAGCTGTAAAAGGGTCTGCCGACGGAAAGCCGGTCAACGTTTCAACGATTGAATCGCTAGACCCACGGGGTGAAGGACATGAACGAGGGCGGCCGATTGAAGATCTTATCTCAATTCCCTTGATCGAAACAGATGAATCCAAGACAGTGCAAATTGGCTCATCCTTACGATCCCCCTTGAAAAAAATTGATAGCCCTGCTGCGTAGGTATGCCGACGTATTTGCCTGGAGTCATGCGGATATGCCCGGAATTGATCCGTCTATAATCACTCACCGACTTAACATCGATCCGACTTATCGACCGATCCGGCAGAAGCGACGACCGCTCGGACCCGAACGATATGCCATTATTGAAGAAGAAGTCAGCAAGCTCCTCCAGGCTAGCTTTGTCGAGGAGATACAATATCCGGAATGGGTCGCGAATGTCGTGCTCGTAAAGAAACCAACGGGAAGTGGCGAGTCTGTATTGATTATACTGACGTAAATAAAGCCTGCCCGAAGGATAGCTTTCCGCTCCCAAGGATAGATCAGTTAGTAGATAGTACCGCTGGACATGAGCTTCTCAGTTTCATGGACGCGTACTCAGGGTATAATCAAATTGTAATGCATGAAACAGATAAATCAAAGACGACCTTTGTCACTGACAAAGGTCTTTATTGCTACCGAGTGATGCCGTTTGGTTTGAAGAATGCCGGCGCAACTTACCAAAGATTAGTTAACAAAATCTTTGCTCGGCTAATAGGTCGCACCATGGAAGTGTACATCGACGACATGCTCGTCAAAAGTGTACACGCGGAAGACCATGTAGACGATTTGGAGGAAATGTTTCTCATCTTACGGGAATTCCGGATGAAGTTAAATCCGAATAAATGTGCCTTTGGGGTGAGTTCTGGAAAGTTCCTCGGATTCTTGGTGAGTCAGCGAGGGATAGAGGCAAACCCAGAAAAAATAAAAGCTTTGCTCGATATGGAATCTCCTAAAACCATCAAAGATGTCCAAAGGTTAACCGGACGAGTTGCAGCACTAAATCGGTTCTTATCCAGAGCCACGGACAAATGCCTTCCCTTCTTCAAACAGTTGAAGGGTCGACAGACCATGGACTGGACACAAGAGTGCGAAGCGGCGTTTCAGCAACTGAAATCATGCCTCGGATCCCCACCTCTCCTGTCAAAACCCGAACCAGGGGAGTCTCTGCTTCTCTACTTAGCGGTATCCGAGGCGGCAGTTAGTTCGGCCCTTCTTCGAGAATCCGAAGGAAAGCAACTGCCGGTTTATTATGTTAGCAAAGCGTTATTGCCTGCAGAAACAAGGTACCCACATTTAGAAAAAGTAGCATTGGCTCTAATAACTTCTTCCCGCCGACTTCGACCGTATTTCCATGCCCACACCATCATCGTGATAACCGATCTTCCACTCCGCCATGTTCTGCAAAAACCAGAGGCGTCAGGCCGACTCACGAAGTGGGCGATCGAGCTGAGTGAATTCGATATTCAATACAGACCGAAAGCGGCAGTCAAAGGACAAGCCGTAGCAGATTTCATTGCAGAAGTAACGCCGTCAAATGACCTCTCAGTCAACACTACGCCCGAGAATACTGCAGCCCCTATAGGCCCTGTTACTTGGAAATTGTTTGTCGATGGATCGTCCAACTCTAAGGCAAGTGGGGCTGGAATAGTACTGGAAACCCCCGATCATACATATATGCAGTATGCCTTACGACTGGGATTCCAGGCGACAAACAATACAGCGGAATATGAAGCATTGTTGCTCGGCCTCCGACTCGCGGCTAGTATGGGAGTTACGCACCTAAGCGTGTTCAGTGATTCTCAGTTGGTCGTTAATCAAGTTACCGGTGTATATCAAACACGGAAAGATCAATTAAAGGCGTATATGGAAAAAGCGAAAGAAATGATCAGCGGGTTTCAGTTCTGCCTTGTTACTCGAATCCCTCGTACAGAAAACAGTAAAGCCGATCTATTAGCAAAGCTCGCCTCCGCCGATGAAGATGATATACCCCGGTCTGTTCCAATCGAATACGTCGCTAAACCGAGTATAAACGAACCATTTAGCTCGGTTGTCAACACAATCGATTCAGAGCCTTCCTGGGCCGATCCAATCATTCAATATCTCGATAAGGGTAAGCTGCCTGAAGATCGCACCGAGGCTCGACGAATTAAAATCCGAGCCTCCCGTTACACTATGCTTAACGGAATCCTGTACAAAAAAGGATTCTACGCCCCATTGTTACGATGTCTCAAACCCAGCGAAGCAAACTATGTGTTAGGCGAAATTCATGAAGGAATCTGCGGAAATCACTCTGGAGGGCGATCTCTCGCCCATAAGGTGTTACGACAGGGGTACTATTGGCCTACGATCCAACATGACGCTCGTAAGCTTGTCCAAAGATGCGACAAATGTCAGAGGTTCGCGGTTATTCCGAGGCAAGCTCCCGAGACACTAACGCCAATGACTGGACCTTGGCCCTTTGCACAGTGGGGGATTGACATTATAGGCCCACTACCAATGGGAAAAGGTCAGACCAAGTTTGCCGTGGTGGCAGTGGACTATTTTACAAAGTGGGCCGAGGCAGAGCCATTGGCAAAAATAACCGAACAGAAGATCATAGATTTTGTATGGAAGAATATAATCTGTCGGTTCGGTAGTACCCCGCACCATCATTACCGATAATGGAAGGCAGTTTGATAACAGAAGTTTTCGTGAAATGTGCAATAACCTCGGAATCAGAAACATATATTCCTCCCCTCATCATCCTCAGACTAATGGGCAGGTTGAGGCAGTCAATAAAATCATCAAGCAACATCTCCGGACCAAGCTTAACCGAGCCAAAGGGAGGTGGGCCGAAGAACTCCCGAAAATTCTTTGGGCCTATCGGACTACGGCTCGGACCGCGACAGGAGAAACTCCTTTCTCACTCGCCTACGGCTCGGAAGCCGTCACGCCCGTTGAAATCGGATTACCATCGGCCCGAGTCATTTCGTTCAACGCGGAAGAAAATGAAGAACTGTTAGCACTCGGGCTCGACCTCCTGGACGAGCAAAGGGAAATGGCACGATTGCGTACAGAAGCCCGGCAACGACAAGTGGCCCGATTTTTCAATGCCCGAGTCAAAATCAGGACGTTTCGAATGGGAGATATGGTTCTCCGAAAAGTGTTTGCCAACACAAGGGAACTTGGATCGGGCACACTGGGTCCCAATTGGGAAGGACCTTACATCGTCTCGGAAACCGTCCGACCAGGTACATATCGGTTAAAAGATCTAAATGGGCAGTCATTGCCTCATCCTTGGAACGCTGAGCATCTTAGGATTTATTATCCATGACTCGGCACTCGAAGCTTGTCAAGAAAGGTTGAAACTAAATCAGACGAATAAAACCAAGCGTTTCCATTCATAAACCATGTGTGTTTTTTCATTCTATATGGGTTTTACAAAAAAAAAAAAAAAAAAAAAAAAAAAAGAACACAAAACTGGGCCTGATTATTGCCCTGAGACGTCCCCAGATGGACCGGCATCGCCCCCATTCGTGACATCGGCGATGTCCGGATTCTCGGACTCTGAGGCTCCTGTCCCCTCGAGTTCGGACAGATCGAGGTCGGGAAAAGCCTTCTTCATGTCCTGGACGCATTCTAGATACCCGCCTTGGAATAGGCGGTCCCTCTCGTCTTCAAACTCCGCGGACTCAAGGAAAGTTTGGACGGCCTGATCCCTGGCCTTTTCGGCCTCCTGAGTCTTCTCGTTGGCTTGCTGGATGAGTCCCGCTGCCTCAAGTTTGGCCCGAGCCAAATCGTCTGCGCAGGAAGCGTGAACTGCAAGAATTCGGCGGTTTTCCTCTTCAGCCTGGGAGAGAAGAGTCAACACCCGAGCTGTCTCGGCTTGCGCCTCATCGAGAGCTCTCCTGGAAAAAACCGCCTCTGCCTTTGCATCTTCGGCAGCTTTCCGAGCCAAGGCCGCTTCGCCCATTAGGACACCGACTTGTGTTTCGGCGTTCTCGCGTTTCCCCTCGGCCTCCGACAAGAGGGTTTGTAGTCGATGGGCCGAAGATAGTTCCTTGCAGGCCTTAACCAAGCAGGGAGCAAGTTCAAAAAGCACCCTCGCCGCGTGACCGACGGTTTGTGTCGTAGGAGCATTGTAGAGGCTGATGAACTCTTTTTCACTCCCATGGGCTAAGGCCCAAGGAACCATCCCCGACACCACCGTCCGCAAGACGGACGACTCTTCTTGACTCGGCTCCTCCCTTCTGGAGGATGTCTCTCTCGCCTCCTCCCCTCTGGAGGATGTAGTCCTCGCCTCCTCCCCTCTGGAGGATGTAGTCCTCACCTCCTCCCTCGAGACGTCTGCTGCAACATGTCCCGAGTCGGGTGCCGCGGTCTGAGCTTCCGCAACCGTGACCTCCGTAGCTCCCGGCCTCTCTTCCGGATCAGAAATCACGACGATAGGAGTCGAAGAACTGACCGGTTCCTTCTCCTTCCGCACTACTTTCGGCCGCTTCTGCGGTCGCGGCTCCGACAGAAGAACCGAGCGGGGGGGAGCTTTAATCTTCGAGACCGCCCTAAGCGGAGGCCGAGCTCCAGTCATCTCTGTGGGGGCTGGGTCAGGAACAACCCTAATATGGGGCCGAGCTTCAGGCAAATCTAAAAAGAAAAATGGAGATAGTCAGAAAATATTCAAAAGACACATAAAGATACATCTTCAATTACCTGTGACGGCCGAGTCTAAACCTGCGAGATGGAGGCGCTCGGGCTGTAAAAGCACCTTCCAAGACCTATCCGCAGGGTCTAAGGCCTTCAACTCCTCGATCCGAGCCAAGGCACTGGATCCGAGCTTTTGTCGTTTCTTCGGGATATCTGTCAGAAACAAGCTCATCAGAGTCAAGACAGCATATAAATGAAGATGAGAGAGGCCGAGTTAAAAGATACTTCGAATCACCTGCTTTTTGAAACGCCCGGGGGATACGAGCCTCATACGGCCCAGACTCAGCCGTCTCCCATCGGCCACAAGCCCAAAACCAACGTTCTCTCCAATGTTTGTTGGAGGTGGGTGGGTCGGTTATTAAGGATCCGCCTCCGCCCCGCCAGGCAGCAAAGACGTAAAAGCCAGGATAGTTCGGATTTACGCGAACTTGGTATAAGTGGAGGAATTCATCGACAGATAGAGGTGGCTGCTCCAATTCGGCCCACAGCACTGCACATCCAAATAAGTTCCTCCACCCGTTCGGAACTATCTGTCCTGGGGCTATCCGAATCCGAGACAAAACGCCTCGGACGATGGGCTGGAGGGGCAGACGCAAGCCGCATTGCATCGCGACTTGGTAGATTGCGACCGCCCCAGCGGGAGGGTGGTCTGGCAAATCATTCGGGCGAGGAAGATAAGTAATGACCGATTCGGGGACATGATACCCGATTCGGATTCGGTCCAGATCCGCTTCGGTCAGAACCGAGGGAACTGGACCACTTAGGTCGTCCCCCGATCCGTCTCCTTCGGACTCAGCCTGTGTCGAGCATGCGACAGGTACCGATCCACTGGCCCCTTGAGTCGGCTCATCAGCAGGAACTGACCCAAACGTTCCCCCGACAATTAGTGTTTCCTCTTCCTCCTCTTCCTCCTCTTCTTCCAAATCCATTGGAAGGTTAGGCCTTCCCGGGCGAGTTATCAGAGACGACCCACCACGAGAGGGACCAGTGGAAGCAGGGCGTTCCGCCGGAGCTTCAGTAACCCTCTCGGAGAGGAAAGCAGCATTGACGTCAACTGCTATCTCTGTCAGTAAAGAAGGCGATTCCGCAACGTTCCAAAAACGTTGCGCTTCGCCTTCATCTCCGGAAATTCCCTCCTGAGGACTCTGAGAACCTCTTGCCGCCATTATCGATAATTAAAGAAGAAGGAAGGACTCACCGGAGAGGAAAGCGGAAATGGCGTCGCTGACAGTTAAGGAGGAAGAAAAAGGAAGAACTGAAGAGCTTCAAAGGAAGGTTAGAGCGGGAATGGCAGTAGAAGTTTGAAATGCGGGGCCTCCCCCTTTTTATAAGGTCGCCAGATAGCAGGTGTTATTAATGAGGAAATGATTCGACTTCTGTCTCGACTCCCCCGTTCGACACGTGGCGCGCGCTGCCCGACGACTTAATGACCTTGCTACGTGTCCTATCCTCATTGGTTGACTGAACAGTTCGGCGGCTGTCAGCGCACGCGACGTCAGGAAATGAACCGTCTTCATCAAAAGCGACACGGAACGCATTAAATGTGCTTTATTGTCTCGGCCTGAGCTACGAACTGACTCGAATGCTTACTACTCCTTAGCATTATATGAAACGCACGGAGTAGGGGGGCTTACTGTTGGGGACAAAATGTGCTAAGTTCAGAGACTCGGATTCTATTCCTCGGATTACCGAGGGATACATTGATCCGAGGGGAGATCATGACCGACGAAACCGAGGTAACGTCCGAGTCGGTTTGGAAGATAAAACTGAGTAAACGGTTAAGTCGGTTCGTATGGTTTATCAGTGGCTAAAATATACCTCGGCCGATCCACTTTAGATTATCCGAAGGAAGAAAGGACGACGTAAAAACAGGCCGTCATCCCGAATATCTCGGGATAAGATCTTCTGTCACGGAGATCACGAGATCGCGTAAGCAGAACGAAATCCAATCTCCGTGATACTGGGAGAAGATCTCGTATTCGTCATCAAGAGGAAAATCTTCGTACGATAGAAGGTATTTTTCACATCTATAAATGGAGTGGTCCATTCACCTTGAAAGGTACGCAAAAAAACTCTCTCCAGAACCCATCAATTCAATAAGACCCAGATTCCTAGCCTGACTTTGGCATCGGAGGGTCCCCTGCTCAAGCCAGGGTCTCCTTTGTCTTCTTCCTGTGCAGGTACTCGAAGGTCTAAAGAGGGTGGACCAGATTTTTGCATCAACAGTGGGCATACCTCCGACTTCATGGGGTTTTTAATGGTGGGCATACCTCTGTTCTCCTATGGTGTGGTCCAACAGAGATTTTGATTTGCTTTGTTTTTGGGACCATGATTTAAAATGGGCTGAAAAAATAGATGAATGGTGTAGATATATAACATATACATGGGAGGCAAGGATAACAACTTGGTGGGTGAGGTATTAAGCATGGGCTCACCTTGTTGTATGTGTTGTATACCTAGGGCTGTACATAAACCAAGTTAGCTCTGTTAGCTCGCTTGACTCGGCTCAAAAAAGCTCGATTTGACTCAGTTTGAAACTAAATTTGAGCCAAGTGGAGCTGATTTTTTGAGATCGAAAAAATTTCGAACTAAGTTTTGGTGACTCAGTTACTTTGATATTGATGTTGCTCACACCCAACGAAGTGTCAGCTGGTGGCAAAGAAGGTAGGTATACGAAACAAATACTCTTTTTTCCTTTATTTTGATGTTACTTAAAAAGCGTTTGATGAAATACTTATAAAACTGCTACTGATGTTTTATATATAGTGAGAATTTAAAGATGCAGTTCGTGTGTTTGTGAAAATGCCACACAGGCAAACTCAGTTCGACTTGACCCAAACTGTTGATCAAATTGAGCTGAGTTGGCTAGTCAGGCCCGAGGATTGAGCCAACCAAGTTCGAGTTGGAGTCGGCTAGTGGCTGATCCGAGTCGAGTCGTGCCAAGCTCGACTGAGTTCGACTCATGTACAAACCCTATGTATACCCATGCAAGCAATCTATATTATGAGCTCATTTTAGAGATGGTCAAAAAAATTGATAAATCCAAATCTCATGTGAACCATACCGCAGGTATTAAATTCCCGCCATTAAAACCTTTTTGGGCGCGCAACAGTTTTGGATGAAGCTGTTATTTGTGTTAATGCCTGGTTAGGTCCATGCGTCCTTATCAAAAAGGTTGAATGACTATCAACATTACAATAGGCTCCACAAAGAATTTACCTGTGGGCATTCAATCACCACTGTTTTACTGTTGTGGGCCTACTTGAGATTTGGATCTAACTCATATTTAGAGATCATGCCATAACATGAGTTGATAAAATGGATGACACGGAAGTGGGTCCTATGGTAGGGCCTCACCCACTAAGCTCATATGCCGGTTAGCTAAGGACCATGTCTGGCCACTGAAGTGAGATCACCAAGTTTTGTGGGCCCCACTATAATGTATGGTTTATATTCACACCATCTATCTATATGGTGAGATCATTTTAATGCATAAGTCAAAGAATGAGGCAGATCCAAAATTCAAGTGAACCCTACCATATAAAACGGTGATGGGATTGAACCCCTGTCATTAAAAACTTCTCAAGGGCCATAGAAGTTTTTGATCAAGTTGATATTTGTGTTTTCGCATGTGTTAACTTATAAATAGCTTGGAATCTCAAAAAAACCATTAGTGAGCACAATGAAAGTTTCAATGGTGAGCATCACTGTCCTCCCGTTTCCTGTGGTGGGGTCCACTTGAGCTTTGGATCTACCTTATTCTTTGGCTCATGCCCTCGAATGATCTGTCCAAATGAATGGACGGTGTGGATACAATACATAAATCACGGTGGGCTCACAGAACTTGGTGACGTCACTTCAGCAGCACGGAATCTCTCGGTGCTAACGATGTCAGTAGCTAATCTAATCTGCGTCCCACCTAATCAGCGGTGGGGAAAGAAATGCAATTATGGGCATTCAGGCACGCTTCTCCAGGCAGACTCAGTCCTTGCAGGCAGGAGCTCTGTGGGGCCCACCATGATGTTTTTAGATCATTTTTGGGTATAAGCCCAAAATATTAGGGTAGATCTGCGGCTCAAGTAAACTACACAGTGGAGATTGAAGGCCCACCATCAAGAACTTCTTGATATGGGCGCGCGGATTGGATACTGACAAGGTCAGTAGCCAAATCGCTGCTGAAGTGACGTCATCAAGCTCTGTAGACCCACCATGATGCGTGTGTTGTATCCCTACCGTCCAACCATTTTTCGAGATCGTTTTATGGCATTATGAAGAGAATGAGATAGATCTAAAGTTCAAGCAGACCCCACCATAGAAAATAGTGGGGACAGTGACATCCACCATTCAAAACTTCTTAGGAGCCATGGTAGTTTCCAATCAAGCTGATTTTATTTTTTTTTCACTTCATCTATCTTTATGTTAACTTATGAATAGGTTGGATCTCAAAAATACATCACGATGGGCCCTATAAATATTTCAACGATGGCTGTGACTGCTTCCACAGTTTTATGTGGTGGCTCCACTTGAAATTTAGATCTATCGCATTCTCTTTGTAATGCCATAAAGCGATCTTTACAAATGGTTGGACGGTATGGATACAACACATGCATCATGATGGGGTCCATAGAGCTTCATGACAGCACTTCAGTAGCCTTGCTACGGATCTTGTCAGTATCCAATCCACTCCCTCTTGATATAAGTCTGACATTTGTGTTTTCCTTCATTCAGGTGAATCAGGTCTATGTGAACTCATGACCATGTTGGATGAAGGCTTCAGTGGTGCTGGACACCATTATAACCGATGCTTCCTTTGGTGTGTTTCACTCGAGCCTTTAGATGTTCTTATTTTTGGGGTCATGTTCTAAAATGATTGGGCCAAATAGATGAACGGCCTGGATAAAACCCATGCATTATGGTGGGCCCCACAGAACCCCTACCAGTACCAAGTCAGTACGGAATCCCCTTCCTTAGCCCAAAAAGGATAAGATTTCTGGGACAGGACTGAGACCCCCACCGAACGAGGTTACGGCGGTCGGAAGCTAGGTGGGCGCCCAAACTGTGAAGTTTGTAAAATATTTATAGGTGGGGCCTACTGTAATGCTTGTGAAAAATCCACTCGGTTCATCTGTTTTATCACCACATTTTAGGTTACTAAATAGAAAATGAGACAGATACAAAACTAAAGTGGGCCACACGACAATAAACGGTGGTAATTGAACTCCTACCGTTGAAACATTCGTGGCAAACGGAAGTTTCAAATCAAGATAATACCCTGGTGTTTTCAGTTTATCCAAACGGAAATGAACGGTTTGGATGGCAAATAAACTTCCCCATGGACCCTAGAAAGGTTTCCTCCTTACTGTTCCCTGTCATGTGGCCCACTTGATTATTAGAATGTCTCATTTTTTGTCTAGTACCCTGAAATGAGGTGCCAAAACGGACGGATGGGATGGATTTATCACAAACATCAGGGTGGGCTCCAACTAGCTTCGGTCCGCAGTAAGGCAGGCAATCCTGTCTTGGGACAGTTTAAAAAATACTAGTAATTCTCAGCCTAGTTGAATGAAATCTTGACCATTCAAAATTTTAAACCAATCATCAACGGACCACGTGCGAAAAAATAAACCGAGCTAGATTAAAGTAGTCTAGTCATCCGAGTTTGTTAGTAAAGATTCTTTTAACCATCCATTTCACAGCCTGATCAAATGGACGGTTAGGATTGGCTTATCAGATGAGGATAGCCTGGATAGCAGTGCATGAGTGACGCATGTGATGAGGATGAGTCAGCACCATTTCCAAAACGGTGGGGCTGATGAACCATCATGCATTCCAGCCGTTCAGCTACAGGATTTCTCTGCAACGTGACAAACACTCCCTTTCATGGTAAAACTTTACATATATATATATATATATATATATATATATATTATATATATATATATATATATAATATAGTTTCTTTTTCTGAAGACATGCTAATGTCCAACCCGTTGGATCCTTACTTTACGATCCAACACTAAATAAATTCTATCCTATCATATTTCCGTAAAATCCATGCCATCCAAACTTTGTATTAATAGCCATGATCTTTTATATGTTAATTATCTAGACCATTCATAATATGAACCATATATTTATTTTTATTCATTATGTAAATATCCAATATTTATTTATAGATCGATTTAACCTGTATAGGTTTTTTTGGTGAGGTTAATACAGTGGGATAAAGATATTTGACCGTTTGGATTTTGTACTTAGGTATTAATTTATGTTTTATCCGTTGTTGGATGTTACAGTAATGTCCAACCGATTAATCATTTTTCCTTTTCCTGATACTTTCTCTTTACTCTTCGTCTTTACTTCCGTTAACAATTTCAAATATACGTTTCTTCCCCCCTAGTTCGATTTGCCTCTTTGGCGATGTAGAATCAAGTGTCCGTCGCCGTCAGCTACGCCTACATGGAGAGTTCTCCAATGATCGGAACCGTCCATTTTTCCGAGTCTATTTCATATAATCTACCAAAAGAAAATCGAGCTAAATATATAGATAAATTTAGAGCAATGAAAAGAAAATTCAACGGTTCACATTCAAGTCTAAAAATCAAAGGTGAAGATCAGAATTAGCGTTTGGTTTAGGGAGAATTATTATTTTTAGTGGTTAAATAGAATATGAACAGTCCAAATAACCAGACCATGTCAGCATATGGGTCCAGAGTGAGTATCGGCGCACACTTGATCCCGAGTCCTTTGTGAGAAAAAATGAATTTATTTCCTCACAATTTTATTTATATGGCTTATATAGAATACAATACGAATCATGGACGGTTCCGATCATTGGATATCTCAACAAATGGGCCCCAACTGACGTCGACGGAGGATTGTTTGTAAATCGCGAAGGAGGGAGAGCAATCTGTGTCTTCTCTTGCTATGCGTTATTTATTTAATATTTTAAAATAAGACTGTAAAATAGGTGGATTTGGTGTAAGAAAGGCGATTGGTAGGACCACAGTCACACCCACCTTCCAACGCTGCATTTTGGAGAAATCCCCAAAATCCCCAATCTTTCCCGCTCTTTCTCCCCCCTCTTTTCTTTTTCAATCCTCACTACAGCTACAGCAGCTGTATGTAGAGAGATAGAGAGAAGGATGTGGAGGAGACCTCCCTCCTCACGCGATCGAGATGGACACGCCCGATCGGAGCCAGATCGGCACTCCCCTCTCTAAATTCGAGGTCTTCTCTCCCTCTCTCACATTTCTTCCTTTCTGCCTTCTGATTTCTAGGGTTTTGTTTTTGTTTCCATCTCCGCCGTCTGCTCTATCTGCATTTTATTTTTTTTCAGGGTTTCTAGTTGTTCGTGTTTCCATTTTTTCCATTTTTTTTTTTTCTCTGTGGTTTGTGATTGAAGAGATGTTTTGCGTATTTTCGAGTTGTTTGGAAGCTGATATTTAAACCCAGCCTGATTGATTTGCATACACCTGTTCTCCATTTTGGGAATTGGAAAACTACTCGGGTTTATTTTCATGGCGTTTCCTCCCAATTCATCATCATCATCATCATCTCTCTCTCAAATTCTGTTTTATTTATTTATTTTTTTTTATTTTTATTATTACTGTTTTGCATTTTACGAGGGGTGGGAATTTTGTGGGTTAGAGGTGGCTATCGTGAGCTGTTTGATGTAATTGAATTTGTTTGATGGGTTTTTGAGATTCTGTTCTTCCCTTCTTTTGTGTGTGTGTGTGTGTGTGTGTGTGTGTGTGTGTGTGTGTGTGTGTGTGTGTGTGTGTGTGTGTGTGTGTGTGTGTGTGTTTTGAGGTGATTTAGATTGTATGGATGCTTTTTTTTTTTTTTTTTTTGATCTTCTCTCTAGGAAATTAGGGCGGGTTCATCTATGATTTGAGATTCATGGCGATGATTCTTTTTTTTTTTTCTTCTTCTTGTTTTTAGGAGATAGGGTGGGTTTAGCTATGGTTTGAGATTCTTCGTCTTCTTCTTCTTCTTCTCTCTCTCAGTGTGCAGTCAATGAGATGTTTTGAGAAGTTGAGTTTGTGTTTTTATTTGGTAGCTGATATTTACACCGATCCTGATTAATTTGCACACACCCGTTGTCCATTTTGGGATTTGAAGCTGCTTGGATGCGTGCGGTCATCAGTTCCTGTTTATTTTTGTGCCATTTGACAACAACTCCTAAAAAAAAATATTATTAATGTGGTCCTTTTTTGGTGGGTATGGCTGTTCGATGCAATTGATTTCATTTCGACAGGTTTTTGAGATTCCGTCCTTCATTTGTCTATGTTTCAAGGTGATTTTTATCATAGGGATGCTTATTTTGTTTTCTCTTGTGATTTGTAATTTTGTATATTATTCCAATTAAATTGATGCTTGAGGTAATTCAGGTGAATGTCAGAACGAGGACGCAGTTTGGGAAGCCCCTATTTCCACACACACCCGAACCGACATCTGGGTAACTTTGAGTTGTACTCAAAGTTGTCTGGATTGAGATCTGGGTGGAGTGCATTCCATCCTGCTGCACAAGGCTGGAAGACTCAAACAGTCCCTAAGCGATGTTATCTTCACTGTTTCGTACTGCTTTTGATGCCAATCTGTTATTTTGTTGATATTCTCAGCATTCTTTGCTCATCATTAGTCCAACTTTTGTTTCCATTGTTTGGATTATTGAAACACTTCCTTTTTCTGCTTCCTTAAAGCTCTGATAAATTGATACAATCCAACTTCAATCTTGGCAGTTCTCCTAATTCGGCCACTGCTAGTTGGCTAGGTGTTTGATTTCATTTGTTTGTGTTCTTTGTTTCAGCAGTCTTTTGATCAATACATGCTGATCACATGGAAATCACGGTCTGGCAATGTATTTTACTTCAATGAGAAATGATTAAGCACTACCCTCAGTATCGCAAGCTCAACATACTGCAATGTTTTTCTTGCCAATGTCTCGTACATTTAGAACATCGGATCCGTGTAGAAGGTCAGCTCTCTCATGAAGATCACCTGGTGTGGAAATCAGGCCAATCCACTTATTATGTGAGCAAACCTCCATGTTATCTCTGAACGTCATCTGCCAATTGATTTCTATGGCGTGTCATGTACGTGATTTCTGGATTGGTATGATGTTCATGCCAGATGATATTCGCAATGAGGCTGAACTTTGTGCAGCTTGGATGTCATACACATGATATGTTGGCCGGGACAAAGGTAGCCTTATGGTACTGAGGCAATACATTTTTGTTTCTCTATTTCAATTATGACACCACCATTCTTTTATATATATAATATATATATATTATATATATATATATTATATATATATATATATATATTATATATATATATATATATATATATATATATATATATATATTCATGCATCAGTCCACCAATGTACATATTTATATAACTATATCCTTTCATATGTCATTGATTTTATCTTGCCTTTTTCCTTGTGTTGTGAAGTTTCGGTCTCTAATAGGATTTCTTTTGATTGCAGGATTCACCTGTCTTCAATTACATCAATAATCTGTCTCCTATTAAGCTGGATAAGTCTGTGCATATCACGCAAAGCTTCCCATCGCTTAGTTTTGTTGCGTCCCTGCCAGCTGTGTTTACCTCACCGCATGTCAGTTCCCATAAAGAATCTAGGTTCCTCAGAAGGTAACAACTCATTGCTTCTTGCTTCTTTTTGAAAATGATGCTGAATCTTAGTTTTGTAGTAAAATTTCCGAGATTCGTTGCTTTCTTTCCAGGCATCACTTGTCAGATTTGTCAAAACCCGAGTTTTCTTCTGACGATGGGGATGAAGGCAAGACTTCTTTGGGAGTCTCAGATGCCCTTCATCTCCCTGGTAGCTCAGCCGACACGCAGGAAAGATGTGATATCGGGAGTTCTATGGAAGAATTCAACATTGACCCGTATAACAAGCGCTCAAAGCTAGCTAATAAGCCACCTCGGACTTTGCAATATGATTGTGGTAGCCCCAAAGGTAATGCCACCCCTTTCTATGGTGGCATCAAGACAGATCTCGAGATGGAGGTGTCTGCGACACCTGCATCACTTACTCGACTTGTTCAAAAGGGCCCGGAAGAAGGGGAGAAACACTCGCTGCAAATTGAACTAGAGTTGCAGGGGAGATGCCAGGATGAGCAATCTAAGGAAGAAGTTCTGGGTTATGATTGGGAGAATCTAATTGCTGATGCTGATGGTGAGATTTTGATTTTCGATTCGTCCGCTGATCAATCAGAGGCTTTTAGGGGGCCGGATAAGAAAGTAGCGGATCATAATGCTAATGATTTTGCTTCTCATGTTTCAAAACTTCCACATGACAAGACTGAAGATGTGCATAAGGTGCAATCTGTTGGTTCCCTCTGTTCTTCTTATCAACATCGCTTGCAAGATCCTGCAGTTCACCCTGAGGAAGTTAGGGAGCAGAACGAAACAGATCACACTCCGCAGCTACTTCCGAGTACCTTCCAGAATAAGCAAGGGACTGGTGATCTAAGCGATAAAATGGACGACAGATCCAGGGATAGCATTCCCTTTGGTTTTAAGGTGAGAAGATATTTTAGATTTCATATTGAATTTATGAATAGCTACATAAGCTGATCACCTTTACTGCATTCTTTCTCTCTCTCTCTCTCTCTCTCTCTCTCTCTCTCTCTCTCTCTCTCTCTCTCTCTCTCTCTCTCTCTGTGCCCTCGGTGCCACCGAATTTTGGTTATTGAATCATAAATACAATGATGTCACAACCGTCTTAGTTTCTGTTTGGTATCTTAGCCTTACAACACTTGCAGCCCATCCAAGTTAAATTGTTCTAGTGGCACAACAAAACCCAACCATAGTGTAGCCTTCTATTGAGCATGTAATATGCACATGGATTTGTATTGTTCACAAGGCTTTTGGTGTCATTTCTTGAAGCCCTATTGTAAAGAAATATTCCATCCACATTTCATGGTGCCCACTTGGAGAAGAAAAAGCTTGCGTAATTTCTATGTGCTATAAGTTTTAACTGGGTGAATATAATTCTCATTCTCGCATTACAATAGGGAGCATGCAATTACACAATGTTATGAAAAGAGAGCTTGCAATTACAAAATGTTATCAAAATATCTGAATACCTATGCTGAATCATGTACCCTTGAAGAAGAGGTAGGGATTCAGCAAATAGACTAGTATAAACAGAAGATGGCAGAACTAACTTAGCCCTTCCACAGCACCCTAACCCCCCCCCCCCCCCCCCCCCCCCCCCCCCCCCCCCCAAACATGGTCCAACATCAGCATCCTTTGATAACACTGCCTGTCGCAAACCTGTGACATCACAAGTTCACAACATTTTGATTGTCGTATCATAGAGGCAATAATACCACTACCATCCTAATTTCTGTTTGTTATTGTAGTCTTCTAACACTTGCAGCCCATCCACGTTACATTGTTCTCGTGCCACAACAAAACCCAGCCATCCTGTACCTTCCCTGTGAAGTGTAATATGCATATGGATGTCTATTTTTTGCTAGGTTTTTATGTAAATTTTCTTGAAGACCTCAAGTTGACGATATGCTTGCACATTGCAAGGCGCCCACCTCAAGAAGAGAAAAGCTCACATGATGTGTACATGGAAAGAAAATTGAAAGATGGAAAGAGTTCAAGGTGAAAGAAAATAATGTACATGGAAAAATGGAAAACTACCTCACTAGTGATCTGACATCAACATGCTCTTATAACACTGCTTGTAGTTGTCGCACCATGCCCTATGGCATCACACCATTTTAATTATTAAATAATGAAGACAATTATTTTTCTAAGGGTAATTATAAAGATAATGATGCCATGAACATTTTAGTTTCTTTTTGGTACCATAGCCTTCTGACACTCGCAGCCATGCATGCCACATTATAGAAGTGTCACAGCAGAGCCCGTTCATATCGTTCCCTTCCATTGATGTGTTTCACAAGGCTTTTCATGTCATTTTCTTGAAGACCTTTAGTTTAAAATGTACATGCATGCTGCCTGCTTGGAGAAGAATGGGCCCATATGACATTTTTTAGCTTTTAGCTATGAGTATAAATTAAGAGAATATAATTCATCATCATAATATTATCCTAGTTATTTGACTCAGTTTTACGAATCCTGTTTCACCAAAATGAAACAGGATATTTTCTCATGGTAGATTGGCAAACGTTTTATGCCCAGCTGCCTACCTGACATTAGCTCTGCCAGGCTGGGGATCGGCAGTTGCAAATGCTTCCAGCCAGACAGAATCATGATTGATGTAGGGTGTAGAAGTGCTGTTGAGAAAAGATCCCAATACCTCATAGACCCATAAAAGAGAAGTAAGGTAAAAGGTAACATACACAGAGATGGAATTATAGTTGCATGAAGTATGAAAGGAAGGGGTAGCAAATTCGGGAACTGGAAAGCATTTGTTTCAAAATTGTAGCAAGTATAAACAGCTACAAAGCAGTAATGAAAGCACAAGTACGACGCATGAATCAAAGTGGAAACAATACTTGATAGAAGGTTTGTGCAACTGGGGATGGAATTGTGTATAAAGTCAATTTCCATGTCAGTATTTTTCTTGGAACTTATCCAAACACTCATGCACATTATAAACAAAACTTTTGTACTTGATTCCATTCAACTAAAGAGAGCCTGTTCCTCTCTAAGAATATATGCTGGGATGTGTATATTTCAGAACCTATGCAGATAGGAGGATTTGACAGTGGCTTACTCTTGTTGATGTAATATGCATCCAATACTTCTACATGGTTCCGGTTATTTATTATTTGTTTTTAAAGATCACGGGTCCATTTATTGTTTCCACATACCATCGCTTCAATGTTGTAGATGATCAAAAGTCAAGTCACAAAATAAAGATGTGACTTTCCCCCATTTTTTACATGGTGTATGGAACTCCAAATGTAGGCAGATGAAAATGTACATGCAGGTTGATTAGACGCCCACTAGTTTGGCGTGGATGCATCAATTGGTGATCTAGATGTGTTCAATAAGTTTCACATACTGAAATATTTAGAAAAATCACATTAGCAATTAATTTTTTAATCCAAAACTTCTGGAAGGACATGTAAAAGAGTTTCTATCTATGAATTTAGCCCGTTTACTGCTTGCTTTTGTTGTTTTTTAATCCTATATTAACAGTTAATCGTTATAGATAAACTTGGCCATATATCACTTGCTGCATGTTTTGGAGTTTTTTATGTCTGCCAAAGCGAACTAAAAAAGAAAAAAAGAAGAAGAAAGAAATGAAAAAAAAAAAGTGAACTATTTAGTTGTAGATAACATTATTCATATCCTTGTGTATAGGATGAAACTCAGCAGCAGCGTGGCATGAGAAGACGCTGTCTGGTTTTCGAGATGACAGGAGCTAAGAAAAAGATCTCAGAGGATGATTCGAAAAGCAGTTCTTCGAATTTGGTTCAATCTGAGGGAAGATTTCCTTCTGGTGATAAACAACTGGCCCCTCTCAAGCCTGGAATTGGTTCGTGCAAGCTACCTGGAATTGGTTTGCACTTGAATGCTCTGGCAACTACTTCGAAGGACTGTAGAATGGTCAAGCATGAGACTCTGGCCTCTGGAAGCCGGTTGATCAGCATGCCAAATTCTGTTGGTTCATTTTGTTCTGTAACAACCGGGCAGAAATCACTGGATAACTCCTTGGCTCCGAACTCTGTTGAAAGAGACTTGGGCTTGCTTGGTAATGAACTTCAGGTTATGCAAGGTTCTCAACAGACACCTACATATGGAGTTGGTGAAGAGTTTAATCAGAGTAGCCCCAAGAAGAAAAGGCATGATGAGTTTGCTCGTGTTGGTCGTTTAAATGTTATTTGATTTTGTTCATGAGATATTTCTTAAGTGACCTGCTGTTTTCATGAGCTTTCACTATGAACAGGTGCAGGTTGGAAAATGCTGGAGAAAGTGAGGCTTGCAAGCGTTGTAACTGTAAGAAGTCCAAGTGTTTGAAGCTGTAAGTTTCTTACATGCACTGAGTTTTTAACTTGAGTAAGATGTTGATGGCTTGATGCAGGACAATTAACCACTTGCTCTAAAAGCTCGAACTGTTAGAGTATGGCGAATTAATCCTTTTATCTCATATCCTAGGCCTCACATCTCATGGGTTTTTTAGGACCTCGGCCGAACCCCCTTCGTGGGCCGCAAATCACATGGGCCGCCCACCCCGAGTGTGTCACCGCATCCCACGGGCTACCCCACTCAAGCCCAGTGTGAAATGCACATTAATCACCCCTGGTGAGGAGTCTCAAACACGAGACCTCCTCCGTGGGCTGCACCCACCCCGAGTGTGACCTTGCATCCCACAAGCGACTCCACTCGAGCCTAGTGTGAAAATGCCCCTGCATTAATCACCTCCGGTGAGGAGTCTCGAACCCGAGACCTCCCGCTCTGATACCAAATTTGATACAGGACATAGAAAATTAAATATGACATGCAAGATTTCAGGCTTAGATCCTACCAATTCAGAAACAATCACACAAATTCCACATCCCACATGAAAATCCAAACATTCAATTAAGAAGGGGAATCTATGCGTGTCCAAGCCGACACATGCTAGGGCTGGACCAATAAAAATTATAAGCCAAACGATGTCAAAGGGAAATAAAATTGACCACTCATGCATAAAAATCAATCCCTAATCCAAGGGATTCTCTAATCTCAATTCAAGGACCCCGAGGGTGAGTAAAAGGGGAAATCAGTGAGGGATAATGTAATCTAGGTATAGGGTTATACAATTGGGTATTAAAAAAAGAAAGAGGAAAATAGGAAAAAACTTGAACCCGAGATGATCCCGGCTTGTGGACAACGGGCCAGGTGCGGGCGCATGTGCGCCTAAGGCTGGCCGCACGTGTGAGGGGGGAGGGAATCCGAAAAAAGATTCCTAGGCCTTGGTCGGCCAGGCCTGGGCTGCAAAACCCCCAATTCTGACGTCGATCTGAGCTTTGGTCTGGGCGTGGTGCTCCGTCAAAGTTTCAGCCCCCCTGTGGGCCGAAATCTAAGAACCTGCTGTAATGAAAGAAAACTGATGCAACCAAGGACGAATGTGAAGTATGGATGGTGGTGGAAAATAGAAGAAAAGAGATGATGGAGGATGGGGATGAATCGGGATCGATGTGGCTTCGCACCACGGTAGTTAGCCCTTCGAAAAGGGAGGGCTTCGTGACCACTTTTGAATTCTTCCACAACTCATGAAGAGAGCAGAAAAACAAAGCAGGAATTTTTATTAAACTTCAATGAATCAAAAGAACTACAAGGGGTGTCTATTTATAAGAAAACCCTATACCCCAAAAACTCGCACCATGTGCGCAACCTATTACTTGGCGATGAAGTAAACTAAAATAAAAACCAAACACAAAAATCTAAAGCGTTCACAATGTTCTAAATAATAACAATAAGCAAAACCTAAAAAATGAAATCAATCCGACGAGTGGGCCATGATCATGAGATCCCATGATGGGCTTTTCTTGACTATCGGGCTCAAACTTGTCTTCTATCTAGGGAGGGCCCTCTCTGGACGTCATCATCGAGCCAGATCGATGATGGACTCCTAAAAGCTATATGTGATAGACTGGATGCATGAAGGACTCAAATAAACTAAACCCTAAATATATGGTGAATTCCCCTACAAGAACCCTAGGCTCTGATATCCAATTTGATGCAGGACAATTAACCACTTGCTCTAAAAGCTCGAACTGTTAGAGTATGGCGAATTAATCCCTTTACCTCATATCCCAGGCCCCACATCTCATGGGTTTTTAGGACCTCGGCCGAACCCCCTTCGTGGGCCCCAAATCACATGGGCCGCCCACCCCGAGTGTGTCCCCGCATCCCACGGGCTACCCCACTCGAGTCTGGTGTGAAATGTGCATTAATCACCTCTGGTGAGGAGTCTCGAACACGAGACCTCCTCCGTGGGCTGCACCCATCCCGAGTGTAACCCTGCATCCCACAAGCGACTCCACTCGAGCCCAGTGTGAAAATGCCCATGCATTATGGTTGCTGGGGCTTCCCAATCTTTCTAGTCAGGATCATATTTGCTTTCCAAAATTGTCACACTTTAAGTATGGTAGATGTTCGTTGGTTTGAGATGGGCATGTCAAAGGTGCAATGCACATGATGGATGGTCCAGATCAATGATTAGACCTTCTCTGTGATAATCAATATGGACTGTCCATATTTTCCTAGCAATTGATTGGATGGCTAGGATTATTTGATCAAAGTGACCTTTTTGAGGGATGAGCAATCAAAGGTTGGCCCACATGATGGGCGGTCTAGGTCAATGACTGGAGTTTTGTTATAATCAATTTTTACAGTCTATTTCTAAGACACTGATTGGATAATTAGGATAATCTTATCAAAGTGTTTTTTGGCGGAACTGGCAATCAATGGTGGGCTCCACATGATGGAAGTTTCAAATCAATGATCAAACCTTCTCTATTATAATCAATATGGACCTTCCATTTTCCTAGCCATTGGTTGAATGGCTTGGATCATCTAATCAAAGTTACTTTTAAGTAGAGGTGGGCACCGGACAACTCGATCCGGCTAACTCGACTCGTTTGACTCGTTCAGATCCGACTCGACCCAAACCGAATGGGTGAGTCGGTCCGAACTGAGTAGGCTTCGCCCAATCCGAAGTCAAACCGAGTCGAGTTCGAGTTACCTAGTAACCCGACTCGACCCGAAACTTGATCCGGTTAGACCCGACTCGATCCGAAACCCAACTCTCTAACCCTACCCGTTGCACCCTACCCTGACCTAATCCCAAAACCTCTCTCTCTCTCCCTCATCCTCCTCATCTTCGAAGCCCGACCTCTCTCTCTCTCTCTCCCTCCTTCATCCTCCTCATCTTCCAAGCCCGGTAACCACCCACCACCATCACCCCCTCCTCTTCTCTCTCCTCTCTACTCCCTCGGTCTCTCCCTCCCTCATCTCCCAATCCAACTCGGTGCCAACTTGACCCGACTCGGTACTTCTGACCGGATCGGACTCGGTATCCAGTCAGATTGAGTTCGGGTCAGGTCTATTTCAAAACCGGATTGAGTCAAGTCAGCCCTAACTCGGTCCGACTCAACTCGATGCCCAGTTTTACTTTTAAGTGGACAAGGCAATCAAAGGTGTGTTCCACATGATGGGAGGTCTAGATCAATGGATGGACCTTCTCTATTATAATCAATATGGGCTTACAGTTTTCCTAGCCATTGAGTGGATGGTTTCGATCATTTGGTCTGTCAAAGTGAGCTATTGGTTTGATCTTCAAACCTGTGTTAGTAATTTCTATCAAATTTTCCCTGTATGAGGTTTTCATTGATTTTCAAATTTTAGGTAGATCTCAATTTTGGTTTGATTCCCCTTGCTGAATTATGCATATGGTTTAACATGTTGAATTTTCCCATGCAGTTATTGTGAATGCTTTGCCGCTGGTGTCTACTGTGTTGAGCCTTGTTCATGTCAAGAATGCTTTAACAAGCCTATACATGAAGACACTGTTCTTGCAACTCGCAAACAGATAGAATCACGCAACCCACTTGCATTTGCTCCCAAAGTCATTAGGAGCTCTGAGTCTGTTCCAGACATTGGGGTATGCACAGAAAGCCAAACTTCATTTTGCTAATTTGGAAATCTTGTGCTGTTGTTAAGTGGTTAGGCATCACTTGTGCACTGCAGGACGAAGGTAATAACACTCCAGCTTCAGCTCGGCATAAAAGAGGATGCAATTGCAAGAAGTCAAGTTGTCTGAAGAAATACTGTGAATGCTATCAGGTTGTCTGTTGAATTATTTGATTGATTTCTAGGTTGCATACAATCTGACTGGGATCTGATTTTGTCTTTAAAGGGTGGAGTCGGGTGCTCCAGTAATTGCAGATGTGAAGGGTGTAAAAATGCATTTGGTAGGAAAGATGGTGAGTATTTTCTTTTGTTGGTTTCACTCTTCAAAAAATACCAAAAAAAATAAAATTGATGGTTTCACCTTTTGAAAAAAAAGAAGAAGAGATGGTTTCAATGTTTTTTTGATTGACAAAATGCCCTGGTATTCTGTTAAACGATCTTGATGTGTTGTGCTGCAAGTTTTGAAAGTGGGCCACTTTAATTTACTGTCTTAGACTATGAGTTCCTATTTTTTCTCTGCCACTTTGAAACTGTTGTGGGTTAGTTGGCTATTCTGTTAACAAACATGTCATGTTTCTGTTTGCATGGGTTACTTCCTCTTTATTGTTGCTCCCGTTCCATGCAATGGGTGCAATTATGCAACCATAATTCCCCTAATCACCTTCTCCTCAAGTCTTCTTTTCTTGTTCTTTTTCTATCTGTTCAAGGGATGCAGCTTCACACTGTTCTTTTAATTTTGGTCCTTCTTGCCTCGTGTTTTTCTTCTTCTTTTTTTTTTTTTTTTTAAATCAGGGTATGCACCACCAGTAATAGAAGAAGCTGAACCAGAAGAAGAAGAATCAGAAGCTGGTGAGAAAGATGAGCCAGATGAAACTCTGCAGATTACTGAAGCCCAGAAGGATGAAAAGAAATATTTAGACTCTATGTTGGCAATAACACCTATCCATCTTTCCAGGTTTAGTATTCCAATACCCATTGGCTGAAGTAAAGACCAGATTTCTTTTTCTTTTTTGTCTGTTTTTAAAGTTTTGATTTATTTTGAATATTTTCTGTTGTAGGTCATCTGTTGAACTGTCTTTTTTCTCCGGTCGGAAACCCCCACGATGTCCTGTAGTTGCTGTTGGATCATCTACTTGCCTAAATACTTGTGAGACACTTCGAAAATCTGATTTTCTACAACCCCAACTGAAGTTTGAGAAGAAATTGCAGATCATTTCAGAAGATGAAACCCCTGAGATTCTAAGAGGCAGTTCCTCGCCTGTCAGTGGAGTGAAGACCACCTCCCCCAACCGTAAGAGGGTCTCACCTCCACATAATGAATTTGGGTCATCTCCTGGACAGAGAAGTGGCCGGAAATTGATACTGCAATCTATTCCTCCATTTCCATCTCTCACTCACGATGGTACAGTTTTCCGTTGAAAGTTTTCAATGAAGTGATTCTCTTTACTCTTCCGCGGTGAGTGAATGTAGGTTTTAAAGGTGCACAAATAGTTCTTGTTGTGTTTCTGATACTAGTGTGTTTATATTTGTATTTCTTTGTATGGGTAGTGCTCATGTACCCCTGTAGAATAATATAGAGCTTTCCATATATTCCAAGCTTTTCTCGTTTTCTTCATTTCGTTGTGGCCAAATGCTGTTTGATCTCAGGTTCCTCTTGGCAGGCTTCAGAGATTTCTACCTTTGGATACTTCACTTGATTAGGTTATTACGAGAAATTCTATTTTCCCAATTTCTTAATAACTTAAGGAAATCAGGTAGAAAAAAAAAGGGGATAGTCTTAGTTTACACAGTATGAAAGTTGCTGTGCTTTTGATAGACAACTAACATCGTGCAACTAACATTCTTGTTCAAGTAGCACATATGCATGCATGTTATATGCATTGCAAAATCTCACTAAAAAATTGTGATGCAGCCTATCCAAAGATGTAAAACATTACAAACTAATGAGCTCTTCTTCTTCTTCTTTTTGTTTGTTTGAGTAGATAACAGAAAATGCATTATTAGAGAAACATACAAAACATGAAAGAAAAAAAAAAAAAAGAACACACGAAGGAAAGAGGACATAGAAAGTTGCTTGGTTCAGATGATGGCAGTTTAAATGAAGTGTTTAAAAAGTAGAAACCTGAGCCTAAGCCACGATATTGGATCATTCAAAACTGATATCGGCGGCTGACATTCCTCCAACTTTGAAGATATTGAAGCCCACTCAGTGATTGCCCCTTTGATCTTGTCTATATGCAGTAAGTTGGTAATCTGGATATCCTTGAAAATCATGTTGTTTCTTTTTTCCAGATGTCCCAGCAAATCGCGCTGGGCATGATTCGCCAAATGATATTTCATTTCCCCCTAAATGGACCGTTGTTTCATCTAATAAATTGCTTCCCCAATTTGTAGCAGCTGCGCTGGAACAACTTAAATTCAGCTGGTAAGAATTTCCGTATCTCCATTATTGGGCAGTGATGAGAATGTGGGGGATTTCTCCTGACTGACTTCTGTCAACTGTTATAGTCTTCTCTCTGGTAGTGATTCACATAAATGCTGCCTCTATGGAGCAAGGAATTCCAAAACGGTTATATAATTACGGGGTTGTAACGGGTGTTATGCAAAAATTGACGCGTAATGGCCCCGCAATAGCCTGTAAAGGTCCCTTAAACAATCTTACACCAAAATTTTATTTTTTATTTTTTAATAATTAGTAAGGGCCTTTATGGCCCATATTGTAACGGTAACAGTGATGGCTGTTAGGTAGAAGCACCTTCAACAAAACTGGATCAACCTTAAATATTAGAAGTTTAGATTTAATATCACTATTAATGTTGTGTTGTGCAAAAGCACGTTCAGCGAAGAAATAACAATCAAGTTAGAATCAAGCAATTACAAACATATAATTTTACGTGAAAAGCCCTTGCAGGAAAAAATAAGTAAATAAAAATAAAATCATGGTACAAAGCGACAAAAATTTCATAATCAAAACATTAGAGTTACACCACTCACATTTTTCAATTATAGAAGCAACTCGTTCTCCCTTTGCAATGCACACCCTAGAAAAATCCCTGATACAAATCTATTTCCAAGCCCTTACCAATATAAAAAAAAAACTCTCTCACCCTGTAAAACCATTGCCCTATGAGAGAAAATACTCGTCCTAACTAAGCCATAATCAAATTAGGACTTAAATACCCCGACTTACAAAAAATTGCATAACAGAGTAAATGTCCATCGGTCGGACCAAACTCATCTTTAATCGGATTGATGGTCCTTCTCTGCTCCTGAGAAATCTTGCACTCTATAGGTTATACCAAAACCCAGTTCAATCCAACCGATAGAGTCTTGCTTCACCTCCCTGATTGTGCAGAATCCAAGCCATCCACACAACAATTTCCACCTTGACTTGTATTCTATCAAGTCACCCTGAATATCTCTTATGCTATCCTTCACCTTGAGAATAGACCGCTCCCTATATCCTCCACCTGGAATGCAACTCCATTTGTACCCATGTGCAAGGGTGCCCAATCTCATCAATGACTGGTGAGATTGATCAAGCTCAAGTAGTGCTTGAACTTGTTTGTGGTCACTGGCTTCGTTAACATGTCCGCAGCATTCTTGTCCATGTGAATCTTTTGAAAATGAATCTCTCCTAAAGCAATGAGTTATTGTATCTTGTGGAACCTCAAGTTGATGTGCTTGGTTCTCTAATGATACACTTGATTCAACTCTTGATAAATAGTGCTCTAACTGTCTCAATGCAATCAAATTGTCTCCTACTTCAACTCAAGTTCTCCAATCAGACCATTCAACTATAATGCCTTCTTTAATGCCTCTATCATAGCCATATATTCCGCCTCGATTGTAGACAACGCTATAGTAAACTGTAGTGTAGATCTTCAACATATCGGTATGCATGCTATTACGAAAATATATCCTGCAATTGATCTCCTATTGTCCAAATCTCCTGCATAATTTGCATTCACATAGCTTACAGCTACACCTAAAACCCCATGTAACTCGAACATGATTCCAGTGTTAATTATGCCCCTGAGATACTTGAGAATCCACTTATCTGCATTCCAATGCTCTTTTTCTAGATTCACAATATATCTGCTGACCATGCCAACTGCCAATGAGATATCCGACATCGTGCAAACTATCGCATACATGAAACTCCCTACTGCACTCTCGTACAACACCTGTAACATGATTGAAATCTCCCTGTTCCTGACTATATTCTCTTGATTATCTTGTTGATTGTTTTAGTAAGTTTCTTACTTTTTGCTAAATTTCACATTCAGTAATGGGCTCAACTGGCTCCACCTGCATTGACAATCACTCTGCTTCACCGTGTATTTTTTACTTCTCTACATCGTTCTTATTGGCCTTTAACATAAATGACTTATCAAAAATGGCGTCTCTGCTAATGACCACCTTTTGAGAAATAATATCCCAAAGCTTGTAATCTTTAATACCTTTCTTATAACCAATAAAGATACACTTTCTAGATTTTGGATTCAATTTCATCCTTTGTCCGCTCTACACGTGGACATATGTTGGACACCCGAAGATCCACGTCCCTGAGTAATTAATATCCTTGTCTGTCCAGACTTCCTATGCAACCTTAAAGTCCAACGTTGTAGATAGTTGCCGATTCAATTGGTATAAGAGCGGATTACTCTTCAAGGACTTAATTGTCAAGAATAAGATCCTTAGGAGCTCACGCAATGAATGACCCATATCAAAGATGTCCTCCACATGATGGGCAATGGATATTGAGGCAGGGCCCCGCGTGAAGGATAAAAATATTGATGGTGGCCCCCACATAATGGATGATTGTTCGCAACCCCAAGTGTAGGGTCGCGATATAGTAATAATCTCGGTAAGACCGTGGTAGAATCCGTAGGGGCTGAAACTTATACGTTTCTGAAATTAACTAGCAGTAGAACTAGAAAAAGATGTGAAACTAATTCTGAAGTATTTGAAAGAGTAATTGTGAATAGAGTAATTAAAACTAAGAATTTAAAGGTGGGAACTAGGGTGTCAAGGATCCACTTGTAGTGATCAGGGAGCCCCCTTGTTTGATTCAAGTAACACAATTAGAATTGGAGTCATATCCTATCCAATTGGAAAATATATCAATAAAACCAAATCTGAACTTCGATTGACCTAATTCTCAATTAATGAAAACTATGATAATTGGCAAGGATTTTATCACCAAACCATGCCCGGGAGACAATGGCAAACAACAAGATTTACCAATCCCATAATCTTAAAGTAGGAGAATTGTAAATATTAGGAAGGATTTCATTACTCTTCTATGCCCAAGGGATGATGGTGAACAACATGACTTACTAAATTTACAATATCAAATCAAGAAAAGAAGATACTCAAAGGTATTGCAGATCTATTGTAATTTGAGTCACAATAAACTATTAAAAATTGAAAGTATTCCTTCAATATCAAATTAGAATCCATGGAGTTCAACATAAACATGTCGAGGAAACAATGACAAACAACAGGATTTACCAATCCCATAATCTTAAAGTAGGAGAATTGTGAAGATTAGGAATGATTTCATCACTCTACTATGCCCAAGGGACGATGGTGAACAACATGACTTACTAATTTCACAATATCAAATCAGGAAAAGAAAATACTCAAAGCTATTGCAGATCTATTGTAATTTGAGTCACAATAAACCATTAAAAACTGAAAGTATTCCTTAAATATCAAATTAGAATCCATGGAGTTCAACATAAACATGAATCAAAGTAATAGAAACATCTCATCATTCTACAAGCTTCACCTCTTAGCCCTAGCTAAGAGGTTTAGCCAACCATAGACATGATTTGACCAAAGTTTCTTAAGAAAAATATGAAAACAACTAAGGAAAAAGAAAAAAAACTATTGGCGACAGCTTCTCCACCCTTTTGCTCCACTCATTAAACCCTAGAAGATACCTAGGAACATCCTAGGGAGTGTTATTTATAGTTGCGGAACTCCAACTTTCGCACCTAATTGGAAAACTCTAGAAACCGCGTCAAATTTACACAGTTTACTAAAATAGATTTCACTCTGCGCAATTTCACAAAATGACTTAGAGTTTCACAATATATTTTTTCAAAACGATTTCGGGATTCATTTTCTTCACTTCAAATATTTGATTCTCTTTATTCCTCACTTGGTTTTCTTGAATCTTTGGCATGTGAATTCTTCAATCTTGGCCTCCAAAGATCCATCCCTTGCCTTGGTGATTGTTGAGCATCAAATCAATGTTTTTAATACCATTTTCAATCCAAGCTCTTAAATCCACCTTCCAACACAAACATGAGTAAAATAGAACATTAAGCATTATCATGTTCATAAAACCAATATATAAATGGGGGATAATATGCAATATTTGACTCTCAACAATAAACCATTCAAGGCGGGCCCCACACGAGGATAGTTCACATCGAAAGTCGGCCCTAATGGTGAATGGCCCACATTGAGGGCATGGACGACTCACTTTGAAGATGGGCCCCATGTGACAAATAGTCAACATTAAAGATGGACCAACATCCAATGTCTGACATGATGACGGCTCACATCCAAGGTGGGTCCCACATAATGGATATCCCACATTGAAGGTGGGCATCGCAAGGTAGATTGACACAAATTCAATTTATTGGTTTTAGTCTTTGGACATTTTACACCATTCCAATTGATCGACTGATGGAATGCGGACCGATCGATCGACGGAATGCAAAAATTTGTGTCTTTTTCAGTTTTTTTTTTTTTTTTTTTTAACTTATTTGTTTAATTTTTTTTTTCTAATTGCATCTTAGGATTTATTTAAGAGTATTTAAGCATCAAACTCATATATTTGAATAACTTTAAATAAAAAATTTCAAATTTTTTCTTATTTGAGATTCGAGAAACTTTTCTTGTATAGTTAATGTATTCATTAATCAAGAAAGACGGTGATCGCCATTCCCTGCATCAACATCGTCCTTGGAATTAGAAGATCAACCTTGGTTAAGTAGAGGTGGAGATCAACCTTGGTTAACAGAGGTAGCGCACCTAATAGACGGTGCAGATCAAATGCAAATTTCCTCCCTACATGTGATAACACCCCATACTCTAAAATCCTTCTCTTATCAAAACAGTTGGATTCTTTAGGCCCTGTTTGGACAGTTGCATTAGAGAGTATTAGGGGGGATTGAATTCAAAAAAAAATAATTATTACCCATGGCAGGGGTTGTCCCCTGTTACCATGGGATAAGCTAAATTCCAAGCTTTATTTGTAATGTGGTGGTACATTGAATAGATATACTCACCATCATTTGAAACTATTTAGAATAACACACATGTGTTACATCTAAATCGTTCATTTGTTTTGTAACCTCATTTTATGGAATAGGCCTAAAAATTAGGTAAATCCAAAACTTACGTGGCCCCAAAGAAGTTTTCAACGATAAGTATTAAATCCCCATTGCTTTCTATGGCGGGGTCCACTAGAGCATTAGATCTACCTGATTTTTTCACCCATGCTCTAAAATGATCTCGAAAAATGGGTGGACGGTTTGGATATAGCCCACACATCATGGTGGGACCTACACAACTTGCTAGCATTGAATGAAATTGGCACGAGGACCAATGCGGTTCCAGCTAATCTACTTCCAAGCTTTTCCAAACATGGAGTGGAATTGGCACATGACCAGATGCAATTCCATCCCCCCTAATACTCTCTAATGCAACTGTCCAAACAGGGAACAGTTTTCTAAGTGGAGAACACCTCATTTACAGAGAGGGAAAAAACAGAAAAGGTAGAAAATGAGTTCCCGTGCATATTCTATTTTCAAATTTTCCTTTAAATTATAAATTTTATTTATTTTTGCCCAATTTTTATAGTTCTAGGAATGATAACAGATTGCTAACTACTCTTTCCTAATATCCAAACGCATAAATCATATTTTAAAAAACTAATAATAATAACTTTCCTAGTACTCAAACACCATAGACAGAGTCTCTTTCACTACAAAGAATTTGGACGCCTGTCCTTTGAAGCTTCTTGATTTGGGTCAGAGGATTTGGATCATATTAACCACTTTAATCAATGTTGGTGGGTGTGTATTTATAAAAGATTAGTGTTCCAAAATAGTCTTTTCTGACAGCTCTCAAATTATTATTATTTTCGAAACATTCTATGGATGTGGACGACTGAATGAAAATGAAGGCAAACAAACACGACATGTGCCAATTTGTTGGTGGTCCTCACAGTGGACCTATCTAAAAATGCAAACTCATGAGATGAGAAACATGTTGAATGTAGACCTACCATTTTCCTAGCCATCCATTTTCATTTGGCCCACCTGATATATGGACCAGATGAATTTTTTAGCTACTTAAGGTTCACCATGGAGACCACCCTATGAATGGTCATGGATCTTACACACGTGTGATGTGTCAGCACATGTGTTTTTTCGAACTTGGATGCTTGAATATGGGGCATACGGAATTAGTGTTCCTCTTGAATGAAACAGGTGAACCGTTTCTGGTAGGATTAATGTCAGCTACCCAAAGTTTCTTTTGGTCTTTGCCTTATTAGTGTTGGCAAAGATTGGCCCACCTGGTGTTTATATGCCATCCAATCCGTCCAAAAGCTTCATCCAATCATTCCATGGAGACCAAAAATCAGGCTGATCCAATACTCAAGTGGCCACTGTAAGAATTCTATAAGGTGGGCCTGATTGATCAACGGTCAAGATTATCTCATAGGGTGGATAATGTGATTGGGTGCACCAATGGACCCTGCTAAGTTGTGGTGCATCCAGAAAATTCTGGTAAGGGGTGGGATGCTAGAACTGTAATAAAAACATTATCCAAGTGAAACTGGGATTGACAATTCAATTCAGGCGGAGCCTTTAGGGAGATGAGTTTTGATGGGTTTTAAACTCCTCTATCATATGTAACTATAAAACAGGGGTGGATCACGAATCCAACACATTAACAGAAGCGAGAATCTCATCAGAGCTTCTCTAAGGGTGCAAGGAGAGAAAGACTCCAGCATCAAGCCTACAACAATGGCGTCCGAACCAAGTACGCTATATCATTGATCTAATCTTCGTATTCAATGCACAATAAGATCCTTTTGCAATTCCTCATAAAGTCTTGTGGCTTACAATTTTGCATAAAGTCTTAGGACCACACCATAGATAATGGGTTTCCCCAAAAATAATGCCCAATCCAGTTATCAGGTGGGGTCCACCACATGAATTTGGAGGCTTTTTGTGTGGTTTACCATTTTTTATTTTTATTTTTACTATTGTGAGGTTGGCCCACCTGAATTTTGGATTGACCTCTTCTTCTTTTTTGGGCTTTGGGCCCACATGGGAGGGATGTGAAGCACACAACACGGTGGGCCCAAACTAGCTTGAAACTACTGTAACGGTCCACATCATGGATCATTCCTCCCTAGAATAAGATGCACTTAATCACGGGATTATAGCTTTTTTTAAAAGTATTTTAAGGCAAAAGAGAGTATGGTTTTCTTGCAATGATCAACGGTTGAAAAGGGATTTGAAATATGGGTCTTTTCGATTGGAGTGTCTGTGTCATTTTCTGATGACTGGATGATGGGTGAGGTGGACGATAAGGACGATAAGGGCTTGTTTGACGGTCGTCTAGCAATAATATTCAACCTGTCTCTTATTTCTAAATAAAATGAGATATGACCCATTAAATAATTGAAATTTTGTTTTATATCCCCACACACCACACCTTTACATATCACATGCATGCCAACCTGTCACATAAGGTGGGCCCCACCATGAATGGCCTGGTGAGTATCAGGCTGGTACATTTGTCAGCTGGGCCACCATTCTATAATAAGAAAAAAAAAATGGGTGGTCTTAAAATCACCAATTTTGTGGGTCCATTTGTCAGCTGGGCCACCTTTCTATAATAAGGAAAAAAATAAAATTGGGTGGTCTGAAAATCACCAGTTTTCATTAGTACACGTGTTGGAGATGGGCGACCGTGGACTTTACATTACTTATATGTTGACCAAGGCCACCCAAAAACCTCTAAATTCACGTGTAAGTGTTAGATGATGGTTGTTCATATTTATTATGATATGTGGAAAACAATGGACAATTATTCAAAAACCTCTAAATTCACGTGTAAGCGTTAGATGATGGTTGTTCATATATATTATGATATGTGGAAAACAATGGACAATTATTCAAAAACCTCTAAATTCACGTGTAAGTGTTATATGATGGTTGTTCATATATATTATATATTATGATATATGAAAAACTATGGACAACTATCCAAAAAACTCTAAATTCACCCTAGTGAATATGCCTGATTTTTGAGGTTTCAGTTTTCAAACCACTTTGTACATTATGTTAGCCCCTTATGTTCACTTGTAGAGCCCAAAAATCAGGGTGATCCAAGGCTTTCGTGGGCACATTAATGTTTAAAACTTCTAAATTCAAGTGATCTGCCGCCTTAGTTTCGGAATGGCCTAAATTTTTGTGTCCTTCATCCTGGTGGAACTTGTCTAAATGAATGACTTTGATAACATATACGATACACAGTAGGACCCAAGGTTTTATGAGTTGGCATCCCCTCCCAAATCTCCCTATGGCGTGGCCCAATTGAGTTTTGGCCCCATTGCCTAACATGGAAGGATAACCCTAGTAGATGGGATGGATTCTCGTGTAGAACCAATACTGTTATGGGTGAATATGGACTAACCAAGACAACCAACAACCACAATGGGAGATGATATAAAGCACAACTAAGGGAGGTCGGATAAGAGCTCGTCCTCGACAACCAAGCACGATCTCTACGAATAGCATGAGGATTGAACACCAGCAGTGAGCTCGGCTCTGGTCGACATCTTATTACCTCGACCTTGGGAAGATATCGACATTGACCTCGGACACCAAACATGACCAACAGTTCAGCTTGATCTATGGGACCTCAAGAGGTTGGCCTCGGCCTTCAACCATGATATTCTCGAGAGCCGACCACCAAGAGATATCCTTTCACGGGGAAGATCAGTGTCCCAAGATTTTCGCCTAGAACCAAGCCGAGGATAATGCATTTGATTTCGGAGACGATCCCTTTTATAATATGCAACTAAACGGCAAATTCATTGTCATATACATTACCGGCATTAGAAGGCTATAAATAAGAGCTTCATATACAGTGAAAGGTACGCACAAAAATCCTAATTTGACTAAGACCCAAATTCTTAGTTCTAACTTAGGCATCGGAGGGTCCCTACCATAGTCAGGGTCTCCATTGTTGCTTTATCTTTGCAAGTATCCAAAAGTCTAATGAGGATGAACATATTTTTGCATCAACAAGTACCACAAAAATGATAGACCCTACCATAGAGATCACCCTTGTAGAAAATCAAGCTAATCCATCCACTAAATAGGTAAAACCTTTATGTTAAATAGGACTGTTGGTTGTCCATTGATTCCAATGGTGCAACCCATCTGATGAAAGGACGAGCCTAATTTCTGTGTTAGGCAATCTTTATGGTGGGGCTTACTTTTTTCATAGTAGTGATGTCTCACACTAGCGCCATTATTGGTTAAAAATAGAGATTTTTTCCACTGTAACTCTCACATATCACCCATCGGCTTTTCAGAATGCTCCCAAATGACGAAAATACCTGACGCAGGGGAGGACGTGAGGTCGAGCACCGACTTCCTCAAGAGGATAAATATTCCGAATCCACGGAACTTCTCTGGACTCCTCACAGAGACTTCTCGAATCCACGAGAAAAGAGAGTAGAAAATAGAAATAAATTCTAAATAAATTCGAAATAGATTGATGAATGCATAAAAACGAGTTCACAACCCTTAAATAAGGGTACTAAGCAATGGGAAAGAAATTAGAATCAAACTACAACTAGGACTCCTAGAATTCGCGACTTACTATAAATAGTAAACTTACTATTTATAGACGGTCGTGATGTCTACTAGTGCACAAGGTTTTCGGCCAAAAATAGTAAGTGTCCTATTTGGCTTCGCCAACCTGTTCTCCTAATTATTCTAAGCTCTTTTCACGTGGGCGCAACTCCTAAAGCCCGACGGATGAAGAGTTATAAGCAAACTAAAACTTACTATTTATAGTAAAAACGAAATTGAAACAGGGAAACGACCGTGAAATCAGGGGTTTCTCACAATTCCGAGCGTCGCAACCCGGCATAGCTGGGTTGGTTGGCTAAAGTAGCTCGTTCTACCCCAAAATCATATATTTTTCGTCCGCTAACTCATCCCGGATTGCGAGATACGCCTGATTTAAGGTCTGATGGTCCAGATCACTTCTGTCGCCGACTGGGCCTTTTCTGATCCATCTTTGCCATGTAATTGTCCGCGACCCGCTCTACATCAGTCTCCTCCACTTCAAAAGAACTCGTCCTCGAGTTATCATTATGCGCTGGTTCATGATACTCAGTCAGGTCCGCAACATTGAAAGTTCGTGAGATCGCCATATCATCTGGAAGATCAACAACATAAGCGTTGTCATTGATCTTTTGGATAATTGGTACCGGTCCAATCTTTTTATTCTTCAACTTGTTGTACGTTCCGGTCGAAAATCTTTCTTTGCGCAGATGGACCATTACTTGGTCGCCTACCTCGAACACTTTCTGTCGCCGATGCTTGTCCGCTTGCTCCTTGTACTTTTCGTTCGAGGCATGTAGCTTGTTCTGTACCTCCGCATGAATGCCCATGATTTTGTCTGCCATATGATCTGCTGCAATACTCATGCCTGGGAGCTTGGGCAGAGGGACCAAGTCTAGTGTATGGCGAGGTACTCGTCCGTAGATAACTTGGAACGGGGATTTTCCTGTCGAGCGGTTCACCATGTTGTTGAATGCAAACTCCGCTTGAGACAAGGCCAAATCCCACTGCTTCGGTTTTTCCCCTGAAATACATCGAAGGAGGTTCCCCAACGTGCGATTCACAACCTCAGTTTGACCTTCAGTCTGTGGGTGGTACGCGCTGCTGAACTGAAGGCGTGTATCGAATCGAGTCCACAAAGTCCGCCAAAAGTGACTTATGAACTTCGTGTCACGGTCGGAAGTAATAGTCTTGGGAACCCCGTGTAGCCGCATAATTTCTCTGAAGAATAGATTCGCCACTTGTGTTGCATCGAGAGTCTTCTTGCATGGAATAAAGTGCGCCATCTTGGAAAAACGATCTACTACCACGAACACCGAATCCATGCCGCGTTGTGTTCGTGGGAGACCAAGCACAAAGTCCATAGATAAATCCTCCCAAGGGCCGTCAGGCACTGGTAACGGGGTGTAGAGGCCCGTATTATGAGATTGCCCCTTAGAAGTCTGACAAATATAACAGCGTTGGACTGCCTTTCCCACATCACGTACCAATTGCGGCCAGTAATACCGTTCTTCCACAAGAGCTCGCGTCTTGTCTCGCCCAAGGTGTCCACTGAGGCCACCTCCATGTAGCTCTTGGATTATCTGTTCCCTTAGCGAACTCTTTGGGATACATAGTCGATTTCCCTTAAAAAGGAACCCGTCTTGTATATGTAAGTCACCGGGGTGACCTTCCTGACATCTAACCCATGCGTCCTTGAAGTCGTCGTCGTCGGCATATATGTCTTTGAGGCGATCGAACCCGACAACTTCATTGCTCATAGTGACTAACAAAGTTGCACGGCGACTCAGCGCATCGGCTACTTTGTTCTGTTGCCCTGACTTATGCTTTAGCACGAATGTGAATTCCTGCAAGAATGAGATCCATCTAGCATGCACACGGTTAATGTTAGCTTGACTATTAATAAACTTGAGGGCTTGATGGTCCGTGTAAAGTATGAATTCCCTTTGAATTAAATAATGTCGCCAGTGTCGCAGTGCCTGGACCACCGCGTACAACTCGATCTCATATGTAGACCACTTCTTTCTTGTGCATCACTAAGTTTTTCACTGTAGAAGGCTACCGGCCTACCTTCTTGAGACAAAACTCCCCCAATCCCGACATATGAGGCATCACATTCGACTTCAAACAGTTTGTCGAAGTTGGGAAGTACAAGAACCGGGGTCGTGGATAATCTGCGCTTGATTTCGGCAAAGCTCCTGTCGGCTTCGTCAGTCCACTGAAACTGCCCTTTCTTCATGCAATCTGTGATCGGTGACACAATGCTACTGAAATTTTTCACGAACCGACGATAGAATGTCGCTAGTCCATGGAAACTTTGTACTTCGTGAATATTTTTGGGAACCGGCCATTCTCTGATTGTCTTCACCTTTTCCTCATCCACTCGAATGCCCGTGGATGTAACCACAAAACCCAGAAACAATAGGCTATCAGTCATGAAGCTACACTTTTTTAAATTGAGGTACAATTTATTTTCAGTGAGCACTTGAAGGACTTTCTTCAGGTGCTCCATATGGGTGGTTTCGTCTTGACTGTATATCAAAATATCATCAAAATAAACCACAACGAACCGCCCAATGAAAGGTTTCAGAACTTGGTTCATCAACCTCATGAATGTGCTAGGCGCATTAGAAAGATCGAAAGGCATGACCATCCATTCGTACAATCCTTCCTTGGTCTTGAAGGCTGTTTTCCACTCATCACCAGGCCGTATTCGAATCTGATGGTAGCCGCTCCTTAAGTCCAATTTAGAGAATATTTTTGCGCCCTCTAGCATATCCAACATATCATCCAACCGTGGTATAGGAAACCTGTATTTTATGGTGATCTTGTTGATGGCCCGGCTGTCGACACACATGCGCCAACTCCCATCTTTCTTTGGAGTTAGCAGAGCTGGTACAGCACATGGGCTCATGCTTTCTCGAATAAGACCCTTACGGATCAGTTCCTCCACTTGTCCCTGCAGAATCTCACACTCATTCGGGCTCATTCGATAATGAGGACGATTAGGTAAACTGGACCCAGGGACAAGGTCAATGGTGTTGGATATCTCGCATAGGGGGTAACCCATCGGGAAGGTCTTCGGGCCAGATTTCTTGGAATTCATGCAACAAGGGCCTTAGTCTTTCAGGGATGATGGTAGGTTCGAGTTCTTCCCCTTTTACAATTAATGCATAAGTCTGTCCTGTTTCTTTGGATTCTTCCACGAAGTCCCGAATGGTTAAGAGAAAACGACCATCCACTTTAGAAGTTTCAGGTGGTCCTTCTGGATCCATAGGGGCCAATATGGTCTTCCGGCCGTCCTTGACGAAGATATATATGTTATCTCGCCCTTTATGAGTGGCGTCACGGTCAGATTGCCAGGGTCGACCGAGTAGTATGTGACATGCTTCCATGTCAACCACATCGCATACTACTTCATCCTTATAATGTTTGCCAATTGAAAAGGATATGGTGCACCGTTCAGTTACCTTTGTTTCGCTGACCTTCTTGATCCAACCGATTGTATATGGAGAGGGATGACGCTCTGTTTTCAATTGCAATTTTTCCACCATGCCCCTGGAGACAATGTTCTCGCTGCTTCCACTGTCAATGATAACATCACAAACCTTTCGATTCACCGTACACCTAGTGCGGAAGATGTTATGCCGCTGTGGATGCACTTCTTTTCTTGGCGCATATAATAGCCGCCTCACGACGAGCGACTCGCCGTGATCTTGCTGAACCCAATCTGAATCATCTACCTCGTCCTCGGCGGTATGCTCCTGTTCTTCAATATCTGGATCTTCATAAGCGTTATCAGCACTGCCATCATTAATGGCGAGGTTTGCCACTTTTCGCTGGGGACAAGTATTTGACAGGTGGCCGGGCTGGCCACAACGATAGCAGTTGTTGGGCCTTGGCCGAGCATAAGGGTTCAGGATTGTACTTGTGCCAGCAGCAGTCGATACGCCCCTTTGGGGTCTAGCTTGCCCACTTCCCTGATCTCGGTTCTCAGACATAGGAGGTTGAGTGCGTGCTCCTACGGGCTCCTTCCCCTTAGGCTGTGGAGCTCCCTGGGGTGGACCTGCCGCAGTGATCCTCGCAGTAGGATAAGCCCGTGTGTTAGAACGTTCAAGTTGCGCTTCTGCCCGAGTAGCCAACTTGATCGCATCATTCATCGTCCAGACGGACTGCATCTGGACCCGATCCTGGATCGCCATACGCAATCCACCGTTGAATCGGGCGACTTGCTGCGATTCAGTCTCGACCAAATCGTTGCGCGCCGCCAGGCGGTAAAATTCTTCTGCGTACTCTCTCACCGACCGAATACCCTATCGACAATTTTGGTATTGTTGGAATAATACCTGATCGTAATCGCTAGGGAGGAATCGGGCACGTAGTAGCTGCTTCATTCGTTGCCATGTGCGGATTGGTGCTTTCATCTGCCTGGTTCGTGCGAGTTGCAGTTGTTCCCACCAAGCTGAAGCTCCTCCTTTCAACTTGTAGGCCACAAACTTGACCTTCTTTGTTTCAGGGATGTCCATATAGTCAAAAAATCGCTCAACTTCAGAAAGCCAATCGAGAAAATCCTCAATGTGTAGCTGGCCATTGAAGTTAGGAATATCAACCCGTATCTTGAAGTCTCGATCTACCCGATCGCCGCCTTGCCTGGGGTGTTGGAAGATCACGTCATCGATCTCCTCTTCACTGGAGCCCCCGTCCTCAGGGACGGCCCTTGGATGCACTGCTGGGATTATCCTACGATCAGGGTGATTACGAGTTTCAGTAATTGGTGGTGGAGGATTACCACCAGGAACACGGAGTTGCCCTAGGGTTTCTGCTAAGAGATTCGTTATGCGGTCCATGGAAGCCTGCAGCCCTTGCATGGCTTGCCGATTCTCTTGTTGCGCTGCTTGGAAAGTTGCCGCCGTTAAAGGAAAATTTCCTGGAGCACCGCCTATGGGATTGTTGCCCGACCCGTCGTTAGAAGCCATCGACCCGAGGAGAAACCTCGCTTTGATACCAAACTGACGCAGGGGAGGACGTGAGGTCGAGCACCGTCTTCCTCGAGAGGATAAATATTCCGAATCCACGGAACTTCTCTGGACTCCTCACAGAGACTTCTCGAATCCACGAGAAAAGAGAGTAGAAAATAGAAATAAATTCTAAATAAATTCGAAATAGATTGATGAATGCATAAAAACGAGTTCACAACCCTTTAAATAAGGGTACTAAGCAATGGGAAAGAAATTAGAATCAAACTACAACTAGGACTCCTAGAATTCGCGACTTACTATAAATAGTAAACTTACTATTTATAGACGGTCGTGATGTCTACTAGTGCACAAGGTTTTCGGCCAAAAATAGTAAGTGTCCTATTTGGCTTCGCCAACCTGTTCTCCTAATTATTCTAAGCTCTTTTCACGTTGGGCGCAACTCCTAAAGCCCGACGGATGAAGAGTTATAAGCAAACTAAAACTTACTATTTATAGTAAAAACGAAATTGAAACAGGGAAACGACCGTGAAATCAGGGGTTTCTCACAATTCCGAGCGTCGCAACCCGGCATAGCTGGGTTGGTTGGCTAAAGTAGCTCGTTCTACCCCAAAATCATATATTTTTCGTCCGCTAACTCATCCCGGATTGCGAGATACGCCTGATTTAAGGTCTGATGGTCCAGATCACTTCTGTCGCCGACTGGGCCTTTTCTGATCCATCTTTGCCATGTAATTGTCCGCGACCCGCTCTACATCAATACCCTTGTAATACAAACCATTTTCTGTAATCTTCTCTCCTCTCCTATCCTGTAAAACTCATTTTCTATAATCTTCTTTCATCTTCATACAATAATACCCCTCTACCTAAAATCCATTTTCTGGAATCTTTTATCCTATTTATACGGTAATACTCATCTAACTAAAATTTATTTTCTGAAATCTTTTCTCTTCTTCATATAAGAATACCCTTCCACCAAACTGTTACTTTTTTTTTTTTCTTTGTTTTATTTTGTCAAGAAAAGACGAAAATGGTGTCTTCATCAAAGAAAGCACGTACTACAGATATATTTGAATAAATTACTTTAAACCCTAAATCGAAAAATTTCTTGTGGGCCATAGAAGTTTTAGATCAATCTTGTATTTATGTTTTCTATTCATCCATGTCTACATGATCCCATGAACAGGCTGGATGATAAATAAACATCACTTGGTACCTAGCAAGGTTTCAACGGTGAATTTCATGTGAGACCCGGTCAATTTCCAAGTTATACAAACGATTCAAAGGAGATCATAGTTAAATGGCCTCCAAAATAATGTATTTATTATATCCACACTGTTCATCCATTTTTTGATATTATTTTAGAGCATGAACAAAAAAATGAATCATATCCAAAGCTCAAATGAAACACACCAGAAATAGCAGTGGGGATAATATTTTCACCGATAAAACATTCGTAGGTCCCACCATAACATTTATTTTCCATCCAATTTGTTCATGAGGTTAAAAAGACATGGATGAAAAGTCCCATGGTGGAATTGTGGATATCACGGTGCCACTGTGACAGTTTATCTAATTTTTTAAAAGAATATGACGTTGCCATCGTGATATCCACAGTGCCATTGTGGACAAGACAGAGTCTCACGGTGTTACCGTCCATATCACGGTACCATTGTAAAAACAATGGTATTTTCGTCTACACCCATACCGCAGTGGTTTAGTTAGGGAAAGTAAAGTTTGCATTATTTAGAAAAGTCAGTAGGTAAAAGGTGAGATTTATGGTAGTAAAAATCTATTAAAAAGATTTACTAGGCATGTGTATGAGGTATGTGTGAGAGTCCGCATGCCTTGCGAACTCATGACTCTTCAAAGCCACTGATAAGAGGAGTCGAATCCCCTGTAACGTTTATATAATAAGCTTATTCTGCAAGTCTTTCTATGGCCCACCCTGATGTTGTTTCCATATCATTCAACTTGTCCAATCATGAAAAATCAGACGATTGCAGCAATTATATGAGCTACCATCTAAATTTGAAAACTCAGGGGTGTTTAAAAATTGTTTTCTATTAATCGGCACACATCATCATAGTAGGAATGACTTGATTAGCATCTTGGATTTTTTTATTTATTTATTTATTTTAAAGACAATTGCCCAGAAACGTTGAATTCAAGTGGGGCCCACATGATAGTTGGAAGTAAGAATGCTAATGTACAGATCGATGTACAGCGGCCACCATAATGTTTTAGTGACATCCAATCCATCCATCAGGGATGTCACTAAAATTCTCCTTTAGTGCTTTTGAAGCCATACTGATGGAAGCCTCAGGTAGGCCACGCCATGGAGAATAGTTTGGATGGGGAGGCCCACCATTAAAATCCTTTCAGATTGTGTGTAGGACCCACTGTGTTTTGTATACACCATCTAATCCATTCAGATGATGATTACATGGACACCCAAAATCAAGCCGTTACAAAACTCAAGTAGGCCACAAGATGTCATTTTTTAGAGACTTTAGGCATGATTTTACAGTGTGTGGCCCACCTGAGTTTTGGATCCAATTGAATTGTGGGATCCAAGGAGAATAGGAAGGTGTACAAATGATCGATGGACAGATGGAATGTCACTAAAACATGATGGTGGGCCACCATCACGTGGATTTGCATGTTAAGCTTAACCTGAAAATGTTTTTATTGGTAATAGATGCTGCTTTTTTTGTTCTTTTCTTCTTATTTACTCCCCCTATGCTTTCTTACACTTGACCCAACAACACAATAATCAATGAAGTTTTGGAGCCTTTTCAGAAATGGATGGTGATTAATTAGTGCTGCTCCACTATATATGGATGTGATCTCATGATAAGGTGGTGGGCCCCACTGGGTCCTCTCCATTGATTTTTATTTTTTATTTTTCCTTTTCTTTCTTATGGTTGGAAGGTTAGTTCCCAAGTTATGGTGGTGGTTGGTGGTCCATGTGACACTTTAAGGTGGTTTTTGAGAAGGATTGAAGACAAAGGCAAATGGGTTGGATGTTAGGTTGCATGGGTCTCTCTCTCACTAGCAGACTCAGCTACTGGGACCCACTTGTTTCCGTCCCGCGTTGACTCGTGACTCACCCGAATATCAATTGCTATCTAGGTTTTAAGACTCAGCAATGATTAGAGGGACGACTTGACTCATCCGACTGTTCAGATTCGACTTGATCTGAACCGAGTGGGTGAGTTGATCCGAATCAAGTTTACTTGTTCTGATTCGAACTCAAACCGAGTCGAGTTCTAGTCACCCAGTAACTCGACTCGAAATTCAACTCGGTACTAACTCGACTCGATCCAAAACTCAACTTTTAATTATGTGTGTGCGTATATTAATTAACTCGTTTTTGTGTGCGTGTGTGTGTGTATATATATAAAAACTCAGATATGAGGTGCTGTGTAGCTGATGTTGAGGCTGCAATTCCGGCATGTGAATATGGACTTTGAGTTGTGATTTCAGCCTGTGAATACCCGTTGCACCTAACTGATCAACTCAGCGCCAGCTTGACCCGACTCGGTACTTGTGACTGGGTCGGACTCGGCCCTAATTATTCCAGGCTAGACCTGGACTCAGATGGGGTCAGGCATGCTGGACTCTGTATTGAGTCGGTTCAAGTTTGGGTCAGGCCTATTTCAAAATCGGATCGAGTTGGGTTTGCCCTAACTCGGTCCAATTGGACCCTATGCCCAGCTCTAGGAATGATCCACCGAGTCAACCCAACTTGGACGAGTCAGAATCCATTGCTGCCATGCATGTCCGAGAGAGAGAGAGAGAGAGATATGCATGTGCATGACATTCCAAAGGAGTGGATTAGATTGCATTACATTCCAAGAACTTGATTTCATTGTCTGGCTTTTGGTGGACCAAGTGGGCCAAGACCAGTTTTACTCCATACCCATAATATTATGAGCCATACGCATGCTACACGTTGGATACATTGTTACATACATGTTACTCTGGTAGACTATGATAGATGATACTCCGGCACTTAAAAGATTACTTGGAAATTGCATGCAAATAATTTTATTTAAACTTTCCAAATTATGGGTCTCACTTTAGATGTATAATCAACCAAAAATGACCCTCATTTGATTATCTTAATATCATAATCAGTGGGAATTTATTGGACGGTTAAAAATGAAAAAAATACCCAATGGCCCTATTTTATAAAACATGTGTCCCCAAATCAGATGTTAGGATTATTCAGTCAATCTGATTTTTGGTCTGTGGCTTAGCACAGTGGGTTCCACAATTTAGTGCCATGTGTGCAATTTCTAAGTGCACGTTCATCAAGCAACATATCATACCTGAGTATCATATAACTCCCCAAACTCGTAACGTTTGATCAATGTCCATTGGTGGCCATCAATTGGACGGTTAGGATTTATTCATTCATATTCTTTTTTGTTTACGATGCATTCAAAGTGGGCCCCACAGAATTTGGATGGTTCAGATTGATGTGGATCTGCCATCTCATTGGCAGTTTCTTTGATATGATAGGTGAGATGGCTAGCTTATTAATTGTACTGAGGGATGATACTAGAACCAGGAGCACCGGAATATGGTAAAGCCGCATTGCTGCATTACAGGTGGCAAGGTTACCTTTCAATCAGGAGTGTAGATCTAGAGGGACCCACCATGGATGGAAATTAATTCAAGACAAATGGGATGATCTTAGCCGTCTAAACAGTGACGTTCAAATGGACGGTCAGAAAGAAAAATAGTTCATGGTCAAGATTAAGTGATTCATAAGGTCTTCTTATCGGTATGATTCCACTAATTGAACAGTTCAGATTGATGGTTAGCCCTGCCACGTGTCATGTAGAGAGATGGCACTACCATATTCCGGTTCGTCCACGATGCACTCGACATCTGAAGTACACGTCATTTACATGTGGAATGATGGTAATCTGTTTGATGTATGACGTCTCTCTGTCGGATGATGACAATGTTTTTGTCATCCGTTCAATAGGTGGGCCATCTCTTCGATTGTCCCATGCCATGAAATCCAAGCCAGTGATCGTGAGGTGAGTTGTACATGGAAAAGAATGGACGGTCCAGGACAATTTACTACAAAGCCTGATCCGATAGAGAAGTTTCTATGTTTAGCTTTTAGCGTACAAATCGATGTTTGGAGCACACTGTATTGTTTTAATAACATCCAATCCGTCCATCATGTGTGTCTCATCCTATTCTTTTTATCTTCCAAAACTCTGTTCGATCCAAAACTCAGGTGGGCCACACCATGTAAAAGAATACGTCTACAACCTACATAATCATGTATTGTGGCCCACATGAGTTTTGGAAGGCCTTATTTTTTTGGACTCGACTCGGTAGTGACACTTCTAGTGCCCCGATCTCTGTAATGGTCGGTGCTGTGGGCCCACCATGATGTGTGTTTTATCCGCTCCGTCCATCCATTTTAACATATCATTTTAGCACAAGAGCCAAAAATTAAGGTAGATCCAAATCTCAGGTGGACCACACTACAGAAACAATGGTTATTAAACACCCACCGTTAAAAACTTCTTCATGGCCACAAAAGTTTCGGATCAAGCTGATATTTGTATTTTCCCTTCATCTAGGTCTGTGTGACCTAACCAACAGACTGGATGGAAAACAAACATTACAGTGGGCCGAGGAAGTTTTCAATGGTTGGCGTTCAATCAACACTGCTTCCTGCAGTGTGGTCCGACGGTGGGGAAACTGCCGAATCCGAATCCCTATTTTTAAGTGTCCCTCCTCGTAGTCGGATGCATCCTATTATATGGATTAGGTAGAATATGCAAAACAAAGTGGGCCCCACGTATTATATACAATGTATCTAATGGAGGGCGTCGCCATCCCAAAACTGTGTGTGGCCCACCTCAGTTTTGGATCGGCCTGGTTTATGCGCGCCAATGAGAGAAATAGGGGCACATATGATGGACGGATGAATGTCACTAAAACATCATGATGGCCCTCGCAAATCCCTTTCTATCATGAGATTAATGGTTGAAATTTGTGATTTTTGAAAAAAAATAATTCAAATTTTTAAATATTTCAAAATTTCGGCACTTTGCCGATTTTCAAGAATTTCAAATAGATGATGTGTGCTTTTGTCCACTTCGAAAATGATACAAGAAGATTTAAAGTTTATATGTGGATGTGTGTGTAGTATTCTTATCTAGAGCTTTGGTGATTGTGATGCTCGATTTGTGTGCTGAAACACATGTACACCCTGAAATGAGCCGGAGCTTTATAGTTGACTAAGAACGGTTGAATTTTTAATCCCAAACGGTCAACTGTTTCTAGTTAAATCTTTTACTTTGACGATAAAAAATCGTTGAAATTAATGATCAACGGTCAAAAACATTTTTACAAGCATTCTAAATGATTGATGATCACCTAGCAACGGCCCACTCCCTAATGCCTATATAAACACTTCATATACTATCTGATTTCAAAATACTCATATCCTGCGAGTAATTTGCCCATGACCCATCAGCAATTGATCATTAACAAAATAATTAAATTTTATTTTATTTTATTTTTTATTTTTCCTTATATTCAACTCATTTTTTCCAACAGAAACATTTTGGATCCGGCCTAATTGGCTAACGGTCTATGTCTGACGTACATGTGTGGCCCACTCAATGACTGCACGGATGGATTTTAGGCCACAACAAATACTAGAACGGGAGCCACGTAATGAATGGACTGAATATCGGACACGTGACACAACGTTACTACGCTCCAATAATTAACGCCTATACTGTACACATGGGCGCGGCGTCGGTGGATCCCTGACCGTCGGCCCATCTCGATATATATATACCTTACATCCACACCGTCAATCCGTTTTGAAATTTAATTTTATGTATGCTTCAAAAAATCGAAGCATATCCAAATCTTAGGTGAACCACAAGACAGAAAATAGTGGGATTGAATACCCACCATTAAAATTTTCTTGTGGGCCGCTGGAATGTTCATTTGCCATCCAGCCTTTTGATAAGGTCACAAAGATCTGGACGAAGGGACCACACAAATATTAGCTTGATCCAAAACATTTGTAGCCCTCAATAAGTTTTTAATGGTCAATCACCACGGTTTCCTGCGATGTGGTCCACCTTAGATTTGGATATATTTAATTTTTGGTATAATGACCTAAATTAATCTTTCAAAACGTATTGACGGCGTGGATGTGATGAAAATACATCAAAGTGGGGCCCACATTCAGGGATTCACCCACCTTCCCTTATTTATTTGGGCGTGAAAAACGAACGAAGACCGTTGATTGCCAGGCTGCCTGCTGACTAAAGTGTACAGTGTACTATGGGTCAGATGAAGTAGAAAAACATAGGCACTCTTGTAGAGTATGACCATCCATACTCATGCACATGGCGGCCGTGGATCTCATATTTGAGAATATTTTTTGTGGACTTTGGACTGTTGGATTTTTTTCTTATTTTCATCTGTCAATTTAATGATCGCTAATTCGATGGTTTAGATCTTCCATATGCAGTTTAAATCACGGCTAATTTTTAATGACCCCAACAATTGGACGGTTCGGATTGAGGTACATGTATGCATGTGTACATTATCTCCATGCACTCGTTTTGCATAATCGTACTCTGCCAGCTCTTGATGATGGGGTCCTATATTGAGGTCCATCTTTCTCTTGTTAAACGCGAATGATGCGTATTTTGTCTCTTAACCGTCCATTTGACGGTCACCTATTTGAAGGATCAGGATTATCTTCCATCTAGCAGATTTTTGGTGGATGGGGCGTCCATAGAGGGGGCCCACAATATCAACGGTTCCGATCAGTTAACGATAGACGCCCACTTGTACAAACCAAAAGCCCGAATGCTACCGTACAAAATGTGGGCCCCAGCATTCTACCGTACCCTGGCCAGAAACTTGAGCTTTATTCATCTTGTCAATGCAGCCTTGGATTCTCTCTCCTAGCATTATCTTCCAACTCGCGGTACGGCGGATGTACCACATATCATGATGCATCCATTGTTTCCCAGCCACCATGTCATATGAGTAGAATATCCAGCCGTTCAAAAGGTGGAACACACTATGATAATCCTCTAAAATGAAATTCAGGGAGATCAACTCGTCTAATCAGGAAAAAAATAAAAATCAATGAACAGACAATGGTATGTTTTAGTGTAATGAAGTAGCTCACACAATTAATATATAGTCCTGATTTTCATGCAAGTCCATAATCATGGTATGGTACACATTTTACACGGATTGGATTTTCTACATATACGGAATCTTGGCCGAAAAAATTGGATATGTATTGGATCACATCTCACATAAGACTCCTCTTGTTTTGCGCAACTGCGTATCTTTATTTAGTTTCAACCAAACAATCCAAAATTCAATGCTTCAATAATGCAATTTTGTAACGTCATTTCTCATACAATAATACAAAACAAATGCATGTGAACTTAGGCTTTTGGCTAATTACTGATATGCCCTTAGAAAATGGCAATCTAACAACTATATTAATACCCTCAACTTTCGGCTTCTCTAAGTGGGGGTTGTGTTTTTTAATGATCTAGACCATTGATCTGATGGGCCCCACTGTTGATGTACAACTACCCAATGAATTTTGAGATTGGATGTGGATGGCTATTGTATTTCTTTACTAAGGTGTGGCAACCATCAAGGCATGGGCTAGGTAAGGGTTAGCATCAGCACGACCCTATGATTTAATGGCCTGAAAATTCAGGCATGTAGACTTTCTATTATTTCGTGACTGGTTGAGATGGGGACTTGCTTGAAATTAGGGCAATGATGGAATTGGCACAAGATAGATGGGTTTATAACCCTACAAGTGCTTCCAATATATATATATATATATATATATATATATAATATATATATATATTATATATATATATATATATATATATATAAAAGTCAATGCCAGATGTTCCTAGAAACCTGATCTCAAGATGGAGAAGCATCCTTAGTCAAAGGAAATTAATTTATCAAATCAATGGGCTGGATTGGGTCAGGTGAAGGGAAGGCCCCGATTGGACCCAGATCCAACCCATTAGAATTCGATTCGGGTTTGGATTGGCTGCAAATCAAAAATAGTCAAATTTATTTGATGGGTTAAGTTTGTAAATGATGGCCCATGTTCGATTCATATGTCACATGGGTTAAATTTGGGTCAGATGTAAATTGTAATAATTTTTATACAAATATTGTTTCAAACCTTCTAATTGATAGTGAGTATAAATTTTGATGGTAAAGAATAAAATAAATAATATTTTGAATTAAATTAGTATATTAAGATGGTTATAATAGTTTAATTAGTGCAAGGTATAGGGCATTCGACCCATGCAAATTCTATCCAGCATTTGAAAGTGATGAGAATGATATAATTAATACTGGTATCATATCATTTAGAACCAATAGTTGTGGGCCCCACGTTGGTGCATGTGTTTTATCTATACTATTCATCCATATGTACCAGTTACATATGACATTCAACTTGCATGTGTACATATAATCAACATTGGTTGTGAAATGTGGTCCATTCATTATAATTCCATCGGCCGCAAAATGCAAGCTTCATTTAATATAGTCTATTTCTCAAGGAAGGATTTTAATACTAGAGTGGAGTTGGATAGTCAAAATACTATATTTCCAAACATGTAATCCATACCATTTAATCATATGGTCTAAATAGGCTTTAAAAGCAAAAAACCCACAGGCTCAATTAATTACTTTTTCTTGAGTTTGAATTAGATCCAAATTTCGATCAAGTCTACTTTAATATAACTCTAATTAAACACATTTAAAAACAAGGTAGAAGCTGGGTTAGATTGAGTTGATTTTAAAAAGACTCAAACCCAACTCATTTAGAAAATTTGATCTAGACCCTACATATGGGGTTAAAATTTAAACAGAGACCCACTGCTTGTCAGGTTGGATCTAATGAGCTGTCAACTCCACTCAACTCATTTGCACCCCTAGTGATAACGTATCAAATAAACCCTTGTTTTCTTTTAATTTTTTCATGGGCATGTTTTATATATTAGATCATCCCGGGCAATATGATCATTGCACTATAAAATGATAAAGGTACAACTACTTTCCCCTTTAAAAAGGATGTTTGGAAGTTTGTATTATATGCCTTATAAATTATGAAGCCTCAATTGAGCCTAAGATGGACGGTAGTGATTCTCTTCTTTCACCGGCTATGATCTTTGACGCGGGAAAGGACGTGAGGTTGAGCAACATCTTCCTCAAGGGGATAAATATTTTGAATCCACGGAACTTCTCTTAACTCCTAATAGAGACTCTTCAAATCCATAAGAAAAAGAATAAGAAAATAGAAAATAAATTATATAAAAAATGAAATTAATTGATGATTGAAATAAACGAGTTCACAACCCTTTAAATAGGGATACTAAGAAATATAAGAAATTTCATAATCAGACTATAACTAAAACTTTTAGAATTCGCAACTTATCATAAATAGTAAAGTTACTATTTATCGACGGTCGTGATTTCTACTTGTGTGCAAGGTTTTCAGTCAAAAATAGTAAGTGTCCTATTTGGCTTCACCGAGTTGTTCTCCTAATTATTCTAAGCACTTTTTGCATTAGGCGCAACTCCTAAAGCCGAATGGATGAAAAGTTATAATCAAACTAAAACTTATTATTTATAGTAAAAATAAAATTAAAATAGGAAAATGTCCGATCTGATGGTATTTTACAAATTAAGCTTGCGCAACTCGGTATAGCCGGATTGGGTGGCTAAAGTAGCTCGTCCTACCTCAAAATCATATATTTTATGTTCAGTAACTCATTTTGGATTGCGAGATACGCCCGATTTAAAGTTTGACGGTCTAGATCACTTATGTTTTTGACCAAGCCTTTTCTGATCCACCTTGGCCATGAAATCATCGGCGACCCGCTCTATATCAATCTTACAAAAGGCCCAAGAAATGGGTCGTATAGTCCGTTGCTTGCTTGTGATCTAACGAATTTACAACTCTCTTTACTAAGCGAGACTCTATTTAATTCTAAATAATGAATTTACAACTCTCTTTACCAAGTGAGGCTCTATTCGAATATAAATAACCCTTCAAAGAGCCTTTTTCTGACTAGTCAGCAAGCTACCGAAGCGAAGCTTTCAGCTGCTTCCCCCTTTGAATTCAAGTCTCAAGACTTCATAGGAGAGGTGATCATTAATGATTAAAAAAATACAATTAATGATAAACCAACCGTTGGACCGACCGATAAATACTTGTATTGTTGCATCAACGGTTGCGACGGTGTAGACATAATTGAAACATAAATATTTAAGATTTATGGAACCCAACAAGGGTCATTGCCCTCATTTATCCTTGTGGGTTCCACCATCCTAACCAATCCAACTCATTCCTGCATCTGCTCTGCTTTTCTGCTGATAGATTCTTCCTCTACACATCAGGCTCGGCATCACAATCGTACAGGTTCTTGAGATCAGACCATCAGACCAACGGCTACCCATTGCAAAGATGATGCCCTTTTCTATATATATATATAAATATGAGATAAATCATTGGTGGATCCGACAAGCGTCCACCTAAGCCACCTTACTTGTATTAAAGAATACAATCTCATGGACCTAGTTGTAATTATTATGGGCCACAATTCAATCAACCTTTCTGGGCTAGACAAATTGCCAACAAGGTAATCTTTTGTGATATCCAGGCCATTCATTGGGTGGATCCTGCTATGTACATGCCATGGCCAAAAGATCAGATTAGTTCACTGATCAAGTGGGTCACATCTGTATGTTTAAGATAGAATGTGGATCACTAGATGAGTGGACCAGCTTCATTTTTTGTCCAGATCATTATTTCGGTGGGGCCCAAATTATGAACGGTAGGATCTCGTGCACGTAATCGCCAACCCTGTTGGGTAAGTATAACATCCAACCCATTCAAAAGATTGGACCACACAATAAAGATAACCTAATACTAGAATGAAGACTGTGATTGATCGATGGTGGGACCGGTGTAAGCGGCTCGGACCGCATGCCATGCTGGCACAAGCGTGTGAGCTTGGTAAACCTCAGAAATTAAAATCAGATGTGAATATGGTGGGCCAGGGAATTAATGTTCACCTTTCCTATGTGTGGCCCACCTGCTTTTCTTGTCATCCTTCCAATCTGTCGTTGCACGTATCATTTCTTAGGTAGAATTGAAAATGAAGGAATCTTTTCCTCTTATTATTTTATTACCGTTATGGATAATATCAAATTTACATTGATATTATCACAAGGGGAATGATTATTTGCGTTCCAGCTAGGTGGGGCCCACCGTAAAGTTTCAGTGCAATCCAATCCGTCCATTAGATGCGGGCCCCAAGGTGATATGTGGGTACCGTTCTATCCGTCCATTTGATAATATCACAATCAGATCGGCATTATCATAGGAGGAATGATTCACATACATTCAAGCTGTGTGGACCCCCACCGTGAAGTGTGAGTGCATCCAACCCTTCCATTAGATGCTACCCCCACCGTGATGTGTGAGTGCCGTCCAATGGAATAGTGGGACCTACTGTAGATTGGTCATATCTCCATAATCAGATTGAAGAGACAATATCAATCCGCGACGAAGGTCGTTACTTTCAGTGTAATTTTTTTTTATTATAGTCCAGATCCCTTGGCCATGCTATTTGGACGGTTGTGATTTGAGGTACATGTGGTGTGTATAGTTGGAACATGCACCTGCAGTGTACCGTTGGTATAATTCCGCGCACCTCACCTAGATATTCTCTGTGGAGCTGTCTGAAGAGTCGCGCGATTAGAGATTGAAGATACCAACCGCGGAATAATTGCCCGTGTGGAATAGATGTGTAAGATCTGAGCCGATAATTTTGTGATATTAGATACTAGAATACTTAAAAATAAAATGATCCATTTATTATTTGGTCCACATTCTTATGATCAAAATGTACGGTGGACAACATTCTTATTGTCAAAATGCACGGAATGTAACCAACAGTCTATATTCATCATAGATAATTCTAGGTTCTGGAAGGGCATGTTTACGTTGATCCATATCATACATGGAATCGATCTCGTACATGTGGGCTAGATTAGCACGTGTGCAGAGACAACTTCTTCAATTTCTACTCACGAGAATCGCATTAGCACTTATAAACGATGGCGTTATTAGTCTGTCGTCGGATTAGTAAGGTAGGGTTGTATGATACTCAGGAAATGCATTAGGCTTGATACGCAGGCACTAAGAACTTGTATACGTGGAATTCAATAATATAATTTAAACTGACTAAATTTTGGAACCCACTGTTTCTAAGTCAGAAGACAAAGATCAGATTGTTTTAACAATCATAACCTCTGATTCATGGGCACTTGTTTGTGAAAATGGACCATATGATATTTTCAAGTTTAACCGTCCAATGAATGTCCAACAATCTGACAGTTAGATAATCAAATTAGCATATTTTTTAGGTACTGATATATATAAACTAGAAGAAATAATCTAAACAGATTAATTGAACCTACCTATGTATGGAATTTCTAAGTAATTTCTTAGTGCCTGCGTATCATACATCGCAATGCGCGAGAGTATCAAAGTGTTTCTCTTACAAGAGAGAGAGCACGAGTCAAAGGCGCCCAGGGAACACTGAAAATTTAGTACGCATATTGTCTCCCACCATAAAAGACAGTTGATGGGATCCATTAGCATAATCCACTCCGTCCATTGTGTCGTCCCACTCATTTCTTACGGTGGAATCTAGAAAACAAGCCGTTGAAAAACTTAGATGGTCCAAAATGCAGAGAACAAGGTAAGATCATGCCACATGCTTCTAAATTCATTTGGTGTGGCCCACATGGCTTTTGGATATCCTTCTGTTTATTGTGTCCCTTCATCCTGGTAGTTTACATCCGATGAACAGAACCGATGGCATATACACAATAAAGTGGGCCCCAAAAACAGTGGGAAAGGTTTTTGTGGATTTTTCATCCACTCTCAAATATTCATTGTGGTGTGGCCCAAATGAGCTTTATTTCAGGATAATTTTTAAACTTTTAGTCAAACGTTAAAAGGCCTGTCTAATGGACGGAGTGGATTGGATTAACATATCTACAGAAGCCCGGTACGACCACGAGTTGTTGTAAGATCTTCCACTGGTACGCACCAGTTCTAAGTGCGCACCGAGCGCACAAAATATTTCTTCCTGATTTATTTATTTATTTATTTATTAAAAGGAAATTGCTGCGTCAGGATTTACACGTGGGCCACGAGATGGCGGCACCGTCCAGTGACGTCCACTGTCAAAGGTGAGATATCAGCCACACAGATATATTCTAACATCTTTATACGAAATTACGAAAGTGCCCCCCCATCATTGCAAATGTCTCCTGTGCTCCTGGAGGCACCGTAATTTCGTACTCCCAATCGTGCACCGTACACGTGGCGCATATCTTTGATGATCTGAACCAGTCATCATGTGTCTCTTTAGTTGGAAATTCCTAATATCTGATAGATAAATCTCATCTCCAACCAATACTGACAGTAGAAAATGACTAGTAGCTTTTGCTTGGGGATTAAATTCTTCGGACAAAACCTTGAGTATGGCTTTTTTATCACTACAAAATCTCTATTTCGCTGGTTGTTGATCCGATGGTTATGATAACCTGGATTAAATTGGTTTTTTAGATGGATGGCCGATTAAAGGTGGACCCCACGTTATGAAAATCTAAATTGACGGACCTTTTTAGCATAATCAATAGCGGCTTGGGTGGTTAGCATTATTTGAGGTGAGGGCCATACGATGGACAAGAATAGGACTTTATATATATATATATATATATATATATATATATATATATATATATATATATATATATATAATAAATGTGGATTATTCATTTCTTATACTGTCAGAGCGGATGGTTAGGATCTTCAATTCAATTTGATTCTTGGAAGGGATCGATAATCAAAGTTAGCCTAAGCATAATAGATGGTCTGGATTATTAGTTAGGCTTTTTTCAGATGTGGTAGAAGATTAATTGTTTGTTTGGTGACCATTTATTGGATTGTTCCAATCATTTTAAATACAATTGATTGTTTTTACATGGATGAGAAATAAAAGGCGGTTGTTTATGATAAATGGATAGTTTAAATAAATGATCAAGCCATATTTTAGTATAAGAGATATGGAACTTCTACCTTCGTTGCGTTGATATGCTGGATATGTTTTTAATTTAGAATGGAAATAAAAGTGTAATGGTTATCCAAACGAAGGATTATTTTTTAATGTAGTTGAAACAAGGATTTAGGTGGATTTAATTTTTTTGAATTTTGTTTGGATAACAAGTGAAAATCAACTTTGAATAAGAATAATGATTGTTGATATCTTGTTGTCCTAACATAGTCCCATCGTAAGAAACATATTTCATTTTCTTTTCTTTTCTTACGGTCCACAAGGTGCATTTAGTAATTCCGAATAGCTAAATGGGAAATTAAGAAAGATTTTTAGAGTGATAAAAAAATTAAGGTGAAGGCCATATGATGGACAATAATAAGACATTTTTTGTATTATAAATATGGATCGTTCATTTATTATATTATTGAGTGGATGATTAGGATCATCTATTCAAATTCATTCCGGAAAGGGATCAATAATCAAAGTTAGCCCAGGCATAATAAATAGTCTAGATTATTGATCAGGCTTTTTGGACATAGTAAAAGATGAATTGTTTGTTTCATTAGCATTTATTGGATCTTTTCATTCATTTTAAATCCAATTGATTATTTTTTTTGACAATAAAAGGTGGTTATTTATAATAAATAGACAGTTTAAATCAATGATCACACCATTTTCTAGTAATAAATACGGAGCTTCCATCTTCGTTGATTTTCCAATTAGAATAAAATAGAAAGTATAATGTTTATTCAATGATGGGTATTTGTAAATGTCATGACCATCATTGAAAAAAGGCTTCTTTTGAATTTTGTTGATGTAAAAATCTGGACCACCCTCCACTAAATGTCATGAACCATCGATGAACCCTGATCCTGCGCAAAAGGGTGAGCAAAGGAGACCTTGGCTCAGGGACAATCCGATGCCTAAGTCAGGCTAGGGAATCTGGGTATAAGTCGAATGTAGAGAGAGGGTACAAGATATCGCGTACCTATAGTAATGAGGTCCTCTGGTATTTATACCTGTGGGTTAGACGATCCACGTCCGTTAATCTCGACATGATTTGCTCAATCAGTCAGATATTGTGATCGTGGAGATATTATCCGCAATCTTTAGATCATGCGGCGTGTCGTGTCTTAAAGACACGTATCCTTGGGCGAGATTTTCGGTCACGTTTGAATCTAGGTTGATCTCAAAGCTCGGCATACGGGGTATCCTCACCAGGACCCTGCCTCAGCCTTGACGTATAAAGTACCTTTACTCGGGCTAGGCCTCAGCCTAGGGGCTCGGCCTTGGATTGTGCCGACCCGAGGCCGAGTACTAGCAGTTGGAGTCTATCGATAGATCACTGAGTTCAGAGTTCGTTGAATGGGTCCGAGGACGAGGATCATAGCTTGGCTTAGTCATCCTTCTTCGGATGAGGATGAAGGTTCGGGTCGACCATTTAAGATTGCGGTGATTGCGGTTCTGAGTCGTGATTCATTAGTGAGAAGCTTGTCCCAACCTACCCCGCAATTTAGAGGTCGGCCCATACTTGACGTTGTATCCTCCTTCCGAGGCCTTGTCATCTGATTCGGGTCGCTTAGGCTGACCCCGATTATCCTTGTTCAAATTTCCTAATAACAAATTTTATTTTTTCGGATTTTGTTTGGATGACAAGTAAAAATATAATATTTATTAGAAAATTCAAAGGGAAAATTAACTTCAAATAAGAATAATTGTTGCCATGTGTCTCTCATAATATTTTGTTATCTGAACGTATAGCTAAACATCGCATGATGACGAATGTGATTCATTTTCTTTTCTTTTTTCATGGGCCGCAGGGTGCCCTAAGTAATTCTAAATATCCACTAAGAAATGGAGAAAATGTTTCAAACTAAGTCAATCAAAAATAACATTTTTCTTTCAAACCATGTATGAATGGGTTAGTATAACCCAAGAAATGTGAGTCTTTAAAATCAAAAGATCCACATTAAAGGCTAATGATCATAAGATTGCTACTGTTTGATGAAATGACTCGATGAAGTATTGTTTCAGGTGCGTACATTTTCCACAGGATCAGTTGGTAGTGAGGAAAGAATGGATACGAAAAAAAAAAAAAACACACTTCACGTTATAAGATTGCCCTCACATATTGTTTTTTATATTGCTTTATAGGTGTTTGATAAAATACCTATAAAGTATTGTCATTGTTTTGCATTCTATGAGAAATTAAAGATGCATTTTATATATTTAAGAAAATGTCACATTGGCTCGAATTCAGCCCAAACTAGCCCAAGTTGTTGGCCGAACCGAGCTAAGCTGGCGAAATAGGCTCGAGGACCGAGCCAAGCCGAGTTTGAGTGGGATTAGATATTGGCCGACCAATGCCATGCTGACTCGGTTCAACTCATGTACAACTCTACTTCTTAGTCTCTCCTTGTTCCACACAGGATTGGTGCATTCTTAAAAAAGGAGTGGAGGCACCTACGTTTGGTCAGTCCCTTCATCTAGTTTCGAGGCGCATAATGAACCGGTTGGATGAGATATAACCATCATGGTGAGCCCCACACAACACCAATGTGGAAGCTCAATCTCTGTTGTTTCTTCTTTTGTGGCTCGCTCGAGTCATGGATCAAGCTCATTTTTGGGCTCTGGCTCTAAAAGGGGAGGATGCACCTGACGGACGGTGTGGATGTCTAACATGTCATATTGGTGTGGACCCAATTGGCCCTCTGAGATCATGATCCTAGCCATCTGCTGAACGGTCTGTGAACCGAACGAGTGAGATTTGCCGTTTCAAATGTCCTTAATTCATCGATCTTGTTTGTCTTGGGGTCATCCATAATCCAAAGTGGACCCATCCATCTAGCAGTGACGACACATGGTCTCGGCTACTGTGATAGTTCACCATCGTTTTCTTCCTATCACACGTGTCACTCATGTACAAGGAGCCAGAGCATCAACATCGTGGGGTTACATTATGGATGAGCATCTCTCCTAAAAATGATATCAAATAAGCAATCCTAACAGTTCAATTGATGGTAATCAAATGGATGCTTAAAAGTGCAATAGTGAGTGGTCCAAATTCCATGGGAAAGATCAGACCGTTCGATCACCTCCAAGTTCCATCCACGACCGGGTGTGTGGTATGGATCATTGTTTGCAAATCGGTCTGTTGCACCGTACAGGCTCATATTGGCGGAAGCGTATTGGCTGGTATTGCCATGTGTCGTGCAAAGATGAGCGCTCATGCTCCTTAGCTCAAGTTGTACGAACGGTTCAAAGGAGATCAAAGTTATTAATGAGAATTTTCTCCTCATTGCTGGGTTCGATAAAATCGAACTAACTTCGATATTATCGATAATTGTCGGGATTTTTCACCCCTTGTCGCTGGACAGTTTTTGGTCCGGTTTCGATATCATTGAAGGACCTTAGATGATATCGAAGGTTGTCATCGAAGGATCTTTGATATTGTCGAAGAGTTATGCAGATGCGATTGCGAAAACGCAAATTCTGCGGAATTTGTTTCCTATTTTGATTCTTCCTCTTTCTATTCTTATATAAAGGGGTGTATGCAGGATTGTGGTATATTCCAGGGTATTCTAAGGTTTCCTAAAGGTTTTTTAGGAGGGTTTTGGGCTATCAAAGGTGTGAGAGTGAGAGAGAGAAAGAAAGATAGAGAGGAAACTTGTTGAAGGGAGATTCTACTCGTAGAGGTGATCTACTTCGTAGTCCACGTCTCAGCGCTTCTACGTCCTCGTGATCGGTGAGATCTCTCCATTTTTCTTTTGTTCTCTTATTATTTATCCACTCTTGCGGGAGTGAAGAAGGTTTGATCCAAGCGGTGTGTGCTTGTGATCGGTTGTAACATTCTGCTTTATAGTGGATTGTTGATTTAGACGAGGTCTCGTGGTTTTTACCTCTTTGAGGGTTTTCCACGTAAAATTCTCTGGCGTCATGTGGTTTATGCTTTGATTTATTTCATTGCTTTATTATCCCATATTTCTAGTTTGTTTTGGGAGGCTAGATCCAAAGGTTTTGTGCAAGGCCTCCAACAAAGTGGTATCAAAGCTATTGGTTTATTGAATGGAGTGGGATCAGTTCTGAATTATGGAAGGTGGCTCATCAAGGATGAGCAGTCTCAATGGTTCTAACTGGACCATATGGAAGGCTAAGATGGAGGACTTGCTTTATTGCAAGGACTTGTATTCTCCAATTCAAGGCATATCAGCAAGGTCAAAGGATATGACAGATGATGATTGGAATAAATTGGACCGGAAGGCGGTGGGGTTTATTAGACAATGGTTGGACGATTCCGTATTCCACCATGTCTCTACGGAAACCTCAGTCACTAGCCTATTGTTGAAATTACAAGGGTTGTATGAGAGGAAGACACCCAGTAATAAAATCTTCTTGATAAGACGACTTGTGAATCTCAAGTTCAAAGATGATGGTTCTGTGGCTGAGCACATGAACGAGGTCAGCAATATAATGAACCAGCTCTCTGCTATGAAGATGGTTCTAGATGATGAATTGCAGGCTTTGCTATTGTTTAGTTCATTGCCTGACAGTTGGGAGGCATTGGTGGTGTCTCTAAGTAACTTCGCGCCAGATGGAAAGGTATCCATGGAACAGGTAACCAGTTGTCCCTTCAATGAGGAGACAAGGATGAAGTCTCAGGGGTCTACTCAGCAAGATGCCCTTATGACACAAGAACGAGGGAGAGAAAAGAACATGAAGGGTGAGAAGGCCCAAGATAAATCAAGAGGCAAGCCGAGTACCAGGAAGAATGTTGAATACTAGAATTATGGCAAGAAGGGCCACTATAAGCATAAATGTCATAAGAATAAAAACGACAATAAAGGAAAATGAAATGAGAATGAAGATGAATCAAATTCTACTATGGTTGCTTCAGATGACGACGTTGTAGTTATTCTTTCAGCGGATCATGATATTTGTCTTACGGCTACGAGTCAGGACACCGATTGGGTGATAGACTTGGGAGCTTCTTTTTATACGACTCTACGCAAGAATTTCTTCACAAGTTACAAGTCATGTGACTATGGGACCGTGAATATGAGAAATTTTGGCGTATCGAAGATTGTAGGGGTCGATGATATTTGTGTGAAGATTGATGTGGGCTGCACATTGGTTCTTAGGGATATGAGGCATATCTCAGACCTTCACCTCAACTTTATGTCGACGGAAAGGTTGGATGATGATGGCTATGAAAGCCGATTTGCTGGTGGGCGCTGGAAGCTCATCAAGGGTTCATTGATCGCAGTCAGAGGAAAGAAGTGTTGCACTCTTTACAAGGCAAATGTCAGTGTGCACAAAGGTGGGTTGAACGTAGTGGAAGATTCAGCCATTGACATGTGGCACAGGCGTCTAGGCCACATGAGTGAAAAAGGGCTTCAGCTACTAGCGAGGAAGCGGCTCATTCCAGACGTGACAGCTATACCTCTTAAAAACTGTATTGATTGTTTATCAGGGAAACGACATAGAGTTTCATTTATTAAATATGCTTATCATGTTAATAAAGTGCATGCATTAGATTTGATTTATTCTGATGTTTGTGGTCCTATGAGGACAAAAACCTTGGGTGAGGCATTGTATTTTGTCACTTTTATAGATGATACATCTAGGAGGGTCTGGGTTTATGCTTTAAAATCCAAGGACGAGGTCTTTGATGTGTTTAAATTGTTTCATGCTATGGTCGAGAGAGAGACGGGTAGATCATTAAAGTGCATTCGCACTGACAATAGTTGTGAATACATTGGCGACTTTCATGAGTATTGTAAGTCCCTGGGTATATGACATGAACAGAAGGTTCCTAAGACCCCTCCCCCCCGACATAATGGTATAGCTGAGCGAATGAATTGCACTATTGTAAAGAGAATCAGATACATGTTATCTCATGTGAAATTGCCTAAGACGTTCTGTATAAAAGCAATGCACACAGCAGTGTATCTGATAAACAGGTCTCCATCAGCCCCGTTGAATGAAGATGTGCCTGAGAAGGTGTGGACTGGACAGAATCCATCATATAGTCATCTCAGGGTGTTTGGATGCAGGGCATCCATTCACGTACTAAAGGATGAGAGGTCCAAGCTCGATATGAAGATTAGGCAGTGTGTGTTCTTGGGATATGGTGATGAAAAGTTTGGTTACAGATTGTAGGATTCGACCGAGAAGAAGCTCGTCAGGAGCAGAGATGTGGTTTTCTTTGAAGATCAGTGTATAAAAAACATTGGTAAGCCAGAGAAGAACCAGCCTAGTTCAGGTGAGCTAGAGGACATGGATCCGGTTATTCCTCCCGTGGTGCTTGATAACGGGGAAGTACAACAATATGCAGAGGACGAGGGGGTTCCTACAGGAGATGGACCGGGGGAGCAATCTCCACTTGATCCACTTGTTGAGCTACAGATGAGGAGGTCATCTAGGGACAGACAGCCGTCCAAGAGGTACTCGCCGCATGAGTACATTATGCTCACTAATGGGGGAGAGCCAAAAGATTATTCTGAGGCCCTAGCCGACGAGCATAAGGGGAAGTGATTGAAAGCTATATAAGAGGAGATGAAATCCTTGTATAAGAACCACACCTATGACATGGTGAAACTGCCTAAGGGCAAGAAAGCTTTGAGCAACAAGTGGGTGTTCAGAAAGAAGATTGAGCAGAAGAATTCACAGACGAGGTTCAAGGCCAGACTTGTGGTGAAAGGGTTCGGTCAAAGGAAATGTATATACTTCGAGGAGATATTCTCACCAGTGGTGAAGATGACATCCATACGAGTATTGCTTGGGTTGACAACTAGCATGAATTTGGAGATAGAACAGTTAGATGTTAAAATTGTTTTTCTCCATAGTGACTTGGAAGAAGAGATCTATATGTACCAACCAGAGGAGTTCGAAGTCAAGGGCAATGAGCGTATGGTGTGTAGGCTGAGGAAGATCTTGTATGAGCTGAAACAAGCTCCACGACGATGGTACAAAAAGTTCGACTCGTTTATGTTGAAGCATGGGTATGACAGAACGGAGTCGGACCACTGTGTGTTCACGCACAAGTTCTCGGATAGTGATTTCTTAGTTCTGCTGTTATACGTTGATGACATGCTCATCATGGGAAAAGACATCAAGAAGATCGACAGGCTGAAACAGGAGTTGGGCAAGTTGTTTGCGATGAAAGACTTGGGCCCGGTTAAACAGATCCCAGAAATGGAGATAACCCGTGATAAAAGCAGTAGGAAGTTTTAGCTATCAAAAGAGTGGTATATTGAGAAAGTCCCAAAGCGATTCAATATGAATGCAGTGAAACCGGTCAGTACTCCACTGCATGGTCACTTCAGATTAAGTGACAGACAGTGTCCCAAGACGAAGACAGATGTGGATGAGATGAAGAAGATACCCTATGCGTCAGTGGTAGAAAGTTTGATGTATGTTATGGTGTGTACGCGTCCAGACATAGCATATACAGTTGGTGTTGTCAGCCGGTATCTTGCCAATCCTGGCAAAGAGCATCTGACAGCGGTGAAATGGATATTGCGGTATCTAAGAGGCTCATCCAGGTTAAGCCTATGTTATGGTGACGGAAAACCTGTGTTAGAGGGTTACACAAATACAAATATGATAGGTGACATAGACTCTAGGAAGTCTGCATCGGGGTTCATGTTCACGTTTGCAGGGGGAGCGGTCTCTTGGCAGAGCAAGCTACAGAAGGTCGTAGCATTGTCGACGACAGAGGCCGAGTACATTGCGGTCACAGAGGCATGTAAAGAGATGCTTTGGATGAAGACATTCCTACAGGAATTTAGCCTGAAGCAGGAGTAACACGTGGTCTATTGCGATAGTCAAAGTGCTATACACTTGAGCAAGAATCCAAGTCAGTACTCTAAGTCGAAGCACATAGAGATTCGGTATCACTGGATCAGAGATACTTTGGAACAGAAGGTGTTACAGCTTAAGAAAGTCCACACGGATGATAATGGGTTAGACATGATGACTAAGGATTTGCTCAAGGGTAAGTTTGAGGTTTGTAGAAACCAGGCTAGCTTGAAGAAGGTGAATTCCTCCTGAGTCGAAAAGGGAGAGATTTGATGAAAATTTTCTCCTCATTGATGGGTTCGATGAAATCGAACTAGCTTCAATATCATCGATAATTGTTGGGATTTTTCACCCCTGGTCGCTGGACGGTTTTTGGTCCAGTTTCGATATCATCGAAGGACCTTTAGATGATATCGAAGGTTGTCATTGAAGGATCTTCGATATCATCGAAGAGTCACGCAGATGCAATTACGGAAATGCAGATTATGCGAAATTTGTTTCCTATTTTGATTCTACCTCTTTTTATTCTTATATTAAGGAGTGTATGCGGGATTGAGGTGTATTCCAGGGTATTCTAAGGTTTCCTAAAGGTTTTCTAGGAGGGCTTAGGGCTATCAAAGGTGAGAGGGAGAGAGAGAGGAAGCTTGTGGAAGGGAGATTCTGCTTGTAGAGGTGATCTACTTCGCAGTCCACGTCTCAGCGCTTCTACGTCATCGTGATCGATGAGCTCTCTCCGTTTTTCTTTTGTTCTCTTATTATTTATCCACTTCTGTGTGAGTGAAGAAGGTTTGATCCAAGCGGTGTGTGCTTGTGATCGGTTGTAACGTTCTGCTTTATAGTGGACTGTTGAACTGGACGAGGTCTTGTGGTTTTTACTTCTTTGAGGGTTTTTCATGTAAAATTCTCTGGTGTCGTATGGTTTATGCTTTGATTTATTTCATTGCTATATTATCCCATAATTCTAGTTTGTTTTGGGAGGCTAGATCTTAAGGTTTTGTGCAAGGCCCCCAACAGTTACATGCCCCACAATGATATATTTATTATATCCACACTGTCTATCAATTTGGAAATATCATTTTAGAACATTAGCCCAAAAATTAGACTTATTAAGGCTCAAGTGAACCACGCCACAAACAATAGTGGGACAATAATTCTCACCTTTAAAACATTTATAGGGTTTACGGTAACATTTATTTTCCATCCAATCTATTCATAATGTTGCATGGACATGTATGAAGAGGAAAAACAAATACCATATTGATCTAAAACTTACGTAACCTCAATAGGGTTTCAATGGTAAGCATTCAATCTCTCACTGCTTTTTGAAGTGTGGTCCACTTGATGATTTGATCTGTCTTATTTTTAAGCTCAAGCCTTACAACGAGCTCGCCAAATGGGTGAACGGTTTGGATATAAGACATACCTCATTATGGGACTCACGGATCTTGGTGACATCAACACACCATCCAGTTCGGTGGTGTGTGGTACACCAACCAATCTACTTCCCGTATGGTCCATGTATTGGGTTTTTTGTACTGAAACGTGTCGGGTAATGCCCAATGGTTTTAGAGGACAATTCAAACCATTCATCCAATGTGTAGGGCCGAAGGTCTGCTGCCACTTTTGAAATGGTGGTAAACTATGATTGGAGTATAGCCGTTCGATACTGGACCCACTCACCTTCATATGGACTGGAATGCTCTGATAACATTGGGAGAGCAGAATGTACTATATGTAAAATCCACTCCATCCACCGGGTTCTGTAATTTGATATCATGACTAAGGTAAAAATAAAATAAAATCAACTAGACGTACAACTCAGATGGGCCACACCACATGGGGAGGGGATGCCTACCGTAGGTTGGTGTGTATCTTTTGTTAAACCCGTTAATCAGTTGCAACTCACAAGCATGAAGAGAAGACTAAAATTCATAAAAATGGTAAAAAAAAAGTTTAAAAAATAGAAATAATATTCATCAAAATTCATAAATTGATTGATTAATGATTAAAAACAAATTTATGGTCCTTTAAATAGGGATATTTAGAAGAAATTTCATAATTAAACTATCACTAAAACTCTCTAAAATTCATAACTTACTATTTATGGTGTTGGGGGAAAAATCTGACAAGTCGATAAGTCGGCTTATGGAATGGACCAATTCTATTGATATGGCCCAGATTCACTAGGCGTCGAGCCTGACCGAGGCCCACATGTCCCGAGCCAAGAGCCGAGGCCTCCAAGGAGACCGATACAACCCTAAGGACACCCGGAGCCCTAAGGACACTTGGAGCCCCATAGTGGCTGCATGAAGTCGATCTCACCCGTGTGGTCGGTTAAGGATCGAATCTGAATTGATCATATCTTGACTCGGCCCCAGTCCAACTTAATTTTTAGGTCGGCCACAGGGCCAACGCTCCAGGACCGGTCAACAATCGAGAAGTGAAATCTGACCTAACCAAATTTTGTTGGTTATATCCAGAACCGGACGTTGCGTCCGACTCAGAGTCAAGCCAAAGCCTTGGCTCGGTATAGAAGATCTGCCTTTCGAGATCGTTAGAAGACAATTCCTGATCCCGGAAATCCAGGGGATTTAAGATCTTGGGATCGTTTTGGATAGCAGTCAATCTCCTGCGAACCAGGAAAGAATCTCAAGTTCACGGGATCACATTTCCCCTGTAAATAGGAGACACCTAAAGGTGAAAGGTACACACACATTCTTACCCCTAAGCCCTTATTAAATTATTAGACCCAAATTTTAGGCCTAACTTTGGCATCGGAGGGTCCCATTTATAAGCCAAAGTCTCCTTTGTCCTCTTCCTATGCAGGTGTTCGAGTACAAAAAAAGGATGTGAGCAGGAAACTGCATTAACATATGGTAAGGGTTCTTATTCTCTTAATTTTTTTAAAACACTTTTCATATTGGACGCAACTCTTGAAGTCCAACTTATAAAGATTTATAATCAAACTAAAACTTATTAAAAATAATAAAAATAGAAATAAATATAAAATTCAATAGTTGATATGATGGTATCTTGCAAATTCGGCCTGCGCAACTTAGCCGGGTTGGTCAGCTAAAGTAGCTCGTCTTACCCAAAATCATATATGATACTTAGAGTAACTGATATCTGTTAGTGAGATATGCTTGTTTTAATGTTTTGATTGTTTTAATGACTTTTGGCTCATATCGGACTTTCTTTTATTCATCTTGAACATGAAAGTGTCCGGGACCAGCTTATCTTTTGTACGTACGGTAAAAACAATGTTTCTCACCTGATGGACGGAGTTGATTTTAGATATCAAACAGCGGGCTACACAGAGCTGCATAAAACAGGTGTTCTACAGTATTCATGCAACCCGTCGAAATGCTACTGACAACGGAGGAAGCTGTCAGCGGTCTCGGCGGGGGTTTTTGTAAGTGGGGCTCACTCCAGTGGCATTTTCGCAATTTCATACAAATTTTAGGACATTTGCGTTGTGGCACTTACGGAGAGCACGAGGCCTCTAGCAAAGACAGTACCAGAAACCCAAGAAAAGACAGCGTCGTCCTGAAAAATCCCTACCATCTAAGGGTGTTTTGGTAATTTCACACCCTCTATAGACCACCCACTGAAGGGTCTTTTGGTAATTTCACCAACAATTCTGGACACTAAACGCCCACCTAATTTTCCTTCGTGAGTAAGACAAAAGACAGCGAAAACTAACAATTTTAAAATGACAACCGATCACATACATCTCAAATGCATCCACATGTTTCCAGCAAACGTGCCACGTGTGTAGAATATCTGATCCGTTTAAAAAATTTTCCATAAAATCTTGATCATCCATTCGAAAATCATATCAATCTACTCATTGATCATCAGTCACTGTCAAAGTCAATTCAAAACTAACGTTACTATTCACCGTATTGTTGAGGCCCATATGATGAATGAATTAGATTTATTTTCACAAGAAATGATCATTACAGGCTGGGTCACAAATTGAACGGTTCAGATGGTTTATGAATATGACATATTCACGGAAAGTAATTAGCTGTATGAGAAAGTTCACGTACAGTCGCTGTATACAACACATGGAATGGTTTAACGTGGCTATTATTGATTTTCGGTTAAATGAAAAGAAAAAAATGAGAATTATTTGGTATGCATATATACTCTGGCAAGTGATGGTTGATACGCAGGCCCTCAGAAATTGTACACGCCGCATGCATCAATTCAAACAAACATTCGAAATTGTGGGACCAACTGTATACAGGCCATGACCTAAAATTCAAATTGATAGGACGATTCTAACCTCTAATCAATGGGAATATGTTTGTTGAATCCAGACCGTTGAATACTTTTCATATTGACCTTCTATTAAAATGTCTATCAATCGAACGGCCAGAAAATCAGATCAATGTAATCTTTCACTTCAAATTCACCTATACTGGACCCCACCACATAGACAGTTTTGTTTAAGTGCTTTGTGTGCCACGTGTGCAATTTCATTACAGTATCCTTTTTTTTCGGGAGGGATAAAAAACGCATTTCAGAACTAAAACAGTAGTCCGCAGGACCACTCATCTTCAATCTCTCCACAGTACATGTGGCCCACCCTCCATGATCAGAAGTCAGAACCACTCATCCAGCAGTTTTTAACCGTTGGATGAGGGAGAGGGTCCCCGCAATAGCCATGGATAGAAAAATCTAGACCATCCGCTTGGAAGAATCTTTCCCACCTTGATCCATCATCATCCATAGTAACGAGGCCCACCAAATGAATGGTTCTCTCGGACGATGATAGGGACAGAGGACTGCAATTTCGTGTGTTCCCGCGGACTATTATACTGATCTTCTCTTTTCAAAATTTCCTCTGCTTTTTCCTTTTTCCTTTTCTCTCTTGCACAGAATCAAACACAAAAAAGAAAGAGAGAGAGAGAGAGAGAGAGAGAGAGAGATGGGGTGAAAGGGTAGAGAAAGCAGCTGTGGATGTTGCATTACAGCTGCTGATCAAACCCCACTTTCAGTTCGTTCTGGTAACTTCTTCTCCTTCTTCCACAGATTTTCTCCTTTTTTTTTTTGTTCTTTTTTTATTGGGAGATTGTATTTGATATTTTTAGGACTTTTGATGATTTGGGTCTCAAGGATTTTTGGATTTCTTTACCTGGGTTCCCATGTTCTTGGATCTCCTATATTGGGTTTTGGATGTGAGTGTTTTTGATCAGGTAGATTTGATGCTTTTGTGAGTTTTATGAAATTTGTATTTTTTTTCTTCATCTGAGTTCCTTCTTCTTGAAAGATTTGTATTTTTCTGAAAGAGTTTTGGATTTCTTCATCTGGGTTCCTTGTTCTTGAATCTCCTATATCTCCCATATTGGTTTTTGGATGCTGCGAATTATCTGAAATTTGTATTTTCTTTTCTTTTTTTGGGTTGGGTTTTGTATGATCATGGAATCTGATGCCTTGCTTATAGAGAATATTTGCATTTTTTTTAAAAAATGTTTGGATGCTGTTTGTTGCTTTTTCTTGGATGTCGGCTCTTTTGACCTTGAATTTGGATGTGGGTGCTGTTGATCAGGTAGTTTTAATGCGTTGGGAGTAAGGATTTTGGATATATTGCTTGGTTTTTGGACGCTGGTTCCGTCGATCAGGTAGTTCTGATGCTATATAAGCATTTTTTGGAATCTGATTATCTTGGTTTTTGAGGGGTGATATGTGGTTGATTAGGCAGCCTGGAGCTGATCTATGATCTATTTATTCGGGAGGAATTATAGGGTCATCATCAGTGTGGGTGTAGTTTGTTGATGGACAGGATGGCGTACATGCAGGGTCCATGTGTTAGTGATCCAAACCGCTGATCTGATGGATCTCACTTTAGATGGGTGGTTCCCTAGAGGCCTCCCAGATTGGAAGATCTCAACCTTCAAATTTTTTTTCTTTTGAATATTGCCAGTTGCTGCTCTCTCTCTCTCTCTCTCTCTCGGGTGTCTTGCTGTTAATTGTCTATTTGCAAGCTCTAACCTATCAAAGGGTTGAGATCCTCAAATCTAGAAGTTCTTTTGGGGAATCACCCATCAACGATGAGGCCCACCAGATTCATGGTTTTTGGATTACCGAACCATGGGCCTGACATGTACAGGATCATGCACATCAATAATCTATCTGTTGACAAGGAAGATCCGATATTCCTCTTTTCTTTTCTTTTAAATTTTTTTTTTTTTTTTGATGTTATGTGTTGGTACATCTGGAAATTGTAGGTGCGGAGATTAAAAGAGTAGAAGAGTTCTTTTTTAGCATTGAATTGGTGGATTGGAAGTCGTTTGGCTCTGGTTCTGGCTTGGACCTATTTACCTGGTTTTTATATTGGTACACAAGGATCGGGCGTTTTTCACAATCAGAGCAGATAGTGTTTTGTTGCTGTTGTCGTTGGAGAAATGGCGGCATTGTCACATCCTGAATCCAGACGGCTGTATTCATGGTGGTGGGACAGCCATATCAGCCCAAAGAATTCGAAATGGCTTCAAGAAAATCTTACAGGTATACAAATTTTGATACCATGTTCAAGAAATTAAGGCCTGTTGATCTTTTTACATGCATTTTTCCCTGAAGTTCTAAGTGGCAAATTTCAATGTATTATGCATGTTTGTGTGTGAGTACGTGTGGACTGAGAGAGGGAGGGAGAGATGTTCCTGCCAACTTGTCACTTGTGTAGAATATCCAAGCTATGTGCATGCACGTGTGTGCATGGGGATGGTTGGAGTGGAGAAAGGAGGGAAGGAGAGATGTTCTTGTCAATGTGTCATGCGTGTAGAATGTGCAATCTATGCAAAAGGTGGAACACACCATAAAGGAGGGAGGAAGGAAGATGTTCCCACCATCTTCACTTATGTAGAGCATCCATGTGATGCAAAAGGTAGAATTCACTGTAAAGATCACCTGGGGTAAAAATCTGACCAATCAACCAATCATTCCCATTCTTACCCTGCTGATGTTTATGGTGCAGATGCCTTTTCCCTGCTCTGATTTTCTTCACAAATGACACGTTGGTGGGAAGGAAGGCATCATATCTGAATAATTCTCATATGTGTGTGTGCACTTGCACACATTATCATCATTATCACCATAGCTTTTTTTTTTTTTTTTCCAGCTGCATTTGTTATCTGAGTACTTGAGCCCTTAGATCGCCCATAGAAAACATGGGTATTTGTGGGCCCAACTTGAGCTTAATCAGCCTACACATAATATACAATGGCAGAATTCAGTTTCAGAGTATGCTGTTCTTCAAGCAGCCATGAACATGAATGTTACTTCTCTTCTCTTTATGAATCTGGTGTTAGCATCGATCTGGTCTTTAGGTAGGTTTGTGTATTTGCAGCTGGTGGGGGCTTCTCTGAGGATCATGTCTACCTGGTGTTTGGATTGGCAAGGAAAATAGAAACTGCATCGAGCAGGTTTCCTTTTTCCCAATTTTTAAACCACAAATCATTATTGGCCCCAAACAAATTGAACAATGATTTGCAGTGAGCACATCGGGTGTGCCAAACAGGTCCTTATTGTTTATGCAGACATTAGGCTGGTGTCCTGTCTTCCAGCAGTTCCCAGTGTGGTAGCAGCAACAAAGATTGAGAGGCGGTCTCATGGTTTTTCAAGTTGTGAGCTAAATATCACATGGCATTGATTGTTGTGCTCTTTTTGGAGTCCATCATTCTTATTTCACTAATCCATGTTTGCATTGAACTCTATTTAAAAAATTTAGGCTTCATCTTGTTGGTGGAGAATGGAGTTTGATGCTTCTCATCATCTAATTGTCTTCTCTCTCTCTTTTTTTTTTTTTTGCTTTGTTTTTCTTTAATTAAATAGCTTGGCGAAGTTCACGCATGTGTGCAATAAAGCTTGTGTACATACCACACATGTGCCATCATGGCACAAAAGGTCTGAGATCCAGTCCATCTATCAGAACAGCACCGCTATATTGATGCCCTAGCCCAAGAATCAGGTTGATCCACTGGTCAGTTGGACCACAGTTTGCAAAACAGATGTATGGCTCTGACAAACTGGGCTGATATTTCCTAACCCATCAACCTGTTTCCAATATTGGGGCCCATGTGCCGATTTGACCAGATTTTATTTTTGGCAAAACATGTAGAGGCCTGATGGATGGATTAGACCTCTCATGTATGTTCTATGCTGGCACGTGTGGCGTGTACACGAGCTTTATTGCACACGCATGTGCGCTTAGCAAAGCTCTTTATTGAAAGTTACCATTCTCGAAAATCATGTTTGTGGAAAATGGAGTTTTAGTTATGAATGAAAACATAAATTGTTGCTGATAGTACTGATTTTGGTAAAACTGATACCAAAGGCATCAAAAGTTGCACCTGGGAAAGCCATTTACTGGAAGTCCACCATTTCTTTTGCCCATCGGACCTGCACTTCATCATGGAATCACTACCATTTTCTTGATTAGTGCTTATCATTTATGTCCATAGCTGGAAAGTGTACAGCTCTGCGGTATGGCTAGAAAGTCAAGGCTAGGAAGTTTCAAAGTACAGCGACATGCATCAAACTAAAAGGGAACCCCTGGATGCAATTCGGACAGGCAAATGGCCTACGATTATTATCTTTCAAAAAAAAAAAAAAAATCGCCTAGAATTATTGCGGGGGAGTTACTTTGTGTTATGCTCTGCTGCCTATGATTCATCAAGCGCAGAGACATGGTAAATGTGGCATATGTTAAGCCAAATTATATGGACTACATTGGAACCCGCTGTCTTCTGAAAGTTATGGCACAATAATGAGATTGACTGAACAATACTGACCTCTGATACGTGGACACTTGTTTGTGGAAATAGGACTGTTGTTTCAACAAGTACTTGGTTTTGTTCCAAGGTTAACTCCAGGCGTATCTAGATCTTGGAATTTGGATAAGAGAAAATCAAGGAGCTGATTATATGGTTTTTGATGTATTCAAGAAGTGAATTTCCAAGTTGGGCATTATGAGAAAGCTAACTTCATAATTACATGGTTATGGTCTTCGATGGTTTCTAATTTAAATAGAACTGAAAGGAGAGGAAACTAGAGAAAGCAACGGCCTCAAAGGTAACTAGGCAATAATGGAAAATGATGCCTAGTGAATCCTATAGAATACATGCTAGGATTGATAGAAAACAATACGGACATGCATGAACACATGCAAGTTCTCCCAGCCAAAGTTTAAAATCTCAAACTCTAATTACCCATTGTTCAATATTAAAATCGATAGACAACAATATCCACATCATGTTCAAGCAATTTCAATGATGGTTCTGACTTCTGATTATTGAATGAACACCAGTTCTTATTATAGATTATCGGCATCTCCCCTTCTAAATACTATTCTGACAGACTTTCCTGACTCGTGCAGCTATGATACACTAAATCTTGTCAATGAGTCACAGAAGATTGATTTGGTTATTAACTTGCTGCAAAGGTTGATTTAAAGAAAACCTATTGTACTGATATAATTATTTTAGATGTTTAATGGTGATTAACTATTCGTGTGCGAACTCTCAGAAAGGAAACATGAATGTGTGTCTGAAACCATCAGTCTCAAGGTGTTTCTTGTACTTATTATTTTGAAGATAAGCACATACACGCTACATATGTGCCAGCATGGCACCTAGGTGCGATAACCGGTTCATCCATCAGGTTGGTCCAACCTTTTATCTGTTTTCCCAAAAATATATCTGGTCCACTCAGCATGTAGCCCCCAATATTGGAAACAGGTGGGTGGGTTAGGAAACGTCAGCCAAGTTTCAGCGCTGTACATTTGTTTTGCTAATTGTGGCTGATCTGATGAGAGATCAACCTGATTCCTGGTCTGGAATCAGTGTGATGGTGCTGTTTTGATGGATGAATTTGATCTCGGACCTATCGTGCCATACCGCCACATGTGTGCTGTGTACTTGAGCTTTATCGCATGCTCATGTGTGCTTAGCAAAGTTCTATTTCAAAATATCAATCTAAAGGGGGGGGGGGGACCAGTAAGTGTCGTATTGGTGTAATTCCTTGAGCTAGGCCCTTGGTCCCCGTAATTACATAAACTGCTGCAAATTGACAGAATACTGTCATTGATCATCCTCCCGTGCAAACATAGAATAAACTGAAATAGGCATTGAAATTGAGTAGATTATACTGCAGATTACACTGATTTACATTTAAAAAGAAAAGAAAAGAAAAAAAACAAAGTTAAAATTCAAGAATTAACTAGAGCTGAGGAATTCCCAGTGATGAAGAAACTGCTCCTCATCTACTCCTTTGTTGTTTGGTAGCGTCCTACAATATATGGCATTCCTTCCTTTCTGAGTTTGATAGAGCCTGTTCCAGTCTGTCTCTATTGAGGAGGAATTCATCGGTTGGAAAGGATTTTCCCTATTTTGTGGGAAGAGGAAGCGTGGAAGGTAGTGCCATATGCAATATGTTGGGAAATTTGGAAAAAAAAAAAGAAGGAAAAGAAAAGGAACAACAGAAGTTTTAACGACACTTAAGACTTCTGTCTTTGCTTTGTTGGATAAGATTTTAAGGGATTCATCCTGGAATGGGCCATTCCATCTTCGGATTTTGTGGAAAGAGTGGTGTTGATGCTAAGGGTAAAGCCCCCTTTTTTGTTTGCCTCTGGTTAAATAGTTCATTTAACCAGGTGGATTGGGCAGGATTTATTTGTTGCCAGTCTTTTCTTCTTCTTCTTCCTTTCCTTTTGCTGGTCCCTGCAAGTCTTGTTTCCGCTATGCGGTTCTTTACCAATGAAATTTCCAGTTATCAGTTCCAAAAAAAAAAAAAGAAGTTTGTTGATTGTATCAACAGTGCATTCCTTTCATTCACTTAAACCAGATTTCATATTTAGAAAAGCGATTTTATTCAAACAGATTTTCTTTGATTTGATGGTCTTGTTAAAGAATCTTCATGTGAAGGTCATAGACAGCTTTTACATTGTGATAAAATTATAAGGCCCTTTTCTTGCGCATTAGCACTGAAGCTAATACTTATGTGCTGGCACCCATCTGAAAGCAGAATGAGCTTGCTGGCACCAATCTGAAAGCGCCTCATTCGTGCAAAAATGTCACAAATGTGCAAGATGCGGGCCATTCATCAGATTAAAAAACCAGGCCTGTGTGCTGGTCAAGTAGGACACACATGTATGGAAAAAATGGATGGTTATAAATGGATAGGCCAACAGACTACATTCCATATGCATGTGTGGCCAACCTGGGAAGTGTGGATTGGCCTGGTTTTTGGGATAGGGCACATTCACCATGATGGGGCCTCTTTGATATGGCCAATTGCAGAAGGGCAACTTTTGGCACATGTCAGGTGCTTTCAGAGAGATGTCTGCAAGTACCTTTCAGTTTTGAATGTTGGATGGTATGATTCACAAACCAGTTCACCTGGACAGATATGGATATGAAGGTGAAAACAATGATCAAGCTTATAGAAGAAGACGCGGATTCCTTTGCAAGGAGGGCAGAGATGTACTACAAGAAACGCCCAGAGCTTATGAAACTGGTTGAGGAGTTCTATCGGGCATACCGTGCTTTGGCAGAAAGGTATGATCATGCAACTGGAGAGCTCCGGCAGGCGCATCGAACCATGGCAGAAGCATTCCCCAACCAGATCCCATTTGCTCTCACTGACGATTCTCCCTCGGGCTCTTCTGCGACGGAGGCAGAACCACGGACACCCGAAACGCCGCACCCCATACGTTCACTTTTGTATTCTGATCATGACGACTTGCAAAAGGATGCTTTAGGGCTTCCATCACATCACCATGTTATCAAAAGGAATGGAGCATGCACCGACGACAGTGAGGCTGTTGCAAGGAAAAAAGGGTTGAAACAGCTCAATGATTTGCTTTCGCCGGCAGAGGGGGTGGACCATGTAAAGCTAGGGGAAGGGCGGGTGAGGAAAGGCTTGAATTTTCGAGAAGAGGAGAGGCAAAGTTCCGAGAATAAGACACATGATGCATCTCGAGACCTCCAAAAACACGTTGCGGAAGATAGAGAGGAGGCTGGTGGTAAAACAAGAGGTCTGCAAGATGAAATTTCTAGATTATCGGCCGAGAAAGGGAATCTTGAGAAGAGGGTCATGTCAGAGTCTGAACGTGCTGGGAAAGCTGAAGCTGAGGTTGAGAGCCGGAGGAAAGCCCTGTCCACATTGCAAGCGGAAAAGGAAGCCGCCCTGCATCAGTACCAGCAGTGCTTGGAAAGGGTGTCGAGTCTGGAGGCTGAAATTTTTCGTGGAAAAGAAGATCTTTACAGACTTAATGGTGAGATTTCTAAATTCTTGGCCGAGAAAGAGAATCTCGAGAAGAGGGTCATGTCAGAATTTGAACGTGCTGGTAAAGCTGAAGCTGAGGTTGCAAGTCGACAGCAAGCCTTATCAGCGTTGCAAGCTGAAAAGGAAGCCGTCTTGCATCAATACCTGCAGTGCTTGGAAAGAGTGTCAAACCTGGAGGCTGAAATTTCTCATGGGCAAGAAGATCTCAATCGGCTTAACAGTGAGATTTCTAAATTATCAGTTGAGAAGCAGGATCTTGAGAAGAGGGTCATGTCAGAATCCCAACGTGCTGGTAAAGCTGAAGCTGAGGTTGAGAGCCGACAGAAAGACCTCTTTGCATTACAAGCTGAAAAGGAAGCTGCTCTACATCAATACCAGCAATGCATAGAAAGGGTGTCTATCTTGGAGGCTGAAGTTTCTCACGGGCAAGAAGGTTTCAACAGACTTAATGGTGAGATCTCTAGATTGTCAATCGAGAACCAGAATCTCGAGACGAGGGTCATGTCAGAATCCGAACGTGCTGGTAAAGATGAAGCTGAGATTGAGAGCCTGCGGAAAGCCCTATCTGCATTACAAGCTGAAAAGGAAGCCACCCTACATCAATACCTGCAGTGCTTGGAAAGGGTGTCTAACTTGGAGGCGGAAATTTCTCGTGGGCAAGAAGATGTTGACAGGCTTAATGGTGAGGTTTCTAAATTATCTACCAAGAGCCAGATCCTTGAGACAAGGGTCATTTCGGAGTCCGAACGAGCTGGTAAAGCTGAAGTCGAGATCGAGAGCCTACAGAAAACAGTATCTGCAATACAAGCTGAAAAGGAAGCGGCCCTACATCAATACCAGCAATGCTTGGAGAGGGTGTCTAACCTGGAGGCTGAAATTTTCCATCGGCAAGAAGAAGTCAACAAGCTTAACAACAAGCTACAAATGGCGGCGGCAGCATTAAATGGCGCTGAAGAACGCTCTCTTCTGTTGGAGAAAACAAACGAATCTCTACAGTCGGAGGTGGGGGCTTTGATGCAGAAGGCAATGATGCAGCAACAAGAACTCGCAAGCAAGAGCGAGGAGTTGGAGAAGCTCAGCATCTGCATCCAAGATGAGCGCCTGCATTTGATGCAGGCTGGAGCAGCACTCCAGTCTCTGCAGGATTTGCATTTGCGATCTCAAGAAGAGCAGAGGGTTTTGGCATCGGAACTTCAACATGGGGTTCAGATGTTGAAGGACATGGAGTTCATGAAACAGGGCTTGGAGGATGAAGTCCAGCGGATCAAAGAAGAAAACCATGGCTTAAATGAACAGAACCTTTCATCTGCTTTGTCGATAAAGAATCTGCAAGATGATATCTTTAGCTTGAAGGAGGCGAATGGGAAGCTCGAGGAGGAAGTCGGGCTCCGCACCGACCAAAGAAATGCACTTCAGCAAGAGATTTACTGTTTGAAAGAAGAAATAAATGATTTGGGCAGGAGACACCGAGACGTGATAGTGCAAGTTGAGTCAGTGGGTTTGAATGCAGAGCGTCTCCAATCATCCGTGAAGGACTTGCAGGCTGAGAACTCAAGCCTGAAAGAGACCCGAAAGAGAAGCGAAGATGAGAAATTAGTTCTTTTGAAGAAGTTGGAAGAGATGGAAAAGCTTCTGGAAAAGAATGCAGTTTTGGAGATCTCCCTTTCGGATGTGAGTGCGGAGTTAGAAGGGTCGAGAGAGGAGTTAAAGGCATTGGAAGAATCCCTCCAGTCTCTTCAGGGAGAGAAGTCCGCCCTCATCGCTGAGAAGTACACGCTTGTCTCTCTGGTTGAAAGCCTTACGGAGAATGTGGAGAACCTTGAGGAGAAGAATACTTTCTTGGAGAATTCTCTGTCCGAGGCAAATGCCGAACTCGAAGGGTCGAGAGATAAGTCAAAGAGCTTAGAAGAATCCTGCCGGTCTCTCCAGGATGAAATATCCGGGCATCTCGCTGAAAGGGGCTGTCTGGTCTCTCAAGTAGAAATCATCAGGCAGTGTCTGGAAGAGCTTGAGAAAAGGCATGCAGATTTAGAAGACGAGCGGTTGGGCCTCGAGAAGGAGAGAGAATTGGTACTCTGTCGCATCACTGAGCTACAAGCATCCTTGGATCTTGAAAAGCAAGAACATGCATGTTATATCCAGTCGAGCAAGGCTCAGCTGGCTGCATTGGAAGACCAGATATGGCTCCTGCAGGAAGAATCCCGGGGGAGGGAGAAAGAGCTCGAAGAGGAACAGGATAACGTCGTGAATGCTCAGTTTGAGATATTTGTCTTGCAGAGTTGTATCAATGATGCAAAGGAAAGGCAGTTGTCTCTTTTGATGGAATGTCGGGAGCTCATCGAGGCTTCCGTGCATGCGGAGAAACAGATCTTGGAGCTGAAGCAGGAAAATCATCTGTACGAGGAAAAAGTGAAGTCCTTAGAAGAGAACGATGAAAAGCAGAGAACTGGGTTTCATCAGGTTTTAAAATCACTTGATATTGATGCAGATGATGGATTACCGTATGCATATCTCGCCCTCATTCTAGAAAAGATTAAAGGCATGCGGAATTCCATTTTGGATGCCGAGGACGACAGGTTACAGTTGCTTTTTGAGAAAGCCGTTTTTATAACTCTTCTGGAGGAACTAAGACTGGCAGCATCAGATCTGAGATCACAAAAGTATGCTCTCGAGCAGGAGTCTGAAATCAGGAACAAGGAGCTGGCGATGCTGCAAGCTGAAAATTATCAACTCCTGGAGATGAATGAAGGGTTGAGGCAGGAGGTGGAGGCAGGCCGCAGAAGGGTTGAGCTATTACAGGGCGAGATGGAGATGATGTGTGGACAGTTGTCAGATTCTCAAGAGGCTTACCAGACATCACAGAATGAAAATTGCAAGCTTCTCGAAGAAAACCGATTGTTGGTGAAGGAATTATGTGATCTTAGGGCAGAAAACAACATGCTGGAAGCAGAAAACAATGGTATCCTTAGAGAAGCAATGATTCTGGGCAATCTTTCATTGGTTTTTGAGGGCATTAGTGCTGAGAAGGCCATGGAATTAGAAGTGCTTAATGATGATCTGGACCATCTTCGTGGCGTTAATTATGATCTTCAGAAGTTTAGAGTAATGGCAGAAACGTTACAAGCGGAAAATTTACATCTCAAGAAGTCAGTTGAAGATCTGGAAGAGATCAGGAACCATTCGTTGGTTTTAGAGGATGAACTGATCACAGTCAGAAATGTCAGTGAACAGTTGACTCATCAACTTGTAGTTGGAAAAGAAGTTTTGAGTCAGAAGGAAGCGAAGCTGTCACAAGCTGATCTGAAGCTTGAAGCTATACAGAGTGAGAATGCAGAACTACGAGAGAAAATTGCAGAAATTCAAACCAGAGAAGAGAATTTGAATTCTGAACTGACTGGAAAAATTAAGGAGGTTGGACTTTGGGAGACTGAGGCTGCTGCACTGTACAATGATCTTCAAATGTCCACCATCCATGCATCAGTGTTAGAAGGGAAGGCCCGCGAGCTGATCGGATCATGTGAGAGCCTTGAAGAAAGTGGCACACTTCAGAGAGAAATGTTCAATGATGAAAGGGTCTTGAAAAATGCAGATATTGAGGAGCTGAAGGAAAAGATTAGTGTGTTGGAAACAGAAAATGGAGGAATGAGAGCAGAACTGACAGCATATCTGCCTCTTGTCTTATGCTTGAAAGATACCATTTCATCTCTAGAAGACCACACCCGTTCTTTGAGGAGCCATGCCACATACAGTCAGGAAATGCAGGTATTCTTTTCTGTCAGTAATTGTAAACTATAATTCCACTATAAGTTTATGGTGGTATGGCTGTGTAAGGCAGATGTGGGGTCCAGTGATTTGTTCACAGAATCCAACCATCCATAAGATGTGTCACCTCAAAAAACCTCCAGACCCCAAAACTTAGATCCAAAACTCTGATGGGCCATAGCACAGGGAACATATCGAGAGGGAAAGCCCCCCGTTCCTGTGGACACTCCCTCACAGTTTCTTTCCTTTTCAGTGGCCCACATTAGTTTTGGATCGGGCTGAGTTTTGGGTGATAGGGGTTTTCAGACGTGATGCATCTGATAGATGGGTTGGACGGTGAAAATACATCGCGTGGGACCCACATCTGTCTGGTACCACCATAAGCTTATGGTTGTATTGGTACTCTACTCTGGAGCAGGCAACAACAAATGAGTTGAGAAATGATGGCTATTCATTTGTGAACAAGAGAAATTACTATTATCATCATCATTATTATTTTAAATGATGCCTGTTTGTTTCTGAACAAGAGATTCTCAAATGAGTTGAGAAACAGGAATCCAGGAAACTGACACGTTCCATGCATGTGTTCCCAGGATGCTGCGACCGTGAGTAATCAGCATGGAAAGGGTGGCCAGGAACTGATTGAAGCTCATGATGCTGTGGTGCCAGCTGGGATTGTTGAGTTGCAGAATTTGCAGATAAAGGTTCACGCGGTTGAGAAGGCAATGATGGAAATGGAGAGGCGCTCAATGTTGGAAAGCTCAGTTGCAAATGCCAGATTTGAGGCTTCAATGAAAGAGATCGAAGAGTTAAAATCGAAAAATGGTTCGGTGCAGGACATTGAGACAAGCAAGGTTACCGTTATTGAACTCGAAGAGGAGGATGCGGGACCCAATAATGATGTTGAGCTGCAGAAAAATGAAGAGGAAATTTCCAAAACGAAGAATGGGGTCATGATGAAAGATATTCAGCTTGACCATGTTTCAGATTCTTTATCCTATGACAATGGCAGCATTTGTTCATACGGAAGTGGTCGGAGAGGGAATGCTGAGGCAGATGATCAGATGCTTGAATTATGGGAAACAGCCGAACAGGGAAATAGCCGTGGACCGATGGCAAACAAAACAAAAAAGCCAACATCTACAGCAACGAAGGACGTGATAGAGTATCATCAGATCGAGGCAGTGGAGGAACAGAAGAGTGAATACCCGTCTTCTGAATTACAGGCCGAGAAAGAACTAGGGGTCGACAAGCTAGAGGTGCCCAAGAAAGTCACGGAGCCGCAGCAGGAACGGAATAGGAGGATCCTAGAGAGGCTCGCTTCTGATGCTCGGCGGCTAACGAATCTTCAAACAAGCATACAAGAACTGAAAAGGAAGACCGAGAACTCCGACAAGAGCAAGCAGCTGGCAGGCGTTGAATACGACAACGTAAAGGCGCAGTTAGAAGAAGTTGAGCAATCCATCTCACAGTTGGTTGACATTAACAGCAAATGGACGAAGAAAACTGAAGATGGTTCCACATCTTTAGACAGCAAGTCTGAGGAGTCCCAAGAAACGGGGAATGTTGGGAGTAGGCAACTTTCTGTGCGGGCACGGAGATGGTCTGAAAAGATTGGAAGGTTAGAGTTGGAGGTGCAAAGGATCCAGTTTGTCTTGCTCAAACTTGAGGACGAATGTGAAAGCAAAGGAGCCAAAGCCATCGAGCGAAGAACAAGAGTTCTACTGAGAGACTATCTCTATGGAGGGAGAACGAAACATGGGCGGAAGAAGCGTCCTTTCTGTGCATGTATGAGACCTTCAACAAGGGAGGACTGACTTCTGGACTGACCCAATTTGCTAATATGAGAAAAGCTGGTGGAGCTAAAGCTGCTAGTTCAGCGGCATGAGAATGCGGAGGTAAGATCATTCAGGCATCACAACTGATACACTTACGAATTCGACAACTTATCTTTTCGTTCTCTACACCTTGTTTTCGATATGATGTCTTACTTGAGACGTTGCTATATTAGCTGGAATTCTTCTTTAGTTTTAGAGGATATGTAAATTTCAGGCTTGCTCTAATTAAAGTAGCTGGTCACATCCCATGTGCTTGTTTACTTGGGTTTCTCCATAGGATTTTCTGGATCTTGGTGGGGAAATTTCATTTTTTAAAAACTTTTTTATTTTTTACACGCTCACAACCCATACACACCCACGTACTCAGACCACACCGTGGGATTTCACCACAATGGGTACTTGAACCCATGACCACGTGTTGAAACTCTTGTGAGTCTACCACCGACACCGAGGCATGAGTGAGGACCCAAGTGGGGAAATTTCATTTGTTCATGAGTCTCCCATTGTGATTTGGAGGGGCTGAAATACTTGATATTAACAGCTCTGCCATATGGGTTCTGAGATTTGTACTGTTTTTCAGGAAGTGAAAGAAAATGTTTGTGATTTCATATGATATTCAGATCCACTTGAAAATACTCTGATAATATGAGAAGCTGATGTACCCTTTTTTTTTTTCTTTTTTTTCTGGCATGTGTTGTGGTTCTTACATTTTAAGTAGGCTGCTGTATTTTAGATGTTTTTGTGCATGTATGTATCTATGCTATGGATAACTGCAGCCGCTTTTGGACATTTTAGCGCTAGCAGCTTGTCTCGTAGGTTGAAATACTCTGAATATTCAAATAACATAGGAAGACATTTTAAAAGAACATAAAGAGTATTTTGGGAATAGAAAATGTAGCTGGATTTGCACTAGGCCAATTACTTATTATAAGCTTGCTTTTTCAAATCCTTTCATAAAGGAGCCTGCATCACATCTCTCTTTGCACAAAAAGGCATATTAGAGAGCTAGGCTGCACTGCGATAACTATTTGGCATCTCTGTTGCATCAGCTTGTGTAAGGATGATCTATCTAAAGCTTGAGAAAAAAAAAAGAAAAAAAAGTGGTAAATGGGTTGCCTACTATTGAAAATCTTCGTTCTTTCTGTCTCTGCGTTTAACAGTTTTTCAGGCTTGGGCTCATGCCTAATAATATCAGTTTGGCAGTGACCAGATGTTGGCAAAGGTTAATGGGACTTGAAAAGGAAAAGACTATAGCCCTACTTTGAAATCAGGGGTTTGATTTCAGGCCTATGATACCACCCCTCCCCTCAGACACAATATATGGGCCTTTGTAGAAATTCATGCCTGTCCCAGACCTGAGCCATATGAGCTGGGCCAGAAACCTGCTCAGATGCTCTCAGCGCATCTGTGAATTTGTTCAGTTGACCACTGTTTTTGGATTTTCTTACATAATATATAACCCTTCTACCCCATGATATAGTCCATGTTTGATTGTGGGCCGTTGCTTTCATTTATTCTCCACGCTTTATTATTGGTTGGCTACCGATAAAATAGCTAGGATCTTCCAGTCTTGGGGTGGCAATTTCAATCTTCAGGTGGGGCCCATTAAAGCAATGGTCTGGATCGTCGAAACATGGCCCCCGTCCTCCACTCTCTTTGGTTTTTTGTTTGTTTGTCCTGGGGAGAGAGTGCTTCTGATAAATTAAGATAATTATTGTATAGAAATATGCTCCGGTGCTCTCAGAGGGCCAATTGATTATATGGTGCTACTAGTTGCATCGGTCCACTTGGACAGCCCAATCGGTTGATCTGAACCGTCTATTCAGTCCGGGACACTAGCACCATCCAATGATCCAATCCGTCTTAGATTTTGACCTTCATTTCTGTAGCCGTCCCTTTTCCAAGCCATGGTCGTGATTGCCTAACAAAAGTGATTCGTTATAACCATAAGCAATCCATCATGGGCCCGGCCCTAACAAATGGATGGATCAAATTGTTGATTGGACCAATTTTTTAACTTATTTTTATTTTTTATTTGTAAACAATCTTGACCGTCTATATTAAAGGTCAATAATAAAATGGTAAATGTTTATCAGATTGGTGGGATTTTTACATTTCTTGTACGTAATGAAGAGCCTAGATGGATGGATTGGACTTTTATAGCGTCCTAATGCAACGCGAGTGCTATTAGAAAACTGGAGAATTTTCCAATAATAGCGAGGGCCTGTTTGGATGCCATTAGATCACATCACCTGTCTGGTATGTCCATTGTACCTAGTCTAATCTTCTTTCATTACAATGCTAAAAATAATAGCAATCAATCGGTTCCACATGTCCGTGATTTGACATATCCTTGATGAAAAATCATGTCAATCAAGAGTTTCAACACTGAGACCAGGGATCTGTTGTCCATGTGATGTGGTGTGAGTGGGTGTGGGTGTGTTCATTTTTATTTTTTTAATAAAATAAAAATAAAAATCACCAGCCTCTGACTGGACGATTTGGATCCCATCCAATCAAGAGTATAATTTTACAAGCCAGCCTGCCTATGAAGAGCCTACTGGACGGTTCAGACAGCTGATATTGGATGGCAACGGTTTCAAATGCAACTATGTACATGGTAAGGCTGTTTCAACAATAAACAAATGCATTTGATTTAGGATAATTATTTTACTCAATAATAACAAAGGAAAAATGAAGAGAATAATCACAATATTTTATTTATTCTAAATTCGTTTACATCCTTTATTTCCTTTGATTCCAAAGTAAAGTATTTACATAATGCAATACAAATATCAAATGTTTTAATATTAATTTATGCAGCATTTCAGATAGCATCATGATCTTCAATATGGAGATATCGTCGTTGTGCTGGAATAACATTCATCTTGATTGATTTCATGCTTCTGAGAAAATACTTTGATTTTCAAACCCCGATTTGGGTCTCTTTCAGTCCATTCAAGATGAATAATCAATACTTGAACCGACTGTCCACACGATGGACTCATTGTGTGCACCCATTGTGCGTATCATGGCTTGTGCGCCCCATCCTTGTTGTGCGCCACCGCATTGGGTGTGCGCCCCACAACGGGTACTTCCAGTACCTGAATTCTTCTAAAGTCTGGATCTCTTTCTGCTACTTTGGTATTGTTCGAATCAATGAACTATGAGGGGTAGTGAGGTATTTATAGGCCGCCACACGTGTGAGCCATCCACAAAACCGGTTGTGCGCTAACACCCTTTGTGCGCTGCACAACGCAACTTCTGTTTGTGCATTGCACAACGATACTTATGTTGTGCATCGCACAACAATACTTCTAAGGCAACTTCCGTTGTGCACCGCACAACGCAATTTCCAAGGTAGCTTCTATTGTGTGCTGCACAACCAAACATCCACAGCCAACATCTGTTGTGCGCCGCACAACCAAACTTCCACAGCTGTTCCCGTTGTGCACTGCACAACCAAATGTTGTAGCTTTTATGTCTTCTCCAGAATTTCTCCTCTTCTTCTGATTGATTTTTATACTTCAACAGATGCCCCCTTGATCATTCATTTCTGATTTTCTTTCTTCAAGATGAAATAGAGGATCAATCCAAATTTTTTTCTTCATTTCATTCTTTGTGCACAACCACTGCTCGTTGTACGGTCAGGTTTGCACAATAGACCCGAATCCAAAACATTATATAAGCTAGACTCATATTCATTTCTCTCATCCGAAATCTCCATCCGAACTCTTCTGCTCGTCAACCCTGTTCCGCACAATGTGTTCTTGTGCACAATACTTTCCAGCGCATAACAAATTTTTGCACACAACGCCTTCAGCGCGCAACGCTTACCTGCGCACAACAGAGTTGCTTCCTGCCAGGAAAATTTTCTAAGTACCCGAACTCTGCTAAATTTTCTTCTTATATCTGCTCTGATAGCCTTCATCCCTTAAGCATGAAACATTCGAAAAGCTCGTCTTCAAGAAAGAAGCAATATGCATCTTCTTCAGGATCTGGACAAGTTTTCCAACATACTTGGAATTATGTAGAGATAAATGAGGAAAACTTAGAATTTCATAACCCTTCTAACAACAAAATAACTGTCATTCCTATCCATCTGCAGTGTTACTGGTCAATCTTACACAACGAACCATTTGATCGACGAAATATCCTTGTTTCTATGGATAATTGGATCATGAAGGAACCAAGAATTCTGATGGGATATCCGGAAGAGAATGGACCCCGTCAAAGAGCTAGTAGGATTCATAAAATGAGATTTCTACGTCCATGCTATGATCGTCAGCAACCTTTCCCTGCCCATTATTTCGAAACTGCTCAACGACTCTTCTTTTCTGAAAGATTACCTTGGAATACAGAAAAAATCCTAACAATAGGTCTTCTGTCTCTTTGCAATTTCTACAGTGCTTGGGCTCGAGTCGTCGCTCGAAAACACATCGTCATTCTGGAGTAGATTAAACTCTCTGATGCAATTATAGCTACGTCAGAACGTTTTCACGTGGATGCAACTATCTTTAGAGGCTTTCTCAATCATTGGTCTCCAATTACCAACTCATTCCATCTTCCCTCGAGCAAAATGAGCTTCTTCGCATAGCAGGTCTTCCCATCATGGGTAATATTTTTTTATGCATATATACCTTCTAATAGAGAATTCGCTCTAGCTTCCGCAGGGAACAACAAATCTGAGATTTCAAAGACCATGCTTGAACTTTTCAGCGCGTTGGCCAATTTTCCTCAATCTGATCGCATTACTTCTCTAGAACGGCTAGCTGATTTTTCTCAAAAGCTGCGGTACACTTTCTTCTTCCAACCCTCTATTTTTAAAATTTCGATCTTGTATGGTCTTGCTTTAATAACTGTATCTTTGCCTCGACAGCTTTGAAGGCCATTATCATTAAGAACTCAAGACCATTCGCAAGAACATTAAGAATACCACTGAATACAGTTCTTCCTACGAACTAGTTGCTTTTCTGGCTTATTAGTTAAGCTTGGTAATATTTCCAGATTTTGAACAAACAAATATCATCAGGCCATCTCTCTTTATGGTCGCGAGTGCAATGGCGGAAGGCCAAAAATATTCGCTAGCTTCTTCAGTTCTATGCTCCTTGTATCGCGCTTTCGGGGACATCATCTCTGGTTCTAAAGATTCTTCCTCCGAATCTTTTCCTGTTTGTGCTCCGTGGCACTTCTTTATAGGTTGGCTAAGAGTGTACTTCCCCTAGACATTTGCTGACTCTGGAAGAGCGTATTCGAACCCTGATCGTCTTCCTCTTCAACATTTTTAACTAAGAAGGATGATTGAAAAGTCGAATGGTTAGGTCATTAGAAAGATAGAAAGCAATGATCTTATCGACTTTTATCAATTTCCATTTACTAGCTCTCCCAAAGACATAACAGTTGTTGATGATGATTCCATCTCTCATTTGGCGAACATTCATTTCTTGTCTCCATCAGGTCTAGTACTCTTCCTTTAAGGGAAGGTAGTGTATTTTGGCGTGAACCATAATATCCAACTTGATTTGCTCGCCAGTTTGGATTTGATTAAACTGTACCGGAGACTTGTGATATCGTCACTAGGGCAATGAGAAGTTGCGGCATTGGGCCATATAACTGGGCTTTGATATGGAAGCAGCTTTTGAATGTTCATACCGAATCACATTTTATAATTCCTGGCTATAATTATCTAGTTAGCGCCTCTTATTGTTGGATACGGTGGTGGGTTCATCAGTATTACTTAGTGGACAATTGTTACCCAGTAGATCATGCTCTATGGATTCTTCCTCCTCGCCTAAAAGATTATCAGAAAGACCAATGCATTGGCTACTTTGAAGAAATCGATCGTACCCCCTCTCCAGGCCAACTTTGTATAAAAATTTCTTCTGTAGATAATATTTCTGAAACAAAGCTTACTCATACTCTTGAGGGATGGATAACCTTTGGCACTCCTTTGAGGAATACACATGAATCTCCTACAGAGAATGATGATTCTTTGCAATTCTATCTTCCTCCGCCCTTGCAAATATTACGAGATAAGTCTTCTTTACTATCAGAAATGCGAGAAACAGAAGGCATCATCGTCCTCTCCAGAAAGATAAACATATCATAATTGAAGATTCGTCTTCTTCAGAAAGATAAATATATCATCATTGAAGGCCCGTAATTGATCTTGAAGCATTTAGACTTTACAGTAAAAATTAACAAGCATTTCGATCAAACTTGATATTGTTGTAATCTAAACCTGTTTTAGAAGAATTGTATTTTGTATGTTTGTTTAATCTAAACATGAGATTTTTCATGGTTTATTTCATCATATCAGGCAACTGCACAATTGAGCATATTTTAAATAGGACAGTCGAACATATGCATTCGCAATATCAATGTATTTTGTAGCATTTTGATGTTACACATAGTTTAAGCTCGAGCTAGTATACTTTTGACTGGACATGACTGGACTTGATTGGACTTTACTAGACTTTACTGAACTTTACTGGACTTTTTCACACAGTTTTTTAAGCTCATGAGTAGTGGAGCTAGCACAGTTTTTTAGACTCATGTTGGAGTCGGGTCTTACATGAATGGTCGTTATAACTCTTATAAGTTCGTTAAACTTATCGCGGCCGGGGGGTTCACAAACCACGATCCATCAGAGAGGCCAAATGAAGCTACCGGGGCCATGAACTCGGTAAAATTTACGCACAAGGTTGGCCGCAGTAACTCTCTAGAGTTCACAGGACGAGCAAGGCTACTTTAAGGTACCAAATCCAAGGTCGCCAGTTCAGTTTATCAATGAGGAGGCTAAAAACTCGTCCTCATGAGTTATTATTGAAATCAAACCAGGAATCCGGGAGGTCTTACGCATGGTTGGCCTATCTATGGACAAGCCAAAGAGTGCACACTGCAGCCTGCTTTTTCTTCGCCTGCAAGGTCAGACCCATTCACGGGAGGACATTTTCTCTCACCTTCCCCCATGATGTTGTGGAAAGCTATACAGACGACATTGGTCTCACGTGTGACTGATCGTTATGGACTTTTTGGCCGCTTAGGGCTTTTAGTGCTGGCTCCATCCGCTGCCCGTATGGGTGCATGTGATGGCCTATACGGATTTTTTAGGGCCACTGGCTTCTTACTGCTGCCCGCATAATTATATATATTGTCGATGACGGTAGGTCTTATGCATAGTTGACCATATAGGCTTGGCTACGCTGCCGTAAATGATAAACCGTTGTTGCTTATGATATATTTATATATAGTTGACCGTATAAGCTTATTCTATTGCCACGAATGATGAATCAATAATTGATATATCATCATTGCTAATAATGTTTTAATAATGTTCATAGTGTATCGGCTTGGTGATGATAACAATTTCGATAGGATGACTCTTGTGTCAGCGATTAATGACGACAAAGACAATTGCTAATTTGGCAATAATCATCAGTGCTTGACAATAATTGATGATAATATCATTTTTAATGTACTTGATCTTGACATGCTTGATATGCTTGAGAATTTGCCTTTGCTTGAGAATTCGCCTTTTATTCATTTATACAGAGAAGAATACATAGTTTCGCCTTTTGAGGCTATTTCATCTTTCTACTTATCTTACCTCTTTTTTATTAGGAAGTATTGTATTGATAATCTTCGTAATAAAAAATCACAATGACCCTCAGAGACAATATATCTTGATGCTGCGAATTTTGACAAATATACTGATGCCTCATCATCACATACGAATTGCCCTCAGTTTCGAATCAATCAGGCTTGTGTACTCTTATTTCCTCTCTTATATCGTACGCTTTCTTTATGACTATTTCGCTACTATCAATCATTTTATGTAATATATTCTTTAGATTGAAACAATCCTCAGTTCGATGTCCGAGGAAACAATGATAATAACAATAGTCACTTTCACTTATTTTCTTCATCTCCTTTGGATACTTTGGCCATGGCAATTTGATCTTCTCTACTACCAACAATTTGTTTAGCATAAGAAGTATATCATCTTCTTTGAACGAATACTTTCCATAATCCTTGGACTGTCCGAATTCTTCTTCTTAAATATATATATATATATATATATATATATATATATATATATATATATATATATATATATATATATATATATATATTATATATATATATTCTTGCATGTATGTTTATTCATGTCTTTTCTACAAAATTTCCTTTGTTCACCTTGTTGATTCTTTGTCTTTCGTTCTTCTTCCGTGATACTGATTGAAGTTCTTTTAAGATTTCGAAACATCTCATTTTTACAGTGATCTTTTCTATATGGCCAGCCTTTTTTATTAGATCCTGAAAGGTGCATATATTCAAACTAATAAGACTCAATGCAATATCTGGTCTTATGCATCCTATGCATAGCTTGATTCGTTCTCTTTTTTCTTTCACCAACTGTAAACTTAGTGCCCCCAGGATTCTCCATCAACTAATGAATTCTTTGACCGGTTCATCTTCTCTTTGGCGAATAGAAGCTAAGTCATTACTGACTTCTTCAAAAGATTATCCAACAAATCGCGAATTGTAACGAGAGTTTATGATGGAATCTATCGCAACTGGCCATTCTCTTGTCATAACAGTCTTCCCTTTATCTTTCCAGATTTTCAACGGATCTCTTGCAAATGTCGCGTTCATAGTCACTTTCTTGTCTCGCTTCTCATTCTTTTTCATTATTATCTCTCCTTGTTTTATCATCCTTTGCAACATGTCCTTTAGGGCATGTTTGGCCGGACCAATCCCATGGGATTAGGAGGGATAGAATGGATTTTAAGGTAATGATGGTGGTGTCAGTGTTTGTCCCTTGATCCCATGGGTTTGGAATAGCCCATGGGATATACAGCAGCCTGTTTGGACCATCCCAAATGGATGGGTTTGCATCTACACTGCTTCTTGTGGTGTGCCCCACTCACTGTTTTATATTTGCCTTAAAACAGGTTTATGGCTAAATGTAAGCCCGTGAAAATGATGGACGGAGTGGATATCTCATTGATATCTTGGTGGGCCCCACATAGAGGTGAAAATTCATATCCTAGGATTGGCAGAATCCATGTTAGCTAAGGGCGGTGTTTACGAGGGCAAGGTACATCCCACCATCCCAAACGGGGGATGGGATGAGATGGCGTAGGATAACCCTCCTAATCCCATCTAATACCATATCCAGCACCCGGCTAAACACGCCCTTATTGTAAAGCAATTTTCCGTTGGATGTCCGACATAACGATAATAATGGCAATATCTCTTATCCTTAGTCATTTCAACTTCCTCTAGATGCCTGGTCTGAGGTAATTGAATAGTCCCGACAATTCCATCATTGGTATAACATCTTCTTTTTCAAAATCATATTCTTTATAATAGTCGTACGATCGAGTTCGCTTATCATTTACTTGATCTTTATACCAATCTGAATCCTCTCTTCCTTGTTTCTCGCTTATTGTAAAAAGTATTCATTTTCTTTTCTTGATTAATGGTATTTACCATTAATCTATTCGATCTTCTTCTTTTTGTTCTGATCTGAAATGCTGACATCTTCCTGGCCATCAATTCCAATGCATGCGCTTTCGTTGCGAGATCGCAGAAAGTCTTTACATTAGCACTTGTGAGCCCAAAGGCAACTCTCGGCTCCATAGAAATCAAAAACATGTTTACTTGTTCTTTTTCTTCTGGCAACTGTTTGCATGAAGCCCTCAAAGTCTTCTACCTGTCGATGAAATCCTTCACGGGTTCGTTTTCTCTTTGTCTGACAGAGGCAATTCTGCAACACCGACGTTGCGTTCTGATGAGAAGAAATTGGACATAAATGCGTCTTGCATCTGTTCCCAAGTTCTTATCGACTCCGGTGTCAGATTAGAATACCATCAAAACGCTTTGCCCGTCAAGGAAGAGCCGAACAGTTGTAAATGGTATTGTGAAACAGTAGAGAAGTTTCCCATGGTGGTGATGAAGTATATGAGATATACTTCTGGAGACTCATCTCCATTAAATTTCTGAAAGTCTGGTTGTTTGAAGATTGCTGGGAATAAAACATCTTCTACCTCTCTTGGATACAGTGTTCGGTATCGAAACCTCCTACTATGTTCACGCTCTTTGACAACTTCTGCAACCATCTGTCGCATTTCCTCTAGTAACTGAAGTAGACCCGTGTGATCTTACCCTATGTGGCAATGAATCCTCGGGTTATTGTTCTTGTTCATTCATAGCAGTCATTACTGGCGAGGCCATCGCTTGAGCCACGTTATGAACAAGAGTAGCCAAAGCTTCTCAGAGGCTTCGACACTCATCCATTAAGACTCAAGCTTCGGCCATCTCAATCATACATTCATCAACATTTGGTGGGGGACCTTGACTGATTCCTGCCATATGTACAACACCTTCTTTGCTTCGTGATGAAGCTATCATTGGAGTGAACTGGGAATACAACGATATAGTGGGACTTATCGAAAGAGGAATTTCATTCAATTTTCCCGTACTTCCATAGCACTCGGTTGATTGAGGTGATGCGGGTACCGGTGAGCTTATCACTAGCGATTTACCTTTTTGTCTCTTTGTCCACTGAGTTCCTACAGCAGGCAAAGCTGGGAAATCGTGTGCTGTTAGCGAAGGGATGGATTTCCCGGTGTATATTGCCGGATGAGCGAGCTCGGGGTTCTTTCTAGTTGCGTTTTGTGTCACTGGCCCCTTGAATTTTTGCGCCAATGGATTTGTCCTGACGGTCGAGGTGTTTCGGGCTTTTGATCTTCGGTGTGACACGACAATCCAATCATTCCCATCGTCTTGCGCCAAGGGTGAGGCGGTTACGACTGCGACAGTGGCTCGAGATTCCTTGCTTCTAATTAGTGTAGACTCTTTCTCGCGATGCAAAGTTTGTCTGCCCGCATATTCTATAACAAACCTAATCGATGTAAAATAAAAGACCGTCTTGTTCATAGTGGTTGCCATTAGTTAGTATTAGTTTTTCCTTTCTTGTTGTTGAGAAAAATAATATAAATCAGTATTTAAGTAAAAACATACTTTACTTTGGAGATGAAAGGGAGGATGTTCCCATTGAGAGTCGTCATTTTGGCATATATACGACGCCAAACAGTGGTGAAAATTCTCTATATTGTTCCTAAGTTAATATCAAGTAAAATAACAAATCTCCAGTGGAGTCGTTATTTTGTTTCGACAAGAAACACATGCATTCGATTTGGGATAATTATTTTACTCAATAATAACAAAGGAAGAATGAAGAGAACAATCACAATATTTTATTTATTCTGAATTCGTTTACATCATTTATCTCCTTTGATTTCAAAGTAAAGTATTTACATAATGCAATACAAATATCAAATGTTTTAATACTGATTTCTGCAACATTTCAAATAGCATCATGATCTTAAGTATGGAGATATCGTCGTTGTGTTGGAATAATATTCATCATGATTGATTCCATGCTTCTGAGAAAATACTTTGATTTTCAAACACAGATTAGGGTCTCTTTCAGTCCCTTCAAGATGAATAATCAACACTTGAGTCGACTATCCACACGGTGGACTCATTGTGCGCACCCATTGTGCGGATCATGGGTTGTGTGCCCCATCCCTGTTGTACGCCCCACTGGTTGTGCGCCGCATAACGGGTGCTTCCAGTACCTGAATTATTTTGAAGTCTAGATCTCTCTCTGCTACTCTGGTATTGCTCGAATCAATGAACTATGAGGGGTAGTGGGGTATTTATTTATAAGCCTCCACACGTGTGAGCCCTCCACAAAACCGGTTGTGCGCTAACACCCTTTGTGCGCCGCACAACGCAACTTCTGTTTGTGCGTCGCACAACAATACTTCTGAGGCAACTTCCATCGTGCACCGCACAACGCAATTTCCAAGGCAGCTTCTGTTGTGCGCCGCACAACCAAACTTCCACATTCTGTCATATACAAGTGTTGTCCACTTGATGAGGGGATATGGTTCATAATTGTATAAGGTGATCCTCATGCACTTCATGATTTTGAGTCATCCGCTCATTAGGAGGAGAATTATTTTTAAAAAGTGGTTGCACTGAGGCTGCAGGAACCCGGATCGGACTAGGTGCAGCAGCCTCGGCCTCACCCAGTGAGGCCCTTACCATGCGGTCCACCTTTGATGTATTTATTCTATATCCACGCTGTCCGTTACACCAAATCATTTTAGGGCATGAATCCAAAAATGAAGATCCAAATCTCATGTGGAACATACTATAGGAAACAATGTTGATGAACACCTTAGGACCCACCATAATAATTATTTGTCATCAAACCTGTTGAATAAGGTCACGTAAAAGTGGATGAAGGAGAAAAATAAATATCAGCTTGTGGCCCATTAATGGTCAATCACCACTGTTTCCCATGAAATGGCCCACCTACGAATTGGATCTGCTTCATTTTTGAGCTCATGCCCTAAAATGATTTGAAAAAACGGGTGGATATAGAATAAATACATCAGGGTGGGGCACCTAATCCACTCCCCCAGGAACCAGTCCTATTTTGCCCTGGGAATTCGAACCGCTTATATTTTATTTTTAAGGCGCGGATTAGATACCGAGTAGCCAGACTCCCTACTGAAGTGACGTCATCAAGTTCCGTGGCCCCTTAAATCCAAAGCTCCAGTGGACCCCAGCACAGAAAACAGTGGGAACAGTGACACCCACCGTTAAAAACTTCCAAAGGCCATGGAAGTTTTAGATCAAGCTGATATTTGTGTTTTCCCCTTTCATGTCTTTTTTAACTTTTGAACAGGTTAGATTTCAAATAAACATTATGGTGAGCCTTAGGATAGTTTCAACTGTGGGAATCACTCTCCCCATTGTTTTCTGTGGTGGGGTCCACTACAGACTTTTATCTACCTCGTTCTTTGGCTCATGCCTTAAAATGACATCTCAAAATGGATGGAAGGTGGTGTCGATACAACACATACATCATAGTGGGGTCCACAGAACTTGGTCACTTCAGTAGCGGACTCGCTACTCAACCTGTCAGTATCTAATCCGCGTCCTTATTTTTAACCATTCATTTAATGACAGACATCAATTGGATCACATTCCCATGACATACAATTTAAAAAATAAAATTGGTGATGCCTCTTCAGCCGGTACACGTAGCATAGTTAAATGACAATCCAAACTGATCAAACCTTTGGCATCAATATGGTCCTATGGTTCCAATGTGATGGGTCTGAAATCCATCGCATGCTATTAGAGGGACGGTTAAAAGTAAAATAGTGGGTGGACAAAATTTGAAGAGAAAAGTCAGAAGGTTGATATCATCTATCCAGTATAATTAGATTGTGGCCCCCAGCGACTTGGACAAATGGATTGCTGTAGAATATACCAAGTAAATATTTCATAACAAAACACCAACAAAGAGTGATGTGGCCCAAACCTGTGGGGATAAAACCTTCTGAATATTAAGCCAAGGGATCTACCACATGGATTCAACTCAGATCTAGTGAGTACACATTTTTCTAACAGTTAGGTTAGCAAATCTCAAGCTTATTGGGCCCCACTTACGGTAGGAGTGGTATTGAACGAGTAGCCATTCAATAAAGAAATGGGGGTGCAAAAGGGTCAAGTCGATCCAACAGGTCACTGGACCCATCATACGATTAGTAATAATGGGTCCAAATTTTAAACCTATGGTGCAAGCTCATGCGCTCTTTAAACTTTTACCATCAAAATTGATAGCTACGTGTGAAAAATTCAATCATAATATCTAGACCAGACCATTAAATGAAGCCCATAGTTAAAGTGGGTCCACCAGGAAAGGGTGGAATTGAACACCCACCATTAAAAACTAGTTGGGGCCATAGAAGTTTTGGGTCAAGCTGATATTTGTGTTTTCCCTTCATCCAGGTCTGTGTGACCTTCTGTATAGGTTGAATGGCAAATAAACATCACAGTGGGCCCTAGGAAGGTTTCAACAGTGGCGTCATTATCCCCATTGTTCCTTGTGGTGTGGTCCACTTGACCTTTGAATCTGCCACATTTTTTGGCTCAAGCACTATAATGAGCTGGCAAAACAGATGGACAGCATGGATATAACACACCGTGGTGGGGCCCACAGAGCTTGGACCACATCTTGCTCCACCAGTACTCTGCCCAGCAGGCAATACAAGTCCTAGGCTCCTAGCAAAAATGGGTGTAGAATTCAGGGTCATAAACACAGGCAGCAATTTCAGGGCAACTTAATTTATATCAAGTTACCTTTCAAAAAAAAAAAAAAGTAGCTCATCAGAGACTAATAACCTGTTGCCTAAAGAGTTCAAGGGGTACCTCATTTTCAGGACCATGTTACCATTTAGGTTTTCAACCTTCCTAGTACCGATTTTACAAGTTTTGGATGAGAGCAGTTCTAGCCCAACACATATCTCAAGGGTCTTATTTTCTTGCTCAAGTCAAAACCATAACCCATAGGTGCAGAGATTGACTAGGTCCCAACATATATATTGTCAGCCTCAGTTTCTTCCTAATGAACTGTAGAATTCCTTGCAAAAAAAAAACATCCCATCCTACTAGCTTTTGGGGTTGATAGAAGAAAAAAAAAAAACCCTTCTCAACAACAACACCTTTGGACCTAAAAAAAAAAGTTTATTGCTTGTTTTACTCAAAGGATTGTGCCAGCATGTTTCATGTAAAAAAGGATGTGCCTGGAAAAGGGCAACCAACTATCGAAAATACTGTATCAAATAAATTCTCATTCTAATCAAGAAACAAGTATTGTCATCTCTCAAAATTCTCCATCCACTAAAACAAAATCCTCAAACATTCCATGAAAATTGAAGATAGAAAGGGAAAATGAAAACACTTAACCTTAAGCGCCAACAACTTCAGCTTCCGCCGCCTCTGCAATTGGTTCATCTGCTGGCCTCTCCAACTTCACTCCGACATCTTCCGAGTAGTCACCATGAACCTACACAATGCAGAATCTATGTTACATTTAAAAATACAAACAGATCATTATATAAATATAAATAGATAAAAATGCTTAATTTTTTCATTTCTTTTAATTAGTAAGACTTTATTCAGCAACCTCACTTTTCACTTTTAATTAGTAAGACTTTATTCAGCATTATAAAATGCTTGACCATAGATTATTGTTCCAGGCTTGGTTTTTAAGTTTTTTACTAGAGCATGTGGGCGTGCATGCCCAATGATTCTAAGGGCGCCATAATGTCAAATGATTAATTTAGAACAGAAAGATATGCCTCACTTGCACAATGAAGTCTTAGCCATTTCTCCAGAAAATTGGTATCGGCTTTAAAATGGAACGATTGCCAAGAGTTTGATGATCTGCTTGTCTACCAGATATGGTGACCGTAAACCTTCCCCAATTTACCTGGACTCTGGGACCAGCCATGCTTAGAGGCTTGAGTTAACACCAGTTGCCTGAGAAGGTCCTACCTCGTACCAACCCCCCAGCCTACCTATTACATGCACAGCCCCCTGAAGACATGGAGGATTGCCAAGCATACCATTGAGCACAAAAGCTACAGCGAATGGGTGTCTCAATTGGATATGCATAAAGTCACACGCCATCATTGGCACTATCTTGCAATGCGTTTTCACTTTTATCTTCTTCAGCTTGGTTCTAGAAACTAAATAGTTCCAGCATGTAAAGATTTTGACATGGACCAGTTAAGATAATAACTTGGAATTCCATTGAATAGAATAGAAGATTCAATGAAATATTGAGAATAAATACACCAACAATGATTATTTTTAACTACAATTTTTTTTAATTAAATGTATAAATTAATCGAAATTTTAATAGATAAGATGAAAAACAAATCTTGAAATCTTGGGAAACCTAGAAAAACTAGGAAATCTACTCAATGCTGTGGACTCAAAACTCAACAAGACCCAAATGCCCATTGGAATGACAGATTCGGGTGGAGAACTCAGAATTAAATAATTATTTTTAATACTGAAATATTTTTAAAATAAAATATAGAAATATAAGAAAGAAAAAAAGAGAGGGGGAATGGGAGAGGGAGAGGGAGAGAGAGAGAGACTTCAGCAAATTTCAGGAAATCTCAGGCAACACGGTTACGTTTCAAGTGCAACTCAGTCAAAGTTTTAGAGTAGGGTTTTTGTCCAATATCGGATACAGTTGGTTGAGTTTCAAGTCAGCTGACTGAATTTTTAAATTAGGGTTCCCACAATAATAAGCATAACACTCGAATCCAGAATCCAGACTAAAATGTTATGATACTCTGTCATAACTGTCCAGGGGATTTAAATTCTCTCATGGACCAAAGAGTTGATCCGGCTTTTTATCTCATCAGGTCAACTGTGGCTTATTCCATCTCTAGAAAAGGGGGGAGAGGATAACAAATAGAGGAATAAGGTTTTAGAGGCAAAAGGAAACATGCCTCCATCAGCTTGCCAAGATCAAATTTTGGGGCCTTGAGGATCTTGACTTTCCGAATGAAGACATTCTGCAGAGGATAGATGCTGGATGTTGCCTTCTCGATCTCCTTTCCAATCACCTCAGGGATGAACTTCTGCACTAACTCCTTGAGATCACAGGACGTTGCCTGGTTAACCATGATTTCCCTCATTTTTCTGCGAATCTGACACCACCAACAACAGTATATTAATGCTACTTGTTCGAGATTTGGACAAATACACATATTTTGCAACGGTGATAATGCTATACAGTAAAAACATATCCAATACAAACAAAAGTTTGTTAGATCTTCACCTGTCTGATTTGGCTTGACTGAGCATAACAAGTTCGCTTAACCTGGTTAGGGCGCCTCTTGGTGAATCCAATGCAAAACATTCTCAAGGTGTAGTTGTCTGTTGTCTTCACATCTACATGCGCCTCAATCAAGGTTTGCCACTTACGGACCAGCGATCTTAATTTGTCGGTTGTAAAATCCATTCCCTGAAAAATCCCAGTCTGATTAGACTCTTCTTCTCTAAAGAGCATAACAAGTGATGGCGGAAAGAACTTTTCCTACCCAAAAGTTTGTGAGGACATTCCTTCCTTGGATATCCTCTGCTCTAAGACGGATCTTCCTGTAGGACTGATCCTCATCAGCCTGAAGGTCAGCCAAGGAACACTCAAACACTCGGTGTTTGAGACCTTCAGAAGCAATCTGTCATGGGCAAGAAATAAATATGATTTAGAAGCCAGATTGCTATAGTCCGGATTCCAAACAATAAAAAAAACCATGGATTCAAAATACAGAAGAAAAGGTGCAACTGTCCAGATAGCATGTTTGCAAGTGTCGCCCACTGCAGACAAGAATGCCCATTAAATGTAATCTATGAAAAACTAGATACAATAGCCAGCAAGTTCAAACCAGAAAAAGCCTACCATGATGACACATTGAGCCATGAACAATTTGAGTGGTTTACATTGATGTATATAATAATAATTTGATACAAAGAAAACATAAACTGTGTCCAACCCCATACAGAAAATGGTCAACATGAAAAACCATGAGAAGGGTGTGCAGGAACATAATCTCTTCAAGAGCTTGTGCCACCAAATCAAATATTAGCTCTTGAAAAAATAGCCAAGAATAAAGTGTACAAAACAATAACAAGAAAAAAAAAAAAAAAAAAAGGCTTGAGCCACTGCCAGAAGTGTAATAATAATTAATAAATAAATAAATAACCTGATCCATGACTGGCTAGCCAATCAGCCATCAAATTAACCTCCCTCTCTCTGCACAAGGGATCCTCAACATGTCAGTTCATGGAGTTCCCCATCTTGTATGCATAATAGAGGATAGGGCCATAACAGAATAAGTATGGACAGCACGCTCAACGGCCTGGGCTGACTCAAATTGGATTTGGATCTAGATTATAGGGTTCGTCATATCAAAACCAGGGCAAAGAATAGGAATCTGATTATCACGTGTGTTAGATTCAAATCAGGGTTCATCCAAGCCATCGCATCCTAACAGAACTAGTTTTAAGGTTAGTTGATGCTTTTGGAAATTGCACTGACGAATTATTTCGCATGCTGAGTATGCACAAAAGTTATATGAATGCATGTACGCATCACGTGCATAGCATACAGGTAAGTGAGTTCAAGCTAGGGCTGCAACTTGGGTTCAGGTCAACCTGAAACCAAGCTATTGCCACCCCTACCTAAATGAGATTTGGACCAAGGTTACTTGGATCATGGTGTACTCCAATGCATGGCACCTAGGGATAGGATCATGCGAGTCATTCTGGTGCATACACTAGCAAGGGGCACCACTTACTCAAAGCTGGGAAGTGTTATGAGACTATCTGGTATCTCTACACTATAAGGGGCCTCAAACATCCAGACACCGATGGGTAGTGGTGGCAATTGGTTGGGTTTGAGCAGTCGGGTCGGCCCAAGCCCAAACCATTTACTATGTGGACAAAGAATTCTTAACCCCATTTACCCTATGGCACAACCCGACCAACTTAGAAATAAGCCTGATCCAACCTGACCCAATTAACTGCAAATGGGTCAGGCTCGATTGATCAACTACCCCGACACAACCCATCATGACCCAACTCAGGTTTAAGAATAGAATATGACACACTAAGCGTATGCACAATCCTGGCCTAAACAATGGATATATATAATACATACAAATATATATATATATATATATATATTTGTGCTTTTCTTCTTTATTTTGTTTCAGGTTTTGGGTCAGTTCAGGTCATCTATCCTAACCCATTGACAACCTATGTGGGTGTGCTGGGTCATTTAGGGTTCATCCCAAGCCCAACCCATTTACTTAAATGGGTCGTATTTCTAGCCTGAGACCAATCCACTAGCTACCCATTTAGCTTGGCTAGAAGCCACCTCAAAAGCAGGTTGAGTCAGTTGAGCCGCAGGCTGACCCAACCCATTGCAACCCCTACTAATGGGGAAAAGAAACTCAGCATGAAGCATGACGGTCAGCACTATTTTGTTGCGGCCCTTGTGGGTGAATGCAGGAGCATGACTTTGTGATTTGCTCTGGAGATGGGCAATCACCCACGAATGAGAAAACAAATACCACCTGTTTTGTGCCTTCTGCTGAGTGCACTACATTACATGATTAAGGATGTAATCAAATTTGCACCAGAGATAGGGACACAATCCACAGATCATCCACCACTGTGCGATGAACACCATTTGTCTGTGGCTTGCTGCTGAGCGTGTCAAGTTACATGAAGTGAAGTAGCCTCCGACTGCACTGATCATAACTGTTCCAAAAAATGAGTGACTGACAAGTCACAGCACTCTTGAGCATTACGCAGGGATGGAGATTAAAAGTATTTTAACAATGGAGCTGTCTGCTGTGTGAAAATTGATGAAATTAGCACATAACCATGCAATGTACATGGACATTCATAAAGATAATCATCAAATGGAAATTTAGAAAGTTTGTGCAAGATCCAAGCCATGGGGGCCAACCGTGTATGTGTTGTGATCAAGAATTAGGATATTGGCCACACGAAAGAGGAATGCTAACTGTACCCCTAAATGTTAGATCAAGGAAACATTTTGCATGCACATCAAAACATTGCACTTGTATAGTTTCTAGGACCGTTAATAGGTGTAACCCGTGCTTAACATGCACTGAGTATCACACTGTAGATAGTTTTGAGGAATCCCACTCACTAGATAGTCACTGATCTCACATCTGTATCACACATTGGCACGTCTGCACACAAGGTGGTCACTGATCTCACAGCTGTATCACATGTTGGCATGTCTGCCATATAGATAAGAGTACCTTGAGTAGTGCAGTGCATCACCAAAAATAATTTTATCCAAAGTGGTTACTAATATATCTTTGTCATTGAAGTTTCAATTAGAGAGAGAGAGAGAGAGAGAGAGGAGACAATGGTTAGAAAAAGGAGATGGCTGCCATGTAGGCAGCTTGTCATCATTCATCATTCAAACAAAAAAATTTGTAGGCAGCTTGTCTAAAAACTTCTGTTTTACTTTATCTATAGATGCATGCACTACCTTCTAAGTCACCACAAGTCCATCACAAGTGATGAAACCAATTACTAGTGCCAGTAATTGCTGTGGTTAAATACCATACTATTTAACAACCTAGCAAGCAATAAGCACTGGCTGAGACCAGGCTAAAATTTTCCAACAATCCACAGTCAACATTTTATGGACACTAACACATTCTGGCCAAACATTGATATTATCTATAGATGCATGCATTAATTTCTAACTCACCACAAGTCCACAAGAAGTGAAAGCAACTACTAGTGCTAGCAAGTGTTGTGGTCAAATACCATACAATCTAACAATCCAGCAAGTTACAAGCACCAGTTGAAACCAGGCTAAATTTTTCCAACACCCACAGTCGACATATTATGGACACAATACCACATGCTGGCCCAACACCTACGATGTTGTGTATACGAAATGGACCAAAAAAGATGAGTCAATATGTACATAGCAATGTCACCAAACAAACAAATATAGATCAACATGCATTTTTTTTGTGAGACTATATATGTTTCCATTTTTCTTTGTTGTTTTTTCTTCATATGACCAACTCCTAAGGGCCCATTTGGATCATAGGTTGCTTAAGGTAAGTTACTTATGCCACAAGTAGCTTATGTCAGTTTCTATTTATTAAGAAGATAAGTATGTTTGGTAAACAACATACTTATCAGCTTCTCCTCTCTTTTGTCTCTCCTATGCCTCTCTTTAGCAACTTATGAAAAGTAGAAAAGCTTTAAAAAATTAACTTAAGTGATTAAGTACCTTTAAGTGAAAAAGTTACTTATAACTAATCATAAACTAAACTTACTTATCTGAAATAAGTTGCTTATCTACAGCTGTAAAAATAAAAGTAACTTATTTAGTGGCATCCAAACGGGCCCTAAGAGATATTTTTTAAAACTTATTGTCTGGTACTCTGGATGCTAAATCTTATATGTAATGCCTTAAAAAAATGCTATATCTTATATGGGTTTTACTTTGACAAATTAAAAAAAAAAAAAAAAAAAAAAAAAAAAAAAAAAAAAAACTGTTTTTTTTATTACAGAAACCTGCTCTACACCATCCCAACAAGATTTTGAGAAGCTTATTTGGTGGCATCCAAACGGGCCCTAAGAGATATTTTTCTCGAGTTTTAAACTTATTGTCCGGTACTCTGGATGCTAAATCTTATATGTAATGCCTTGAAATAAATGCTATATGGGTTTTACTTTGACAAATTTGTTTATATATATATATATATATATATATATATATATATATAACTGTTTTTTTTATTACAGAAACCTGCTCTACACCATCCCAACAAGATTTTGAGAAGCAAACTTTAAGCTACAACAATTTGCGATGGATCAAATGACCATGCATGACCCTTGGAAAATATCTAAGATGCAAATAGGAGAAGTGCATGCTCATCTGTATGTGGTAGATAAAGCATTGGATATAAAATCAAATATCATCTGTGTGATAGATCAAATGAAAACAATTCTATCGATCAGACCACAATGCTAACCAATGCACAGCTAAGAATATGCAATAGAAAACGGCTGCATTTTTTTATGAAAGGTGAAAGCAGCTAGTGATCCTAAATATAGGCAGCAGTAAACACTGAAGAAACTCTGTTTCTTTACTAAATTCAAACAGAAATGAAAGCCAATACATCCCTTCAGGCGAATTGAATCTGGTGTAATCCATAAAAATAGATCTGCAATGGTATACACTTTGCTCAATCACAAGAAAAAACCTCTGTTAAGTCAAAAATGCACAAGCAGGGGTAACGTCTAATTAATCCAAGCCATTCATCTAGCAGGCCGTCATGAGTTATGACATGATTGTGCCTAGAAATGGATATTACAGCCAGCAATCCACATTTGACAGGATTCCAGTTGGAAGACTGTAATCTTTATTATTACACAAATTGCCATTAGACAAAAGCAAGTGAATTGAGAGCACAACTTAAAGACCACCCCATCCATTACTAGCAGACAAAAAACATCTGCCATAAGATTTCAAAGGCAATTCCTTCATTAGGTTCACAGCAGAGACATCAGTTTTACTGTTTTTACACAACAGATCAAATGAAATATCCCATATATCTAACAGTTAGAACTAGAGACCGAGCTTCATCATCCATGGGGCACATGTTCGTACGGTTTGCGATTCTGGACGGTCCCAAAGGTGGGCCCTAGTGTGGATGACCCCAGGAAAATCACTCCAGACACAATCCTAGACACCAATTCATGAACTTCAAACGGAAGGTGAGAATCCACAGCTCCAACAGTCCAGATTCAAAATGAAAAAGAAAATTAAGCAGCTGTTTAATACCACGGGCCATCCAGTTTCACGGTCCAGATTGACCGAATGATCGACAACGAACCAGAACTGCTATGAAATGGAGAGGTGCAGAGAAGATCGAAGACAAACCTTGGTCCCCTGCGTACGGGTGACGAGGGTTTTGCCAACATTCCGGACATTGAAGATCGACGGAGCTTTGATATCATACCAATCCTTCTTGGCGAAGGGATCCACCCTGAAAAAAAAAAAAAAAAAAGTAAGTACAAACATGAAAAATGCATGAATCAATACATAAGGAAGAAGAAAATTCAAAACCCTAGACTCTTTAGGGTTAGTAGGGCTTTATACTCACGCCTTCTTCTTTCCTCCCTTCTTTCCCTTGGAAATCCTCTTGTTCTTCCTGAGAAAACAGTGGGGTAGAAGAGATCAGTAGCTGAGGAAAAAGACTACTACTACAGAAGAAAGAGGGGTAGAGAAAGAGAGATCTACCCGACCGCCATTATCGAAGATGATGAAGCTTTCTATGGGAATTGAAGAGGATGAGAGCAAGAAACCCTATGAATCCTCTCAAACCCTAGCTCCGCTGCTTTGCTTACTTTCGTTTATATAGGTTCAAGTGAAGCGATGATGCCCTTGGTTCCGGAGGAAATTACGAGATGAGCCATTAAGGGCCGGGTTTGGCCGGGCCAGGCTAGGCCCGACGACCAAAAACTTAAGACGCCAGGCCCTCCGGAACGGGCCCGCTCGACATTCCCGATTTCCCATTTAAATGGTCTAATGTGTTGGTTGATCAAGTAAGCAACGCGTGCATATACATTGAAAATTTTAAAGGAATGAAACAAACGGTCTAGATTCAAGATGGATGGGTTTCTTAATCAACAGTTGGAATGGAATCTTGAACCCAAGCCTGACTCAAAATGGATCAGGCCATGCATGCAAGCTCCAAGCCCTACCACGAGTAGGGCTAGTAAGTCAAAGCCCAGCCCGAAGCTGAGTTCAGCTACTTGGACAGGCAGACCACCCAGCCCAATTACACCCTGTTGAAATTTAGTGGTTTTTTGAAAAAATAAAAAGATAATTCAAAATTTTCAAAATTTTGGGATTTTGCCGCCAAAACGCTTTTTCCGAAAATTTCAAATCTAAAAGTGCGGTGTGTGCTTTATCCCACATCGGAAATGGTTGAAATAATTTTGTGGTTTATATGAGATGTTGAGAAGGGTATTCTTACTTGGAGCTTTTTGGAGGAGATGAAATAAGGGTTGCGTGTTCCAGTGCAAAGCACTGGAACACACGCACGCGCGCGCGCTCGGGCTCGGGCACGGGCACGGGCGTGGGCGTGGGCGTGGGCGAGGGCGTGGGCAGTGAGGCAGTGTGGCTGTAGTGGCGCTAGATGGCGCACTTTGCACGTCCGCATCGTGTCGCAGAGGAGTCGCTCCCTCGCGAACCGGTGCGACCTCGGTGCGATCGCGGTGCGATGGGTCTGGTCAGAGCCTTAGGGCGGTGTGGATCTGAAAATCCGAAAAGAGCCTGGGTTTTATAGGTGACTGAGAACGGTCGGATCTAGAATCCGAAACGTCCAGCCGTTTCTAAAAACGGCTCTCTGCCTTGAAAGCCAAACGGTTCGAAAACGGACGGGCCAGGATGATCCAACGGTCAGATCTTTTGATCTAACGACCAGAAACGTCTGGGATTAATGGACAACGGCCAGAAACGTTTTTCAAACGTTCTGGACCATTGAATACCACACAGCAACGGGTCTAAACCAGAGGCCTATATAAACTGGACCATTCCAGTCCGATTTCATCATCTCAACACACCATCTCTCTCATCAAATCAGAAACAGTCCTTAGCTCCATTGTTAGAATATTGTGATCATCTCTACCGTCTAAATCTGCCAGAAGAAATCTATTGCGTTAAAACTGTTCCTCAGTGGACCTATCGTGATTGCTGCACGCTGGATCCAGATAAGGCTTGTCTTATCCTGGAAGCAATTCGTCTGTAACCCACCAGCAGTGATAAGGGGACGAATCACGCTTTAAGGACAACGTATTTTATACGTGATTCAGCCTAGTGAAATTGTTCTTTTTCAATTATTATTTTTATATTTTCGGTGTATCCAATCAAATTTTCTAACAATCTTAAAGCGTGATTATGGACACCGAAAGTGTTGCATCAATCAAACTGATGAACCAAGATCTGATCCGATTGGACCGATTCGATGGTTCAAATTTCACTAGATGGCAGGACAAACTGAAATTCCTGCTGACCGCTCTGAAGATATTCTACATCCTGGATCCGAATCTCCAGCCTCTGCCTGAAGCAAAGGACATTGACACTCCAGAACAAGTGGCTGCTAGGATCAAGCGACAAGAAGATGAACTGCTGTGTCGTGGTCACATCCTAAACGCTCTCTCTGATTGGTTGTACGATTTGTACACGGGGACCACGTCAGCGAAAGAGATTTGGAGCGCGCTGGAATACAAATACAAGGCTGAAAAGGAAGGTACACAAAAATTTCTAATTGCCAGGTATTTCGACTTCACGATGGTAGACAATCTACCGCTGCTTGCCCAAATCCAAGAATTGCAGCTTATAGTAAATAAAATAAAAGCTATAAAAATATATCTTCCTGAATCCTTTCAAGTTGGAGCTATAATCGCAAAATTACCTCCAAGCTGGAAAGACTACAGGAAGAAATTACTGCATAAATCCGAAGAGTTCACCCTAGAACAAATCCAGAAGCATCTTCGTATTGAAGAAGAATCTCGTAACCGAGACAAAAAGGATGACGCTAATGGTGCATTCTCATCCAAGGTGAACGCAGTAGAAAGGACATCCCAAAATAATTCAAATGAGAAAGCTGACTCCCTTAAACCTAACAAAGATCAAGGGAAATTCAAGAAAACCAAAAGAAGAAAAACGGCAAACCTAAGGGAGCTTGCTATGTCTGCGGCAAGACCGGACATTTCGCCCGAGTCTGTAGGGACCGAAAAAAACCTAAGAAAGAGGCTAATGCAGTAGACGATGAAATCGTAGCCATGGTCACAGAAGTGAACCTAGTTCAAGAGAAAATTCCTGGTTGGTGGTATGATACAGGTGCCACAGTCCATGTATGCAATGATCGATCTGCCTTCAAAACCTATGAAGACGAGACCAATGGTCAAGAGGTTCAAATGGGAAATGAAGGACGATCGAAAGTTGTAGGCAAAGGAACCGTAGAATTATTCTTTACCTCTGGAAAGAAGGTAATTCTGACCAACGTACTGCATGTCCCAGACATGAGGAGGAATCTTGTCTCAGGGGATCTTTTAAGTAAACCTGGGATTAGGGTTGTGTTTGAATCAGGCAAGCTGATCTTGTCTAAGAATGGAAACTTTGTGGGTAAGGGTTATGCTTGTAATGGGATGATCAAATTATCTCTGAATGAAAATAATTCTTCTGCTTACATGATTGAATCTGTAAAACTATGACATGGTAGACTAGCTCATATTGGCTACAGTACCCTAAAGCTCATGGCTAAGAACGGTCTAATATCATGCAATGATAGTGACAAAGATAAATGTGAAGTATGCATACGGTCTAAAATAATCAAGAAACCTTTCCCTAGCGTTGAAAGATCATCTCAAATTTTAGACCTAGTGCATACTGACATATGTGAACTAAGTGGCGTTCTTACCCGTGGAGGGAAAAGGTACTTTATAACATTTATAGATGATTGTTCAAGATATGTATATGTATATCTGTTGAAATCAAAAGATGAAGCATATAATGCATTCAAGATCTATAAATCCGAAGTAGAAAATCAATTAGATAAAAATATTAAAATCCTTCGTAGTGATCGAGGTGGAGAATATTTCTCTAATGAATTTTCTAACTATTGTGAAGAACACGGCATAATACATCAGTGTACAGCACCTTATACACCACAACAAAATGGTGTAGCAGAAAGGAAAAATAGGACTTTAGTAGAAATGGTCAACTCAATGCTAATACAAGCACAGTTGTCATTAAACCTATGGGGAGAAGCACTGTTAGCCGCTTGTCATGTTTTAAACCGAATTCCATCTAAGAAAACCAAGACCTCTCCATACGAAATATGGAAAGGAAGAAAACCAAACATTGAGTATCTTAGAGTGTGGGGGTGTCTTGCATACTGCAGAACTCCAGAACCTAAAAGAACTAAGTTAGGACCAAGAGCTATCAAGTGCGTCCTTGTAGGATATGCACAACATAGTAAAGCCTATAGACTTCTAGACTTAGACACCAATGTAATCATAGAGTCTAGAGATGTAGAGTTCTTTGAGAATTCTGTATTCACGGAGAAAAAGAATGCTGAGATTCAATCTCCAAATGAAATTATAAAAGAAACACAAATAGAAGAGAAAGCTCCTAGTGAACCTCGTAGGAGTCAAAGAGCAAGAGTAGAAAAGAGTCTTGATCCTGATCAAATAGACTCTCAACGACTCTCTTTTCATCTAGTAGAGGGTGATAGAGAGAAGGTGATTAGGAAAATACCTATGGTTTTAACCATAGAAGATGAACCTAAAACCTTTAGAGAAGCTATGACTTCTAGAGACTCTGCTTTTTGGAAAGAAGCTATTAATGATGAAATGGATTCAATAATATCTAACCAAACATGGAAATTGGTAGATCTACCTCCAGGTTCTAAACCAATAGGTTGTAAGTGGGTATTTAAGAAAAAATATCACACAGATGGAACAATTCAAACCTTTAAGGCAAGATTAGTTGCTAAGGGTTTCCGACAGAAAGAAGGAATCGATTATTTTGACACTTATTCACCAGTAGCTCGAATAACATCGATTAGGATCTTATTTGCTCTTGCATCTATACATCATCTTCATATCCATCAAATGGACGTGAAGACAGCATTCCTGAATGGTGATCTCGATGAGGAGGTTTACATGGAGCAACCAGAAGGGTTTGTTCTACCAGGAAATGAAAGAAAAGTATGTAGACTAGTTAAGTCTTTGTATGGATTAAAGCAAGCACCAAAACAGTGGCATGATAAATTTGATTCTAAAGTTTTGTCTTATGGTTTTGAACATAATATTGCTGATAAATGCATATATTCAAAAGTATGTAATGATTATATTGTAATCATATGCTTGTATGTAGATGATATGTTAATAATCAGTAATAAAATGGAAGGTGTAACTGAAACCAAAAAGTTTCTCTCTTCAGTTTTCAAAATGAAGGATCTTGGACAAGTGGATACCATATTAGGTATCAAAGTTAAAAAACATAGTGGGGGTTTTGCATTATGCCAGTCTCATTATATTGAGAAAATAATAAACAAGTTTAACCACTTGAAAATTAAAGAGGCAAAGACCCCATTCGATCCAAGTATCAAGTTAAAAGAAAACAGTGGAAGAGCAGTTGCACAACTAGAGTATACTAGTGCTATAGGCAGTCTTATGTATGCAATGCAATGCACAAGACCGGATATAGCATATGCTGTTAGTAAACTAAGTAGGTTTACGAGTAATCCAAGTGTTGAACACTGGAAAGCAATAAATAGAGTTCTAGGTTATCTTAAAGAAACCAAAGAACTAGGGCTATTTTATTCAGAATTTTCAGCAGTATTAGAAGGATATACCGATGCAAGTTGGATATCGAGTGCAGGGGACAACAAGTCCACTACAGGGTGGATATTCACCCTAGGAGGTGCAGCTGTATCTTAGGGATCCAAGAAACAAACTTGCATAACGCACTCAACTATGGAATCTGAATTCATAGCTTTAGCTGCTACAGGCAAAGAGGCTGAGTGGTTAAGGGATCTTCTATTAGAAATCCCATTCTATGCGAAGCCTATACCGGCTGTTTCACTTCATTGTGATAGTGAAGCCACTCTAGCGAGAGCCTATAGCGGTACCTATAATGGAAAGTCCAGACACATAAGTTTGAGACATGACTATGTAAGGCAATTGATTCAAGATGGAATCATTGCGATCTCATATGTAAAGTCAAGTAATAGCTTGGCTGATCCTTTTACTAAACCTCTAACGAGAGAGGTAGTAAGGACAACATCTAGAGGGATGTGGTTGAAACTCTTTACTCAAAGTTTCACCAGTGAAAGAAACCCAACCCTAAATTAGAAAATCTCTAATTTTTGGGTTTAATGAGTAACAACAATTCACTGATAAGTGAAAAGTTTCAGTACTAAATAAATCAACAACCTCATCCAAGATGATAGTGCTGGCCGTTATAAAAGAGGGATGAGTATTAAACTCTTAATGAAGTCCAGTCAAACAGGACAAGTGTTTTAACGGAAACACTGGAAGGATTTCACCTATGTGAACGTAGAAGTGGTGCCACTTCTCATGAGACTTAGAGTTATATCGGGATCGTTCATGAAACAGGATAAGCACATGGTCATTAAAAGTGCTAAGCGAGATCATAAAGGAACACTTAACGCAGGAGCTATTATGTGTGTGGTATTTTCGGTTATATCATATAGGAATAACTGGTTCAATGCTCCGGCAACCAGGAATTTCGAAATAACTTTAAAGTACTTACACTAAGGAAAGATTAAAATCGCAAGATATCTTTCTTTATGCATAATAACTGTTATTATTCTGGCAGAGTTTTATTGTTTAAAAAACCAGTGGGGGATTGTTGAAATTTAGTGGTTTTTTGAAAAAATAAAAAGATAATTCAAAATTTTCAAAATTTTGGGATTTTGCCGCCAAAACGCTTTTTCCGAAAATTTCAAATCTAAAAGTGCGGTGTGTGCTTTATCCCACATCGGAAATGGTTGAAATAATTTTGTGGTTTATATGAGATGTTGAGAAGGGTATTCTTACTTGGAGCTTTTTGGAGGAGATGAAATAAGGGTTGCGTGTTCCAGTGCGAAGCACTGGAACACACGCACGCATGCACGCGCGCGCTCGCTCGCGCTCGGGCTCGGGCTCGGGCACGGGCACGGGCACGGGCGTGGGCGTGGGCGTGGGCGAGGGCGAGGGCGTGGGCAGTGAGGCAGTGTGGCTGTAGTGGCGCTAGATGACGCACTTCGCACGTCCGCATCGTGTTGCAGAGGAGTCGCTCCCTCGCGACCTTACGCGAACCGGTGCGACCTCGGTGCGATCGCGGTGCGATGGGTCTGGTCAGAGCCTTAGGGCGGTGTGGATCTGAAAATCCGAAAAGAGCCTGGGTTTTATAGGTGACTGAGAACGGTCGGATCTAGAATCCGAAACGTCCAGCCATTTCTAAAAACGGCTCTCTGCCTTGAAAGCCAAACGGTCCGAAAACGGACAGGCCAGGATGATCCAACGGTCAGATCTTTTGATCTAACGACCAGAAACGTCTGGGATTAATGGACAACGGCCAGAAACGTTTTTCAAACGTTCTGGACCATTGAATACCACACAGCAACGGGTCTAAACCAGAGGCCTATATAAATTGGACCATTCCAGTCCGATTTCATCATCTCAACACACCATCTCTCTCATCAAATCAGAAACAGTCCTTAGCTCCATTGTTAGAATATTGTGATCATCTCTACCGTCTAAATCTGCCAGAAGAAATCTATTGCGTTAAAACTGTTCCTCAGTGGACCTATCGTGATTGCTGCACGCTGGATCCAGATAAGGCTTGTCTTATCCTGGAAGCAATTCGTCTGTAACCCACCAGCAGTGATAAGGGGACGAATCACGCTTTAAGGACAGCGTATTTTATACGTGATTCAGCCTAGTGAAATTGTTCTTTTTCAATTATTATTTTTATATTTTCGGTGTATCCAATCAAATTTTCTAACACACCCTGCGGTTGATAGGTGCTCGGATCTGACTATGTTGACACTTGGTTTGGTTTTGGTCACATGTGGTGTATGCAGCCTGCCGGAATTAAGTGTGCGGCTTGATTCAAACCCAACAACTTGACCCCAAGCACCATGATTAGCGAATATATCAAATGTGAGTATATATGACTGGGATAGGAGAAGATCGGCAGCCTATTTAGATGATAATGTGATATTCAAAGGATGGGGTTCTTCCTCTATAATGAGTTGAATCCACATGTGCATATCATGTAGTCCAGCCAACATCATGTAAATAGGATCCGTCCGAGATGATGATGCCCTATCCAAGTTTGAAGAATTGGGCGTCAACTTCAGCAATAACTCAGGCATTGGCTGCACCTACACTTGCATTTCCTCCTCTGGTGCAAGAGGTTCATTGGTGCCAAAAGCATTACTACCTTTTCAACATATATTGCACCGGTATGAATAACATGATAGTTGATCACTAAATATTTATTGTGACCGGATAATGTTTAGTCCCACTAGGCATGTCAAAAATTATTGACACTCAATTTGGTATTAGTCACGTGTGGTGTGTGCGGGTGTGCCAAAACCAATTGTGTGGCTTGATTTAAACCAAACAACTTAACCACAAGTGCCAAGATAGGCAGATACATTAAATATGAACGTATATGATCGAGATATGAGAAGATCAATCGTCTATTTAACCACTCATAATAGAATTATAAGATGATTAGGCAATATTCAGAGTATGAGGTTTATCCTCTTATGATGGGTTTTTTCTTGCATTCCGTACAAAAGGACTTTAATATACCAGTACAATTGATCAAAAAAGAAAATATGTGCAATCGATCATATAAAACAACTATAAGAAGTCTTTTTGAAAGATTAACTTGTATTGAAAATGAAAATAGTCGAGCGCAAAAACATAAACTTGAATTACAACTAAAGATTATTGTTATTAGATTATCGCTACTCCTAGGATAGATCTAACTATAATAAGAAAAGATAAAGATAATTTAATTGGTTTGTTCGATTGGTATAAGACGAATTGCTTATGTTGAATTTATTGTTATTGGTTGAATAAGTAGAAGCTAAGATAAACTACTCATGGCATAAGTTACTTATCCAAAATAACTTATGATCCAAACGCTCCTTTAAAAAGTCCAAAAATAGCTTTTGGCAATCGCTCTTAACTACCCTCAAATACCATACATTGCAGCGTGAGATAATATGCTCCCATGGGTATTGTGTAAACCAGCTTTGCCTCCACCACAAGAACCAACCTTAGTGAATGTATGGATTGTGGAAAAATAAAAAGAAAAAAAAAAAAAGAAAAGAAGAAGAGTACTGATTATCCAATAATGAATCCCCATCAATTCTATTTTGGGGGGTTATTGGAATAAAAAGTTTAATTTCTCATACTCCTACTACAATTTTTACCTTGAATTGGACGATGATTATTGTTTCATATCTTATCATATCCTTTGCCATCCCAACAATAAAAAAGGGTCCAAGCAGTCCCTTTGCTTGGTCATTCCCACCCACAACCAAATTTTGAGCGCATCCGGGCCCACGCTAATGCTGTAAATCTCGAACTATAATTTATTATATTATTATTATTTTGCTTAATGCTAGGATTTTGATGATAAAAAAACCAGTCATTCCTAGTTAGTCAGGTTTGCATAGGCAAGTAAATGAGATATGGTCGTTCTGCTCTTGGGGCCTGGATGCCTTCCATTCTGACAACCACCTCTTGATGGATGGCTTTGATGGGGCCCATGTGGTATAGAGGTCCATGTATTGAAATTGATTTCTCTACCTCCTCCTATATTCCCATGGCGAAAATGCATTTGGGACCACCATAGGATGCCAACGGCATCTTCTTTGAATTTCTGTACAATACCATCAAACATGTGATTTGGACATGAAATGTACAGATTTCTACTCCTTTCACTAAATCAAACAAGAGAAATCTATCTACCTTGAAATAAATGGTAGAGACAAATACTGACGTAGTTAGCATTACATCTACTTACTGCAATTTACATTCATTTCACGGCTATCAAATAGGGCCTTAGCAAAATATGAAAGAGGTATAAGGATAATCAATCACCTAAGTTCATCTCTAGATAGATAGGATTCTTTCAATGATTAACTCCTATACGAAGACTCAGATTTTGGGCCGGCAAGGAACTATTCAAAATGGCATTCCAAGGGTAATTCATTTCACTAGGACATGGTTCTGTAAATATGCAGCAACATACCATCCACCAAATGAGGAGAAACACCAAAACCTAGAGGAATGGGTTTTAGACTTTTTAACCTCCATCCGAGCATGACACTCACGGCCCCTAACCAACTGTTGTTCTCATACATAAAAAAAAAAAAGAGAAGCATGTTGGTTTTGACAATCAAATGTAGTGTGATTAGTCATATGAATCACTTGGAAATGGAAAGCCTGTGAACCACGATTGCATCAAAATTATATTCCATAAACTGGCTTACATGGCTCATGGCACTATCATTTTGTAGCCTTACGCTTCTCCTTCATTATATCCTTTTTGTAGGTTTTGTAGACTAGGTCCTAAATAACCTATTATTTTTTAGGGGCCCATTTGGACGCACTTCCACAATAGGAATTTCTGCTTTTTTTAGGTTGACTCAGCGAAAACCAATATGCATTTTAGCTGATTGGATTTTGTCGACTCTTGCCTTTTAGAGCCTATTTTGTTGAGCAGGTGATGAGAACAAGGGTTTGTAAAGCAAATTCATATGCACAACATCAACTCTTGTTTGGATAAAAATGGCAGTTAGGCTTCAAACACCCCTTTGGAGGGTGCATCCAAACAGGTCCTTACACTCTTGCCATTACTGCATTCTGATCAGTATCAACCCCTGGAATCTTATATGAATCATCAGTCACACAAAAGCAAGACTCAAATATTCCATCCCATCTGGTAACCTACATTGACCAATTGGCTGTAGCAACTGGGCTACATCGTACCCAAAACACACAAACACCCGCATATGCACACACAATGGTCAGTTATCACACCTGCCAATTGGAGATCCTGAGTATTTCAAATGCTCGGTATGAGAAAGCAAAACCAAATCAAAGATCCATTAAAACGTTCAATAAGAGAGCAAATCCCAAAATCAAAGGTCTACATTCAATGGGCAAAAGTTCAACCGGGGGTTGGGATTGCCCAGCCAAAGTGATGTTTGAGGAAGAGCCATCTGAGGAGGGTTCCCCTCGGATGGACAGTCTGGGTCTCATAGTGTCTTCCATGTGCAACAATTTCATGTCAGGTAACCAAGGATGAAAAGTTGCCAACTCCGGATACTCACAATTCATGCCAATAATTCAGGTAAAACCTAATTCAATCTTTTTTGGTTCTTGAGAAATGCTTTGGGGAACAAAAAGCCATACCCGGATTATAGAGAGACCCACCAAAACTGTCAAGATTTTGCAGTGGCCTCAGCACCAAACAAAAATTCTTCTAATTTTTCTTGAAAAAAAAAAAAGGTAACCAGATGATGAATAACATGAAAAAGGAGAATCATGAGAGGAGTTTCATGTTCTTTAGGGTGGCAGTAATTAGAGGGAGTTTGCTGGGAGCCCTTTGCTTGTAGTCTTTCACCAAAGCAGTGGCTGCAAGAGATTGCAGATCCGAGCTCTCTTTCTCGTCCTTGTTCCGTCCTCTCGACAGCTGATTTATGGCAAAGCTACACTGAACAGATTGAAGGCTTTGTTAGCAGTCTTACCACATAATAAAAAGCAAATCCGTTAATTGAAGAATAAATCTGAGGGCACTGCTGTGCCCATCTGCAAACGATTTCGGACAACGTTTGGACCACCCACCACGATACAATGATGTCAGTGCTACATGAGTTGGAATGAGCTCTAATTTCGAATCCACATCCAATTTTGAGCTCAAATCATGACTTAAGATTGAACCTGACTATCCAATCAGATACCCCAATCCAAACAGAATTGAATTTGCTACCACCATGTACCCAAGTCTGAACTTGACAGGATCCTAATCCAATTCCCTTGGTCGTATTCTGATCCGAGTATGAATTCAGACCCCAATCTGACCCATTGACAGCCTCAATTGATGAGGGAATGAAACCAAGTAAATTATGAGAGAATGGAGGAAATAAATGAGGTAGAATATCTCACCAAGCATATACCAAAAAGAGCTTTGGTGTTCTTGCCGCCACTCAAGTCGATGGTGGATGCATAGTACTTTTTAGCATTCTGAAGATTTTCTAGACCGCCAAGAGTATAGAGTACCTATTGAATCAAAGAAAAGAAAAGGGAGTTCAATACAAGACACAATGCATTAAAAAATACACCCAAGTATCATGGATGTATAGTTTCAGGTCATGACTTGAGATTTTAGTAGGGTTCTCATAATATGACAAGGATACTTTATTTTTCCCTGGTTGTCATTGCCAGAAAGATATGTTCTCACAGGCATTAGTTTGGGAATTAGATTGAATCAAATCTATGTACTCATGTTTCATGCATACGGCATACCTGCATACAATACATATGTGTGTGTTCCTAAATGTAGTTCTCTATGTTGTCAATTGAGATCGATGAAAATTGGGCATGATCTTTTATTTTACGACACTATAAGGCAATGCACGCAGGATGTTTGGGGGGGGACATCCTCTTGACAGTCCTATCTCCTATGTCCTATCATAAAAAAGTGTTCTTACCTCAGTTTGGTAGAATGTGGGTCTCCAAAGCTGATATCGTAGGTTCAAATCCTACAGGGCGTGGGTTTCTTCTTGTTATGTTGAATCACACACACATGATCTTTGATAAACTAATATACATGATCAGTACATGTGAGTTTTAGGGGCATTATTAATGACAACCAAGTTGCTCTTTTTCCTTCTTCTTCTTCTTCTTCTTCTTCTTCTTCTTCTTTTTTCTTTTTTCTTTTTTTCTTTTCTTTTTTTTTTTTTTTTTTTTTTTTTTGGTTTTTGAATCAATGCCCTTGTGTCTTGTCAAAGTGATGCAGGACAACTAATTAGTTGCTCTAAAAGCTCGAAGCTCACACGGGCCGCCCACCCCCAATGTGCCCTTACATCCCATAGGCAACCCCACTTGAGCCTGGTGTGAAAATGCTCATGCATTAATCAACCCCTGGTGAGGAGTCTCGAACATGAGACCTCCCGCTCTGACACCACTTTGATGCAGGACAACTAACCACTTGCTCTAAAAGCTCGAACTGATAGAGCATGGCGAATTAATCCCTTTATCTCATAGCACAGGCCCCACATTGCATGAGTTAGGACCTCGGCCGGAACCCCCCTCGTGGGCCCCACTTCACATGGGTTCCGCTTCACATGAGTCACTCGCTTCATACGGATTGGGATGGGGCCCGCCTCACATGGGCCGCCCACCCCGAGTGTGCCCTTGCATCCCACAGGCAACCTCACTCGAGCCCGGTGTGAAAATGCCCTTGCATAACAAAGTCACATCAGAATTTCATATGCAACTAATATGGGATCCAATGCATTCAAGTGGTGTGAAGCAGACATAGGAATGAACTGTGTAAGGGATCAGGGAAATGATGGGTGTCAAAAATCTAAAAGGATAGCCTAAGAAGGGTTTGCATAAATTCAAAACCACCCAAAAAAATTATTTTTAATGTTTAGTTTAATTTAATTTAAGTTTTTTATTGGCAACCAGCCCAAACGTTATAGGTCAGCTCTTTCTCAAGTATAGAGTGCAAAAATCATTAATGTACAACTGAAACTTTCAGGGAAAAGTTTCAACTAGGACATTAAGGCAAAGAAGTAGAACATTACTACGTTTAAATGTCATAAGTGTATTAAGAATGCCTCAAAAGTAGTTTAGAGATGGCCAGACAGAGTAGCCAAAACAACTGTAAACAAGACACTTGCCTCAGCATAAGCTAGGTGATACAGGGGAACTGTGGGCTGACATAATAGTAGCTCCTCATAACAAAAAGCTGCTTGCTTATACCTGATTTGAAGAAGAAGAAAGAAAAAAAGAAAAACATAAAGCTAAATAAAAGGCAGGACATTTAAACATGGAATGAAGGGTGATATAATGCTCTCACATTTGTAGGGAAACATATATTTCGGCAAGTTCTCTCCATGCATCATGATCTGCCATAAATCTAAAATAAAATTCAAGCAACTTAGAAATGTTTCGTAGGGTACAAACCCTAACAGAAGAACAGAAAATAAAACGTCAAAACTTGCTTACATTTCCAGATATTTGTTGAGCGATTCAATGGCACCTGACATATTTCCTTGTGCCTTGGCCATAGCAACCTTCCTCTTGAGGATTACCTAAAAGAGAAAAGATAGAAGAACAAACATTAACCACATTTCTTGAAATGAGCACATCAAAAGAAAGTTCAGTTGAAGAAAATTCATGTAGAAGCTAATGCAAATTTGCTTCAAGGCCCTAATGGTATTACTTGATCAAGTGGGTTATCCTCCAGAAGGCGTGTGTAAGCAGCCTCTGCATCTGCCCAAGATCCCTTTGCTTCTAGAAACATCCCTTCTAACCTGCCTAAGATTATTGCCAACAAGAATGGTAAGCCACCAGAAACAATCAAGATACACATACATAAAAGTTAACTGGCAATATAAAAAGAGGCGTGCTTGAGTGGTACCAGTACCACCGTAGGCACACAGAGGTTCCAGGTGGATGTGGGGCCCATGTGATGTCTGAATGCCATCCAACCCGTCCATTAGATGTGTTACCTCACAGTGCCCCAAGGACCCAAAAATCATCCTGATCCAAAACTCAGGTGGGCCACAGAAAAAAGGAACAATGTAGGATGGAGCACCCACCCTTTCTTTTCACCAGGGCCCACCTGAGGTGCAAAACCATCTGATTTTTGTCTTGACCATTCATCCAGTCCAGATGAAGGGTATTAACGGCCTAGATATATATACAAAACACAATGGGCCTCACGCGGAAGTCAACAGTTGGCATTCATGACAATTTTTGTTCAAGAGGCAAAAGGATGTCACACGTCTGATGGACAGATTGGATCCTGTGAACACATCATGTGGGCCCCGCATCTGCCCAGTACCACCATAGCTTACGGTGTTACTGGTACCACTAGAGCGCTCCCCTAAAACACAAGAATAGGCTGAACACACACTCATGACAATTTTTTTCCCCTTGTTTTTGGGGCATGGTCAGGAATAGAACACACGACCTCAATACATGCATGCATCTAAGTTCGAGCAATAAATGGTAAATTGTTAAAGCACACATGCATCTCATATTGAAACGATTGGTTTCATGGGAGTCCGGAGTACTCAGTTTGTGAATAAACTCACCAACCCTTGTACTATCTGGAAATTTCTTCCGAAGAGTTTTTATGCAATCCTACAGAAAAGTTTCCAAGTTTACGTCAATTTCAGTTTTGAGAATCTTATGCATAACAGTTCAATAAACATGACAAACCGAAGATATGAGGACTGATGAAATAAACACCACAACATGTTCACCATAACAATCTTACTCCAAATGCATACTATTGCTGAAAAGATTCAAAAGAGAGGGGGGAAAAAAGATTACCGAAAGCTAATAGTAAGGCATGATGTATGAAAAATCAGAAGTAGGACTTGGATCAAGAAATCAGTTTGGACAAAATCTGAGCAGTAGACTCATAAATTTGGTCAACATTTGGTTGTCACTAGTATGAGAGGTGTGATATGCATCTATTATTGCTAATGCTCTGCCATTTACTATGTGAAATATTGGAGACATTACAACAGATTGAAACACATACAAATCAAATACCACTTTAGCAGATTGTCCATTAGGGAGATGATAGTAGATCTCATGGCTAGCACACAACATCTTTCCTGCTCTTATCAGTATGTGATTTCATTCCATACGAGTGCTATGTGATTGTTCTATGCAGACTTGATGTCTTCATGCCTAGTGGCAGTGGGACATATGTACTCATGCAGCCTATTTAGACTCCCACGGATATTCTTTTTTGTGAGTGTGCGTGAGCGCACATGCGGTGGTTGAATGTTTTGCAACATTCTATTTATTGTGATGTTGATTACAGTGGTGTTTTCACATAAAACAAACTACACTCATAGGATTCTCCATGATCTGACCAGTATTGGGTAAGCCAGTCCAGTCCATTACCGTCTTGACAACCCTCAGCATCTAGGAAGTAGGGGGTGAGACATGGGATGTTCTGTCTATGTCAGTCAACTACATTGCATAAGCAGTCAAAATGAGATCTCCACCTTGGGATCAGCATAGACCAAGTGAGACAGTGTGTGTGGCCTGCTCTTGATGCAACTGAGGATGCTTGAGATATCCAGTCAAGCTGACCGGTAGTTACTGAGTGACATGCATAATGCGGTGTTAATAACAATCTCTTGGAACAAAGGTGTGCCGTAACAGCCGTGGCAACCATTACGCGTTACAGGTTCATAACAGCCGTAATGGCTTATATGGAAAAAATAAATTACAGTCCCTGTAATGTCCCCATAACGGTCCATTACAAGGCTGATAAAGTTTTTATTTATTTGTTTATTTTCAGTTTTTCGGAATAACATGCCTAGAGCTTTTAAAAAAAAAAATAAATAAATAAAAAAAATCGTAATGGGTGTTATGGCCTGTATTGTAACAGTAACGGTGGTGACTCTTATGGTCACCGTTACCATTACGGAATAACATGCCTAGAGCTATCATCTGTAATTCCCAAAGATCCCACCATGATCTGTAATTCATATCATATATGCCTCTTTTTCTTCTTTTTTTTCAGCAGTACTGTATCATAGAATTTTCATCAGTGCAAAGAGATCCAATCTGGCCAACTCTAATGTTGTTGTGAACCTTGCATGGTATCATGCGGACTGTAGTTGCACAAAGCATGAAGGGAATTGGCAAAAGGCTGGTTTGCGAAAGCAAGGAAGTGTCTGTTCCAAAACATTAGCAAGTATAAATAGCTAAGAAGCGGATGTGGGAATGAGAGCAAGGCTCCCAAGCATGAAAGCGACACCTAGGTAGAAGGTTCGTAAAAGTAAACTATGGATAAGATCGAGTTAACCTAATTTGGAATGCAAGGTCAATGCTATGAGGATCCAGTTGGTGACAATTCCCATGAAAGTGGTTGGGTTAAGGCCAACCAGTGCAAATGCAACGAGAATATATTTTGACATCACAGAACAGTGATGGCGATGTTGTCGTACACACTTATATTGCTTATTGACTCAGCTATTATAGAGTGTCATGTTTTAATCGAGTCATTTTGATTTATTTTTTTACATTTTCGACTCAGCCATTGTAGAGTACCGTGTTTTAATCAAGTCACTTTTCATTTGTTATTTGTTTCTTTCATGTGATTCATAATTCACAAACTATTTTTACAAAATACAAATACATAAATAGTTATCACATTTTAACAAAATATATTGTTTGCTGAAAAATCAATTAATTTAATAAAAGGATTGGCATGTAAATGGTTGGATGTAACACTGCGCGTAATGCAGATGTGGAAACTCGAAATAGAGAACAGTCTCTCTACTGCTTAGTTATTCGGAGTGAGGTGAAGCAGTAACTCACTGAGGATTCGGGAGCTAGAGGTGAAGTGGTACCAAGCAGTCACTCCACTGCTTAGTTACATGTAACACTAAGCATTTTTCAGATGTCGAATTAGAGAACAGTCACTCCACTGCATAGGTACACAAGTGTGAGGTGAAGCAGAAGTGAGGATTCAGGTGCAAGAGAAGGAAAGTCTTGTTTCAAAATGTCACCAAGTGGAAACACCTATGAATTGGGAGCGCAAAAGCATGACTCTAGATCAGGATCAACACCTCACGCACAACAAGTTCCAGTCTGGCTATGCAGGTCTAGGGCATGATATATGTGAAGCTGTAAGTAATGGCGTGATAGCTAGCCAGCCATCGAGAAAAAGAAGTGTTGTAACAAGCCTTCATGTAGGTGTGCAAAATCTCGCGGGACACTAGTTGCATGATCCTTCTACCTAGGTGTTACTCCCACTTATGAATCGTACTTGACTTGCACTCCCACTCCTGCTTCCTAGCAGTTTATACTTGCTAGCATTTCGAAACAGATGCTTCCCCACTTCCACACCCAAACTTGTCGCAGCTTAGCTTTGTGCAAATATACACAAGCCTCACACACATTACTCAGGTAGTATAGGCTTTTTTTTTTCTTTTTCATTTTTTCAAACTAATAGCGATGCTCCGGCCGGTCCAAATCCAGGTAAAAACATAGGTTTGAACTTCATCTGCGTGGTATGTACCAAAATTGAAGATGAGGCTTCTATACTCTACCTCGATGTAACAGATGATATGCAGGAACTGTTATCAGATTCATGTACACTCTTTTCATGCTCTGCTATCAATTGGTGCTGTTTGTTTCAAACATTCAGCATGAGGATCAGTACCCATTACCCCAATGAATTCACTTATTCCTGCATATATTTGCTCAGCTGGATCCTAATTTGATTATGACAGTGGTCATGATACGTCTGGATGGTTATATTCAGCTGTTGACCAATTAGGAATCACCCAAATCCATTATAATTAGTCGGGGACCTGTGTGAAGCAGCCATGCCGCGTGTACAAGAAGTAGAAGAACCGTGTATGAAAAATGTAAAGCTGGAGTATGCAAGAACCAGCCTTAATTTACAATGCACATTATGATAATGTGGTGGATTTGGATTTTTGAAAAACCACTCATTAAGAAGATGGTGAACAGAGAAATTTGCAACTCAACGAGTAGGCTGTACACCATAAGAATTTTATAGCCTTTTCCATGTTCTTGTTCAGATTGAGGAGGGATAGGAAACTAGCCATTATGTGTGGATGACCCCTTTCCAATGCTGAAACAAACAGCACACCCAAATTTGGAATCTACAGATTTTCACTGCTAGGGAATTCATCATTTGGTAATCATTACAAATTTCATACTTTCCTTTTAAATTCTAGGAATCCAAACAAGGCCGTAAAGAAATTTATTTCTTTTTAACAAATTGCAGAATGGGTAGTTATGAGAAGAATTTTTTTGGTCTGACATAAATAATCTTTTGTAGAGAAAAAATAAACCTAATTCTCTCCACTTTTGAGGCAGTAACTTTTTGCGCCTCACCGCTTCTTCTTTTTTTCCCAATAAAATTGTCATTACCTTAATAAATAAATAAAAACTCTCAACTTTTGACAAGTGATTCTCCACAAGAGAAAACAGACCTTTTCCCAAAACACTGTTCCCTTGAGCTAGCCCATAAGACCAAGTCCTAACGAGTCTCAACTTGTCCACTAACAGATTGAAGCAATGTTGCGAAGGCCCAGGACCAGAAAGGTGGAAATCTGTACAATCTTTCCCGAACCTCGGTTGATTAGATCATTACATTTACAGGTGGTTTCCAACCTCTCCTTCAATTGTTGTGGTTGAATTAAAAAACAAAGAGCATGGTGGCAATATAGAGATGATCAAGAAACCGTTAAAAATACGCTTATGCTAAGCTAAAGTTATAATGATATAATTTCCAGGAAAGGACTTTGGACCCATGCCAACATCATCATCATCATCTTAGCCTTTCTCCCAACAATTTGGGGGTGTTTTTTAAATGATAGATTGACAAAAGCTTTAAGATATTCTGCACATGAAACATCAACCTTCCATTTTCGCCAGGCTCTTGGAACTGACATAGCAATGGCTCACATTCACACTACTCACATGCCAACACCGTCCCACCCCAGCATCAACCCCTTGCCCAACTATCACATAAAAACCTCAAAGGACATCATCATCATCATCTACCCCCAACTTCACATGCAATAGACTATTACGTAGGTTGATTACAATCAAAAAGCAAAATAGGGTCATGGTATGGCAGTTGCTACTTGCTAGGAAAACCACTATGCATAATGCACCCGAACACATGAAGGTCATGCTCTGGTAGTTGGCTGCAAAAAAAAAAAAAAAAAAAGGAAGGGAACCCACTATGGTATGTTACCACAAATAGGAACATATGTATATACCATGTAGTGCTAGACGAGCCTGCTGTTAACAAACACCAACATAATAGGACTGAAATGTTGCAATGAGTCATCCCACAAGAATAATTGCAACACTTTGTTTTAATCAGAGTGTTTGATTATCGTTACTTCATAAGCAGTGCAGAAATTTTAGGATATACTCCGTTTTTCTTGGAATTTTATGCAAGGACAAATTGGCTCGATATACTAATGTTTGACAGTAGGCAAGATTTCAGTACTGTTAATTGCTCGGGCTTTTATAGGATTTTTTTATTACTATTATTTTTTTTTGTTTTTTAAGAAATGCTTTTGTTAGAACATGCCAACTGAAAACCACAACATTTTCTAATAGGCAGGAGGTTGCCAATGGTAATATAAAGATGGACATATCTAAACTCTCTCTTTCCTGATGAAACAAATTTCACCAAATCTGTTTCCTGACAACATATTTAGATGAAAAAAAATAGAGAAGTCATTTGAAGGAAGAAATCACACAAGAATTTCACCTTTGCCACATCAAGGTGCTGGCAGTCCATAGCTGCAACTGCCACCTGCTCATAAAGAGTCCATTCTACATTTGAAAAAAAAACAAACATAAAACCATGAGTTTGTCATCATGCCAAAGAGCTATGGTACCATGAATGCATGAAAAAAGAATTTCACTTTTTAAAAGGAATTAAGATGAAAATACGATGTCTTTAGCCATAACTGAGCAGATCAGAGAAAATTTAGAAAGGGAAAAACCTGTTATTTGGATGCAGGTATAGTTGTCAAGTAGGGGGAGGATTGAGTACGGTAATCCTCCAAATTATGAAACCTTGAGATAGATATAGAATCTCTGATGCAAGCAGGCCCCTCACACTTATGCAATATGCCCCACTCGTGCACACTCTTGACCCACAAAATCACACGTTGGGGACACATCGGCCCAATGTGTAGTAGTGTTTAGTCAATCTCTTGGTAGATAATTATGCTTTATGATTTAGGCATAAAGGAAATGACCGTAATACCCTCATTTATTTTGCAGGGATTTCGCAGGGGTTTTTGGGCGTGCGGAATGTAATACCCCCTCTTGCGGGCTGTTGGTACATGGTTCTGTAAGTGAGGCAAAATGGACTCCCACTAACATAAATTAGGTTTTGCTTCTTCTTTTTCTTTTTTTCTTTTTCGTCTCCAGCCTATAAATCAGCCTCTTTGAGCCCTGATATAAAAAAATCCCCTTTATGTGTGCAATCCCTCTAAACTAAGCTTATGAAAGCCTTTCCCCCCCTATCTTTGTTTTTTATGTAGCATGCCCACATGCGTGGTTTTGTGTGTGTGTGTGTGTGTGTGTGTGTGTGTGTGTGTGATTCCAGCTGGCTCTCTCTTGCACACATGCATGCATGCTAGTCGATATGTTCAAACTTTGTCATGCATGTGACATCCAACCCATCCAATAAGTTTGCCCCACATGAGGATCACCTTGTGCAAAAATCAGCCCAATCCAATCATCAAGTGGGGTGCATCACCAAAAACAACACACAAAATTGAAAATTGCGTGATCATTGACCTGAAGATGATAGATCAGCCTGATTCTTGGGACATCCCATTATTATGGTGCTACGGCCCTTCTAGATGAGCTGGATGCCATACGCACACCACAGCGGGCCCTGCGGGAATATCTATTTGTTTGTGCAGTTGTCCTTTTCTCGATGGTATGGCCCAGCCAGTGAGTGGTTCAGGCTGATTTTAGCACAAGGTGATCCAAATGGTGAGGACTCAAATGTTAGTTGTACAAAGATTTGAGCAAAGGTAAGGATCCCCTGCCAAGAACTTGCACCCTTTAACAGCAATCAATGTATCTCTGGGATCTCTGAAATATCGGAAGATATTATTGTCATGACGTGACTTGAAGGGCCCACCTCCCATGCACTTAAATGGATCATCCACCGCCCTGGTATGACCCAAGATATTATGAATAAGTCAAAGAGAGTATTCCGAATATTCCTATCTGTATTTGAATAAAGGAAAAGAGAATCAACCGTCTCTTAATCACTTATGAAGAGAATAAACATATTTGGAAGTGCCCAATTTTGCTTCTTCAACTATTTGTAGTAAGGATTTTATTTCCCCTCCAACAAAAAAGCTTCAAGTCTTAGAGGAGCAAGCTATCCCCATAGCTTGGTCAATTTGGCATAGGTGGATAGTTTGGGCAATATGCCTTGAACTCTTGGCAGAGAAAGCCCCATATGGAGACAGCATCCATAAAGATGTAAAATCAAGCCTATTTCTCAATTCCATTGAAGCCCAAATAAGCTAAAATGCATTCTAAAACGATAGATATGTAAGAAGTAGGTTCAATCATGTCAATTCCTAACCCTATATAGAATGCAACAACATAGGGATCCATATTAAGCAAATTATCTATTTGCATACGCTCAAACAACTGCTTCCCAATATGAGAATGTACGAGTAGTCTAGGGGTTAGTTGAAATGGGTGTATGAAGATTTTTGGGGGTAGTTAAAAAAAATTATAAAATAAGTAGTTAGCAATTTAGCCTTCAGAGTATCAGTATCATTTCATGCATTGATGATTGGGATACGAAAACATGAATCAGTATCGTTGATACTCCGAAAACAAAAAATCGTTGTCAAAGGGAAACAATGGGACAAAAGGTGGAAATTTTCAGTGAAACTTTAGGAGATGTCAAAAGACACGTGTTTACAAATATAGGAATCAAATTATTGTAAAAAAAAAAAAAAAAAAAAAAAAAAAAAAAAAAAAAAAAAAAAAAAAAAAAAAAAAAACTATACATGGTTTCCATTTTATAGGGGCCTAAACATGTGTTGCTGAAAAAATCAGTATAAAATAAATATACAAAATTTGTAGCAATCAATAGATTAGCCAACACTTATTAATATGTAAAATTTTCACATTAATTAATAGTGAACAGCACATTTTTCAATATAAAAATGAAAAAATAATAATAATAATAATAAATAAAATAAAATTTGCCAATTTCTCCCAATTTTCACTTAAATGTTAAATTTTCGCCTCAAATCCATGTCAATGCTTGAAAATCAATAGACATGGATTTCCATTACAATACATGCTAGCATTTGAAAAAAAAAAAAAAAAGAGCGAAGTTTCTATGGATTTTTCATCACCTTTGAGCTTTGGCTAGTCTTCGTTTCGAATTGAGATTTCTCCCCAAATCTAAACTTTTATGCAATAAAAACCAATAGTGATTGAAATCACTTGAGGAACAAAAAAAAAAAAAAAAACCAAAAAATGAAGATTTTAAGGGCCTTTTGAAAATTTTCCTGATTTTTGTCAATTTTCAACTATTTACGGATGTTTCCCCAGTATCATGAAAATTGTTGATGGTATTGCCGATACTTGGAAACTTTTATAAGGAATTCTTCTCAAATTATCATTGATATCGATGATATAGCTAAGTATCGCCGATATTATAAACAATGTCAGCAATATATATATATATATATATATATATATATATATATATATATATATATATATATATATATATATATATATAACACACACACACTTCTAGCAGTTTCGGCATCACTGACCTGGGGTCTGGGGATACCAATAATATCAGCGATATTATTGATAATATCGCACATATTTGGAATACTGGTTAGCATAGAAATTTGAAAGGCTACTAGGATTGACAGTTGAAATGTTCTAAAATGATAGACGTGTAAAAAGTATCACGTCTATTCCTAACCCTATATGGAATGTAACGATGTAGGGATCCATATGTAAATATATTATCTCTTTACATATGCTCGAACAAGCGCTTCCCATTGTAAGGATGTATGACTAGTTGTATGAGTAGTCTGGGGGTTAGTTGAAATGGGTGTATAAAGATTTTTGGGGTAGTTAAAAAACATTAAAAATAAGTAGTGGTTAGAAAATTTGATTAGCAGTTGAGTTTGAAAGTTAGATTAGGATCTTCAATACTATAATAAATGACATAAGGAGTAAGGAAAAGTGTATTCCTCCTTTTCAATGAATTCTTCTCTCTAAGGAGACATTTTCAGGTTTACTCCCCACAAAGCTGCCTAACATGTTCTTTCTCCCCTTCAACTGCATGTTGTGGCAAAATATATCTAAGCTTCAATTTCAATAATCCAAGCCTACAGACTGACATTCTTCCAGGATTTGTCCTTAGGATTTTTGGGGGCTTATCCTTTTCTAGGAAAGCCTTGCAAAAGGAGATCAATTCAAGATCACAAATCATCCTATGCATGAGCTCTAAGTACGAATCCAAGTCCTGATTTTTCTAGGTCCGCTCTAGCACATCCGTCTGACTCAATTAGCAATCCATGAATTACAAGATGATCGAAATCAATAACTAAATTATCAATTACAAACGCCATGACAAAATCATGCAAAGTAACGAAAGAGCATGAAGTATTGAATCCAAGAACTCAATCCAATTACAAAATAAACAGATAAAGATTCATATAAACCAAATTCCCAAATCGACTAATAAAAAGAGAAAAACCCAATTCTTTATTTTCCTGAAAGAAAATAGAAGAAACCAATTCCAGAAAAAGGCCTTGAATTCTTCGGAAGATTCCAGGAAAAAAAAAAAAAAAGGAATATGGAAAGCAAACCTTCGGTGCCGAGCTTGGATCGGGCCTTGGCGTCTTTCAAGATCGGGAGGCCAAACTTGAGGACCATGTCGGAGCGGCGGGACTTGAGCTTCCTGACGAGGCAGAGATAGTCCCAGGCCCCTCCCCCACCATTTTCAACTTCGCTCTCCAACCTCCTCAGTTCCGCTTCCTCTGCTGCCCCCACCATCTTCTCCAAATTACCACAAATACCAGAGAGAGATTTCAACACCTCTCTCTCTCTCTCTCTCTCTCTCTCTCTCTCCTCTCCTCTGTTGCAAGTGTAGAGAGAGAGCAGATTCAGATTGCAGAGGTCCTCTCTCAGATCGGATTCTTCTCTCTCTCTCTCTCTCTCTCTCTCTCTCTCGCCGGCTTTGGATCTTTTGGAAGAGCAATGAGGGGCGACTTGACTACTAGCACTAACTTGGAAGAGAGCTTTGATACTCTGGCGGAGTAGGATGGATGATATGCAGTCACTGAGAAATTTTATCCGTGGCATATGATTAATTCAAATTAAAATAAATTATTCAAAATAATTATTATCGTTTTAGATATATCTTTAACAAAGGAACTGTGCTTAATTTATTTAATGCATATCGGTTGGTGATCATTTATGGACGGTTAAAAATGAAAATATCCAATGGTCCCGTTTCAAGGAATAAGTGTCCACGAATCAGAGGTTAGCGTTGTTCTTTCAATCTGATTTTTGAATTTTAATTAAAAACAGTGGTTTAGAAAATTTCGTCGGTATAATTTGAATTAATGTATCTCAAGTGTGCAATTTCTTAGTGCCTGCGTATCAAGCGTTGTATGCTGCCTGAGTATCATTTAATTCTCACTCGGTTCTACTACAAAGACTCCTATGATTGTTTACCACCATTTTAACAGTTGTGATGTGAGTCCTCCTCGCATTTGTCACTCATTTTCGGATATCCAGACCATAAAAATTGTGGGAAAAAGTATCTCAAAAGTCGTTCTAGTCAATAGATCCTATCCATCCAATTGATGCCTATCAAGTATATATCTAAAAGCAAAATATTGTTTTCCAATTCAGAATGGAAAAATCAGATGGATTCTGTCATCTTCACCCAATTTAAGTTTTGGGTTGTGACCTATCTGAAATTGATCAGAAATTTGGACGGTCTGGATTCTCCTAAAACTATGTTGTTTCTATAGCCGAGGGAGTCACCACCACTTTTAGAATCGTACCGAACTATGGCAGGTGGGAGTTGTCTTTATACTCTGGCGGAGTAGGAAGTCTGATACACAGGCACTAATGGATTGCACGCGTGAAAATATTAAATATTAAATAGGATTCAACCGCCCGAGATGAGGAAACGGATCGGCTACTCACACTGCCGGTGCTAGGTGGTTCTCACCATGATGTGTGTTTCATCCATGCCGTCTACCCATTCTTCCATCATTTTTAATGGTACCAGCCTAAAAATGAGGTTATCCAAATCTCAAGTGGACCGCGCTGTGTTGATTGAACACCCACCGTTTAAAACTTCTTGGGGGCACAAAAGTTTTGGATCAAGCTTTTATATATATATATATATATATATAAACTTGATCCAAACTTTTGTGCCCCCAAGAAGTTTTTAACGGTGGGTGTTTCAATCAATTATATATATATATATATATATATATATATATATATATATATATATATATATATATATTCCCCTTCATCCAAGTCTGTATGACCTAATTAGACCTAATCAATATGTTAGATGTCAGATAATCATTACAGTGGGCCTTAGGAGGTTTTTAGTGGTGGACATTAAATCACAACTATTTAGCCATGGTGTGGTCCACCTGAGATTTAGATCCACCTCATTTTTGGGATCAAGAGACCATTTTAAGGTATGATAAAAAAATAAGCCAGATACAAAGCTTGAGTGGACCCCACTACAAAAAACACAGTGGATAGAGTAATACCATTGACCTTGGGAAGGTTTCAACTGTGAGCGTGACTCTCTCCACTTGCACTTTAGATATGACTCATTCTTTGGCTCATTAAAATGTTCTCTGCAAATGCATGGGCAGTGTGGATACAAAACATACATTATGGTGAGACAAACCGAACTCGGTGATGTCGGTAGCTAATCCGTGATGTGGGAGCTGTCATGGATAGGTCATCCGTCACTTTGATTTGAATGATGGGAAACTCTGATTAATGAGTAGTTTCTTGATTAATCTCAATCTTCCCTTAAACGCCTTCCAATCATTGGTGTAGCAAACTAAATGGGTCATTTTTTTTTCCCGGTTCAACATCCATCTGAATTAGGGACCACTATTAGGACGGTTTAATTTGAGTTACTTACATCAATGTGTAAATTTTACAGGAGACTCCGAGGGCCATCATCACACTCCGTTGCACTATTGATCAAGACCACCAACCGATAGATATTTATGGCTGCAGATTTCCTGGGAAAGGCTTAGGATGCTAGGTAAGCCCACCGAGGTGTTTATGAGAAATTCATCTTGTCCATCCTTATGAGAGCTCATTTTAGAGCATGCGACCAAAAAAAAAAGAAAAAGAAATGGAGGTGAATCCAATACTCAAGTAAGCCACACTAGAAGAAATGGTAGAGATCCAGTGTCCACAGTTTTCAAGAGGGAATGACCTTATAATAATTTGTTTAGATGGCAAATAAACATTAAGATAGATTTAGAAGGGTTTTTACAGTAGTAAATTCTTTCAATGTCACATAATAAGTATGTTCAATGATTATGCATATATGTACATTAGTTCGGAATTTAATATTTCGGTGTATACTAACAGTTTCTGAATCTTATGTAATTCGAATGGATGTGTATAAACTAAAATGCTGTTGAAATTATTATTAAACTATTATCAATTACATCGAAAATGTTGTTGAAATTATTATTAAACTATTCTTAATTATATTAATTAAATATAAATAATAATTATTATTTATTAATTTTTACTTTGTTATTATTAAATATTGATATTTCAATTTTCAATGCTTGTTTTTGGTCAAAACAAAATACCTCTTGAATTTTGGATTCACCTGGTTTTTTGTCTCAGGTCTTAAAATGATATGCAAAAACGGATAGACATGTGAATTTCTCACCAACATCATAATGGCCCACCCAGCTTCCCATGTTCGAACTTATTGTGAAAGCCTTTAGCCAGAAATCTACCTATCAAGTTAGCCATCATAATGTTTGTGAGAAATACATGGTGTCTATCCATTTTGAATACTCATTTTATCACACACGACCCAAAATGAGGTGAATCCAGTACTCAAGTGGACCGCATGAGAGTAAACTGTGGGGATTCAATGACCACTGTTTGAAACATTCATATGGCCCCAAAGTTTAAATTTTTAGTGTTTCACTTCATCATGTAGGCATGATCTTATAAAGATGGCACATAAACTTTAAGGGATCGAAAAATGCCGCCTATGGTAGCTTTTGGCTATGAATTTAAACCGTAGCTTTATGAGTTTCATCCGTAGCTAAATCTTACTACCCACCAGTCCCATAAGCAGCTTTACGGAGCCCACCGCAATGTGTGTTTATATCTAAGCCGTCTATCTATTTTTAAAGCTCATTTCACGGCATGAACCCAAAACTGGAGGTAGATCGAATCCTCAAGTAGATCACATTGTAGGAAACAGTGGAGATTAAGTGTTTATCGTTGACATATAGTGTAATCTACTTGGGCCTTATATTTGACTATTTTTTGACATAAAGTTATAAAACTATCTTTTAAAATGAATGGACAGAATGGATAGACGAAATACATGACGGTGGGCCCCACAGAGCCCCTTAGGATGTTCCCTCTCTAGCTCCCTATGAGGGCGTGCTTAGGCCAAAAAAAACGGAAGCCGACTGCGTCCTACCCACTCTCGTCTCCAACTGGGAACGGACTAGAGCTTTGAGTGGGCGCCGTGATGTATGGGTCTTATCCACACCGTCTATCCGTTGTTTTGTATCATCTAAGAGTATATGCATAGAAATGAGGCAGATCCAAGGCGGCTCAACTGGACCACACCACAGGAAGCAGCGGTGATAAGGATTCTCACCGTTGAAACTTTTCTAAGGCCTACCGTGATGTTTATTTGCCATCCAACCTATTCATAAAGTTACATATATCTTGATGAAGAGAAAATACAAATATCAGCTCCATTCAAAACTTTAGTGTCCAATAATAAGTTTTCAATGGTAAAAGTTTAATCTACATTGTGTAATCCACTTGAGCTTTGGTTCTGCCTCATTTTGGGCTTATGCCATAAAATGATTTTTTAAAAAATGGATGGACGGTGTGAATAAGACCCCTACATCACGTTGGCCGCTCAAAGCTCTACTCGTTCCCAGCTGGAGGCGGCGGGGGTAGGACGCAGTCGGCGTCCCAAAAAAAGACGCGGCTTGGCTAGTGACGCTGCCACCAGCCGGGTGGCTAGTGGTCGGTGCTATGTGGACCTCACCATAATGTATGTATTTTATCCACGCCGTCCATCAATTTTGAAAGATAATTTTAGGGCTTAATACTAAAAATGAGATAGATCTAAATCTCATGTGGACCACACCATGGGAAAACAGTAGTGATTGATTGTCCACCATTAAAGACCTACTAGAACCCCTGTAACGGTTATTTGACATATAACCTTTTGATTAGGTCAAACAGACTTGGATGAAGGGAAAAAATATATATCAGCTTAATCCAAAACTTTCGTGGCCCCAATAAGTTTTCAATGGTGGGCGGTCAATCAACACTGTGCGGTCCACTTGAGATTTGGATTACCCTCATTTTTTCAGATTCACAGCATGAATTGATATGGAAGAATGGATGGACGGCATGGATAAAACACATACATCATGGTGGGGCCCACAGAGCACCTACCACTAGCCATTAGTGGAAGGGTTAGAAGCCAATCCGTTTCAAAAAAAACGGACGCCGCCCGCAATTCGGACGCGGAATTTATGCGAAAGCCTTTGCCGATGCTGAGTAGGGCCCACTGAAATGTATGTGGGACATCCATTCCGTCCATCTGTTTGGCGAGATCATCCCACCCATCCGTTTGGCGAGATCATATTAGAACGTGAGCATTGCATATTACTTTTCGCAAGCCATAGATATTTCTTTCTTTCAGATTTTGATGTTATCCAATTTTGTTGAATTACCCAATAGCAAGTCATGTTAGCCAATCTCTCTAACAGCAGAACGTGAATGTTTTTCCTGATGCACACAGGCCGACTATAGATAGAGGCCCATGGTTTGTTGATCTAATTTACCCGGCAATTCTTTGCCTTTAAGCTATTATGTTCTTTTATTGTGACAGTTCTCAAAGGGCTCATTGGTTTCTTTTATTGTTAATTCATTAAATGCTATTGTTGAATATGAAATTTTTAGATGAGTTGATCTATCAAAGCATGTACCAGAAATGATAAGAAACACCATTTATATTTCTTTCTTTTTTAAAAAAATAGGCAGTAATTACGGATATTAGCCGTAGCTCTAGATCTTCGGATCTAAGTCTTCTTTTAGTCCATAGCGCATGAACACTTCGCTACAGAATATATAGCTACTGATTTAATCTGTAGCTACTTTTTATAGAGCTACGGGATTAAATTCGTAGCGACTAATATGCTGCGGCTTAAATATGTAGTGACAGCTTAAAGACCCATGGCTGCGGTTTTATTTTAGTTTAAAACTGTAGATATTTTTTGCTACGGTTTTTATTCGTAGTATTAGTTTTTCATGGCTCTCTCTTGTTCGGCTGCCTTGGGTTTTTGGTCATCTTAAAAAACGGACAGGCGGATCTGGCGGAAGCGGTTTGCATACCGAGTAAGTGGTGGTATACTAGGTAAACTCTGTGGGGCCACCATCATTCATAAATTTTATCCACTCCGTCCATCCATTTTATCGGATAATTTTAGTGCTTTAATGCAAAAATTAAGCATATCCAAAACACAAGTGGACCACATCACTGGAAACAATGTAAATTAAAAGTCTATTATTGAAAAGTTCTTAAGGGACACCGAAGTTTTAGATCAAGCTGATATTTTCGTTTTCCCCACATATGTATTTCTGTGGTAAGGTCTACTTGATCTTTAGGTATGCTTTTTGAGCTCAACCCCTAAAATGAGTTGCAAAAATAGACGAACGGTGTGGATAAATCACATGCATTCAAAGTGGACACAACAAAGTTTTTTCCAGCTCATTTTAGGGCATGAGCCCAAAATTGAAGCATATCCAAACCTCAAGCGAACCGCTGCGGTCACCGCCCACTCCGGTAGTATGGACGACTCTTGAGTGAGTTTTACGAGAACTCCGTAACATTCAATATTTACAACGCTTCTTCCTCGCTGGACATGGGAGCGGATCCACCACCGAGGTGTCTCGGACCGCTGACTGTGGGGCCAACTGTAATGTACGTGACTACATCCACGCCGTCCATCTATATTGAAAGCTTGTTTTAGCCCATGTTCTAAAAAATGAAGCAATTTCAAATCTTAGATGCTCCGTAGTACAGAAAAGAGTGGTGATTAACCATTTTGTAGGCCACAAAAGCTTTGGATCAAGATGATATTTGTGTGGTCTCTTTATCTTATGTGTTTGTGACCTTATTAATAGGTTGGATGACAAATAAACATGCGAGTGGAATCCATGAAGTTTTCAATGGTGAGGATTCAATCACGACTGTTTCCTATGGTGTGGTCCAACTAAGATTTGAGTCAGCTTTATTTCTGGGATCATGCCCTATTATGAGCTTTCAAAATGGTTGAATGGTATGAATTTAAGGCATATACATCACCGTGAGCCCCACTTAGGGGTACCACCCACTTAGGTGGATACGGCCGGGGTCTTACCTAATCCGCTCCCGCAGATTTAAGTACCCGAGCCTCACCCCAAGACATTGCAGTCCTTACTGTAGGGCCCATCTTGATGTATCTATTCTTAATCCATTCCATCCATCTGTTTTGTCAGATCATTTTAAGACATGATCCAACAAATAAAGAAGGTCCAAACTTAGGTGGACCATACTCTAATGAACAGTGATGACCGAGCATTAATGAGTCATTGAAGTTTTCGATTTCCCTTCACCTAGGCTTATATGACCTTATGAACGGATTGGATGATAAATAAACACTAGGGAAACATATAGGTGAGCCCTATGAAGTTTTTAATGGTAGGTGTTCCATCACCACTGTTTCCTAGAATATCCCAGAGTATTGTGCACCTGAGATTTGGATCTTGTTCATTTTTTGGGATAAGGTGGATGACCTGGATACAAAATATATACATCAAGGTGGGCCCCACGGATTGATGGCCTGGATACGGAATGTGTATACATCAAGGCAAGCCCCTCGGTGAGGGCCGCACGTCTTGAGTGAGGCCGGGGTCTCACCTAATCCGCTCTCGGTTTGTACACATGGGGACGGGTTTGTTGCTTGTAGCTCTTAGACTTTCGTTGTTGAGATTTAACTACTTGGTTAGGTAGAGAATTGCCAAAATGTGCTTTCAATATATATATATATATAAAAGAATTGACAGCTAGGATTTTACAATTTGGGAGGTTTGGTGGGTTGTTGCATCCATAATCAAAAGCTCCCTGGGTCCACCACAATTCGTGACATCTACTTTCCCAATCGATTTTACCAACTCATGTTAGGACATAGCCTAAAGATGAGGCGGATCCAAACTCAAATGTGTCAAAAAAAAAAAAAAAAAAAAAAGCAGATGAAAATCCCACCATTGAAATCTTTTTGGGGCCACCAGCAATGTGTATATGCTATCCAACATGTTCATGAGGTGATTTTCACTATTATAAAGAGAAAACACAAACATCAGCCTAATCCAGGTTTCAATGGTGGGTGCTCTATCCCCACTGGCTCTTGTGGTCCTTCATTTCCCGCTGGTTCTTATGGTCCAGCCCACTTGAGTTTTGGAGCTACACATCATTTTGGAACCCACATCCTAACATGAGCTGGCCCAAAATATGGGTGGCATACATGCATCATTGTGGGTCCCATAGAGCTTTCGTTTACAGGGAGCCCAGTAATGGGGGTTATAGGAAATCTCTTGTCCATGACGGCAGCCTAACCATACAGCCCACCTCAACGAACTTTATGAACAACAAGTTCTCTATCAGGCACTAATAGAGAACTTCATCCACAACATGGAAATTCTATTAGGCACTGATGGACAATTCAAACTCATTTAAATTTACAACTAGTGTACAACCTGGGAAAATCGAGTCGTGTTTTAACGAGTCAACCCCATCCCAACCAAGTCATGACTGAGTCTCAATGAAATCTGATCGAATCAAGTCGACTTAAAAACATAGATTATATTGGCTTTTTAATATGAACTTGGAGTAAGTATAGTCATGGGAGATGGGAGATGGGAGATGGAAATGCAATTGTTGTGGAAAATGATACTGTTAAAGCAGTGGAACCAGAATATGATAGAGCCCCTTCTTCACCTTAGAGGGGAGGGAAGTGAATGAATCAGAGCCATTTATTTGGTAGGCCCTCTCGTGGATGGCCCACAATTAAAAACAAAACTAATAAGCCTACCAATGACTTTCAGCACAATTTCTCGATCAATCTCAACCCTATACAAGTTTTTAGTGTCATCTAAACACATTTGTTTGTTTGATGACAAGGATTATCCAGCAAGTGTGAATTTTGAATGATGGGGTCGACTTGATGGACAGTCCAGATTCATACATCGTCCTACCAGCTCCATCCCTGTATCATCCCCTGAGGACACTTCCGAAAACAAAGCCAAAACAGAGACCTGCTTTTAGAGAGATTGGAAAGACAGTGGAGATCCACTCATATCTTAATCCAACTGGAATTCTTTGAAAACAAATGCTCAACTGATTTCGTGGGCAAACTCAAAATGTATAAGAGTAACAACTTCCTCAGATGATTCAATGATTGACAGAAAAAACAAAACCATTTTGCCGTTTCCTCGAGCAATTAGAAACATGAAATAATCAACATAAATTGAATATAATCAGTTGCAAAACCATAAAACACTTAGCTGAGATTAGTACATGGTGGGGGACCATGCCACAGGCATTTTGAGGCGTCCATAGAGTGTTGTATTTCTACAAGCACATACTAGGTTTCATATTTCCTATGAAACAATTAGCATGATTCTGTACTGGTTGGCTATCTCAGACAACTAGATGCATTAGGGTGCATTCGAAATTATATTTGCATCAAGCAGAATGACAATTGGCAAAATGGCCATTTTGCTCAATTCAGTTGCTGCATCGGGTTAGGTTGGGTTGAGGATCAACCCGAGCCTCACACGATCGCAAGAGGACCCAACCTGTAATCCGAGGCACCCAACAGGAATTCCTAAACTGACCCAACCCAACCAAAAACGTGACTATTCCCAACCTAACCTGAATTTGCTCAATGCGAACCCAACCTGAACTAATATTGGTTGGAGTTTTCCAACCCAAGAACCCTAACACAACCAGTCCTGAACCTGGGCTAGGTCAGTCGGGTTCACTGAACCCAATTTGCAGGCCTAAATATGCTCGTTTGCCATTTAGAGCTAGTTTGGCAAACTTTGACTTTCTCCACAGGTTCAATTAGAAGGCCTATTTCAACAAGAAATCTGACACCACTTAAATTGGATGTGATGCCTAATCATGCAATTTCTAAATTGGTCCTACGACAAATCATGTTTATTCAACCATATCCGAAACAGGAATTCTCATGATTGCATGGCAAAAGAATCTTGGACACTGTTTTGAACACTCCATGAATACCTGTCGATAAAGACCTCAATGGTAGAATTGGCATTTTAATGTGCAGGGGACACAACACTGTAGAAGAAGAAAATGGTACTGCATACACGAGCTCTTCCCAAGAAGACATTTTTTTATCTCTGAATAAATAGGGAAGAATGCAGTTCAGTTGGATCCATAATTAGCAGATCATTTTTTTAGGATGCAGGAAGCAATGTGAGAAAGGATGCATAAAATGTTCCTTTCACAACGATTGTATGAGAAACAAGAAGTGAGATACGCTGGTATTTTTGCAGGGAAGAAGTTTACCAGTAACTATGATTGGATCATCCACTCTAAGTTTGCCGCCATTTTCAGCAACCCTCAATGCAACATTAGGACCGGCAGCTGCTTTCAAGGGTTAAGTGTCTTCTGATAAGCAGCCTGCATGCCAAAAATGAAAATGAAGTAACTGATTTATAAATGATGGATATCTCATTGCGAGGTTGTATCAAAATTGGATGAATCGAATAAACAACGGTCATGCAAGCTTGAATGCACAAAGAGGGAGTTGACCGGCTGTGACATGGTTTGCTACGTATTACTTAACTTTAAAAAGCATTCATAAAAATAGAATTGGCCTGAGGTCGATGTTTACCTCCAAAAAAAGGAAAGGTAGCAGCTTTTCCAAGACTGCAAAGGGGGAACATTTTTAAGACATAGTTTTGGCCAATGTAGATTTTTGGCTATCTATCAAGTCTTGCCTAAAGACCACTCTCCCATTGGTCAATGTGCTACGGCTAGTTGATTCAGATGAGAGGCCAATCATGGGATATATTTATGAAGCGATGGATCGAGCGAAAGAGGCCATAGCAAAAAACTTGGGAGAGGTGAATAAGCAATATTCAGCTATATGGGAAATCATAGACCAACGGTGAAATCTTTAATTGCATAGGTCCTTACATGCGACAACTTATTTCTTAAATCCGATATTTCAGTATGATGACAATTTTATTCCGGATTTAGAAATTAAAACCGGCTATATGATTGAATTGAAAGAATGGTCCCAGATTCAAGGCAGAGGGTTATCATTGATGAGCAAATGGATAAGTTCAAAAAGGCCTATGGTTTATTTGGAAGAGAGAATGCAAAATTAACCAGAACGATAAAGCAACCAAGTAATTTTAATTCCAATAATTTTGCTTCTTTGAGTTTGATTGTGTGCATATTGTTTATATAAATTACATATGATTGCATTTTAGGTCTGTGGTGGGAGAGTTACGGAGATGGGTGTCTAGAATTGCAAAAGCTGGCTACTCGTATTTTAAGTTTGACATATAGTGCTATTAGTTGTGAGCACAACTGGAGCACTTTTGAGCAGGTGAGACATCATTGAATTCATTAATCAACTTATGAATTCTCTAGCGATCAATAGCCTTATATTATTATGTTCATGGGTTCACAGATACATTCAAAGAAGAAGAATAGACTTGAACAACAAAGATTGAATGCGCTCGTCTTTGTAAAATATAATCTCCAGCTCGAAGTCCATCATGCAAAGAGAGAGGAGGACCAAGGGCTTGATCCTATATGTTTATCATTTATGGAATCTGATGATGAATGAATCATGGAGAAAGAGGATCATGCACTTCCTACAGATAACGCCTGTATGGACATAGGTGAATACTTTACTGAAGGCTTGGAGGATGTGCAAGGTGTAGGTAGATCCACATCAAAACTGGATGGGCGACATGGTATGACTCGTATTCTTATTGTTTAATCCTGTAGTGTAGTTTTATAATTATTAATTAATAACTTATATTATAATGAATTTTGCAATAACTATTTTGTAGGTCCTAGAAAACTTGCAATTCAAAGGAAGGCGAAGAGAAAAGCGAAAGTGGTAGAAGTGGAGGAAGATGAGTTTATTTCAATATCAAATTCTGAATATGAAGATGATGTTGATAATGTTGACGTCATTGGTGATGAGGAGGATGGGGCAACCGGGGAAGAATAGATTTGATTGGACTTTTTATTTACCTTTTGAATTATAGAAACAAGTGAATAGAGCATTATACATGCAAATAGGGATGGGGAAAGTGTTCTTTTTTGAATTATACAGAAAACTTACATGCACATGGGATGGGAAAAGGGATTATTGTTTGAACTTGATTATGACATGATATATACATGATACATCTTTTTGTTTTTTGCATATTCATGACAAAATGGATGATTGATGTGTGTTTTTTTTGTTTTTTGTTTTTTGTTTTTTTTAAAAAAAAATTAATTTATATACAATTTTTATATTTTTTATGACATGTTTTATGAAAATCTGAAAAAATCTAACGATTTACAATACGATACGATATGATTCAGAACCCTTTACAATTTACGATATGATAACGATTATGACAACATTGCTTAGCTCTGAATTCCCTTAGTCTCAAGTCAGGCTTATAACAACAGTGTAAATGCATGAGTTTCCAAAGAAAAAGATGCATACCGAGGTGGACGATTTCAGCAGCTCCCTTATGGCCATTGTGGCATAGCTGGATGCTGGCAAGGTGAAGCCTAATTTCAACGCCATCTGGGGAGGCTGAGCATCAGAGCTACAAATGGACTCTACTTGTGGCAACTTCTCTATTTCATTCTTAGCCTCATGATCACCAGCCAAACTCATTCTCCTGCTCCCTAAATTCTCCAATTCATTCACACAGTTGTTGGAGAGAGTCTTGGGCTCATTTCCATCAGCAAAAGGCTCTTCAATTATATTGGCAGGTCTTGATTTAGCAATAATGTCCAAATCTGTCTCCGCCAAGGATACATTGCAATCAGTATACCTGAGCACTTCCCTGCCACAACATAAAGCAAAAGCCATCTAACACCTTGTTTTCCATGAACCTGCCATTTTCAACAATGGCAACAGCAGCTGGAAGAGAACTTGAGCTGGGATGAAACTACATAAATACCATTCAAAATCAATCGGCTGCTGGAAGACACGCCTGTAACCTCCCGTCATACTGGTAATTGAAAATTCCCTGATAGGTGAATGCAAGTATCAGCTTTTAAATGCACAAGTCATTACCGCTTTGATTAAAAAAGGATAAAGAGACGTCAGCAACTTACTTCACACTGTGTATGCTCTCCGTTAAGCTAATACAGTCCTGATTAGTCCATCCAAATGAAATAATAATCAATAACGTACCAGTATCATTCAGTAAAAAGGGAAAAACGGTTCATGATCAGAAATTGGAATAACGAAACAAGATTTGATGCCTAATTTAGTTCTCATGGCTTATGGCTGTGCATTCATTACTGCAATCACTTTCCAGATTCATATAATGCTTTGGGGAAAGGTCATGGAAGCCGCACCTTGAGCTACAACAACTCATCCACCATATGCATGCATGCAAATCTGGATCAACCAAACCATGCATCACAGTGTGGGCAGACCACTGGCGAAAGAACAAACTGATCAAATGATCCTAACCATGCAATTTGTAGAACAACCAAGCAGGCATTCATGGAGAGAATGGTTAACTATCTAAATCTAACAGGTACAGTCAGAAGCTAAAGATCATGAGATGTCATGCCAGCAAAATGGCGACCATCCATGCCACATGTAAGCCGGATTAGTTGCTGCACCTCACTGAGGTGCAGCTTGCCTGATAGAGCCCGGACTAAGGTTTACACTAAATTAGATGACTTGTTGTCATGCAGAAATATAAAGACATACATAAATATTCTGGTGTGCAAAGCTAATGATAGTGATACATGGATCCAAAGACCATTTCCAGGTATCAAGCATGCATAAATCTTGACAAAAAGGAGTCCAATGTCAGGCTGAAATACTTTCCATTTCTAATGCAGATGCACAAGAGAATAGCATTGACAAGTACTTGATCAATAAGCTATAATGAGCCTCATGAATCGTAACAGACTTCCAATTAACAAACCTTCAAGATAAGTATTTGGAAAAATTCAGGGATGAAGAACTTTTGACTTGCAGCCATCATGTAAGTAGAAGGGACTGTTCAGATTCAAGCAAAGTTGTGTTGGCACAAGTTGTCTGGGACAAACAGCTCATCTGCCGTTTATCAAATCCATTTATATGCAAGAACCAACAAAATTGGGGAAAATGTGTCCTCAAGATTTGACTGTTATTCCTAGTCCGGTGGACATGGGAACACGATGTTGCATGCACATGTGTTGCATGTGCCAAATGTGCCACTTGTGTGACCGTCCAATTTCAAGTGCCCTGAATGTGCCCATGTGCCACCACCAATCTTCGAGCGCCCAACAAAGTCCCGAAGTCACATGTAACTAGTAGCGAAATGATGGAACCTAAATTTTCAGTACAACAAGCTTTTGCATATAGATCTTCTCAATGGATGATCTAGGATGACCCAAATATAATGTATGATATGAAAGACAGGAACATCTTATCCAAAATAGAAAGTAAACTAATAAGATAACATCTCTCATAAAATAATGGGTGCTGTGAAGGTTTTTCGGACTTAATAATACTAGCAATACCAAGTTCATCCAGCTCAAAGATGTCCAGGAACAAGACAGAGGAGCAAGCCAACATTTACTAAAGAGGAATAAGCAAACAGCATGAAGGAAAAGTATCCATCTCTTATACACCATCAGATCAATCTTCAGGTAAAACAACATAATATGGAGCTGGATAATTACAGGGTAAAGATATGATCACCTTCTTTGCCAAATCATGATATACGTTGGCTATATCATTCATTGGATAGATTATTCTTGAACTGCAAAAATAAAAATAAATTAAAAAAATACGTTCAACTGGATCACAAATCTGGTAAGGTTTGTACTTGCTCTCACCCAGGCAAAGGAAGTATGATGTCATTAACTGTATAATCACCCGTAAGTAGATCCTCAGCATTAACAGCCTGCCAAAACAAAGTTCTTTCAGCACTCGGTCTAAGAAGAAGAACGTATCCCATTTATTAACCGGAAAAAGGTAGATAAGACTAATATCTGAGATCCCCCATCGGCGTATTTCTGCGATAAGAGTAAAACACGAATGAAAGAACGAGAGAATTTTCAGTTCCAGACAACTTGGATGAGAAGTAAGGTGTTCATGCTACCACAAGAAGGCATCTTCTTGGCTGTTCAAGCACAGTTAGAAAAATATAGTATGACAGAGCTGTCTTTTCTTAAGGCTTATTCTATTACCATAAAACACAGTCAAAAGTAGAAGTTATAAGTTTCCAATTGGTAGAATGGAGAATAAACCTACAGAAGGTGACAGCAGGCTACAACTTGACTAGCTGGAACAGCAAGCCTACCTCCATATAGGGAAGTTTATTAACTCTCTATATGTGAAACTAAGACTCACTTAACACCTGCTAAAAATTAGGTAGAAACTTTTTCCTTATTGAGTATAGATTTAAAAACTTATTTTTATTGGTTATATATATATATATAAAGCTTACTGGGCTTTGGGTGGTGGAAGTTGAATGTAAATGGAAGCTCCATGGGGAGTCCTGACATTCCAACATTTGTTGTGATGGTAGGTGACCATCAAAGGAAGATTACATTGGTCTGCCCAAGCCTGCTGGGACTCAACAATTTGAAATTTGCCGAGCTTCTTGCAATTGAAGTGGGCTCGTCCCTCTTCTAAGAGAACCTTAATGGTTCTCTTATAGATGTAGCCATGTAGGTGACTCAAGGAAAGCTATTGCTTGGGGCTTCCGGAAAGCATGTGACCCTTGGAAGCAAGATATACATTATCATTTTGTTGAGAGAGTTGTTAATCTTATGGTGGATGCCCTTGCAAACGAGGGTGTCTCTCACATTAGTTTGACTGCTGGATCATTGTCTTGGATAGTTGTAACTCCTCTTTCAATAAATGCATGTCTATCTATTAGAAGGAAAAAAAAAAAAAAAAACACTATGAAAGAGTAATAAACCACGCGAAGCAATGTAATCTACGTGGACGTCTCTAATAATAGCACGAGATGTGTAATAGTATGATGATAAGAAACCATGCAAATCTGATGTGGTTCACATGGATTCGAATCAGCCATCAGCTAATAATAATTTATGAATTCCAAGAAAATCCTAAAAGTTCCATTAGATGTAATTGATAGTGCCCACAACATGAGTAAGAAGTGGCCTAAAAAAGCCAATACCTGTGAGGGGAAAAAAATAAAATCAAAGCATAAATTGATTTACTACAGATCAAAAATGTGCCAAGATTCATCAACTCGGCAAGGCACAGAGAATGAAAGACAAAGCATTTAAGAAAATAACAAACAAAAAGGAGTGAGACAAGCTCTAGTACCACTTTTTTTAATTATTTTTTATTTGGAAGCATGGAGGACAAATTGATGAAGTAAACAACTAATAAACAACCACAGCTAAATCAATAAGGAATGAAATACTTGGTATGAAGATCTGACAGACATCTTGAATTCAGTCGAAGCTATGATGTTACATAGGCACTGATACAGAAACAATATGGCACAGGTATATGACTGCCTATTCCTCAAAATCCAGGCACTAATATGGATATTGGCATCCGATTCATAACCTCCTAAGTCTATTTAGCATTATAACTTTTAGTTTGAAACATTTGCAATTGCTTTTTAATGGTAAATTAAATTTATTAAAAGCAAACAAAAGGGAATATACAAAACAAGGTAAAAAGGGAAAAGAAGGCCTACAATACCACCTATATGAATCAAGAACAGCCTCCTAAAAGACACCAAGTTTTCGTCCCTATTACATCCCCTGAAAAGGGGCAGCCACGAGGCCCAAGAAATCACCCGACCTTTCACCGAATGGAAGGTATAAGCCTCAATCACAGACTTAATATTGAACGTTGTGTTAACTTTTGGCATTAGCTTTTAAAATTGCTATTAACTTCAGGTTTTCTTAAACAGTCATCTTTGTAAGCTTTCTAGCATGCAATTTTTTTAACTAATTAATATTGACCAAGTTTCTACAGTTACACGTTTTAAAACATTTGTCATGTAAGCAACAACCTTTTAATGTGAAGAAAGAGATCCAATATCCTAGTGGATAACAATTAAGCAATTGAGAGTATCAGGGGAGAGACCCATGCTTTAAAAAAAATAAAAAAAAATTCTTTGTGACCAAAATATAGAAAATTTTAGGCGTTGGGGGGAAAAACAACGGGATTCAGTTAAATCATATCCTAGAAGCATCTTATCAGATACCAGCACTGGCATCTTGCCAATACCAGTACTCATGGAAACAATCAGCTGAGTATCACAGGCCAGGAGTTGGAAAAGAATACCCTAAGCTATGTCCTCTACATAAGGCCATTGGGATTACATCAATTCCCTAACAGTTGCACACTCCCCCTTTGTAGTTATCACAAACATGAAAAATAATCATCATCAACATCATCATAACCTTATCCCAACTAATTGGAGTTGGCTACATGAATCCCTTTATGTCATTCCACTCCATCCTTTTACCACAAACATGAAAAATAATATAAAACATAAATAAAGACTATTCAGTTTAGTGTTGAGTTTGCAATCTTAATAGTAGAAACAATCTAATGAACGAACTCCCATATAGCACAAGAAAATTTAGGTTTCTTACTTTCACAGAATGAACTTTTTCTTCGAGAAGTGCTGCTTCAGGTATCTCATCTAGATTACTGTAATCAAGCGCATCATTGCAGCTACAATCTTCAGGTTTAATGTTAACAACCTCTTGAAGCTTTTCAGGAGAACTTCCTTTACAATATACCAAATCTCCCAGCATGACTTGGCCATTCCCTATAATAGATGAAATTTGTCAGAAAAATAAAACAACGACAAAGAAAAGACGGGGAATAAAATACAATGAAGACCAGCAGCTGAACGTGACATCTGTTAAATCGGTACAAAAAATGACATGAAAACTTTCTATGAAAAATTGATGCTTAAGGGTTATAATGTCTTTCCAAAACTTAAATCAGCCAACAACATTATACCAAGACTTAAATGTGGTCTTTATAGCAAACTAGGGATACAATCTTTCATTTAATCCTATCAGGTTTCTATTTCGACAAGAAACCTATAGAAACATTGTTTGAATTCTTTCTCGAGTCTCTATCATCCTCACATCATGGTTTCTGAATAACTAGAAACAGACAGGACTTGGCTGCACTTATTTTCAACGTCACTTCATCAACTAACCCATCTTAGAAAGATTGTTCTTTGAAAGCTAAAACCCGGATATGAAGTTTGGATATTGTGGATGTGCTGAATCGGATGTTCTCTACACAAGTCACAGATTTGGAATGTAGGATCAATGCCTAAGAAGATCAAGATTTTACTACTTTGAAACTAGGTTTTACAACTTTGAATACAATAATTGTATTATAAATTCCCAGGTGATAAACTTGTAATCCTTGTACTATGGCATGAAAGTAAATGGAGCCTGTGGTACGAGGTATTTGTACAACAGCTCAGAGGTGCAAAGATGACCTAACACATGGAGATTGCTGGATGCCAGGACTCCATTGAAGGAATGCTTATCTTAGATGGAAATATAGAGATCTCTTTCAACAATTCCTCAAGATGCAAACAAAGAAGCAGATTAACTAGCTGAGGACAAACTAGAGTGTTGATGGCAATTTCCCACTAGATTCTTTTGTCATACTCAATTGGGCATTTGAGCATTAAATCTCACACCTTTCCCTTTTTGCCTTCCAGCAAGGCATGCTTTGTCTTTATGTTTCTGCAAACATGCATGTACATGTATGTATGTATGTACATTCATAATGCATGTACATATGTATTTATGCATGCACACACACACACAGATTCTGCTTTATTTAGTGAACTTATGCTATTGACAAATTTATATATATATATATATATAGGGAAAAGGTACTATGCGCTCGACCTCACGATAAGCTCCCATGAGGTCGAGCTGTGTGGGCCCCACCGTGATGCGTGTCAACCATCAACACCGTGCATTTGATGGGTCCCTTTTAAATTATGGGATATCCCAAAAATCAGCCGTATACGGAACTCAGGTGGGCCATACCATCTAAAATCATGTGAAGACATGCCAAAAACATATAAAAGCACTTGGTGGGGCCCACCTGAGTTTTGAATACTGCTGAAACTTGGTCTGAACCCTCATCCAAGTGGGACACACATAATGGATGGGCTGGATTTGCAAACCACATCTCGGTGGGCCCAAAAAATGATTATGAATGTTTTAATGGTGCACGGCCCCTCTCAACTTCTGTATGTGGTGTGGCCCACTCAAGTCACGGATTGACTTGATTTTTGAGACCTAGACCCACGATGGAATGGTGCATCTGATTGATGGGGTAGATGCTCGAAACGCATCACGGTGGGGCCCACACAGCACGCGCTCATGGGACGTTCCCATCAGCTCGAGCGCATAGTACCTTTTCCCATATATATATATATATATATATATATATATATATATATATATATATATATATATAAAAGAGTGAAAAGCACACATACCATATTTCTGCACCCTCATACTTGCCGCATGGTTCCACAGGTAACTTTGGTAACTGTGCACATACCTAAATAGTTGAACAGAAACTATCACTAAACCACCCTTTTCAGTGAGTCAAAATCATAAAAGAAAGCATAAACAGGAGTGCAGTTTCTCTTCTGCAAGAAAGAGGTCTTAGGCATTCAAGTATCTTCACAAAAACAAATACAGATAATGTTACAGAAATTCAAGCCTAGTTGTAATAGTTTTATCCAGTGTTCACAATATCGATACTATCGGCCGATACCATCGTTATCGCATGCGAGTGACACAAAACCCACCAAAAAATACTCGGAAATTTATTTTTTATATAAAAAAATCAGGATTCTTTATATCGCACAATTTTATTCGATATTATTGATACTATCATGTATTATTTGCGGATTTTATCACGAACTCACGGATTTACTGCATAGTTCAGATTTGTCACGGACTCACGAGCCTACTGTACCCAACAACCATTTGACGATTATTTCAATGATAAAAAAGCCGGAGATGTCGGGGTTGCATAATTATTGAAAAATCGAAAAAAAAAAAAAAAAAAAAAAAAAAAAAAGAAAGAAAGAAAGAAAACAGAAAAAAAAAATGAAAATCAATTAATCGATGTGAGAGAGGGGATTTCTAACTTGTACAAGAAGATTGCGTAATTGGACTGAGAATTTGGTGGGCCACTCCATCGATCGACAGCGGTGCGTCGTAAGTGCGATTTCCTTTTTATTTTTCTTTGAACGGATATAGATTCAAATGGCAACGGAGATTTCGGCGAGAAATTCGTTAAAATCGTGGAGATTTGGCTTCGGAATGGGAGAAATTTTAGGAATTTTAGGGTTCCAAAAGGAAGGCAACCCTCTTTTTTCGAAAATGGCTCGGCCGATCCCATCGAGAATGTATGTGGTTTATCCACGCTGTCCATCTATTTTTCCAGCTAGTTTAAGGGGTTGAGGCCAAAATTGAAGCATATCCAAAGCTCGAGCGGACCATACCACAAGAAACAGTGGGAATAATGATTTCCACTGTTGAAACCTTGCTAGGCCCCACAGTGATGTTTATTTGTCATCCAACCTGCATATAAGACCACATAAACATGGATGAAGGGAAAACACAAATATAGGCCTGATCCAAAACTTGTGGCCCTCAAGACATTTTCAATGGTAGACGTTCAATTCACATTGTTTCCCGTGGTGTGGTCCATTTGAGCTTTGGATATGCTTTATTTTTGGACTCAAGCCCTAAAATTATTTGGTAAAATGGATTAAAGGAGTGGATAAAATATATAAATCACGGAGGACCCCACAAAGTTTACTCAGTACGCTTAGTGTAGTGAGTTACATAGTATGCAATCCGCTTCTTTTTACGTGGGCGTGGATCCACTGAGGTGGGTGGGACCCTAATTGTGGGGCTCACAGTGATGTAGATGTGTCTTAAATCCACATTGTCCAACAGTTCTGAAAGATCATTTTAGGCTATGATCCCAAAAAACGAAGCAGATCCAAATCTTACGTGGGCCATACTACATGAAACAGTAGTGATTGAATCCCCACCATTAAAAATTTTATGGGGGCCACCGGAATGTTTATTTGCCATCTAACCTGTTGATAACATCACAAAGATCTGGATGAAGAGATCACACAAATATCATATTGATCTAAAACTTTTGTGGCCCACAAGAAGTTTTTAATGGTCGATTACCACTGTTTCCTGTACTATGGTCCACCTGGGATTTGGATCTGCTTCATTTTTTGAATAATTCCCTAAAATTAACTTTCAAGTTTCAATACGTATGGACAGTGTGGATGTAGTCACATACATCACAGTGGCCCCCACATTCGGGGGTCCCACCCACCTCGGTGGATCCTGGGTCTCACCTAATCTGCTCCCCTGAGTGGATTCGGTGCAACTTGGCTGCACCTAAGAGTCTAAGACGGTGCGGCACTTATGGTGGGGCCCACATTGATGTATGTGTTGTATATCCATTTTGACCATTTATTTGGAGAGATTATTTTAGGTCATGAGATAGAATGAGTCAAATCCAAAGCTCAAGTGGACCCCAAAAATGGTTCAAGTTTCAACGGTGGTTGTCACTGTCCCTGCTGTTTTTGGAGCTAGGGTCCACTTGAACTTTGGACCAACCTCATTCTTTGGTTCCTGTGGGGCTCGTGGTAGGGCCCACCATGATGTTTGTAAGAAATCCACTCCGTCCATCCATTGTTTTCAAGGCACATTATATTAGGTCATGAGCCCAAAAATCGGGCAGTTCCAAAGCTCAAGTGGGCCGCACAACATGAAACAGGGAGGATTAAGCGTCCATCATGCCCCACTATTTCTTGTGGTGTGGTCCATGTGAGAATTGGTTTTACTTCATTTTTGGGCCCATGCCCTATAATGAGTTGGCAAGAAGGATGGACGGCATAGATTTACAATGCATACATCAAAGTGGGGTCCACACAATAGTAGTAATTGTCTACTAATCAGAGGTTAGATTTTTTTTTTCAACCAATCTAAGTTTTTAATTGTAATGGTTGACACAATTTCGTTAGTTTAATTTGAGTTCGTATATGCCACATAGTGGACTCACAAATTTAAGTTGGTCCTTTTCACACCGCTTTTGGAGGAAACGCCCATCACTTTCAAACAGAGGTAAAAAGTAATAATGTGCAATTTACATGGTATTTACGAAAGAAATGAAAAATCAAACACCCCCTAAAAGATCAGGACATCAAAAACATAGAGAAACAAGAAAGTCCATTATAAGGAGCTAGAGCAACCATGTTCCTACAAATTGAGTTGATTGTGTTTTCTATGATTCTATTCAAAAAACTATGGAATTCAATACATTAATTATGCAGGGCTTCGAATTGGATCCAGCATTGAATTGAGTTGCAATGTATACTCAAGACAAGTAGAAATGATGAACCTACAGTTACCTTCTTTAGTATTCATGTTGGTGGACTAGGCTCCAAATTGCAATTACGTTCCTTTTAAGTTTGACATGAAATGTCAAAACATTATGGTGTTTGCCTCTGCCCTCTAGTTGGGTCCATATGGAGACAATGGAATAAGATCCTTAACAATCAGATGCCACTGATGTCATAATCTAAAAGGTTAAGGGGAGAGTGATTTCTTAGGATTTGGGGCTTGCCCATTTTAACGGGTGGTAAAAAGGAAGACCTTATGCATCCCTGGGATAAGGATTTGGGGCTTGCCCGTTTTAAGGGTGGTAAAAAGGAAGACCTTATGCATCCCTGGGCTAGCTTGTTTCCCCCCCCTCCCCCCCCCCCCCCCCCCCCCCCCCCCCCCCCAAACTCTTGCCATTCAGAAAAGAGAAAGTCATGAAATGAATGGTACTGCAAATTTCAGGATGACTTCCACATTATAAATAGCAATGTTTTGAAACTCAGATAGAACCAGGCTGCAGGCAGAACGACCCATAACTTAATACTCAGGTCAACTGGCAGTCAGTTATTTTCTTATGGGATATGCATGCTTACCTAAACGGAAGCTTGAACCCATGACCTCCCCTCAAACACCCAGACCTTTTCCACCATGCGAGAGGTGGTTTGCTTGTTCTTTCTTGATCTTTTTAACTTCATTTATTATGCTTTAAGCGAATGTCCTTGGTCACAACGGGTCAACCTGGACAGACAGGCAGTTCGACCGAACAGCCAAAAGTAGATGGATAGGGGACCATTTGGGTTTTAAATTGATAAATAATCGACACTATTACACAACCCTTGATTGAATTGAATGTTCACAATTCAATTCAGGGTTGCATCAAAATGTGCCCCTAAGGTTACATAGCTTACTAGGGGAAAGTAAAAACACAATTACAGCAACCCATGAAGGAATCACGTACATCATTCTCAGAGTTCTTGGTATAGCCTTCAGGGCCTGTAAGTAGTTACCAGGGCATTTCTTTAAACACTGAAGCTGGTAGACACAGAAAAGGAAAAAGGAATTACCACACTAAAACTCAAGAACAAAAGAACAAAAAAAAAAAAATTACTCCAGTAACAAGCCTTAAAAAGGTAAAAAGCAAAACAAATGCCAAAAACAGATGAACCAGCCATTACATATACTGATTAAGAGTAACAAGGAATACTACAGTAGACTATTGAAGATGAGTTCTTATTTGAAGGCATATTGCAGACCGAGAAGTCAATGAAACATGATATTCAACCAAAAGATAAGAATCACATCAATTTGCTCTAAGCTGCAGTCACAAGATCATATGTGGACTACCAATTTGGTTAATAAAATTGGTTCTTTCCTCAAAAGCATTCTATGCTTATAGTGCCAGAAGAAATATAAAAGCAGCAAGTAAAGAGAGGACAGGGCTAAGGTAAAAAATTTCAATGAATGAAGAACAAGAAATCTGTTTGTTCTTCACAAAAGATGAAAACTGGTGAACTTTTTTTCAGTGTGAAAGCAAAGTGAGCGAGATTCATTGCAGTCTGCAGATCATAGTGAAAGAAGAAAGTGGAATAGATGATAAGTCACACTGAAATATAATTGCACAAAGCATGAAAGGAAGCAGCAGATTTGGGTGGAAATGAGGAAAGCATCTGTTTCAAAATATTAGCAAGTATAAAAAGCTAAAAAGGAGCAGGAGCAGGAGCCAAAAATGCAAACTGAAGCGGGAGCAGCACCTGTGAGGAAGGTTTGTGCAACTAAGGTGTGAAACAAGAACTTGATATTGCTTTCCATATGAATAAAATCCTGATAATAATAATAAAAAAGACCATAAAATATCCAAAAAGGACATTCTATCCATAAGCAAATGCTAGAAATAACAAGAATGGCTGGTAAATTAAAATGCAAATATGCAGAAGACATCTCTGATCATCAAAATATGCCCAAAACGATAGCATTTGCAGTATAACATTTTTTTAAATCTAAATTTGCAATCCCGAAAATGGACATGGACATCTCCAAAATCGCACTATTGACCTATAACCAAGTTCCTTTGGGTACCCAAAAATTGCACAACCACAATGAACAGACCCAGGAGTAAATGAATTGAATAAATTATGAAAGGTTAATAAAACAAAAAATATATTTAGGTGCTATAGGATGTCAAGAATTGAGTAAGACAAAGGGTACAATCCTTAGAATATCTCCAACAAGAAAGAAATCAAAAAGGAGAATGAATGACCAATCAATGGAAAGAAACTTACTATAGCTCTTTCAGCAATCAAATAGCGGGGCAATCGTCTTAGAGTCCCCTCGATATCCCCACTTTCCTTGTAATATTCCCGTACCTCCCTGACGATGTCACGCTGTTTTTTTCAAAATTAAGTTACCAAGAACAAGAACTTGGACATTCTGGTAATTAACTGGAGCTGTATGTTAAATAACCGTTCAAATTCAATAGTAATAAAGGAAGACACAAGGATATCCCCTTCTCTTGGATCAAGAATCAAGCCTACAGCAATTTTCCATTCTCCTCGAAGTAATGCCGCTCCAACGAAGTGAGTTGGCACCGACCCACTTCCAAAACGCTGAAAGCCACTTCAATATTAGCTCAACAAGAAAATTTTAGTAAGCATAAGATTTTAGATGCTCATACAAGATACAACTGATCAACACTTCACGATATATAGTTCGCACGGAACATTCGCATATACAATAAAAGAAGCTAAATGTAAATAAAAGGTGTTACCTGCAAACCAAAGTAATTGATAAACCCATTCCTACCCAAGTCATCTGCAGTGGCTTTAATAACATCTTCGGAATCTGCAACAACTCCTCTGAGAAGATATGTAAGTGAGTGCCTATCTTGCAGATACTAACCAAAGTAAAACAACAATGACATGCCAAAAGCTAGCATTGTTCTGCAACAGCAAATTAACACGTGCAATAGGGGAAAGTACCTCAAAGTAATTGTGAATCGATTTCCCAAGAGCTTTCCAAGAACAAGTTCTTCTTGTACATAACTGAACAAAGAGTCATAACATCTATAGGCATCATAGCTAAAGATAATCAGAATAACAAAGAAAGAAAAGAGAGCAGGTTAATCTTACCAAAAGTCTCCTACTTTGATACCAATCAACCTGTCATTCAGAGCGGCTAATCTTTTCGCCTGCTGCTTGAAAACAGTTACCTGCTAAGAAGGACACAGGTCCTTCGTGAAAAATGCATGCTCCAAACGAACATGAAATTCTAATTTAAAGCAGTACTTAGAAGGTCCAATGACAATGGGAGGCATGTTTAGAAAGGTATTCAGTTTATTGATGGTCAAGGCAATAGGGTGAGATATATCATGATGAATGGTTCGATGAGGCTCCTTTTGAAAATTATTTTCTTTCTCCTCTGTCAATTAACCCAAATGCGAAGTTGGCCAATTACTATGAAAGCATTGGGTAGTCTAAGGTTTGCAATGTGGAGCTCCTAAGGGGCCCTAACAAGGAGATAAGAGCCTTTTCGGATCTCATGCGGAATCTGCAGAAGGTGCTTGGATCCATCTTCAGAAGATACGAAGAAGATACGAAGGCGTGACAATGGTTGAAGTAAAGGCTCCACTCTCATCCATCACAAGAAAGGCTCCTCTGCTCGCCATGGTTTGGAGGTTTCCTGACGTTCATGATGTGCAGGGAGAATGGAGAGTTGGTGAACCACCACTTCATTCACTTTATGGTCACAAGGGTTGCTTGGGACAACTTAACCTATTTGGGTCTCTTGAACCCTTGCTGGTTCCATTTTGAATTTACTTGTAGGATGGGAGGATGGATAGCCTTTTGCATCACTGCATGCCAGTATAGGAAATTATGTAAAGAGAGGAATAGTAGAATTTTTTAAGATATGGGAGCTTCAATTTTTTTTCCTGATTCTTCCTCCTTGAGACTTTCAAGTAAGCACCTGGGGATTGTCGGGTGGGTTGTGTTGTAATCTATGAGTTGCATTCTATTTTCCTGATGGGATGATTTATCTTCTTCGTAGATGTTTAGGTTTCTTGCTTTCTTCCTTCTAATAATTTTTTGTTGCCGTTAAAAAAAAAACGAAGGGATATGAAGACTTGTCCACTTACTGAAGATACAGCTTTACATAGGAATGACTGGTGAAACAAGATTCACAAAGCTGACCCAAATAGCAAGGACAATGCTATGATGATTATGACAATCGGTGAGCTTTTATAACCCATTATTATAGAGTAACTGATTTCCATATGAAGGGTGTTGTTAATTTTTCTCTAGGTTCAGCTGATATGTTACAAAGAACAGAGATTCCTATGTAGCTCTCATGGAACCTCCACAAGTAGGCCTCCCTCAACAAGATCCGACTTATTTAGAACTAGAGGTTGAGTATCTGGATGGTAGGCCCAGCTTCCCTGAGCCTGATTATCTAGCCCCACTAGCTGGGCTGAACCTGAACTCAAGTCCTTGGCTCATGGGCTGGACATGGACATGCTTCAGCCCAACCTCACCATTTGCCACGTTAATGTTTGCTAATTTGTAACTTTATGCTTAGTTTTTTTTCTCCTTCTTCCTTTTTTTTTTTCGTTTTCGTTTTTGTTCGTCTTCTTTACTCTTAGTAAAGTTATTTCCTGCAACATATACCTTCCCTAGCTACTATATCCTATGCTTTCTCAAGGTTAATAAATGAGTAGATTCTTCCTCTTCTTCCTGTACTTACCCATCAATTATCTAAGCAAGAAAATAGTCTCGATTTTTTTTAAAAAAAATCTCCGTAGGATAAAGCCAAAGGATTCTCTGAAATCATTGTCATCTTATTCTTTGCTCCACCACCCTCTCCCAGGGCTCAATATCAAGCTAAATTTATGTGAAGCTAATTTTCAGAAGTTACCTTTTTCTTTTTTTTCTTTTTTTCTTTTTTTTTTTTAGAGAGAGAGAGAGAGAGAGAGAGAGAGAGAGTAGCCAATTTTTCAGAAGATGCCAAGAAGAGATGATCAGTAGACAAGTGAAATCAGAACAATTTCAAGCAGTTTTGAGACAATGAAAGAGCTTATTGGCGCAAATGATATGAAACTTTACCCTTTGAGTTGATACTGAACGTTTGTCTTTGGTACCAGCAAATCCAAATGACCGTTGCTGCCAAGAAATCAATCAATTAACTGAGGCCGCATATCATGAGTACTTTGCATGGGTAAGTAAACAAAAATAAAAGATATGCTACACATTTAACAGAAGGAGCAGGTAGCATTTTGAGTCAGACAAAACCAAGTCTCTTGTTCCTCAATTATCACTTCATAATGAGCAAAATATACACCTAAACATGATATGCATGTCAAGAACCATAGTTGATAAATAAAAAGGAAAAGTAATGCAGGGGCATTTTCACACTGGGCTCGAGTGGGGTCGCTTGTGGGATGCAGGGGCACACTCGGGGTGGGTGCGGCACATGGAGGAGGTCTTAGTTCGAGACTCCTCACCAGGGGTGATTAATGTGCATTTCACACCGGGCTTGAGTGGGGTAGCCCGTGGGATGCGGGGACACACTCGGGGTGGGCAGCCCATGTGATTTGGGGCCCACGAAGGGGGTTCGGCTAAGGTCTTAAAACCCATGAGATATGGGGCCTGGGCTATGAGATAAAGGGATTAATTCACCATACTCTAACAGTTCGAGCTTTTAGAGCAAGTGGTTGATTGTCCTGCATCAAATTGGTATCAGAGCGGGAGGTCTCGGGTTCGAGACTCCTCACCGAGGGTGATGAATGCAGGGGCATTTTCACACTGGGCTCGAGTGGGGTCGCTTGTGGGATGCAGGGGCACACTCGGGGTGGGTGCGGCACATAGAGAGGTCTCGTGTTCGAGACTCCTCACCAGGGGTGATTAATGCGCATTTCACACCGGGCTCGAGTAGGGTAGCCCGTGGGATGCGGGGACACACTCAGGGTGGGCAGCCCATGTGATTTGGGGCCCACGAAGGGGGTTCGGCCAAGGTCTTAAAACCCATGAGATGTGGGGCCTGGGCTATGAGATAAAGGGATTAATTCGCCATACTCTAACAGTTCAAGCTTTTAGAGCAAGTGGTTGATTGTCCTGCATCAAAAAGTATATGTTCTCTTCTTCTTCTTCTTTTCTCAAACCCATAAAATGAAGATAAAAGGCAAAAAAATAAAAAAAGCGATGGACAATTTCAAAGTAACATTCAAAATTTACCTGGATACCTAGCATCTTTCCTATCAATCCCAAAGCCTCTTGTGTGTCCTTATTCTCCTTGTAAAGATGAAACCTAAAAATGAGAACAAAGACACTGCCATTTAGAAGTTAATTGAAAAGGACAATCAACAATAATTGGCCATTTGAAATCAAAAGCACAATCAGGAATCCTCAAGTACTAATTCAAAGCGACTAAATGCTTCACCCTCACAATTTTAACCAATCATCACCTCTCTTTATCAAATAAAACCATAAAATAAAAAATAGATATTGCACAGCATTCCATGTACAATCCATTCATTATTCAACTCTGCAACTATGTAACTAAGGCTTGTTAAATTAGGTTCTATCATTATCCCACCAAATACACAAGATGAATATTGCAAGAATTTCCCATCTTGTTGAGCATTAAATTAATTTCAAGTAAACTTTTAAAAGCTACCATTAGCTAAATGAAAACTGGTTTCTGGAGCGCACAGTTCAGAGACATGGTCCAAGTATAGATTTTGTCTTTAACAAAATCAGAACTGGGGTTTGTTGAACAAAAAAAATATGGAAACGATGTCAAAACTATATAGCGTTATAACCTTATATGATGTAGATGTGTACACATGCTACTCATGTCATAACTTCCAGTGGAATGGCAGAACAGGAGCCATGGAGCAAACCCCAATTAACTGGGATAAGGCTTAGATGATGATGATGTTACTCTTTACTGCCATCTCACAATTTTAGTCTAATAGTTTAATAATTACTCTTCTCAAGAAATCAGGCAAAGAGACTCTTTGACTGTTTGGGTAACAGCTTCAGGACCTTGTTTGACAGATGGTGGATCTTGTTTGTTACCTAAACAAGATTGAAAGGAGGCAGCAGCATCTATCTAAGAAGTGTTTTATGTACAAGGATGCCGAGGAGATTGTAGATGACCTTTTTTGTAAACTGTCCAATGGCTCAGTTTATATGGTGTGATTTTTTATTTTTTGTTGCCTCGAGTTTCATGGGTTCTGCAAGGCTTGGTGGCTGATCATTGTAGAAGTTGGGGAGAAGTGATACTTAGTGAGAGGAGAAGGTTCTGGGGCATCCAGTGTTCCAAATATCGCCGATGTTCTCAACAATATAGACGATACTATCAGTATCCCCAGGTGGCTGATAAAGAATATATTAAGAAACTCGTGAAAGCGAGAAAAGAATACAAACAGCTCCAAAGGAAAAAAGACGCCAAGGGCAAAGCCTTCTTGACTTCTTTTACATATGGAGCCCATTCGAAAGATACTAGGGATTTTACTCTTAACCATATATATATATATATATATATATATATATATATATATATATATATATATATATATATATATATATATATATATATATATATGAAACGAAGCAAGATCAAAGTCCAAGGGGCCCAGATCCAAAAGATCTGGTAGCTCGATAGCCTAATCGACAAGATCCAACAGTCGGATCGACATGAAATAAAAATCCTATGATTAAAATGGTCTCCTAAGAAGCCCACATTCATCATCCCAAAGTGTTGTCTTCCTAATGCACGTCCAATGCATGTGGGGTCCTCGATATGGTCTGGCAGACCCCATTTGTAACTCATCTCCCATCCGCAAAAAAATTGTACTAATATGGGTGGTCGTCTCCGTCTCTGGTATACCCGAGTAGGTCCTCTGATGTCCCCATCACTTTTCAAGTCAAAAATCTGGATAACGGCACCTAACAACTTATCCATGAGGCATTCCACTCACTTCTCAAGCTAAAAATCATATTAAGGGCACCTAAATATCTATCCTTAAGACATTTCAAAAACTTTTCAAGCTAAGAGGCTGGGTTATTGCCCCAAAATGCCAATTCTTAAGACATTTTGCTCATTTTTCAACCTATAACTCCATGTAGGGGCACTGAGATGCCTATCCTTGAGGTTTGCCCACTATTTGAGCTAAAAATCAACGTATTGGCACATAAATGGCTATCCTTGGACCATTTTGCCCGTTTTTCAAGTTAAAAGTCTAGGTAAAGACATCCAAATGCCTATCCTAAAGGCATTTTGCCCACTTTTCATGTTGACAATATCAGTAAGAGCACCCAAATGCCTATCCATGAGGTGTTTTGCTAGCCTGCTAAAAATATGGGTAAGGGCTCATAGATGCCTATCCATGAGCCACTTTGTCCACCTTTCGAGCTAAGTATCTAGGTAACGGCGCTTAAATACCTTTCCTTGTGGCATTTTGCCCACTTTTCAAGCTAAAAATTCAGGTTATGCACATAAATGCCTATCCTTAAGGCATATTACTTATTTCTCAAGCTAAAAAATAAATAAATAAATAATTTTTTTTTTTAAAAAAAGAGCTAAAAATTCGGGTTATGCACATAAATGCCTATCCTTAAGACATACTACTTATTTCTCAAGCTAAAAATTCGGTCAGGGCACCTAAATGCCTATCCATAAGGCATTTTACTAACTTCTCATGCTAAAAAAATCCTAGTAAATGCACCTAAATACCTACACTTGAGGCATTTTGCCCATTTCCCAATAAAAATCCCAGTAAGGGCACCTAAATGCCTATCCATGAGACATTTTGGCCAGTTACCAAAAAAAAAAATGGAATGTAAACCTATTCCCTAAACCTTAGGATTTTTGCGCACTTCTCAAGTGAATAAATTAAGGTGAGGGCACCTAAATGCCATTCCGTGTGGCATTTTGTCTAGTTTTCATACTAAAAATCCAAGGCACCAAGATGTTGATGCTTGAGGCATTTTCATCACTTCTCAAGTTAACCATGCATGTGAGGCACCTAAATGCCTATCCTTGAGGCATTTTTCCATCACTTCTAGCTAGAAAGCTGAGTAAGGGCACCTAAATTCCCATCCTTGAAGCCTTTTACCCATTTCTCACAAAAAATCCGAACAAGGGCACTTAAATGCCCATTCATCATTTTGCCCACTTTTCAAGCTAAAATTCCAGATAAAGGCACATGAATGCCTATATTCGAGGCATTTTCTCGCTCTTCAAACTAAAAGTCCAGGTTATGGCACCCAAATGCTTATCCTTAAGGCATTTTGCTCACTTTTCAAGTTAAAAATCCACATAAGGGCACCGACCTGCCCATCCACGAGGCATTTCGCTAACTTTTCAAAGGACACTCAAATGAGTCCATGAGGCATTTTGCACACTTTTAAAGCTATCCAACTAAGGGCACCTAAATGCCTTAAGGCATTTTACCCACTTTTCAAGCTAACAATCCGAATTATGGCACCTAAATAGTAGTGAAGTATTACAATAAAAGAAAATTGAAGTGATTTATACCTAAGGAATTTGCCAGTGTCATTGGGCCAATCATTCGAACCTCTGCTGTCGAAAGGCTTGTTATCCTTGGAATCCTCACAACCTCCCCTTTCTTTCCGTTTCTTAGAGTTCCTTCCTCTATCACGTTGGTCCCTAGAGGAAAACCTCACCCGAATGCATTTTGAACTAGCATCCGGTCCTTCAACTGTGTCAGTGACCAAGAACTTGAAATTTGCCTTGAAGAAATTATGAACTTCCTGAAATGCTCGATGATGAAAATAAAATTAGAAAAATAAAATGAATTAGACTGAGGGAACATCCTAAGCATTGTGAATCATGCTCTATATGATCCAAACCATCCATTTGGTGAGACCCATCATCAAGCTAATTCGTAGTGCTATCCATTTGATGGGTATTCGCATAGAAGGTTGAATAAATAGCTAAAGGTCCATATTCAGCTGGAAAACCTTGTGCAATTGATGTCTAAATGTTGAGTTGTAGACCGTCCACATTGGGACCCACCATATGGAATGTTTGGATCATCCAACCCTGAAGCCATGTGGGCCCCATTTGGACATGCCAGAGATAAAATGACGACTCTAGAATTCAATCAAAACTCACCGTCCGATGGGATTTGTTGGCATCTGCAGAAAGAACAATTGGAGAAATATCGTTCTCAACACCACATTGGATCCGTTCAAGAAATCCTTTCAAGGATTCGGCATCAACATCACCGGCGAGAGATCTAAAGGATTCGATTTCTGCATTGTGACTATCATTCGGTGTGGAATCAAGGATTTTGCTTTCTTTTTCATCTATTTTCTGATAAATCAAATGCAGGCAAATTTATACTACCATAAAAATATTTTATATATATGGGATTTTACCAGAATTCCTCACAACTAATTGTTTTACCAAACAATGACTCCAGCTTTTAAAAGTACCGTGGAGTGATTTTTGCTGAGTAAATGACTAAAATACCCACATAATGTGTATTATTTTTTTCTCAAAGAGGTGTTAGAGTCAAGGCACTGTGGGCCCACATAGTGTGTATGCCATCCAACCCATCCAACTAGTGGATCCAACCATTCTGCAAAACCAAAAATTCAGGCAATCCAACCATTGGGCAGGCCACACCATAGAAAACAATACCACCCAAAACCATCCGAATTTACACATGGCCCACCTGATGATTAGATCAACCTGATTACTTGTTTATACATACATCATGGTAGGATCAATCTGTTGGATGGATTGGATATCATAAACACACCATGTCAGCCCCACAATTGCCACTTTTTAATAACAAAATGATATATTAGGGTTTCTTACTCATTGCACTCAATAAAATCAGAATTTCTGAGAAATTTTGCAGCAAAAACCCCAAATAAGTTTCAAAGAAAAGAAATGGGGGGGGGGGGGAGGGGAATAGCTCATGAATGAAACGAAGGGGAAAAAAGGACAAGCAAATTGCAGAAACTCATCCATCAGGCACGGAGCATAAATTGTAGGCAATCCAATCCCCATTTCAGATTGAATATGGTTTATTAATCACACTGATAGGACAATCCAATCCAATCCATCCAATCTATCACACGGTTGCTAAAAACAAAAAAAAAAAAAAAAAAAAAAGCCAGCCGTCCAGATTCAATGGGCAGAATGAAAAAGTTAAAGATTGTGCGATCGCCACGCTCACAAAAGACACACGATATGCCCCAGATTTCCATACATGCATGACACGTGCATGGTCGTGGATGAGTTTACCGCAATAAAAAAGGAAGTGAATTGTTGCTGTATTCTCAACAGAAAACGAATTACCTCTGGAGGCAGATCAAATGATGTCAGGTGAACGACATTTCCATCGCAATCAACTTCGTTCACAATAAAATCCGAATACCTACAGAATAAAAAGGGAAAAAAGAAAAAGAAAAAAGGAAATGAGAGAGAACATCCAAATGAGAACGAGGGATGCGACTTGCCTTGTAGAATCCCCTGTGAGCTCAAGCTCTGTGGAGACCTCCATGATGTTTGTGTTATATCCACTCCGTCCATCCGTTCCGTCATCTCAGTTTAGGACATGAGCTCAAATGTGAGGGAGATCCAAAAATCAGGTGGGCCACAGCAAAAGACACGATCCACCATTGAAACCTTCTTGATGGCCACAGAAGTTTTGGATCAGTCTCATATGAGTTTTACCTTCATCCACCTGGGAATAACCTTATGAACGGGTTGAATGGCATATAAAATTCACGGTGAGCACCAGGAAGATTTCAACGGTGGGGCCTTCCCATTCCCGCTTGCTTCCTGTGGTGTGGACCACTGCAACTTTTGGATCTCCCTCATGTTTGGGATCATGGACGAAACAGATGGACAGAGTAGATCTAACAAAAACATCACAGTGGGCCCCACAGAGCGTGGGGTTAGGAGAAGAGGGATCGGGACCTTTGTTTCAAAACGCCACGGAAGCCCGGGAGCTTGGAGATGTAGCAAAGGATCCCGACGTCAGCTTCGTCTAGGGTTTTCATGGCTAGGGTTTCGATGTAGCAGCTGCAGAAGCTGTGGTGGGGTTTTAGCTTGTTGCTGCCGCTGATGGTGGTTTTGGTGAAGGGTTTTAGTGGAGGGGAGAGAGGAAAGCTCAAAACCCCGATTCCCAACATGTAGTGAGCACTACACTACCTGTTTTGTTCGATTTTCTTGTTTGGACGAGGTCATTGGCAGCAGCGTTGCCGACGTGGCACGCTCGTGCGGATCCTGGACCGTTCATCTTGTGGGACACATTGTGGTGGCTGGTGGGTATATCAACGGGGTACCCGGATCCAGTTTCAACGGGTCCGGGTCCAACTTTATTGGGACCGTGAAGTTATCTTGTCAGTTGGCGGCCGGCTGAAATTCGGGTTGGGTCCAGGTTCATTTAAATGATATCATACAACTCTTACATAATTCCATCATACAACTCTTACATAATTCCATCATATTTCATTTAAATGATATCAATGACACATGTAAGAAAAATGACATAAAGAGTCCATGATATTTGATTGTTTGAGGGCTATATCAACAGGCTTTCAAACGGGACCAATTTTTTGTCATTCAAACATCATCTGGGGCTACAAAATGAAATGCATGGTTTTTTGGAGCACCCTTCTGCACTTTTGCTAAGCCACTCCAAATCAGTGGCTCCCCTAGTAGAGGTTGTCTAAGCACAAGAACTCTAATTAAGCACCTGTACAACCATTTGTGACAGCTATTACTGCAAACCTTCTCCCTCCATGTCTATGTGGGGCCCACCATGATATAATGATTCGTATCATTTATCCACACCATCCATCTATTTTATTACATCATTTTAGTGCATGAGTCTAAATTTGAAGCATATCTAAAGCTCAGGTGGACCACACTACATGAAACAGTGTAAATTGAACACTCATGATTGAGAACTTATTAGGGCCACAGAAGTGTTGTATCAAAGCTGATATTTGGATTGGGTTCAGGTTCAGATTGTGTACTAACTCAAAAGGCATGAGGGTACCAAGTAAATTTTGTTGGGGCTACTATGATTTATGTCTTTTATCCATGTTGTCCTGTCATTTTACCCTATCATTTTCGTGAGGAGCCTATTAAAAATTCCTTGAGGCCACCCTAATGTTTATTTATCATCCAACCTATTTGTTAGGCCACTCAGAAATGGATGGAGGAAAAACATGAAATATTAAATTTCATCCTATCCAAAGCTCGAGTTTACCATAACACATTGAAAAACCATTGTTTCCAGAGCTTGCAACGGCTTGGACCATCAGATTGTGTGAAAACTGACCACCCATTATGTGGTGTGTGGAACAGCTCTATAAAAGATCATTCAGCCACGTTTTGTTGCGCTGCCTACCCTATCACGTAAGGGGAGGAAGTCCAACAAGCAGGCTGTGTTTTTGCGGAGATCATAAAAGAACTGCCCTATAAGTTTATAAGATCGTGTTGAGGTTGAGGTTGATTTTTAACTGTCGGTTCTGACGCTTAATTGAATGCCTACCATTGAAAGCTTCTTAGTGGCCACATAAGGTTTTGGACTTTCCCTTCATCTTGTCTATGCAACCTTATGAATGAGTTGGATGACAAATAAACATGTATATGGCCCTTGTGAAGGTTTCAACAATGGACATCACTATACCTTTTGTTTTATGGGGTGTTGTCCACTGAAGCTTTGGATATGATTCAAGTATGGGATCATGCCTTAAAATGATCTATACAAACAGATGTATGAAGTGGATAAGATGCATCCATGGCGGGCGGGGTCATATCTATGATAAAGCGCCGTAGGTATTGCAGTTTAATACATTCATGAGGTGGGCTCAACCATGTACATACATTTATTTGACCTGGACCTAGAAACTTAGACCTAAAGACCCAACAAGTACCCAAGCTCGAACAGATCCAAGTCAAGTGGTCCAGGTCTTCGAGAACAATAGTAATTTGAGAAAAATATATCCATTCCATGCATAGTTTGAGTGTTGTTTTGACATTTTTTTCCTACCAACAAAAGTTCATTTGGCATCATTGATTTAGATGGATTTGGATTCAAGTGTGATTCAAATTCTTCTCCCATGTTCTTTTTCAAAACATTGGTTGATATAGAGATTTCAAATAGCTTCGTTTTTCAAAAATCGATTGTTTGAGAGAGCTTTCAAAACACCTTCATTTTTTGTTCATTTTTGGAGTATTTTCTCTTGCCAGTGCCTCTTTTGCTTGAATGCTCTCCCTCTCTCTCTCTTCTGGCCCCTAGTACTTTTCCATGGTCATTGGAGACGATGTCAGTCATTTTGGTGGCCTGCATCATCTGTGGCAGAAAATGGCGGGCAGCAGTCCAATGGATTGTTGGAAAACCCATGCAAATGTTTAGGGCTCTTTGGTCCGTGGGATTAAATGATATGGAATTATATTAGATGGAATTAACACCATTGTATTTTGATCATCCAATCCTCATGTTTATGATCAAATCATTCCTCTAAAAAAAACATTATATTGAGCAAAACTCATGTTTGATGGACATTGAATCGCAATCAATGGACTAGATTTGGAATTGATGTTGGTCACTTGTAGACATACACAACTCAAATATCACATGTAAGGGCCCATATGGATGGACATCGAGGACAAAACACATGCATCAATGTGAGGCCCACACATGCAATGGATATTGAAATCCATCGAAAACCCCACATGGAACCAAAATGCAATTCCATCCCACCTAATCCTAATCCTTTTCATCATCTCCAAACATTGGATGGAATTTGCATGGGACCAAATACAATTCTATCCAACCTAATCCCATTGCCTAATGGGAAAGCCAAAGTCCAACACTGGTGGTTCCAATTAGGCAAGCCACCGTCCCACACGGAGAATGATGGCACTAGCAACATGGGAGTTTGAATGGGGATTTTAGCTGTGTGGGGAAGTTTGACTTATAAAAGGCTTTGGGAAACATAAACAATGATGGACCGATTAGGTAGCGAGTTTTCCGTACTGAAGTGATGTCACCAAGTTCTGTAGGCCCCACCATAATGTGTGTGTTATATCCACACCATCCAGCCATTTGGAGGGATCATTTAAGGCATGAACAAAAGAATGAGGTAGATTCAAAGCTCAAGTGGACCTCACCACTGAAAATTGTGGGGACAATGACACCCACCGTTGAAGCATTTTAAAATCCCACCACGATGTTTATTCGAGATCTAACCTAATCATAAGTTATCATAAACATGGATGTAAGGAAAACACAAATATCAGCTTGATCAGAAACTTATGTACCCCCTAGGAAATTTGTAGTGATAAGCGTTTAATCCCCACTTGTTTTTTCTGGTGAGGTCCACTTGAGCTTTGGAACTGCCTCATTCTTTGACTCATGCCCTAAAATGATCTCTCTAAATGGATGGACAATATAAATGTAACACAACATCATAGTGGAACCCACAGAACTTGGTGATGTCACTTGACATTCGCTACTGATCACGATGTTAGCTAGTAGCTAATCCGCGTCCATGTCCTACCCCCTGCCATGAACTCCTAGCTGTAGTGTTCGTTTTGGACAAGTCAAGGTTCTACTTGATAGAATCCAATATCATTATTTTCACTGACTATGCGACATTGAAATACCTTCTTTTTAAGAAGGATGCTAGGCCACATTTGTTAAGATGGATCATTCTACTCTAAGAGTTTGACATTGAAATACAATATAATAAATGAGTAGAGAACGTAGTGGCTGACCATTTATCTAGGCTTGTTTTACTCAATTCTATGGAGGCGACACCTATCAATGACATATTCTCTGATGAACACTTTTCAAAGTCTCTCAATTATCTTAGTCCGTTAATACTGCTAATTATCTTGTCATAAGTACGATTCTCACTCATTGGACTATGCAAGACAAGAAGAAAGTCTTTGCTGAGGTATGCTGATGCAAGAGCATTTTCACACCGGGCTTGAGTGGGGTCGCATGTGGGATGTAAAGGCACACTCGGGGTGGGTGGGGCTCACAGGGGAGGTCTCGTGTTCGAGACTCCTCATCGGGGGTGATTAATGCGCATTTCATACCGGGCTCAAGTGGGGTAGCCCGTAGAATGCGGGGACACACTCGAGGTGGGCGGCCTATGTGAGGCGGTACCCATGTGATTTGGGGCCTACGAGGGGGGTTCGGCCGAGGTCTTAACCCATGAGTGTGGGGCGTCGGCTATGAGATAAAGGGATTAATTTGTCCTACTCTAACAGTTCGAGCTTTTAGAGCAAGTGGTTAATTGTCCTGCATCAAATTGGTATCAGAGCGAGAGGTCTCATGTTCGAGACTCCTCACCGGGGGTGATTGAGGCGGTACCCATGTGATTTGGGGCCCACGATGGGGTTTCGACTAAGGTCCTAACCCATGAGATGTGGGGCCTGAGCTATAAGATAAATGGATTAATTCGACATACTCTAACAATTTGAGCTTTTAGAGCAATAGGTTAATTGTCCTGTATCATTCTCATGTGTGTGGTTGCCACTTTCCGGCTAAGAAAACCGCAGCAAAAAATCTGCATTCTAGTTTTTATTGGCCCACTATGTTTAAAGATACACATAAACTTTAGAAAGCATGCGAGCGAGGTCAAAATTTAGGAGGTTTATCTTGTAAAAATATAATGCCACTAAACCCCATTCTCATCATTAAAGTATTCGATTGCTAGGGCATCAATTTCATGAAACCATTCCCCAATTATTTGAAAATATTTACACTTTACTTGCTATTTATTATGTCTCCAAATGGGTTGAAGCAATTCCATGCCGAAATAATGACCATCACAATGTCATTAAGTTTTTGAAAGAAAATATTTTGTCTTGGTTTGGAACACCTCAAGTCATCATAAGTGATAAAGGATCTCGCTTTTACAATAGACCTTTCGAAGTATTGATAAAGAAATACGGTATTTCACATAAAGAAAACACTCCCTATTATTCTCAGACGAGCGGTCAAGCTGAAATATCAAATAGAGAAATTAAACATATTATGGAAAAAACGATTAATCCAAATTGTAAGGATTGATCACTTATACTGACCGATGCATTGTGGGCCTACCGTACAACATACAAAACCTTTATTGGTACGTTACCCTTTATTGGTACGTTACCCTTTAGACTTGTCTATGGAAAGGCTTACCACTTGCCTGTAAAGTTGAAACATTAAGCGAATTGGGTTATAAAAAATTTTAACTTCAACCTTGACAAAGTTAGCTCGCTGTGCAAATTGCAACTAAATGAACTTAAAAAAATCCAAAATGAGTCTTAAAAGAATTCTCGAATTTACAACTATAAAGGAAATGACAGCCATATACTCCATGCAGTGAAGTGAATGTCTGTAAGAGGGGGGATTGTTGAACCCCAAGCTCGATCAAGTACTTGACATTGTGATTAACCTACTTATTATTATTATTATTATCAAAGGTGGGAGCACGCCCCTGTAACTTTCGGGCAGGCATCGCAAGAAGAATTAGGCGCCACCTATCATATACCCTAACAAAGCAAACTATTCGAAAAATACTTTGTCGAAAGCTCTCTCAAAGTACACATGTCACTTTGGACCCATAGAGCTTAGATATATCATTTGTTGTGTGCAACAATTGTCATAGTGGATCCCAGACCATCAGTAGGAGTGTCATTGGTCAACTGAGTAGGCCATGCATGGAGGCATTCTTATTGATGTTCCTATAATGATTTTTGTGGATTCTTTTAACATCCACAATAAGACTTTGTTACATGTTGATAGATGTATCAGATAACATTGTGAATATTGTTGATACGAGAAAATTGGATTTACAACCATTAGGGTGGGCACCACAAAAAAGATTGGATTTACAAACATTGTCTGACCAAGGCCAATGCTTGGTCATACCTTTATATACAAGTTTACAAAACACAAATAACCTACACGGTCAGCATTCCCAAGGCCCCTAAGTAGACATGAAGCTAGGATAATGGCATGCACAATCTGGTCACAGAAGCCCAGAGAAGGATGCCCAAAAAGTCAAATCATTGCAATATCAATCAGCAACACATCCCATTGAAAAATAGCTAGGCACTAACCACAAGTCACCTCCCTGAGAACCCACTAAGCTCAGCACCTACATCCACTATTTCAGCTGTAACCAAGCTATAAAGCATACAAGAAAAAGTCATAATTTACATCCAATCAAAATCAGATTCTTCTCAAAAGCATCCAACCAGCATCAACACTCAAACCAGATGCAACAACCAATAAAGCATCAAATTACAAAGCTATTGTGGTAGAAGAGAGAGGCTGGGAGCATTAATAATTGAAGCATGTCACCATCAATGCGAAGATTGCAATGGAGCAAAAAGCCTCAGACTAATGGCAGCAACTACGTCTTATGGACCATTAGACTACCTCATTTCCCAACGAATGTTCTCAATAACAGCCCTTTCAATAGCCATCCTTTCCCATGATAAAAGAAATATGTCAAAATTGTATTTTTAATAGGGTACTGCAAGTATATGAAACTTGTCATTATCACAACATGGTCACATGGACATTAATCAAAACAGCCCGTGGTACACTAATGGGCTCTTGCATAACTTCTCAAGCATCCTAAAGGTTATACCTTTTTCAAAAAATATTCTTCATGGTACATTACTGGAAACCATCTTCCAAATAAATACATTACTACAAGTCATAAATGAAAATATCCTGTTTCTAGCAAGCATTTTATTTTCCCCAAGGCAAACTTTAGAAGAACAGTGACATCATGTTCTCGTGAATTGGGGTTTCCTACTTCTCTTCCATGTGTTGGATAATAAAGCATCACGTAGTTTTATCTTATTAATGAGCATTTCTCTCCTCATTCTACAATAAGCTGATATTTATTGCCAGTGGAATAGACATCAATAAAACTCAAAATTCATAAACATAATTTTATATATATATATATATATATATTTTAAAAAGAAGAAGAAAAAAAAAACAAATTATTACAACCACTTGATCCACTTGGTCCACTTGATCTTTCGATCTGTCTTATTTTTTGGGTCAAGCCTTACAACAATCTCGCCAAAGGGTATGAGTTCTGGTTGGGCCAGTCAGGTTTGGGTTGAGTCTGACCCAGGTTGCGCCCGAGAGTCCAAGACACACTCACTCAAGTTAATGTGCCTTATGCAGTTGGGTTTCACGTATAAAATTGTTAGGACATCCACAATTTGAATCACATTGGTTTTTCATATCTGTTCATTTGTTTTGTACAGGCGGGGCCCACTTGATGACCATACAGACCTGGTTCTTTAGATATATGGAACCATCTAATCTATATTTTTTTAAAGAAAAATTACTTGGGTTAACCTAAAGAAGAGCGGCTCTGACATCACACGTGCGAGAATGACTCCATCCTCACAAGTGATTCTTAACATGGAAAAGAAAATGAAAGATGCCTGCTTTTTCCAAGGAACAACTTGCCTAGCTCCTGTAGTTATGCAGGGAGTGGGAAACATGCGCAGGTGCTCAAATCCGTCCATGCATCAGATGTGTTGTCTCATCTTCACTCTTTTAACCCCAAAGATCAGGCCAATCCAAAACTCAAGTAGACCACAGCTTAGGGAAACAGTTGGCATGAGGATGCCCACCATATGTTGTGTGGGGGCACGCTGGCATTTACATACCATTCAAGCATTACACAACAATAAAACGATACCCCAAAGATCACGATAGTCCATAACTCAGGTGGGCCACGACATATGGGCATGATTACAACACTATTCTCGTATGTCAACCCACCTGATTGTTGGATTGGTCGGGTTTTTTGGATAAGAGTTGGAGTGATGCATTCGATGCACGCCCATCTCATGAAAATAGTCTCACCCCACTGTAGTAATATGCTTCCTTTATACCCATGAGAAAAAAAAAAAAATCTATTTCTTCTCATGGGGTTTGAAGTCGGATGCATATTTGGAAAAACCATCAAACTCCAAGAATTTGTTTAAAGGGGAAAAATAAATCTACAATAAGCACCATTATTCGCTTTAAACAACCATTTGCATAAACAAATCCTGCTCATGCAAAACTTTTATTTCTCTATTACAAATTACAATTGCAAGATAGGACTCAAAACCTGATTGATTTTGAACACTATAAAATGGTGTGCTTTTGCTTGTGAAAATTCTAAGCTCATCTGCTTAAAAAAGACTATCTTTCACGTTTCCACCCATGAGGAGACTAACAAACGGATCATCAGTCTCCTTATCATCGCCTGTCAGCCTGTCAGCTGCCTTCATCTTCTTGTGGGGCCTGCTTCCATTCGATTCCGATGGAGCAGATTTCCTTACTGAAACAAAAGCCACTTTGTTACTAGGTTGAGCTTGGGGTTTCAGAGATGTTGGGCTCACAAATGGGGTAATGCTTCCCACTCCACTACCCTCCATAGTAGAGTCCTTGTGAGGAGAACTATGGTTATCTATATTTATCTCCATCCCCGGTATTATCAATCTTTACACCATCATCCATCTCAATGGATTGAATTGAAATTTCATCAGTTCTATTGATGTCGATGGGACCCGAGCGCTCTTCAACTACTTCGGTTGTAGGGACTTTTTTCCAAGCAAGTTCATCATCTAGAGATGGGGCCAGCATTCAACAAAAAACGTAGTAAGAACATATATCACAATCAAATGGAACACATAAAGGTCTCTCTGCACGTGAACAACTATATCCTCTCCTTCCACATAGATTAAGACAGGCCCTCCAAGAAAAGTTTATATTGCAAACAGAGGTATTTTCCATCGTGTCATCATCAAGCTTTGCAGTTACGCCACTCCTAACATTCCTAAAACAGGAATCATCTCAAAAACAATGAATAAAGCTCTACGTATTCTGTTGAAGGCAACTGTCTTCCTATCAAAATATTCATCTGCAACAAATAACAGAGTTTTTCTTCCTTCCCATCTGGACGCTTGCATTCAACAATTCAGAGGGCCCACTACTACTTACTGCTACGACTACAAACAGAAGGAAAACATAACAGCTCGGGTGAGGGTGTGAGTGACTAACCCGAACACATCAGTTATGCAGAACACAAGCACAATTTTCCTTCCCTATCTCATCTGCAATACAAGGAGTCTGTATCTTCCCATCCTGGAACCAGCTTGATCGCTTCTTAATCAGTTCGTCCATGAAATCATCGAGCTTGTCGACGTTGATGTTCGGCATCACCACAACATGAGCAATGTTCCCCTGGCAGGCGAGCTGCCAGCGACGGATGAATTCCTCATCACATGGGCGCTCGAACACAACAGTGCTGCTGAGCTCGTTAAGCATGGCACCTATGCCGGCAGCTCGAAGCTGGTCTTTCAAGTAATGGGCGTTCCTCAGGCACTTCTGGACTTCCTTCCGGAACCCTCCATAGCCTTTCCGGTTCAAGGTGTACCAGAGGAAGATTGGGGCGTGGCCGTTTCGGCTGCCCATGATGGTGGCATCCCTGGAAGCGAGATACTCAACATTCCTCGAGAGGGTGTTGATGTGTTCCAATCTCGTTATCTGAACGCCACATGGCATTGGGCATCCAACAAACTTGTGCCCAGAAACACTCACACTCCCGATCGGCTTCTTAAATGTTACCTTTGGCGCCTGTCCAGCAGAAACATCAGAACTCTGATCCAAAAAAAAAAAAAAAAAGAGCCAGCCATCCTTGGCCTTGCTTAGGGTCATGGTCACCAGCAAACAAACATTTTGCCGCTGCGCACAGTTCTGTACATGTGGGGACCATGGTTCAGTGATCCAGATCCATCAAATGCATCCTATCCATGATGGTGGATTCCCCAAAAATGTCCAGACTTGATGATCCTGAACCTTCAGCTTTTGGCCCTCATTTTGTTTGACTTGACCATTGTTTTATTTTATCATCAACAGTCTATTTGTCAACCACAGATTATAAGGGTTGGGATGTTTCTATCTGGAAGATTTTTGGGGCATCCTCGTCCATGATGCAATCCATATCATAGGCAGTTGATCGCTAAAATCTCGCCCAGCATGCAGAGACCATGCACAGCAGCAGATTGTACATTTGCTAATATGTGGGGCACTCGATTCCTGGTGGGGGTAAAACACATACACGCTTCACAAAAGGCATCATGAGCCCAAACAGAGCACCATCGCAGTGAATGTAGAACCGGTCATGTTTGAATCCATTATCTTCAAGTGTTTTAATAACTAGATCGAGATCATCGACAGCTCCCTTAACCGTTGTTCCTAAAACATGTTAGGAAGCACAACAGTGAGAAGACATGAAGTCGAAGGGAAGAAAATGTTTAGAAAATTGGATTGGAAGGGCTGTCTTACCAATGTTGACATTGATTATGGCTGGTTTGTCTTTGTTCTCGAGGAGTTTGGTCCTGAAATCTGCACAATCAATCTCACCAGAGACCAGAGTATCCACCTTTATACATTCCATTCGGTACATCCGGGCTGCTTTAAAGACAGAGTAATGAGAATCCTGGGAAGCATACAAAACACCATCTGGGAACACTTCCCTCCTGCAGCACAACCCAAATGATAAAATAACAGACTCTTCTCATTCTTTATGAAGAAACTATGTAACTTGGACACAAACATGTCTCAGTGTTGGACATGGATATGGGATTTGGTGGATTTAAGAAGTCAGATTCACTGACACATCCATAAAACATTTGAAGAGAAAAGATTGTCTGTGCTCAGTGTTCATGGAGAAGTCAGCGCACAAGAATCTCCCATCATCCAACAATCACAGGAAGGAATCTTAACACGCAGTTCAAAACAGACTTGAAATATTTATAGATTCCTGCGAACAGTCATATAATGGTGGAAAAATAAATGTCCACCAACACTCCACACGCTTCGGGCTCCTTGAAATCATGCTGAATAATAGCACGTTACATGTCCACAGAACATGAGTTGAATGGCACAATTTCAAAGAAGCGCCGTCTTCTTTTTTAGTTTCCTCCTTCCTTTTTTTTTTTTAGTGGCATGTTCCTGTCCTTGTTACATTAGAGAGATAAAATACAGTGAGGCAATTTATTTTATGTTTTTAAAAAAAAAAAAAAAAAAAATGCAATGCTGTGCCAAGGCTATGTTACTGACCCAACCAGAATCCCATGCAGATTGCCTTCTGTACCGCAATTTGTGATGTATCCCCAGTACTCTTTCTTCTCTAACTCCCAAAGACGTGCAAACCAATCTAACACCCCGACTTCAAATTGTCTGGAATGGACACCATAATTGCTTTCAATAAAGGGATCCCCCCAAGTTGTTGATGGAGAAATGTTGCAAGTGCCCTAGAGCACCATAATCAAAGTCCAGATTATACGGGTAACCTGTCACAGATTAAAATTCAAAAAATAAGAACATTAAGGAACTCTCAGATATGCAACTGGAAAGGACTCATGAACTAAATTCAGTACCTCGGATAATTATTATTAGGCATATTTCCATAAGATTATAACAGGGAATACAACTAACCATAGAAGCTCTATCACTAAAGTTATTGAGAAATCAAAACCATATATACTGGGAATTCATCTCAAACACCCCGCATTTCTTTCTTGCTTCACTTCACAACCCTCTCTACCCATTGGTTAAAGGACTTGCAAGCCTAAGGCACAAGTGCCAGTGTAAGCAAGCATGTCATGGCATTTTATTGGACTCCTTTATCCATCTTTCGTGGCAGAATGTAAACAGTTGTCTAGATTTGTCATTATTTTAAGAAGTACACAACTGCCACCAGATTTTGTAGGAATATCCAGGTCGTTTCCTAAAATTTTCAGTCCTCGCAAAAGTTCCATCACAATCTCTAATCTGAGATTCTGAAGGTACTCATGAATTTGATCCGTGAAGCTCAAAAAAAATTTTGATCCATTTTGCAATCTCTAAGAAACCATACTGTCATCAAAATAGTGAATCTGTTGCATAAACAATAATTGCAAACTAAATGGTGCCAATTTTCTGCGAAATCATTGAATTCGATAGAGGATCATTGGGATCTCTCATCATGATCCTTGATCTTTAGATTTTTAAAACAAACTCGAAACCCCACATTCCAACTACAGAAAATGCTGCCAACAGTATCCAAAGCCAGCCAAAACCATTTGATTCCATTCATCTTCAAATCCCTTTTAAAAATCTCAACTAATAAAATATAGAATCTTGATCATTGCTATCAATTCTCTTTTAATTCCTCGTCTAAAACTCAAGACTCAAAATTCTTGACATGAAGTCTATGTGTCACCACATGAACACTAAGAACGCCTTGTTTTCTTGAATACCATAAACCAAGGTGGGTTATCACAAGAGGCCTCCTTTTCTCCTTTTTCGGGAATTGGAAAGACCAACAACACTCCATTTTTGCATTTTAAAGATCCAAAGCCCCCTTTATTTTCTGCAATTAATGTCTCTGACCGAAGCTTATTTTTTAATGGAGCTTCAGAATCCAGAGAGAGAAGAGGAAGAACTGCAACTTGCTTCCTTTAGGGAAGGGTATTTTAGAACCAAAATTGGTCAGCATTTTAGCAATTAAATAAGGAAAACCTGAAAATGACAAAAAAAAAAGAAAGAGAGAAGATAGTTATTATCATCCTGTCACTGTAGACACACCAAAGAACTCCAATTAAATGTTCTCGATCATAACTAACTAAATTCATAAATATATCTTGATATGTTATCCAATATAACACTTGGCACAATAAAAGGAGCCAGAATCTTTAGTGATGGAAATTCAGTATATAGCCTTGCATCATCCTCTCCCAGATGGAGAGAAACTCAACTCTAATGAGTTCAATTGCGTCATTTGTCAATGTTGATCCCCATCCGGTTTAGCTGTTAGATTTTTATATGCAAATGATTTCCATGTTTTGGAGATGTATTGAAGCTTATTCTAGTTATCATGTGCAAGGTAATTTTGTTTGATTTGATCATATGGCCCTTTCATTCACCAGATACTATTTCTTTTCAAGATCAACTGAAATAATTGATACATTCGTCTGAAGTGTCCATAGATCAGATACTTGAAAGCATCCTCGCCTGGGGTATTCCATTCATTTTCATCTTAGATACGTCCTCAACCTAATATGATGTTTTTTCTTGCTTGAACACATGACACACTAATTCCCACATTCGTTTTGGGGTCTTCAATGACATGAACATGCAGAACTTCTCAGTCTAGCAACTAAGAGATTTGTCCCTTTGCTTGAGATTTTGACATCTCACTACAATTCACTAGCATGTAAACCAGCCCTAGATATCATTGGTTTCCTCAATGACATGAAAAACACCCATAGATGTAAACATGCAGAACTTCTCAGTATAGTCACTAACAGAGTTGTCCCATTGCTGGAAATTTTGACCTCTCACTAAAATTTGTTAGCATGTTAACCAGCCCTGGATGTCACCGGTTTCCTCAATGACATGAAAACAAATGGTCTAGAATGCCTAACAATGGGACCTACTAGTCAGAACTTAGAAAACATCTATATTATGCAAGGACACAGGCTACATATCAGAACTTAGAAAACGTCTATATTATGCAAGGACACAGGCTACATATCAGAACTTAGAAAACGTCTATATTATGCAAGGACACAGGCTACATATCATACGATTTCCTCACTGGTAAATTGGCCATAACTTGCTGAGATCTTCCCTGAATTGTGTTATCTATGGTACTCAACAAACTAACCAATGGTACCAATTTTGAGCTGTTTTAATGGTGTTACTTGTTAATCACTGGAGAACAGATCATCTTCCTGCATGATGAAAATCAGCAAACCATTCATTCAAGCTACAAGATTTGATCTTAGCTGCAGCAAGCTTCTACCAACAGGCTACTCCCACTTTGAACTCGTACTCCTTTTCTTTCTTTCTTTCTTTCTTTCTTTCTTTCTTTCTTTTTTGGTAGTTAATACTTGCTAACATTTTGAAATACACACTTCTTTGCTCCCACACCCATATTCGACAGCTGCTTCAACTCTCGTTCAAACATCGAATGTTTGATCCCCAGCCTATGAATTCAGCAATTGTCCCTCTTCCTGTTTGTCATTGATCTCCATCAACATAAGGGTTTGATCGATCATACTTCGAAGCCATATTTGGGCACATCTTGGAAAGACTCCTTGAAGGAGTTGCCACAAATCAATATATGGTTTCTTAGGTTACAAACCTGCACCCTTCATCCTATTTGTATCCAAGATACTACCTTCTAGATTGTCAATATAAAATCAATTTAATTTCTTTATCAATGGTTTGATTTTCACGCTCATGCTCTTGAGCTCTGTTTTTTTTTTCCCTTCATGCACATGGCCTAGTGTAGATTTTTGCCACAATTATTCACTTATTGAATGTTGATCTTGAAAGAACTCTATTTAATTTCACGCACTTCCAGTTTCAACCTAAAGATACGTAGTACTGAATCTCCTTTGTTGAGGTGGAGGAGAGAATGCCCTTAATAATGAATTCTTGAATCTTTACGAAAGGTTTGAGAACCTTCACAAAAGCTTCTAAAAGCTAAGTTACCACTTCAAGCAAGCTGAACAGCCACATTCAAGCTAGATAGTTTTTGAGATAGTTTTGAGAGTCTCTAAATTTAGGGATAGTGTTGGAGTTTCGAAGTTTGTAAATACTCTAACTGAGATGGCAACTGAGTGCCGCATTCTTGGTAAAAAAAAAAAAACATTCAAGCTAGATAATCCTGATTATGAATGACCTCGGAAGATATTGCTGCATTCATTCAAGTCACTTGACCCATCAGCTCTTGTAGAATTTGAACAGATTCCTTCAACATAACCAAGAATGCGGCACTCAGTTGCCATCTCAGTTAGAGTATTTACAGACTTCGAAACTCCAACACTATCCCTAAATTTAGAGAGACTCAAAACTATCTCAAAAACTCTTCATGCTTCTCTTCACTTTTCTTTCCACCTGGGCATGGTGTGCCATAATGGCCATTACAGGACCGTAAAGGCCGTTATATAAAGGTAACAGTGGCAACCATTATATGTTACGGGGTTATAATAGCCACAATGGCCATTATAGAAAAAATGACCCATAATAGCCGTTACAGCTCCCGCAATAGCCCGTTATGCATCCCGTAACAGTCCATTATGGGGGCAGATACAGGTTTTTAGGTTTTTTTTTTTTTAAAGAGAAAAGAGATCGAAATGACCATTACGGCCCTCGTAATAGCTGTTACAGCCCGTATCGTAAAGGTAACGGTGGTGGCCGTCATGGCCACCATTACCATTACAGAATACCTTGCACCTAGGGGTTTTGGTTTAGAGTATTTGAAGAGGGCCAACACCTTCATTCTTCAACAAAATGAGTGCAACATGATCACATGACATTGACTTGGATACCTTCTTTTGTAGATTTTAGCTTGGCACAAATGCCATATGTACCATGTCACATGCCACATCATTAATGACTACATCCATTTGAATTTGATTTCAGATTAACTCTCATTAATTACTCTACTTTTCCAAGAGTAAGATCAAATTTCCCAATCAGGAACCTAGTTTCTACATGCAAGTGAAAAAGGTGGGTTTGAATGTGATGCCATGCATGAATACTAAACTGCCTAGAATATTCAAAGAAATGAAAATCCTACATGTGACATTCTTAACCTGTCAATGGCACTAATAAGAACACCAAATGCAATAAAAATCTCTCACATCATATTCCTTGGTCTACCCCTAATAATTAGGCCTGGCAATGGGCCGGGCACGGTCCTAGATTTTGAACCAGTCGGACCAGGCTTTTAGGTCAGTCCTATTCAAAATTTTGATTTTGCTAGAACCAGGCCCCCTATTGCAACCTTAATGATAGTTAACATAAAGCAATGAAAACCCTTGTAAAATATGATAATGCAAGAAGAAAATTAAGGTGGAAAGCATCAAGCAAGCAAGTATGCACAAAAATTCAACACTAAAGGAGAGTTGAAAGCAAAATTATTAGTTATGTGTTTGCTCGAGATGTAGATCATTGGTTAGGTGGCTTTGGTGGGGCCACGAATTACCTATAACTAGGGATTACAGGAATCATGTAACCCTTGACATGGCCCAATGAGAAAGCATCATATCTGCATGTTAGAGGTGGGGCCCACAGTGAAAAGAGCAAAATCATCATTTCACCTAGAGTAAAATCTTTGCTTTTCACAACAGGCCCCACCTCTAACATGCGGACATTACGCTTTTTTATTAAGCTATATTAGGGTTACAAGAGATTCCTATAACCCCCAAGTCAGATAATTTTGCATCCCTTTGGCGGTATGTACACTCAAAGAGTAGATTGGGGGCTAGGTAATTTAGGCAATATGCAAACTCAAAGAGTGGATCAAAGTCCCTTTACTTTTGGTGACGCCAAATAGCGGACATCGTTTGGTTACTCCAGAAGTTGATTCAAGGTAGAAGGCATTGGGTGTTCAAAAGATCTGGAACCAAGTGGAAGTGCCGAACCTACAGCTAGTAAACCCTTTAACTGCCATGTGAAAGAACCGCACTAAATGAAGGAGGAGGAGGAGGAGAAGAATTCAGGGCAGCACAGCAAAGAATCACAGCATAAAGCAAAAGAACATACTATGTAACCTCAGTTCATCATTTTGACTCTATTGCATATCTGGGGTGGTTTTCTATGTAACGAAGATCTATTCAAAATCAAACACAATGTTGGAAAAGTCCCAACTCGTCCTAGCATACACTCTCTAAATAATTTTGCCAAGGTTAAAAGAAATAGAAATGCTGAGGCGCCTTTCAAGGGGAGAGAGAGAGAGAGAGAGAGAGAGAGAGAGAGAGAGATGCTGAGGCAACTTGTTTAAGAAGCGAAAGATGATGCGATATGCAGCACAGGGAAATGTTAACATGCCGTTTCCTAAAAATAAGTTGTGCCCACTCATCAGACGGTCTATATAATGGTTGTAAACATGTGGCCCACTTGATGACCACTCATCAGACGGTCCATATTCAACGTACAAGTACCACCCACTTGATGAGCAGAATTTGATGGACCATGGCATATTTACAGTGGCCTCATCTGATGAATGTCCTAAATTTCACATACATGAGCACATGCGTAGCAAATCGCCCAAACACTGCTCTTGGAGAAAATTCTTCACAGAATTGAAACAACGACGACAAACAACGAATGTATTTGATGAAAATTCAAAGATCGAACGGACGAAAAAAGAGGAATTCCCATTACCCAAATGATGCTTGGTTCTTTCGATAAGACATCTCCGGTACTTAGCCAACACGCCGGCCATGTAAGCTTCCCTTTCGCCAGTAACCTCATCATCTGCATCTGGTTCCGTGACGGCAAAACACGTCGTATGAACGTTCCGTCCGAGCACGATCTCTCTGCTGATGTCTTCCCCGTGATCTGCACCGTTGACGCCCGCAAGAGACTCGATCAACGGCTCCGATATCTCCTTAGGATCGAACTCTTCCGGCAACGGCTCGATCTTCTCGGGCAGACCGCAGGAAATCAATCCAACGCTTCCAACCATGGCTCCTCGATGTCGAATGCGAAAAAAATCTGAAACGTAAGGAATCTAAGGGGCTGTTTGGATGGCTGTAACTTGTGTAAAATGTAAGAAAGTAACAGGTGACTTTCTTACAATTTGTGTTTGGGGGAGAAATGTTACAGGTAACAAAGTCCCAACCTGTAACTTTCTATCAGGTAAGATTGCAAGAAATGTAACAGAGGAATTAGATGTTTTTCAAGTCCCAGGTTACTTTGTTACAGGCAACGGCTATCCATTTCGAATTTGGGAGAGGGTGGTGGAAACGCAGCTGCATTGAAAGTGCACCTACTTGCTCTCACCCAACGTCTCCTTCTCTCTCTCTCAGCGTCTCCTTCCCTCCTTCCCCCTCTCTCTCTCTCTCTCTATCTCAGCGTCTCCTTCCGTCTCTCTGCTCTGGCAAGCGGATTAGATACTGACAGGTTGAGTAGCGAGTCGGCTACTGAAGTGACGTCACCAAGTTCTGTGGCCCACTATGATGTATGTGTTATATCCACACCGTCCATCCATTTTTAGATATCATTTTAGGATATGAGCCAAAGAATGAGAGGTAAATAAAAATCTGTAATGGACCCCACCAAAGAAAACAGTGGGGAGAGTGATTCCCACCGTTGAAACTATCCTAAGGCCCACCATAGTGTTTATTTGAAATCCAACCTGTTCCAAAGTTTTTAAAAAAAAAAAAAAGACATGAAATAAGGAAAACACAAATATCAGCTTGATTTAAAACTTTTGTGACCTTTAGAAGTTTTTAATGGTTGGCATCACTGTCCCACTGTTTTCTGTGTTGGGTCTACTGGAGCTTTGGATTTAACTAGTTCTTTGAATATTGCCCTAAAATGATCCCTCCAAATGGATGAAAGGTGTGGATACAAATCATATATCATGGTGGGGGCCACGGAACTTGCTGACGTCACTTCAGTGGCTAGTCTCTCGCTACTCAACTGTCAGTAGCAAATCCGCGCCCGTGCGGAACGGGGCTGTTTGGCAGGGGCGGTTTCGGATGCCTAACGCTGCGGCCCACAGTGATGTACTTTCTTTACATCCACATTGTCCATCCGTATTGAAAGCTCATTTTAGAATATGATCCAAAAAATGAAGCTGGTCCAAATCTCAAGTGGCCACACCACAAGAAACAATCTTAACTAAATTCCTACTATTAAAAACATCACGGATCCACTCACTAGGCTTAGCGTACTGAGTAAACCTTATGAGGTGCATCATGATTCATATATTTTATCCGCTCCGCCCATCCATTTTCCCAGATAATTTTAGAGCTTGAGCCCAAAAATGAATCATATAGAATTTTCAAATGGACCACACCACACGAAACAGTTGACTTGCACTTGTACCATTCAAAATTTCTTAGGGCCACAGAAGTTTTGGATCAAGCTTATATTTTTGTTTTCCGTTCATCCATGACTGTATGATCTTATAAACAGGTGGGATGACAAATAAACATTACCTTGGGGCCTAGAAAGGTTTCATAATGAAAATCATTATCCTCACTGTCCCGTGGTATGATCCACTTCATCTATGTATATGCTTCAATTTTGGGCTTAACCCCTTAAATTAGATGGATTAGATGGAAAATTCAATAGACGGCGTGGTTAGACCACATACGTTCAAGGTGGGCCTAACTGAGTTTAGGCGGTATGATAAGAGCATAATGAGTAACTCGCAATCCGATTTCTCATCCAACTCATTGACAAGGAAATCAGATCTCTTTTCGTACGGAGTAAACTCAGTTGGGCCCACAGTGAATATATATGATTTATCCATGGGGTCCATCCATTTCTTAGGCCCACAGTTAAGATAGGATGCATTTAGGTGGCCGTGTTCCATGTGAACAGCCAATGCTTATGCATGTCCTTTGTTTGGGTTTCACGTGGGATGGTCCAGTCGTCCAATGCATGCAGAGAAGTGCAACAACAGCCCCATGATTAGGGCTGCAAATCTGTCGGATCATCAGACCTGACCTGATGACTTTTGGTCTGGGTCTAAAATCTACAACCATGGGTGCAAATCTATGTTGATCATCTAATTTTATTCATTGAATTGTATTTTACATTTAACCATCAAAATTGTTAGCCACCAATAATAATAAAATGGTTTGAAATATTATTTGTATAAAAACTTAGTTGCAATTTCTATACCCAATATGTGTGAAAAATGGACCAGGTTAGGATCCAGGAAAACTCAAGAAGCCTAACTAGGTTGGCTGTTTTTTACTTGGTTCTAACCTAAGTCTGAAATGAATTTTAATGGGTTGGTTCCAGGTCCAAGTTTCTGACCCATTTGCACCCATACAATGATCCTATCTTTTCAAAATTGTCGTCTTTTATATGATATCTGCTCTCCTAAACAAGGGAAGTTCAAGAGGCTGTAGTTCCATTAGTGAATTCACCAAAATGCCATCAATTTTAAAATTACCATAGGCCAGGACTAACGCTATCATTTAAGGGGCATTTGGATCATAAGTTACTTATGCCTTTAGTAGCTATCTTGATTTCTACTTATTAAATTGAAGTAAGTAACTTTAAATTAAAAAAGCTATTTATAATTGATCATAAACCAAACTTACTTATCTCAAATAAATTACTTATCTACTGCTGCAAGTAGAAAAAGCTTAGAGCCCATTTAGATACCACCAAATAAGTTACCTTTCTACTTATAGCAGTAATAAGTAACTTATTTAAGATAAGTTTGGTTTATGATTAGTGATAAGTAAATTTTTTACTTAAAGTTATTTAATCACTTCGTTTCTCAAGAAATACATACAGCGGAAGATCCTGAATTTCAGACTTGATTTTATATGCCAAAAATCTTCTCTTAAACGAAGGTATTCGTGCTTGGATGGCGGCTTAGAATCAGCCTCATTAACACCCCCTTTTCTTTATTATATTCCCTGAGGCCCCGTGGAAACGCTCTTTAATTGGCTCTTTAATGGAACTTTCTCTTTAGCTGGTCATGACCAAGAAACCACCGGTTTCGAAAATCCAAATAGAATGGCGTTGTTCTTGCCGGGATAGTCGCGTCGAAGACATCTTTATCTGAGTAGGAGGCCTCGTCGTCCGGCTCCTCATAAATGATGTTAGTTAGGATCGGCCGGCTCATCCTCGGAATCCGAAAAGAAAACAGAGACAGAACGGAAGAACTTTGTTTCAATGACATATCTAATTAGACTTGCAGCCCAGGTGCTTGCCGTCTTTCTTTCGTCGATTGATGGAAAATCTCAAACCCATTTCTGAGACACCGTAAGAAAGACAAAGCTGCCTCGCGCAGCAAAAATCCGAGTAATCATTGCACGGAGTCATCAAAATCTGTCAAAGCAAGAGCAATAGTCGAAAAGGTTTCCAAGAAGGGCTGCATTTGCGTCAGGCCATGTAGGGACCCTGATCGGCGTGAGAAAGGGGGTGAGAACAAAGATTCCGCCGATCTACAGGATTCCTCTTCTCCAGTAACTAATCCTTCGGTACCGTAGAAAGAGGGGAGGGGTAATAAATATAGTTTTGAGTTTGAGAAATATAGTTTTGAGTTTGAGGTGGCGGATTGGGGGGGAAAGCGTTTCCCAAATATATTCCAGGCTGGTCTTCTCTTATAGGGGTGAGACGCTTCCCGCGTCTGATCAACTAATGGGGAAAGCTTTCTCCATCTTGGAGAAACAAGGGCAAATACTCGCAACAATGGAGGCCCTTGATCCAGCAGATGGAGCCTGGCTTTCGGTGGGGGGGCGTTGGCACGCTTTCGGGAAGAACATAGAATAGTAGAGGATCCGGCATGCAGGACACGGCGATCATTAGAAATTCACGAATTAGAGATGCTGTAATATACTCTTTCCCATAACTTCAGTTAATATTGCTACTTTTCTACTTACAGCAGTAATAAGTAACTTATTTCAGATAAGTTTGGTTTATGATTAGTGATAAGTAAATTTTTTAAGTTATTTAATCACATCAGTTAATATTTTCATGAGCTACTGAAGAGAGGCATAGGAGAGAAGAAAGAGAGGAGAAGCAGCAATAAGTAACTTATTTCAGCCACCACCCACCGACAGATGGCCCTTCCCTTCAGTCAAACAACCATTCAAAGGATGCAACAAATAGACGGACCAAAACATAAGAACAACTGCACGAGAATGGCAAGACAACGGCTCAGATGCAAAAGACCACCTCCAAATTTACAAGTAAGCGGCAAGACAAGGAATGCGATCACATGTTGTTCCATTCCTCAATGAAGGGTGTTTGAAGTGCTCTTTTCATGTTAGGGGGGGATCCTTAAAATCCATATTCACCACTATAAACACCATCCCAAACATGGAAGACCAAACTCCAGTGCCCCCCCCTCCTCCCCCCCCCCCCCCCCCCCCCCCCCCCCCCCCCCGCCAAATGTGGAGGTTTTATTTTTTATTTTTTATTTTAAAAAGACAGGAGGAAGGAAAACAGTCCATCATGCAGAGTAGAAAGCTAAGATGGAGAAGCTTAGCAAGATGCTGTTGATCATTGGCTTCCTTGTTGTCGCCTCCGTTGCTGGTAACAAAGGACGAATCATTGCCAAGCCAAAGTTCTCCCATCCCCTCAACTTCTACGGAGGTTTCAAGGGACCATGGACTGGGCCATTGGTTTGGACATCCGGGGTTTGGTTTGATCCCCCACTTTGGACGTTTCCCATTCATTCCTGTTGGGCACCATCTCAAACCTATTAAGCCCCTTTCCGTACTTGTTGCGCTGGGTGGCAAGGTTGGAGGTGGCCATCCATGATCAAAAGGCTAGCTGGTGTGGTTCTTGGTCTAGGTGGGGTGTCTTAGGTTTACTGTATGGCTTTTCTTCTAGTTGAAAGGCTTGTGGTTTATGGTTTGTTAAGTGCTGATGGTTCTTAGTGTTGTCTGTGTGTGGCTCTAGTCTTGGATTCAAATCCTCTTCGAACCCTGATATGGTTGTAGCTGTTCGCATGTTCGATGAAAGTGATCAATGAGAATTTGGCGTGTTTGGCAATTATGTCATGATATCAGATACACACAATGGCTCTCTTGCAGTTGCTTCCGACCGCAAGTGCAGTTGTTTCATGTAAGGACTTTAAAAAACAACACTTGGAAGTGATTTACCATGGAAAAAGGCAGAATAATGGAAGTCCACCTGCATAGTTTCTGATTTCCTTGCCGAAAACAAATATATTGGCCATGATTCAATCAGGGTTCTTGCCTCCAATTACCCACAGACAGTAATTTGGGGTATTATCCACATGAGCCTTGATATTTGGCAGAATATATTTGCACACCCTACCTATACGGCCAAGAACCTTCACAAAGCCAGCATGAGATAGCAACATAACGTAGTAATTAGTTATAAACATCGTACATAAGAAATCCAAAAGGCTAATTCTACAGAAAATATGAATTTTGTATTGACCTCTTGGACAATCAGCCAAGGAAATGCTTTCATCTACATTTCTATAATTCTATTTCAATCTTGTGATTGTTAACTCCGGGTTTTTTTTTTCTGAATGATAATTCTTTCTATCTCTTGATTATAATGGATGGTTAAGCGGGTGTATGACCTCCAGATTTTGGTCCGAGGTAGCCAAGACTTTTTAGCTTCTGAACCAGTCTTCTCTCTGCATCTGCCTGGAAAAAGAGAAGCACACGTTACCATCAAGCCATACACACATTAAGAGATGGGACCCAAATGATACCAACAACGCAATAAACACATTTATGAGATGAGATTACCCAATAATACCAAAAAGCTGTGAAGTTTCCCAAGCCCACACACATGTGGAGCCCTGCCCAACCACAAGCAGGCAGATGGGCAAATGTGAACGCATGTTGAGATCCGAGGACAAGCTTTCCATCAGGTGCACCACATGGTTTAGATCTTCTGGTGCAAGAATCGGGCCTTCATTCCTCAGGCAAGCCAATATGCACAGGACAAATGGACAGCTAAAAACACTTTTCTAGACATCCATTTGCTTGTACACTGGTGAACCTGAAGAGTGAAACCACCTGATTTTCGCACCAAAAGATCTTGGCCCACCTGACAGGACTCTCGGATCTCAAACATGTTCCACATCATGGTTTCAAGACTCATTCTAGCACTGTCTGATCCAGTTCGATACCACGAGTCACCTGCCTGAGTCATCCCGACTCGAGCAAGCCAGGCCGATACACCCCCAACTCAGGCAAGTCGCAACTTGACTCGAGACCGAACGAGTCGATCCAAGTCTCCAAGTCTAAAAACCATCTTCCACATTGGCATGTATGGCTGCATGTGGATGTGCTGGGTTTGACATTCATGGGATAAAGCAAACCTCAACAGCCATATATGCAAAGATAAATAAAATGTACACAAGCACAATAATATCAGTATGGTATGATCATCTATCAAGAGACCAACATGATAACATCAGCAATACATGAATACTGAAGGGCAGTGGATGAGTAGAACCTTAAGCATGGGGCTGTTCTGAGGAATATTGCATGCCAGAATTATATTGAGGCCAGTCCTTAACACTGAAAAGGAGAGTATAATGAATCAGCACAGCGGGCCAAGAAAACAACATCAAGACCATACAGGATTAAGCCTTTACCCAAGCGACGGGCCATGCTTGAACCGGCATTATCAGCACCACCACCTAGTATGGAAGTAACACTCACCATATTGTTCTGTATGGACACATGAAAGAGTAACACAAGTTTCAAAAGAATGAACAACAAAATTACTCATACATCCATACATACGCATCTATGCACCCTTGACAGTCAAAAGAGTCAACTTACAGGTCGAGTAGTTGCTGCTGCATACAAATGTCCAAATTTTGCAGAGTTGCATCCAATCCATACATAGATCTGCACGCACTCAAGGAAGTTGCATGATAAAAGAAAATTCCTCTCCGAGTTTTGAAGTGTAGGAGACATCTGATAAAAAAGAAAAGAAGGATAGAGACTGTTTTGGGTAAAAGAAGAGGGATTTAACGTTCGAAGCAAATTGCATGCTGCTGCCAAGTCCTCTGCCAGGTAGAAATAAACCATGAGCAACAATTGGGTCTTCAGACAGCATAGATGGATGCATCAAGAGAAATATTACCTGCTGGAAGTGAAATGAACCCCTAAAAGAACATGATTATAAGTTTTATACAGAATGACAACCGAACTAACAGAGTTACAAATCTATACATCTCCAAAATTTGTAGTTTGCAATTTTTCTCCTTATGGAGACCTCATGCAGACATTTCTTGAGGATTCAGTCTTAGAATAAGTCTTGATTAATGAGAGTAATCCCCGTGTGGCTTTAAGAAAGAGACTCTCTCTCTCTCTCTCTGGAGTTTGGCTTGAGAATCATTGCTGCTTATTTGGCAATGTGATCTGATTTTTTTAGAGGGGATCTTACGGGTGCTTCAGATTTTATGACAAGTTGTTGGTTGTTTGGTTGCTGCTTTTTAAGTTTTTTTAATCAGATTTTAGGAGCGATTTTTCTGCTAGTTTTTTTCTCTCAGAAATCAATTTGCATCAGCTAGGCTGGGGTTTCCTGTTAAGCCGAGGTTTTTTGGGTTCTTTTCACTCTAATGTTTCAGCAATCAGGTAATTAGGTTTTGTTTTTGTTTGAAGATTGTCAAGATTCGTGAAGACTATCAAGCTTTTTTAGTGGTAAGATACATTTTTCTTCTTTCTTTCTTTCCACAGTGTTTTCTTAGGATTGAAAAAATTAGTTTGAAAATTATTAGTGGAATGACCGTGCTTCCACTTCCAATGATCCAAAAAAATACCCTTTTTAAGGTCCCGAGTTTGATAAATGTTTTGCCATGTAGTGGATGTAAGAAGACACATTTATTAGGAATCGGCAACAGTTTTTTATGTATTTTACTTAACAAGTGATATCCATAGATTGTCCTCATCTGGTATGTATGACACAAGACATTGTCTGTGATTGGATCCAATCAAATGGTTTGCTATAACTGGATTTTTATTCTAGAGTTTTTTCTTTTCTTTTCTTTTGGTCTAGGCGATCGTAATTTCATCGCCGTCATTGTTGTCACCAACATCGCCTTATCCCAACTAATTGGGAAAAATAATAGACTATTACATAGAGCCTGTAGGAATTTTGTGCTCTCATTACCATGTCTTAATCCAAGAGAAACGAGGGTTGCATTAGGTTGGCAGCTGCCATGAAACTTATCCATAAATTTCATCATGAATTCATCAATTTTATCCAAGGTACTCAATGACAGTAACAGTGCCCGTAACGTGCACTGTAATGGCCATTTGATATAGGCAATAATGACCCTACAGTCCTATAATCCACGCACGCGCGCCCACACACAAGGAATAAACCCATAATAGATCCTTCGAACCATTTTTTTCTCCAAAACGGGCATTACAACCCTGTAACGCATAACAGTTCCCACAATTACTGTTCGATTTTTATGGAAATGCAACGGAATTTAAACTTTTTTTTCCAAAAATCCATGTTCTAATTAACCCTAGGATCTCCCATCTTTGATGACATAGATTTCTACGAACATAAACCATTAATAAATGGCTTAGATCATACCTTGATCGCGATGAATTTTTCCTGATTATGTTGATGTCAATCCTCTAACTTAAGAGGTCTCTCCAAGATCCATCTCAGGTGAAGGAGAGCAAAGAACCATCGTCAATTCCTCTGATAGGAGCCGAGGTTGACGCATGTTGTCCACTAGGTCGAGTACCACAATTACTGTTGGATTTTTATGGAAACACAAGGGAATTTAAACTCTTTTTTTTTTTCAAAAAACCATGTTCTAATTAACCCTAGGATCTCCCATCTTTGATAACATAGATTTCTGCTAACATAAACCATTAATAAATGGCTTAGATCATACCTTGATCGCAATGAGTTTTTCCTGATTATGTTGATGTCAATCCTCTAACTTAAGAGGTCTCTCCTCGATCCATCTCAGGTGAAGGAGAGGAAAGAACCATCGTCAATTCCTCTGATAGGAGCCGAGGTTGACACATGTTGTCCACTAGGTCGACTACCACATGCAAGTGTGGATGAGAGATGTCATGAGGAAGGGAGAAGGATGCTTCTCTCTACTTTTCCTCTCTTTTCTTCTCTCTTATGAACACCCCAAAGGAGGGGACATCCAGGGCTCTCTCTCTGTCTCTAAGCTCTCTTCCTTCTGAGATGGGATATATACATAAGGAGGAGGTTAGAGTTTCAAGGGTATACAATATGGTGCTTCGCCACCCTACAGACTTCTATGTATCCTAATTTGAATGATGTCTATCAATCTACCTTATCTATGCATGTACTCGTGATCAAATCCCTTCATTGTCTCATGGCCCTCCACCAAATATCTATATCCATAGAAGACCATCAGATATGGGCCATCATATCATTATCAAGTGCGATCAAAACAATTTAACAATTAAAACAAAACCTTAATGGTTAAAAAGTAAAGCCATTTAAAACCTTTTCAAGTGTTGGGCCCAGCAATAAAACCACTTCATAAGTCCCTAATCTAATAGATTTAGCCATAAACAAGTTTCTAGGCAAACCCAATGGATTCTTTATTGACACGTGCAAGAATCAACGGACCCTAACAGACGTACATAGCTATGCCTATACCCACTTTTAATCGCAAGCGATAGCCTCATAGGGAAAGCCAAAAGTTGTCCACTAAGGATCATGACCCTTACCCATTCTAGAGTCTTAAGGATTAATCATCTTTCTATACAATGTCAAGTCTAGTCACAGTCCAAGCTACTGGGGCCCAGACCAACGACCTGAACTCGATCCACAAATGTAAGTGCCCAAAGGTCCTACTGGATTATGTATCCATGGTACACTCACTCCTATGCGAGGGCAAAGGCACACCGACATCAAATCGGCCCCGATGGTGGAGATTGTCCATCCTGACCCAAGTCAATCCCACATCTCATCATATGACGTCCACAGGTATATCCCAAGTACATGTGTGGTCATGGTATAACAGAGTACTAAGATCCATGGACCACAACTCTCTCTAATCAACAACCATTATGTCAAATCTCGAGTTCTCGAGGACTATTAGAGGACTCACTTCTCTACATAACCCAAATTCATATGTTTAAGGAGACACCACATATTAACTAAGGAACATCATTTTATCCAACAAGGACACATGGCCATCATGATCTATGACCGAGATCACCCTTGTCACATCCACATGACCAGTGGATTAGGGCTCACGTTGGTTTTCTAGCGCACAACTCCAACTGTTAATATTATGTAATAGCCATTACATAACCGTTTTTTAATACCTTGATATTATTCCACAATAAATATTTTAGATTTCAAAAAGATAATGTTATTTGGATCATCATCATAGCCTTGCCCCTGCTATTCGAGGCTGGCCCCACAAATATTATAAACAGAAATTCTAATTACTAATAGGCAAAATTTTGGCAACCAGCTGTTCGCTTGATATCAACCCTCCTTAGGCTTGAAGGCAAAGTTTTCTAGTTCTACAATAGAGTTTTGGACCCACGTGAATTTGTTAATCCTACAACCAAGCTTTCTTATTTTGTGCAATATCAACATTTGATAGGCATGTGTTTTGAGGGCTTCTACAACATACTTGCATCTCCACTTGTGTAACAAGGGACTCCATGGTATGAAATAGAGCATGATTCGGTGAGGGCGAGAAACCGCGGACTTCAATAAGGCCGTGACCGTAGGGTCCACCTTAATGTATGTGTTGTATGTATATCCACGCCTTCCATCTGTTTTGCTAGCTCATTTTATAGCATGGGCCTAAAAATGAAGCTGATGCAAATCTCAAGTGGACCACACCACAAGAAACCATGGTGATTGAATGCTCACCATTAAAAAAGTTTTGGATCAAGCCGATATTTGTGCTTTCCCTTCATCCAGGTCTGCGTGACCTTATCAACAGGCTAGATGGCACATAAGCATTATGGTGGGCCCTAGGAAGTTAAACCCTAAACCCTTAATGGTGGGTGTTCAATCACACTATTTCCTATGGTGTGGTCAACTTGAGATTTGGATCTGCTTCATTTTTTGGCTCATGCCCTAAAATGATTTGGCAAAACGGATGGACGGCATGGATACATACAACACATACATCAAGGTGGGCCCCACAGTCATGACCTCACCAAATATGCATTCTATAAAATGTTTGTTAGACATCACTTATGTTGGGTACTCATCAACATACAATAGGGGAAAACAAAACCCCCCTTTTTAGAGAGATTATGAGAATAACTTATCATCTATACTCACATCACAAAAATACATGCACGCTTTTCGGCTACTACTTCCATAGATGCATTTTTCTGCACCTTATGGATTTACAAACCAAAGTATGGACATACATGTGGGTAATGTTCTACAAGGTCCCTCAGTTTGACACCTCATGTTCATTTCCAACACCAATATATGTGTCCCCGTCCAAGTTACAGTTTCCCAAGATATAAGTTATCTTTCTCTCATCATGGTGTTGTTTCTTTGTTTTGCCTAACAATATGTGATGTTTGGTATACCTACAACTTGCACCAGAGCAGACAACATCATTGTTTTTTATCGTTTCAAAAGTCATCCAACAAAAGCACCAAAGCAAAGGTAATTTCGTCTAAAACCCCATGCCATATCAAAGAGGTTCTTGGAACAAGCAAGAGATAAAACACCCAACATGCTAAAATTAATCATCACCTGTCTTATCATCCGTATGATCTGAAAATGGAGGGTAGCGTCTTTTAAGTCCTCTGTAAAACAAGTAATCTCCACACCCTCATCAACTGCCTTCGCCACGGATGAGTGTCCTTCATTACCCAGTTGATCTGTACTAACCTCGTGAATTTCAGCAGGCCCAGGAACATCATCTGAAATATGTTTCTCAGACTCTCCCAACATCATCACTTGCAAATTTACACAATTTACTCAGTGAAATGAAAATAGCAATAAACAATGACATTTACTTTGCAGTACATATGTAAATAATAAATGCAATGGAGAGGGAAAAAAAAAAAAAACACAAATGATGACTGAGTGTGTAAAATTGCACAGTTCACAGTGCATTTGCCATCCTGAAATATCAAGATGGGGGCCGCAGGGCATGGTTTAAATCAAGAAATTCCAGTCATCAGATTAGCCATGCATATACATTGTATACCAATGGTCATGTTTTTCCTAGGGATGTTTACTGGAAAGTCCTAAAAAGTGCATCTTGGTGTATGAAATGTTTGAAATGCCCTTGTTGTTTTTAGGAAGTGGAACCTGCACATTGCAGGGTAATGCGCGGGTTCCAACTAGTGTGTGTGACATCCAACCCATCCAACAAGTGCATCCCATCATGTCCATTAGACAAACCAAAACTAGGCTGATCCAATCATTAGGTGGACCACACGTCAATTTGGAGGTTTTTGGATGGTATACATTGCTCTTTTATGGTGTGGCCTACCTAATGATTGGATCAGTTTGATTTGTTTGTTTGTTTGATCATCATGCTAGGGAAAAAACTGTTGAAAGGATTAGATGAGGCCATTTCAGTCATTTCAACCCTAAAGAAGCACAATTTGAGAATTCTAAAAAGTCTCAAGAAATTGTTTGTTAAGATCAACACGTAAACTGCATTTCTGAATTGTTTCCCACCTGATGGATGGCCCTGCCTGATTCTTGAGTCTGGGTATGTTTGATGAGTGACTGGGATCTTGCACATGCTTTCATGTTGCCACTTGTGCCATTTGCCTCTCCAATCTCTCATTGTAAGAATCAACCTAACAATATTAGGCAACTGTTTCTCAGTCTGGCAACCACATCCAGGCCACTCATTAAATAAAGAGGAGCAGCAGGACCATTCCCCAGCCCAGAAATCAAGAGGGCCCATCCATCAGAATGGCTGCATTTGTACTTTGAAAATTAATAGTTGGGAATCGCCTCCCTAACGATCAATTTTTCCCATACACATGTGGCCTGGCTGACAGGTGGCCCGGCCTCATAGTCAGGCCAAGGCCCTTTTCACAGAGGCCCCCACCTGGTGAACAGACCAGATCTCTCACAGGAGTACCTCTTAGGCACGTGTGTCACTCCCCATGAGAATATCACCCTAGCAATTATCAATGTGCACGTACGGTCAAGAACGTTAGACTTCCTCAACTGTGAGTTGAAGTTTCTTAATATGAATTTTCATATACGACCATGGATATGATGTATGTATGTATGTAGGAGACCATGGATGAATGGAGTCCTACGGATATCTTTCGATGAATAGAAACGTAGATTTTGAGGATTTAAAGGAGCAATGGTGGAGCGATTCTTCTCTCTGACTGAGCGGAATCACTTGCACTCTGAGAAGCGAGATGACGCAAGAGTTACTGCCGAGTCAATACAACTCACCACCAGGCAATTTCAAATGAGGGCAGCGTATTGTCGCTTTGGGACTTTGGGAGGTGAAAGCTGAAAGGGGTAGTAGCATATCCGCACCTCAATACAGGCACGTTTCCGAATACCCAGATCTTTGGAAAATGACGAAATTGCCCCATATTTGTAAATTAGGAATATGCCCTTTCAATTTACAAACATCATCAGCAAACCTCACTAAAAAGATTTTTCTTTTTTAACATCCACCCATTGTCGTTGGGCCCAACGGATGGACGGTGTGGATCATGTCAATGAGCCCCACAAATAATTCCTCAAACCTTGCAGTCGAAGGGAAAAAGATAAAAGAAAAAAGTCAACCTTTAAATTCATCTTTGAAAGCAATGAGACCTAGTTTTTTAGGGGGCTTCTACAAAATGTACCAAATATTACCAATGGAAAGTATTTGGAAACACATTGCGATGGCTTTTATCATAGCTGAATCCTGATCTACTATGACCGCCTTCGGCGGTTCCCCTACCAATGCTTTATGCCATTTCTCAAACAAGCAAGATGAAAGACTACTAGTCTAATTATAAATGAAACCACGACCCAATATTATTGACTGCCCATGGTGATTCACCCCTGTTAATGGCGTGAAGATTAACTCATAGTGATTCGTATTGTATGTGGTGTCAAATACCAATACATCACGTCATCACTAAAGTAATGATATGCCTTACGTGAAATCAGGTCAACCCAAAAACAATGAGTTAATCTACCCTCATCAACCTTCGCATCATATACGAAGGATGGATTCAACTCCTTCATTTTACAAAAATGCTCACATAACAGTTGCACTCCATCGCCCTTGGTCTCTTCTCTTCTTTCTCCTTCATAATTTCTCACTTCTTGCTCAAGGCATCCAATACTTTCGTAACTACCTGATTCAATTTCATAACAGTCATGGTTTGCCAAGTGGCTATGCTTGCATGATTGAGCCTCTTTTCTTCTTTTTTTCAAACTCTTCAGCGCATTTGACATCCCACAATGTGATCGAAGGAGGTGTTTCTTCCGAGCCATTAACTCAAAATCATGCTCCTCAACAAACTTTTTCACTACATAGTTTAATCCCCATCCTCCTTTTTAATTGTCATGATTCATGAATGTTTTACAACTCTCTCATGTAATACCCTGCCAACTGTCGCGTCTTAACTTCACCATGCTTCATCTCTACCTCATCATCTGTCATCCCCTCCTTCGAACATACAAACATCTTCCAAATCTCTTCTTTCATCTTAGGGCCTATTTGGATTGGGGATTGCCCTAGTAATGCAATGGAAAAGTACTATCATTACGATTTTACTACCGCAAAACCAAACACGACAAATGTCGATCAAATGCATATGTTTTGAGGAAATGGGTAAAGGAATTTGTAATCATTGTTGCACTTTTCAATTACATTACTGTAGAAACCTTCAACCCAAAAAGGCACATCAAAGTATGGATTTGATGATTTGACATTAAGGACCTGTTTGTTTCACCAATTACCATAGTACTGTAAAGAAAAGCGAAATGATTACAAATTCATTTAAATATCGCCTGACAACATTTGCATTTGACTGCTGATTCTCGTGTTTGGTTTATCAACAATAAAATCGAAATGATGGCATTTTTCCATTACTTCAATGTCAAATCATCACATCATACACTGATGTCGTTGTTTGAATTCGATATTTTCGCGGTAATGCCATAAAAAAAGTGCAATGATTACAAATTCCTTTACCTATCTCCTGAAAACATCTGCATTTGATTGATGATTCCCGTGTTTAGTTTGGCGATGGTAAAATCATAACGATGACACTTTTCCTTTACATTACCAGGGTGATTTGCAAAACAAGCATGCCCTAAAGTAATGGAAAAGTGTCATCATTAAGATTTTACCGTGATAGACCAAACATAGCAATCCTTGGTCAAATACAGATGTTTGAAGAGACGGGCAAAAGAATTTGTAATCATTGCACTTTTCTATTACATTAGTGCAGTAACCATCAATCCAAACAGGCCATTATTGTATTTATTCAAACCTTTATAAACACTGAAACCTACATTCCTTGTATATCAATTGTAGAAATCAAACACAACATCAACTGACGAGAAAGTAGTCTTCCCAATGATTGGTTTTAGCCCTAATTTTACATTTAGAATCCAATATCGAATGGAAGAACCTCATACTTCACTTATATTCTCATTTCTACTTCTAAATTCATTCGAGATCCTTATGCCCTAACCTATTGTAACAAATAGAAAATAAAAACATTTTCATTTAGCATACAATTAGCATCACAAAAATGGGTCCCCAAATAGGTATTCCACATAGCAAAATTCCCAATTTTTAGATGAGCTAGTAGAGATAGTATAGTGTGTGTGAGTGATCTAGGGTTCAATCCCTGGTAATGTTACCTTTTAAAAAATCCCTATTTTTAAACAAATTCCCCAATTAAGGATTTAAATTAGAAAACATTCCCAAAATGGAAAATTCCCAAATAGGGAAAATCCACAATTAGGCTTTTTGATTCAGGTTTTTTTTTAGAGTAATAAAGCCTTATTGAAGAGAGCTCAAAGGCTAAAGAATAAGGAAGCTCATGAGAGCAAAACAAAAACACAAGCCACAAGGCTAGCTTTACCCAACTCTAAACCTACAAAACCCAACCCAGACAAAAGAGAACAATGAAACATTTAAGAAGTCCATTCCGCAATGGCTAACTTCGCCCTCAAGACCTCCTAATCCAACCTATGAACATCCCAAAAAACTCATTTGTTTCATTCGCCCCAAATAGACCAAAGGCCAGCCAGAAGCGCCAAATGCCCTCTCGATCATCCAACACCTTCAAACCCTCCCCCATGCCACGCAAAGAACAAGGCCTAATCCCATTAAGACATAGGAAACATTGAATAGAGCAAAGAAACCTTCCCACGCCATCCTAGCAACCATATAACGAATAAACAAATGATCAACCAACTTGGCATCTTACAAGCATAAACTACTGATCATTGCACTTCTCTAGATTATCGATGGTAATCACCCTGTTTCTTCCAACCAACCAAGTAAAAGACGCCACCTTAAACGGGGTACTACCACACCACCACCACATGACAACACCAACTTTCCACCGAGGAATGGGAGAGACGATGATGCAGGACCGATGCATAAACCAAATAATATGTGAGATCAAGTAGCAGAATTAAAATATTTAACAAAAAACATAAACACCCAAATATCATGAACAAAACTAAAAGAACATCATGCATGATCCTAGCTTAAGTTACCAACATCATAACACAAGATCGTTAAATAAAAAGGAAACTAGGATCTAATGGATGTAGGGACATCCAATTAGCATAGGGTATAGTCTATTTTATGGTAGAGGGCCTAAAACAACCCAGGGTAAATTAGGGTCAAAGAGATTGAGATATATAGGAAGTAGGGTTAGGGTTTGGATTATTGATAGGTATGAGAAAGTGATATTTAGAAGAAGATGAAGATCTGGGATGGGAGAATGACAAACCTGAAGAAAATACCTGGATGGAGAGGAAAAGAGATGACGGTGTGGGATAAATGGAGACCTCGCACCTCCATTGATGAAGATTAGCCACCAATATCTCTTCCATATCACATGGAAGTATCTTCAAATCCCTTGAAGATGGAAAAAGCAAGTAAGAGTTTTTCTCTTTTCTATCACAAAAACCTAATGAGAGAGAGGGTCACACGCCCACCCTCTTTTATAGCTTTAAGAAAGTTGAAAAACTACAATTAACACCCTATTTTGTGAATCTTGACGAAAATATCCCTAATCTAACTAAAACACTCATAATGATGTCCAAACATAACATAAACAAAATTAAATCCTATAATGCTGATAAAATCTAAGAAAATTAGTGTCGACGATCCGCGATCAATGGCCCGATCATGTGATCCAACGGCCCGATTGTCACGTCCCTTCGATCCAACGGTCTGAATCACTCCATAAAGCAGCTCATGTGCATATTCCCAATGTGGGGTCTTCCGGATGCTAGCACATGCACATGAGGTCTTCAACACGATCACGGATACTCGCTTAGCCACAGGAAAATCGGTGTGGCACACTTCCTCTTCTGGTACGTACGCAATGGGTATGCGTGAAGTGATGTCATCATTAGACGGCCGAAGAAGGATCAAATAAAGAACTCGAGGGACTAACCTTACACCATGCCATTCCATCCTTTGCATTGCTCATTAGATGGCAATCCTAAATACGAGACAGATGGATAAGCTCCTCCGACAAATTCTTTCTACAAGGAGGGACCCAAACTCTAACCTTGCCCACCTGGGAGACATCGTAAAATGGGAATTTTCGGCTCCAGTGAAAGTTGTGCAAGCCAGGGGAAAGACGCTCAACGGAACCTCTCACACCCACACATCCTCAAAAGTGCACTCTCTTCCCATCCCCCACTAAAAAGCAAATCCCCTGTTTAAATCTACTAGCCAATCCGGACACCTTCCAAATGGTGGAGACCCTATAAAGAAATGAACTATTCACCGACCATCCCCCCTCCACCCCATATTAACCAGCCACCACCTCTCTCCACAACATGCCTACATCAAAATCCAAACCCCGTCCTAAGCATTTTCAGTCTTGCCAACACTGATTTTGGGGGATAGAACGATGACAATGATTCGGGGCATCTTGGGAGTTGATTCAACAGAATCTCTAATTAGGCAAAATCCCCAATTAGGGATTTGGCATAGAAAAATTGGGTCAACAAAATTAAGAGATGTAAAATGCTCAATGAACATGCGCTTGGCCTAATAAACTTCATATGCAAATCCAAACGTTTATATAGTGGGGCCCATGTGGATTAAGAATTCCCAACCCAATTGGGGATTAAGAATTTGAGAAAATCCCAACCCAATCAGCGATTAACAATTTCAGAAAAAACCCTAACCAGGGATTTCAATTTCAAAATCCCCCATTTGCGAAATTCTAGATTAATCCATTTCTGAAAATCCCAAATTAGGGACTTGCAATTTCAAAAATCCCCAATTAGAGTTTTGCATATTCAAAAATTCCAATTAGGAAATGATATTTCAAAATCCACAATTTGTGAAATTCTGGATTGATCGATTTCTGAAAATCCCCAATTAGGCATTTGCAATTTAAAAAATCCCCAACTAGAGTTTTACAAACTCAAAAATTCCCTAATTTCAAAAATCCCCAATTAAGGATTTGCAATTTCCACAATCTCCACTAGAAAAAGAAGCATACAAAGAAGAGGAAGAGAAGAATATTGTTGTCATTGTCGTTGTATGGCAAGAGGGGTGGAGAGAGAGAGAGAGAGAGAGGTATATGAAGAGGGAGAGCTGGCATGAGGGAGATGTTCGTATAGAGAGAGGGAAAGGGAGACCTGGTGAGAAGGGGGTGAGGGATCAAGAGGGAGCGTGTGTGAGTGGCATACATGCGGGTATGGTCTCACTCATAGGAGACCGGGATATATATATATATATATATATATATATATATATATATATATATATATATATAGTCCTGGTCTTCAACAAGCAAGATTGCATGACAAAAAGGCATGAACGAATATTAACTAGGATTACCTTATTTTTTATTTTTTATTTAAAAAAAAAAAACTCTACAATAGGATTAGATGATTTTTTTTCTAGCAATCCTAACCTCCCGTCCATGTCCCCACTGAATATGCCTTTGACATAACGAAGACATGGATTGTCAATTACAGTATCCAGTGTCCCAAAGCAACTGGATCAGTACAACTTAAAGTGCATGTTTGATCAAAACTATTGATATCTTGGGCTTGACCTCTAGAGTACCCATTTGGAATTGGCCAATAAATACGAAATAATCACATAGAATATTTCATTTTCTTTACGGAATAATCACGTATATCTAAGCCCTACAAAGGTGCAACACACCTTGAAAATCAGGCTATTCCGCTAATTAGGTGGCCAAACTTACATGTTGAATAAGACCATACATTGTCCATTGCATTCCTCGGTGAGGCCCGTCTAAAGAGTGGAACAGCATGATTTCAAGAATGCGATACGTACGCGATACCGATATTTCGAACACTGGATGGTGTTCCATGAGTGTCGTGCGTGTTGAATGCTGCCACAGCAATCATACATTCAATCATACATTGAATGTTGTCAAACTACTAGAAACACAAGGAAAAAAAAAATTTACATAATCTTCCCAAAACACTCAAATTACACCAACACCAAACCCTAGAAAAACCAAAATTCCTACCAAAAGAAATCAAATCACTCGAAAACCCTTATATTTCGAACCAAAACCCTACGCAAATACAAATTTCCACAAATAACTCCAATTCCACCAAAATCAAACCCTATCACATATTTTCTAGAAATCAGAGGCGAATCACATACCTTCCAATATGAAACCTGAGAAACAAATAACCTCTGAAACGAGCAACCGATAGAAACGGAATCTCGGCAGAGATGAAGATCGGGTTTTGGGGTTTCTGGAATCCGAAAATGAGAGCAAGAAAGAGTGGGAAATGGAATTCGAAAGAGGGTTTAAGAAACCCCTTTTCCAAAATGACATTTGCATTCAAACCCGCACAATGTGCGTTTTACATCATTTAAATAATATCATATGTTATCAGCCGTACATTTAAGGGCCCACTTAATAGACGTTTAATAGTTTCTAATATAGTAAAAGCATAAATATTAACCATCTACCAGTGGGCCCACCATTTGGATGGTCTGGATAACCCTACATGAAGTGATATGAACAAATCATCGCCATCTTATATTATATCCATGACCAATAACTAATACTTTAGTATCTGTTGCGGACGGGTTTGACTAGTAACGTTTGTCGGTGATCTGTGGGCCCAATGTATTTTATCCACGTTGTTCATTAACTTTTACATAACATTTGAAGGCTTGATACCAAAAATGAAGCAGATCTAAATCTCAAATGGACCACACCACGGGGAAATAAATAATAGTTATTTAATGTCAACCATTAAAAACCTCCTCCAGCCCAGTGTAATGTTTATTTGACATCCAGCCTGCGGGCCCGGATTAAATACTGACAGGGTCAGTAGCCATATCGCTACTGAAGTGACATCTCCTAGCTACTTGGACTCTACCATCATGCATGTGTTGTATCCATACCGTCCATTAGTTTGGTGAGTTAGTTTTATGGTACGAGAAAAAGAATGAAATAGATCTAAAGTTCAACTGGACTCCACCATAGAAAACAATGGGGACAGTGACACTCACTGTTCAAAACTTCTTGGGGGCCATAAAAGTTTTCGATCAAGTTTATATTTTTTTTCACTTCATCTATCTCTATGTTAACTTAGGAATAGGTTGGATCTCAAAAATACATCATGGTGGACCCTATAAATGTTTCAACAGTGAGTGTGACCGCTCCCACGGTTTTCTGTGATGGGTCAATTTTAACTTTAGATCTATCTCATTCTTTTTCTCATCCTCTAGAACGATCTCTACAAATGGTTGGACAGCATGGATACAACACACTCATTATGGTAGGGTTCACAGAGCTTAGTGACGTCACTTCAATACTATTTGGCTACTAACCTTGTGAGTATTTAATCCGCATCCCCAGCCTGCTCATGAGATCAAACAGACCCATGAGATCAGACAAGTCTTAATGGAGGGGAAAAATAAATACCAGCTTGATCCACAATTCTCTAGCCCCCATTGGCTTTCAACTATGTGAGTTCCATCCCTACCGATTCTCGTGTAGTCCACTCAAAGCTTAGATCTACCTAATTATTAGATTCATGCCTTAATTTTATATGTAAAAATAGATGGTAGGTGTAGATAAAACGCAGACATCCATGTGAGTTCCACCATCCTCATGTAGGACAGACCATAGGTGGGGCCTTGTACATATCAATCAAGCCGTCCCCGTCCTCTGATGAGGGCCTATCATTTGTATGTGTTTCACCTACGTTGAGGAGACCATCCTGGCGTATTCGTTTTATCCACACTGTCCATCCATCTTCCAAATAAATTGGTGGGCCGATCAGAATCTCAAGTGGACCACTATCCACCATGGCTCGACTTGAATATTATCAAGATAGATTTGTTGCCCTTTTATGGTAGTTTTAACCAGTGCAAACAAAGGAAATCTAGAAATTGTCTTCATGATACAATAAATTCTCAATTAGAATTTCAACACAAAAAATTATACATTTAAGTGTTAAACAGATCTCTAGTTTTTACACCGATATGCCTTTAGAATGTTCTAAAAAAATCACAGTAAAAGGTCCGATTCGAGAGTATTGCACGATGGATAGTTTATCTAGAAAATGGAGAGAATACATTTTCTAGATTATAATATCCAGGATTTATAGCAATTGAATGGTCATGAAGTTTTCCTATACCAATATATGCCTCTTCAAGACATCGACATCCATTCATAGCAAACAACATCATTCCATGAAAGGACATAACCATTTATCTTATAGTAGTTATTTTTATATCATTTTAGATAGAAAAAGTTCATTCGACAGTTCAAAATTGTTTCCACATGAGCAAAATGTGGCATATTTGCCACATATACAACCATGCCACATTCACTCTTAATCAGCACTACGGTTAATAATACTTCAGGGTAGTCAAGTTGCACCATGACCCAAAAAGTCTGAACCAAAGCGAAAAAATTCATCATCTTACCGATTGGCTATATAAACTATTTATGAAAAGTTTAAATAATTAATATATTTATTTACTTACTAAAAATAACTTTTATTTTTATTACAAAAGCACAGCAGTACTAAGCTCATTAAAATATATAATTTGCCTGAAAATTATGAATTTCTAAATATAGGATGGGTCACAAGCATATGATCACACATCTGAATAATTAACCAATGATTTTTAATTGTTGATTTACATGTACAGTGTTTGGACGGCACAAATCATCCTGTTAAAGTTATTTGAGTGATGTAATTGATGATCTTATTGTTTTAGGATATCATTAGTGGGCCATGTGCTAAATAGATTAGTAGCATGTTCCACATGCGACTCTTCAAAGGATTTTAGATGTAATCTTAGCTTCCATTTTGGATTTCAAACCTCTCTTCGAGGGGATTTGAAACCCCCGATTTCTTTATGCTGTCAAACATATCAAGAGATTTGAGATCCCCTCAAATTCATAGTGCCAAATGACCCCTAAAGTTAACTACAAAATAGTTAAGTTGCATGGATAAAACATGTACATCATGGTGTGGTCTACATAGCTTTTTCAACACCCACGCACTTCACAATGAGTCATCCATCCACAATAGAATATAGAACCTATAGATTGGATGGTATGTATAGCTCATTGATTGAATACTAGCTAGGGATAAATAGTCCTGTCAGGGGTTTTGTGGGACCACCGTGATATATAATTTTTTATCCACAACGTCCACCAATTTTGAAAAATCATTTTAAGTCTTAAGCACAAAACTTAGGCAAATTAAATGCTTTAGTGGACCACACTAGAGGAAACGGTGGAGATTGAACACCTGCCACCGAAAGCTTCTATGGGGCCACATAAGTTTTGGATCAAGCTAATATTTATGCTTTCCTTCATCCAAGTCTATGCAACCTTATGAATAGGTCGGATGGTAAATAAGCATCACGGTGGACCCTATAAAGGTTTCAACGGTGGAGGTCATTTTCACCATTACTTCCTGTGGCGTGTTCATCTGCCTCCTTTTTAGGCTCTTGCCTTAAAATGGTTTGTTAAAATTCATGAATAGCTGGGATAAAACACATATATCACAGTACGCCCCACAGAGGTCCCATCTCAAACTTTTTAGATAGGATTGAGAAGATATCTAACATCTCTTTGGAATGGATGGATAGTATTATAGAATCTTCTCACAAAAACTTGAAAACTTTGTTGCATGGTCTTGCTAATTATGTGTTGCTCCCACTTTGAATTGTTATTCATTTCTGATAGAAAGTGCGGAAGTGTGAGCCCTCAAGATCCGACGGTCTACACAATATAGAACATTCACGAAGCAGAAGATTAACACTCCAGATCCAGTGGCCCGCCTATTCACTACTGGACCAGATGGGTCTATTCAACCCTCTGATTCTACGGTATAGATGGCCCTAGATCACGATCTATGATTTAGATCGTCCCAAGGATATGCTAAATGGACAAATTACTGTGTACACTATTCCTCATTTTTACCCTCGTTATTTTTATATATTTATACGAGAAAGCCTTATCCTATTTATATGAAAGAATGAAGTTTGGATAAGACTAGAAGTTATCTGGCCTTATCCTTATCTCCCCATCTAAAATCAAATTCAATTATGAGTTTGAAAACCAACTAAAAAGAAGAGGTTGGAAGAGACCTAAACACATGGGACCCACCCACCCACTAGTGATTGCCCATCGGTGGGCCCTACTAGCCTATGTCCAACATCTCTCACTCAATCACATCGTGAGATAGGCATAAAAATTTATTCATCTAACTCGCTTAATAACAATATATATAAAAAAAAAAAGCATCGCGATAAAAAAAATTAGAAGTGTGGGACCAGCCGAATCACCGTAATCTTCTCACAGGTGTTTAAATACTAAGCGACCACCTAACCAGTACTCAATAACCCAAGCTTTGCAATGCCTGTCCTAGTCCGCATGACCACACCGAAAGGAGTTAACTCCCGATCTGGAGTACTCGGCCAACATACACACTTATTCAACTTATCAAATTATTATGAAAACTTGATTTTTCACAAACTTCGATTAAAATCAATTTAAACCAATACTTATATATATGCTTCTAAGAAAAAATATTGTTTGCAAGAGTCTAATAAAAACAACTCGATACTGTCGGCGAATAAGTTTTCAAGTACGTATTTATAGTTCTAGAAACTTGGTGTAGCTGTCACAGGATCTTCCCCACACAGATGTGTAATTTGGAATCAATCAAGCTGCTTTCCCAACGTAATTGAGTCTGGCCAATCAAGGACATTTCGTCATAGTACACTAAAATAGTGACACTCAATCTCATCCTCTTATACACAAGAGGAGGGTAGCTAAAGACATAAAGAGTCACCTACGGGACTGACTACTCGCACGTTGTAATGATGAGACTGACTCAAAGCAATTTTTAGGTAAAAGGTCCCAACACATGGCTACAATACACGTCGTAAAGTAGAAAATACTAGGTGTATGTCGGGTTTACAAAACATAGGTTATTCAACATGAGGTACGATTCATCTCATAACCTTATAACCTGACTATAAATTCAGGCCATAATATTGATCGCATAAAAAAGAATGGTGCAATTATGTTATTTGACTTGATCAGTCTCATCTTTAATCTTAAAAGATTATAGGCAGATATAACTCATTCATATCCTTATTCTTTACTATTCACAATAAAGATAAGTCCATACCTCAATGTATGAACATGGCTCCAAATGTACCTCTCTTGTACATTCAAAGTTGGTCAGCCCGTGCGAGTCGGTGACCGGCTTGCCGACAAAAATAGAAATCTTATATTATATCAAGGTAAATGTTGATGATCTACTTGCCTAGTTTATATTAGTGTTTAATACTGAATTAATGGAATGTGTTATTCATTAATGAAAGATCAAAGGTATTAAAAACAAGTATATCGCTCAAGTTTTCCTCATTCTCATCTGCCTAACATGAACCTGAAATAGATCTTTGGCTATAGGTTTTGTCATGGGATTGGCCATCATCTCCTCACTGGGAATATAGCTGAGGGCGACATTCTTATCTCTCACTTGATCGCGGACGTAATAATACTTGATTTCAATGTGCTTGGACTTCTAGTGGTGTTTAAGGTCCTTCGCCAAGTCAATGACAGAAGTATTGTCTATCTTTAGTGATATATACCGACGAACGCTCAATACAACACCCAGACCTGGTAGAAATATGCGAACCCATACACACTCCTAAACTGCAACACAACATGTAATATACTCGACCTCCATAGATGAAAGAGCTGTGGATGTATGTTTCTTACTCGACCATGAAATAACTCCTCCTCCGAGTAAGAATACATATCTTGAAGCAGACTTTTATTCATCGTTGTCATTACCCCAAGTAGCATTAGAATATCCTTTAAGCTCGAGGCTTGTGCCTTCATAACACAACATTAGGTATTTTATTCCTCTGAGATAACGGAATATACATTTGACGGCTTGTCAATGAGATTGTCCCAGGTTACTCTGATAATGGCTAACTATGCCAACTGCATAACTAATATCCGGTCTGATGTAAAGCATAACATATATTAAGCTCCATACTGCTCTTAGATGAGGTAATGAGGATATAGCCGATTTATCGGCTTTAGTCTGGGGACACAATTTTCCGTCTAACTTAGTAGCTTTATTCGTAGGAGTTTTAATAGCTTTTGAATTTTTCATCATAAACCGCTCCAAGATCTTTTGTCTATAGGTGGCTTGAGACAAGCCTAAAAAATTCTTAAGGCGATCCCTGATGATTTTTACCTTTAGAATAAAGTTAGCTTCACCGAAGTCTTTCATCTGAAAGTTCGAGAATAGCCTATCTTTAGTCAATATCAACAATTGCATGTCATTACCAGCTAGCAAGATATCGTATACATATAGAGATAGTATCAAAAAAGATCTTTCAGACCATTTTATATATACACAATGATTTTCTTCACTCATCGTGAATCCAAAAGTAGTGATGGCTAAGTGGAACCTTATGTACCACTGTCTTGAAGATTCCTTCAGCCTATAGATAGATTTCAACAACTTGCAGACTTTCTTTGGATATTTTTTGTCCACATAACTCATGGGTTGTTGCATGTATATCTCTTCATCCAAGTCACCATTTAAGAATTCGGTCTTTACATTCATCTGATATAACTCTAAGTTTAAACTTGCGACAATAGACAAGTTCATGCGGATTAAGAAGAACTTTGTAACAGGTGAAAAAGTCTCATCGTAATCAATGCCTTTTTTTTTTGTAAAACTTTTAGCAGCTAATCGTGTTTTATACTTGTCCACTGTACCATTTTCATTTCTTTTGATCTTTAGTATCCACTTATTACTTATCGTTTTACGATTGGAAGGAATATCAACAAGTTTCTAGACTTTGTTCTTCTCCATGGAAGCGATCTCTTCGTCCATAGCAGTCACCCAATTGGCCAAGTTAGGAAATAATAATGCACTTGATGGGAATCAGGTTCATCATCATCAACCGTAACACAAGAAAATGTTTGCCCCCTCAATATCGAAGTATCTTCAGGTAATCAATCCTCTCTCGCTTCGACGTAACTCATGAGCCTACCGAGATGTCCTCTCACTGTCCTGACAAGCTATAGGAGCATCATCATTTTGAGAAGCAAAACTCTCACTCTCCTGAGATACATCGAGTATTTCAAAGAGTTCTATTGAAACCTTTTGCTTCATTCGGCTGGGGTATCTATCTTCGACGAAGGTCACATCCCGATATTTTATTTCAATCCAACGTCCATTGTCCTCATAAACTAGAACGTATCCCTTTGAATGCATGAGATACCTCATGAACATGTATTCAATGGTTTTACTATCAAGTTTACCTATATGCGGAATAGGCAGCAAAACATATCCCAAAATTCCCAAAGGGTGTAAGTTGACTAGAGAAGGAATCATCACATACCACATCTCATATGGGGTCTTAGGAATGAATTTGGATGGGACTTTATTAAGGACGTAAACAGTTGTTAACAATGTGTCTCCCTAGAATGTGGTAGAGAGATTGGCTTGTGCCATCATCGATCTAACCATGTCCAATAGTATCCTATTTATTGTATCTGCAACACCATTTGGTTGTGGAGTGTAGGTCATTGTGTACCGCCGAATAATGCTAACATTTTCATAATATAATTTAAACGTTTCAGATGTATACTCACCACCTTTATCAGATCGAAGGATTTTAATTTTGTTCTCAAGTTAATTTTCCACATCAACATTATATTTAAGAAAATAATCAAAAGCCTCAGATTTGTGTGAGATGAGACACATATCTATAATGCGAGTAAATGTCAATAAAAGTGACAAAGTATTAACATTCATTTCTAGCATGTACATTAAAGGGCCCACAGATATCTGAATGAATTATCTCTAGTGGGCTTGTAACACCCCTTACTTTCCAGTACTCGGGTATTACCATGAAGACCTAGTTTAGTATAAACACAGACTTGATGTATTTGAACATTCGTCCTCATTCTAGCTTGATTTGATAGTTGGAAATAATCTCCATCCATAGACCAATTGTAACGCCCTGAAAATCGGGGGTCGAGTAGCAACTTAAGACCCGAGTTCCAAAACATCACTTATGCAACATAAATGCTTATGGTTGAATGTTGTCTGTGTTAGTGCATTAATCATGAGTGGGATTATACCAAAACAGTAATTCATACTTCGGATCAATTGATAAAACGCAAGCGAAAGACTGAAATATGTAAAGGTACGTATACAAGTCAAAGATCAAGATCGGTCTCCAGAGTATGAATATATCACTGAGTCACCATATACATGTAGTAGTTCAGAAATCAAAAGTGTAAAAAATGATCCAACTATCAAGATAAGCCCTGTAGCCTCATCAATCCGAATGGCCTAAGCGAAACCATCGGAGAACTGCATATATGAAAACTCATCCCGATCATCGTAGTAGTCAGGTTCCGTCTCCTGAGTAGCATCATCACCTGCAACTAAGACAGAGTCTAGTGGGTGTTCAGAACACCGTCCCAGAATGTGGGAGTGAGTGATCAACTCGGTGGAATCATTGAGCAAAGGTTAACATGTTATCAATTCAGTCAAGCAATAATGATAAAGCAGTACAATCAAACATTCCTAGAAACTCTTATTAATGCAAGAATGAAATATATTTATATGATGCATGCCCTCGCCTACACTCCCTCGTGCGACACCATCTTACGTCCGCGATATGCTTTCTTCCCTCAGTGCTCTTCAACCCGGGGCACATGCAGTGCGATGTTATGAGCGTGATTACTGAGTTGTTATTAGTCCTTTTCATACAGCAGGATTGAGAAACTAAGGTACCTCCCTTATATCATTCCCAAACAAGGATCCATTCTAGGGTCGTCAATCCCAGTTAATCTCATACGATGTTGCGTTTCTAGGTTACTGCAAAGGCTGTCAGGGCTGTTACGCGCAATCGTTACACCACTCCCCCATCACCTTTTTAACGGTTCATTACTAAGTCGATACAGGCCTAATTTGTACTCTTGTTGCTACGGAAGGGTCGTCGCCTCCACGTAGACTCAGAGTATGCTCGAGGTCACTATAAAGGGCTCGTCACCAATCAGTGTAGGTTGACCGCTCGAAGACAGTGTCCCATACCACCATATTCAGCTCACAAGTCTGGATTGCTCACTGGTCACTACGGGTGGGCTCGTCGCCCCGGCGTAGGCCGACAGCTTGACCACGGTGTCCCATACCACCATGTTCGGCTCATGAGTCTTAGCAGATCGAGGTACCATGGTTTAACAGGGTTTCACTGGTGAGTTTGGTACCTTAGGTTCAAGCAGTAGCGTCCAAACAAGGTGAACATACATTAGACAAATTGGGTTACTTGACGAGCTCGACTAGCACGAGCGCACATTGAGTTGAACAACCTGAAGTGCATAAGCACTCCGTGTGGCCTAACCACTGTCGTCAAACGAAGTACGGCTCAGATTCATCAGGCATGTCTCATGTGGCAATACAACGTCAGCCACTAATTCGAGGCCTATTACCAATTGCTTGGACTATGTGATAGCCCCATACACATTCAACATTAACAACTTAAGCATGTGAAGAAGTCAGAACAGAGTTAACCAAGTAATTCAAGCATGTTATCAAGCATGTAACTTAAACAAAACTTCATACACATACAATTCATAAGTAAAGCAATGAAACTAAATGACTTGCATGGAGGAAATTATATACATCACTAAGGTAGCTGAGAATCCTATCTCAACACCTACTTAAAACACTAATATACTAAGTACATACTTATACAAGCATTTTCACAAACACTTAGACTACACCTTATAGCTTACATAACGTATATTGGCCAAAACATATATTAGGGCGAATCCTTGCGCCGAGGAGTCGTTACACATATAAAGAGTATATATACACAGCAATTAATCATGGCAAACACACTTTCATATTCTGTACGTATACAGTATTTTATACAAATATGATGAATACAGTATATTTAGTATAGTTAACGTATGACTGAAAAATAATACGGACAACACTTTATACATGTGAAATAGCATCCAGATCATGAATCTATCATTATCTGACATTAAAAGCATTGAAAACCATAACCTATATGTCTATAGTCCTCACCTTACACCGCAGAAGCGTAACGAATTTGATAGAAACGTTAAGGCTTTGTCAACCAGGGTATATCAACCTATAACACGAGGTAAGTCAGCTACTTCGCTACTTGCACCAATTGAAACCCTAAAACAGATTAGGGTTTGGTTTTTCTTACCTAAGAACAACGTCAAAATCGCCGGAATAGTGATCTGGTCGCGATGGTTAAGTACGTGTGATGGTAGGATAGAACACCAGGATCCTTCTCCCACTTATCTCACACTTTCTCTCTCTTTACTCTCTTCTCTCACCTAGGGTTTTCTCAAATTCGTATGGGAGGAATGAGAGAGGGTTTAAGGTCCTTATATAGGCCCATAACTTCTAAAAACAGGCCCAGGGCCAAGGTATACTTAGGTTACGTCCAAAGTCAGCCTATTTCGACTTAACGGAGCATTTTCGGAGCCCCCCCATGAGCCAAATGTCAAACTTAAGCTCACTGACACCTGATGTATGTCAGGTTAAGTTTCTAGTCCAATCGGATTTCCAGATCGGCCGTGGCGGACTAGTTTCAGTTCAACGGTCACCGAAACTCGATCAGGGATGCAAGTACATGGACATGTGTGGGAAATGTTCCATGATCCGAGGGTGTATTTGGGTCAGATTCCAATGGTCTGATTGCTTATATTTGGCCCGCAAGTGACACGTCTTAGATTACTTAAATAAAATTTAATTTCTAAAGGAATTCTCATTTTCTCACACACTTCGCTCTGGCCGCGATTTAATCGCTTTTGGATACAATTAGGACTTGATTTCCGAGGTGGTTGTCAAGTCTAACTAAGCGGTCATATTCGTGTAGTATCGTATTTATCGGACTTTCGAAGTACGGTCCAGGTCCGATACGGAGTTTCGAGGTGCTCCCGAGAACAATCGGGAGTAGAGTTCGATCATAGATTTTAGGGTAACCTAGCGTCAATGATTCTACAAGTTTTGGGTCTTGCAGATCGTATTTAAAGTGATCAGTGTGTATTTCATATGTAATCTAGTTTAACACTAGTTAATCCTCGCCTAATTTCTAAAGGATGTGATCCTGAGTGATTTCTGCTCGAGGTGGTACTCGCGTCTTTGTACGGAATTTTTCGAGTCGTTACACCAATACATCCATCCGTTAATTCTCAAGATGAGCCATCACATTACTCTGAAACTAAACCACATGGCGCAAATCTAGGATCTTAAGTCGCACAACCTATCGTTCATTGAATCCTTGATAGTTGAAGGGATGATCCACGCCTAAATCACACGATCGAGCTTAAATCTGACCATTTGAAGAATGTACACCCATAGATCAAACCATACGTTGATAGTTTTAGGACCCAAATCAATAGATTCACTGATCATCGAGTCCACATAATTCCATTGGGCAAGTTAGCCATTGGATTTCATTGTTATGACATTTACCTGTAAATCCAAATGATGTGTTTCAGTCAGACAGTCCTTTGGACCCTTTGACGTCAAGTTTAATCATATTTGAAAGAGATCTGACCGTTGGATGATTGGAAAATGCCTTTTATGGTACGTAAAGAGAGTTGTATGGCCCACCTAGGTTGGATATTTAACCCATCTTCATTCTATAGTCATGATGAAACCTAATAAAGGTAGTGGACAGAGTAGATTTTGTAGAACATCACGGTGGACCCCACTTTTTGACTCACAAGTGCACCTGGGGGCGTGCACGCGCTATGCACCGGACCTACCAGCTCGGTCAAACCACGTTTGACCGAGGCTACCCGAAGAGGAAGGGATTCTCCTTCTTTTCATCTTTCCTGCTGGTAAGTGGACGGACGTTTGTTGCTTGTGATCGCAGCCCACTATCACAGCTCGATAACTAGATCGGAACCGTCCATCTGGTACAGACGTGAGTTCTGATCAAACTCCACCTAATCAGGTGCCTTGGAGCTCGTGTGCACGCACACAACCATTGATGTAACTTCTTGAATTTTCATGGCCAGAGTTTATACTCGTGCCCGAGAAAATCGGGTGTTAATAATGTATAGACTTGGATGTTTTTAAAAATAACATCTTATTATTATTAGTTTCTTCATTTGCTTCACATCCATTCACACTTGTAATTGATATCATGTCATGAGAATAAAAGTAACTACATTTCTTATTCCAAAGGAAATTAAACAAATTGTCAAAGGCTCTCACAATGGGAGCTTGTTATAAAATCAGGTTGCAACGAAAACGTAAATAAAACTAAATCAATAATCTAATTCTTGTTTATTATGCATAGTCTTCCTCAGGAAGGTAATCCTTTGGGCCATCAATCTGTTCATCACCTGCATTATCTATGCGGTTGGAGAGGGTCAATGCTTTACTCATAGTGATGGTTATTTATTTACGATTTACAATATATTCATCATGAACCATAAGGATAAAAGGGCATTGATACTCCTCATACTCCACATATATAAGGGTATCAATATGCACAGGGCCCTACATGAGATGTATGCCTGACAAAATATATGTGATCCATCACACCCAATAGTCATAGTCACATTGTGGAAGGCAGTTATCATATCTGGCTTGACCCGCACTCTCACTATATGGATATTCGCCGACGCGTCCAACGTTAATGTGGCCTTACGCGAACATCTCAAGGTGGTACAACATGCGGTTGGGGGATTTACGTAACACGATGCGTTCATGGAGTGACTATTTGTGACATCCAATCCCAAAAGCTGATGTAACACTGCATTTGCGATTTATATACATTGATTATGCGCCACACCTACTAACCTACGAAATTATGTACCGACCAAGAGGGCCGCTACCCGTAACGCATTACGTCCACGGAGTTATAATGACTATTAGAGGTGGGATGACCGACATGATATTTGTGTGTAGAGGACTATAACTCCCTGGAAATTGGGGGTCGTGCATACGCTCGACTCCCAAGTTCCCGAGTATCACTTATAACAAATTTTCATTAATATGCTTTTAATCAGGTTTAAATGCGCAGCTTGAAATTTTCTGGAACATGAAACACAACCACACGAGTCTACCAAAATAAAAGATATCTAGTATATACATACAGGTCTAAGAGAATATAAAAGGGTTGCACAAAGCATTGCCCACAAAACCACAAAAAGAATAGTATGTCTAAAGAATAAAGCTGAGACCACTACTCAGCGATCCAACGCCCCGTCTACCGAATCGATGAAGACTTGCTCATCAACTGGAAGTAAGAGAACTCATCCTCCTCCTCGATGGTCGCGTCGCCAGGCTCCACGCACACATCACTACCTGCAGCTACTAAAGAGTCTGGTTGGTGTTTTAAAACACCGTCCCAGAGTGGGAGTGAGTGATCAACTCAGTAGGTGCTATTAATCTTAAGTTACAACAGGTATCAATTACATTATGAACTTAATGAAAAGTAATCATTCATAAATATTTAACTAATCTTATTAATGTATATGCATGATAGATGATATGATGCATGTCCTCGCCACAACACTCCCTCGAGCGACTCCATCTAATGATCGCATATGACCAACACTCCCTCAGAGCGACCTCGACTGCCGAGTCGCCAACCTGGCTAGTGCGATGCGATGATAATGTTAGCCAAGTCTTTAGTTAATTCCATTCATCCAACAAGTTGGAAAAACTGATACACCCCACGTATCAAATGCCCTTAACTAGTTGCGAGGCCAAGGCCCCCCAACGTGTGAGGCCAAGACCCCGCGACCTTGATCCCGTCGGATTCCTCATCCCCGACTTCAAGCACATGGGGAGTGCTGAGAAAAAGGGATCGCTCGCGGTCACTACGGGGAGGCGCGTCACCCCAGCGTAGGCCGACAACTTGGACACAGTGTCTCATTCCACCATGCCCGGCTCACGAGGCGGTGGATCAGTTTCAATTTGGTTATCAATGGGCTACAACGATTGTAGGGTGTTTTATATTCCATAAATATGTGAGCAAACAGGGTTAACAAACAATGTTGGACAATAAATAGGCTAGACTGCACGAGTCCAGGCAAGCACGTGACAGACGACATCGGGTACGAGCGACCCATGTAGTTTAATTATTGTCGCCGACAAGCACTCACCCAAATTCATATGTTTAGCCTCAGGATGGTCCTACCAACGGGACCACCTTCGCTCTTCTCATGTTCCTGACCAACCCAAGGGTTTTGATGGTGATGCATAACATGCCAACTAACAGGGTTATCAACTAGCATAAACAACATCATGCTCTCATACTTCTCAACATACAATTTAGATTTTTTTAGCAAGCGAAGCTAACAATATCATGAACAAAGGTGCATATGTGCTGTGTGGGTTAGTGAGGAAGTTAAGCATTTCCTACCTCTCTTAGAACCAAAATGCACAAGACTCGACAAATCATACATGCTACAAGGCAACATCAAATGAGAAATCAAACAAGACATAAACATGTAATCATCCATTTGTACCAAATCATGTGAGAGGCAAGAACAACATCATATGAAGGAAATCAAACCAGACATACAATTTCATACAATTCCAAACAAACCAAGCCAAGCAATTCCTAGGATTTCTTTAGATTCTCCAAATGCACCATCCAAGCAATCAAAATCATTAGGCTTGTAATAAAATTGGTGCTAAGCCACCTAAGAATAATAGTCCGCACCTTCGGATCGTTGGAGGCTTGGAAGACGACCTAGGAATGTGGAATCTTGGGGTCGAACGGTCGAAATCCCTAAATCAAGCATTTGTATGTTGGAATCCCAAGCAAGACCCTTTTCATCACAAGGGTTTCAAGAAAAAGGGGTGAGGGATCTTACCTAGACGATCAATGGAACGATTTTGAGGTTGTGGTGTAGGGTTTCTTCTTGAAGAAAGGGATAGGGAGTTGAAAGATTGAGTTCCCTTGGGCCCCACCTCGATCTAGGGTCCACCTTGCTTTCACCTTCACTCTCTTTCTTCACTCTCCCTAGCTCTCACTCTTCACTCTTTACTCTCTCCCTCCTCTCTTTCTCTCCTTTGAAAATGGAAAATCGTATGGGAAGAGGGGTGCCCCAAATGAGACCCTTTTATAATGCTAAATTTGGTGCAAATGGCCCCAAGTGTTGAGTTTTTACTATACTAACCTTATGGGAGGGTTTTTCTATTCTCTAGGGCCCACTATGGGGTGTACAAGTCGATATACACCGTAGGATAGTTAGCCCTAATGATGATCTATGCACAGACACAATTGACCCGCCATTTGGATGTGCCGATCGACAAATATGATTAGAAGTCTGTTCAAAGGTCACCGATAGTCGATCGGGGCAGCGGCTATACGGATATGAGTAAGGAAATATCCTTACTCCATGTGTGAAGTTTGGTCACAAACCGACGGTCCAAAATCCTCAACTTTGCATAAGAGTGGATGACCCAATTCACTTAAGTTCCAGCTTCTTCCTTTCGGGTATTTGCACTTCTCATGCACTCGTCCTTTGGCTCAAGTTGAGCGGTTCCGGGCAGTACTTAGGTCCGACTCCCGCGATGGACGTCAAACCCAGTAAGACGGACATTATTCTATAGTTTTGGAACTAGTGGCCTACCAACGAGCGGTCTAGATCTTATTTGAAAAATCGGGGCGTTTCTAGAATGAATTAGGCATTGAGATTTCTCGTGGGCAATGATTAGGGTTTGGATTAACTATGTTTATAGTGTGACCTATTTATAACTAGTCGAAGTGGAGATTTGGTCATGCTTACTCTAAACCATCGGTTTTAGGCTAAAAGAATTACGGGGTTGCAATGATGGGTCCCTGGTCACGAAATTTATAGGATAGGTGCTCCATGACCTGATGAAGGGCCATTCAAAATTTGAGGGCAAACGGATACGGGGTTTTACCGCAACGGTCCGATTTGCGATCAACGATTACCGTTTCACGATCGGGTCCCAGATTCTGGGGGCGGGTGTAGAAAAATATTTTAGGCCCTCAACGTAAATTTAGAAGAAATTCGACGGCTGAAAAGCCTGGTATTTCGGTTTTATTTACAAGTGCCATATTCCAGTTCTGGCATTGGTGGGGTGCATTTGGCAAGTGCCGGTGGGACAGCGTGGATAGTTTATTTCTGGGTGTCCACTGGGTCCGTGGTCCCCGATGGACCACAAGCCTAGTGAGGTCTACGGTTCCCCAAATTTTTAAATTTTTCTGACCTTCCTCGGCTGCTGCACGGCCTACACAAGCTGTCGCAAAGTACGAACCGATCATTTGACTTGATGGCCTGCACACGGTCTAATCATGACCAGACTGGTCCACCCGTATATAAGCTAACGTTGAGTGCTAATGGTCAGTAAGTGATAATATAAGTTAATAAAAAAAAATCAAGGATTTTTGGAAATCCAAAACAGTGAAAATCCAGGATGTTACAAGGACAAAAAATAAATGTGAGTATCTACGGGGACAATTTATAAGGGAATTTAAACGGAAATTGAAACAGTGCCCTGCCTTGAAAGGAAAACGGGTAACGTATATGATCAAAGTGTAATACCTTGAAAGGAAAACAGGTAAAGAATATGATCAAATAAATTGCATATGATAAAGGAAAAACCTCACCTTAGTTTGATCTCAACTTGACGTTGCTAGATCTTCAGTATTGTATTCAAGCCTAACATAATTAACATGTTTCCTTAAGTTTGTAGAATAAATCATATGATCGGCTCAGGTTAGTGTTAGACTAAAGTTTAAACCTAACTTTTACTACGATAGAAAGAGAGGAGGTTTTGATGTAATCCGATAGAAATAACAAAACATGGGACTTAGTTCTTATAGACGGTAGCAAGGGATGGCTATTTCACCGAGTTTGTGTTAGGGTCGGCTGGTCCAATCGTTGTAGTGCTCCCTTGGCAACTTCAGAATCGGTCTCTTCCCTTTCTTTCTTTCTTTCTTCTTTTTCTTTCTCTTTCTCCCTCTCTAGTTTCTTTCTCTTGTTGTGGATTCTCTAGGGTCGGAAGGGGAGTGAATTTATAGGGTGTAAAGGTTCTAGGTTCTTCCTGCGTAACACGTTGGTGTAGTGCGAGAGGTCAAGCAGTGCTAGTTCCGTTTGCGAATCCGTTAGTTTCATTTGTGTAGGATTCTTCCTCCTCTTCTCTAAGAGGTTGAGTCAGTTTTGGGAGGCCAACAGATGGGTGGTTACAATCATCCTTTAGAATGTTAGGATGGACACCACTGTTTAGCGACCGATTGGAACGATGAGTTCTGTTTTAATGGAGCATTCGTCTTCAATAAATCTTGGCTCGAAAGAACTCTTCCGAACGACCATGGATTGTCATTCAACGCTCCCTGGCCCACTAGATCAGTGGTCCGATCGTTCTCGTGGATGTTATGCTACGAACGCATTTTTTGCGTGGTACGCGAAACAACGTAATACCCCTTCTCTTTTTCCTTTTCCATCTTTCGATCGACTTGGAAGGAATCAGAATGTGGCATGGAGGAGTTTAGACGACAGAGATGGGGTGTAGAGTTGCGTAGGGAAGTGTAAGAAGAAGGAAAGAAATCTGGTCGGGGGATCTTTCCACTATCACATCGCGAGGGTGGTTCAACTTGTACGCATATTGTTTTGGTGAGTCCACTTACAATGGTCTTTTGGTGGATCCGTGTTGTTCATCCTCCTTGTTGGGCAATGTTAGGCCATGAGCCAAAATATGAAGTATATCCTATCCTTGGGTGGCTCACATGATCGAATTGTGGAGTGAAGTCTACCTTATAAACTCCCTTTCGTCACACATTTTCCCTTTCGTCACACATTTTTGTCATCCGCTGCTATAACGGGTGGAACTCCAATCTTTTATCCAAATTCAAGTGACCGATGGAGTCCACTATGGTGATCTTTCAGGAAATCCATTCCCTTCACCGACTTAAGTTGGTTGCGTGGTCCCCCAGGCCCAATTTGAAGTAGATCTGAGCTTTAGGTCAGCCACACCCTTAAAGCAAACCTCTGCACTCACGTAGGATGCATGCATGTGGAACCTCTTTAATTAGATATTTGTCATCCTTCTCGCCACTGACTTCTGAAGTGGGTTATGTTTGAATGTACCATTTGATTTCCTTGAAATTTGGTGAGTATTCATCGTTTTTCGTGCTCTTTCTATCGGTTAAGTTTGGGCCTTGATCGCTTACAGATGACCAAGATGCCTTTTCAATGGCTAACATGCTTCAAAAATCTAAAATAGCATTTGTACACATCTAATTGTCATGTTACCCGGTGCTCTAAACCTAGACCCTAAGATCTTCATAATGACTGAATTATCTTGATATTCGAACGACCCGTTTAGAGGATCCAAATGTGATGGATGGTCATATGACATATTAAAAATAAGTAAATTTAATGGTTAGTATTATAGTCATATATCTATGTGAATGTATGATCAGTTTAGTAAATGAATGAACATAACTTGGGTTTCTAAAGTGATTAGGCCTAAAGCATGTGTGTCGTCATTTTAGAGTGTCTTATTTACATGTGTAAGTTTCTCATATTGCAATTTTGATGGTGGGTTAAGCATATTCATAGGTGATGATCAAGATGAACGAATCGGAATATTGATCTAATAAGTGTACGGACGGATGCAGATGTCAAGTAGTTAGTTTACTCTAATCTAAGGGCTGAAATTCGATGTGTATGGTTAATTTATGATAATTATGCTTAGTATAAAATTTCACATGAAACGGATCATGAGAACCATGTGATTTGAAATTCAGGGGTATAGGTCATTCGCATTTTCGTAATTATTGTTGATCTGTGAGTTTTGAGAAATCTAATGGCTCCACATGGTTATAGGCACGTTTCTAATCAATTCTTATAAAAGAATGTATATCTAAATCATTATGGATAGGGAGTTTATTCGTCATTTTATTCAAGGAAAAGTACTTATGTCAAATCACGTGATAGATAGTCATATCTTGAAATTCAACGGTCAGATGGGCTAGAATAGTTGGATTGGTATCGTACACACGTATATATTACATTGAATGTTATGGTAATGCTCGAGAACTTTCGATACTCGAGTATCGAAAAGTTCAGGGCATTACAATTGATGCAAACAGGGCCTACACACAGCATCTTCCAAAAATAGAATGCACGTCTGGCTGCCACGCTGACGATCCATGTGAGGGAAATCTGTGCAATCTCAACCCTCCCTTTTGTTAGATCTCGACCGTCCTAGCTAGGGCTTTGCTCCCTCAATACCAGAGAAAGAAACTAACAACCAGTTTCTCTGTACTAGTGGTATTCGAAGCTTATGGCAAAACCTTATCCAGACTGTTCATTAGCATCTAACGGTTTGGCAACATTAGGGCAAGCCATAACAGGGAGGTATTTTCGAACTAGGGCTCTCCATTCCTAACAACACCTCGAAGTAAAAGAAACGGTCGTTTTCTTCTCCATTCGAACCCATTAGCCCAACCTCCTTAAACCTTTAAAACCTCCGTTCCACGAGCTCCTCTAAGCCCATCCGGACCACCCAACACCTCCAGATCGAAAGAAGAAGCTTCTGTTCAAGGTCTGCCATTAGAGTTGATCGTCTTCCCCACCATGTCAAACCGAGTCAGACTCTGTCCAATTGAGCCGTTTTCAGGCTCTCACCATATGGTGATGTCCCTGGTGTTAGAAGAGGGAGATGGAAAGAAAATGAGAGAAGAAAGAAAGAAGAAGAAAGAAGAGAAGATGAGGGGAGGTGGTTGTTACACCACACCAACCCGACTCAACTCGACTAAGCTTGAGTTAGGCCGAGCCAGACATCCATTGCTGGACGTTTCCAACTAGAAGAAAATGGAGAATGGAAGAGGAAGAAACAAAGAGCGAGGGAGACCGTGCCACACTGAGTCGGGGTTGTTGTTCGACCTTGTGCCGCACCGAGTTGACGTCATTCGAGTCGGATCGAGCCTGGCTCAGTCCAGGTTATCCCAAGGAAGAGAGGGAGAAGGAAAATAGAAAGAAGCAGTGAAGGAGAGAGAGAGAGAGAGTTGGGGTGCTAGTCCATTCACCAAGTTTGGCTGCGAGTCGAGTCTCAATCGTGTTGACTTGCCGCACCAACTCGACTCATTTTTGAGATATTACGTAATGGTCCAGGTTGTTGGATGTGTGTGACAAAAAAATTAAAAGAAAAGGGAAGGAGCAGAAGAAGTAGAGAGAGAGAGAGAGAGAGAGAGAGAGAGAGAGAGAGAGAGAGAGAGAGAGACTTCACTGAGTCGACTTAGCTGAACTCCATGAGTCCATCTATGCGAGTCGGGTCAGGACTTACTAGATGCTGCTCTTAGAAGGAAGAAGAAAGGAAAAGGAGAAGGGCTGGAGGAAGAAGGAGAAGAGATAAAGTAAGAAAGGAAAAGAAAGAAAGAAAGAAAATAAAAAGAAGAAGAAAAAGAAGGAGAAAGTGAGATTGAGAGGGTGATTGCTGAGTCAACTCGGCAAACGAACTGGGTCACGGATTGGGATTGATTCGGTCCAACAGTCCAATAAATGCTCGTGGAGATCCAAAACCACTTGGGTGACTCGCTGAGTTGGTTCGAGTTGGGAGCAAATCAAGCTTATAGGTCGAATTGAGTTGACGTAGGTGAGTCAATGTTTCCTTTTCATACTAGACTTGCCTCTTTATATTAATATCATTGTTACCACTCTTATTGTTATGATTGTTAATATCATTGTTATGATTAGTCATTAACAGATAATTTATGCTAAAACTAGTTATTATGAACAAAAGTGTAATTATTAAATAGTATTGTTTTTTTTTATCGCTCTTAAATATTCTCAATAATAATATATCATAATATTTATTATCATAATGATTATTGGGGTCATGTTAGCTAATAATAGTTATATATCGCTAATATTAATGACAATTTTACGATTATTAATATTATTAGTGTTGTGATTAATTATATATCAATTACCATTCAAATCTTAGAATCTAAGTCTGTAACTAAATTATAGGATGAAACCTTAATTCTACAGCAAGCCCTAAAAATAAATAATTTCAACCCTAAGCTATGATCTTAACCCTAAATGGTGCGTAAAACTTGAATCTAACTCTACAATTTCGCCGTTCGTGGTAGGATTCGCTTACAAGGATGCACACGCTTCCTAACAATGTTAGTTGGCGATTTGATTCGCAAGGTAATGATTTCTTCCCCTTGAGCTTTCCATTTTCGCATTAGCTAAAGTGATAATTTTTATTTTAATTTTGGTTGATAATTGATATATTTATCTTATAACTACATGTGTTAGTTGTTAGAATTGAATTCTAGATTACACGCTCAATATTTATCCTGCATATTTTCCCATGCCTATGGATTACTTGTGAATTGTTTATGGAACTTAAACCGGTACATCAATAAGTGAAAAACCCCATATATAAATGTACACCCACACTTGGGATGTAACTTGATTGATTGTGTTTATAATGGACCCTCGATATAGTGGTTACTTTAAATAATGTGAATATTGAAGTGGGCCTACCATTCATGGGTTATTGTGTCTACGTGGTTTTTGAGGATGGTCTTTTATCGTGCCGATTTGATATTTACCTTATATGATTTTGATTTGTTATTTGCTCTATGTGACTTCGACTTAATATTTGCCCTATGTGTCTTCGATGATTTATTATGCATAATCATGCGATGGTAAGTCCCACATACTGAAATTGATTAGCCACTAGTCGATAAGTTTTCATTAAACATCCTAAGGCGGTAATCTCATGAGCCAAGGATGGTGGAATGAGATACTATGCCTGAGCCGTCGGCCTACGCTGGGAGATGAGCCTCTTGTAGTAACCTTTAAGTTTATTAAACAGGCTGGTTGCAAATTGAACAATAACGGTTAGGTTAATCATGCATTCATAGTATACGGGCGATAATGGGTGGCTAATTATGGATGATGTAGCACATGCCATTAGTCGTGGTATCGTTTCGCTAGCTCCCAGACCATCGACTATCTACCCACCTTCGGTGAGTTTGACACTACGCATGTACTATGTACTTTCGTTGGTGACCGGCCACGTGCATGGGTTTTACCCAAAAGCTAACTGGATGAGCATCCCTAGTTGATGTGCACTCATACATCCATGCATTTAATAAGACTGCATCATGTATTGTTTTATATGCCTTATTATGTTTTTATAACTATGCTTACCTAATGCGGCGGTGTATAATCTTAAGAGGAATTCACACTGAGCTGGTCACTCATTAATCGAATATATAACCGTACAAGTAATGCAGGTAACCTAGATGATATTCGTGTTCATATTGATGAAGAGCAGGGTACAATCGTCGAGGATGCATGATTGTATTGCCAAGAGTTGCTACGTGATTTTACAGGTCAAGATTAGTTATACTTTACTTTGTTTCACATGCGATATTATCTCATTTTGTAATTGTAAGTATTGAGACATTGGTTTGTATAAGTCATTATGGACAGTCGCTCATGTAATTTGAATGTATATGCAATTTCCTTTATATTTGGTTTATTCTTATTCCGCTAAACTGTTGACTCTAAAAATAGTAATATGTGTGTATGTGTGTGTGTGAAATTTAGCTATCCTTAAAGGTTAACACTCAGGTTTTTAGAAAATGAGTCATATACTCGGGTTATGAAAACACGGGGCCATGCTTCGATTGAGATGAAGATTTTGGGAGATAAGGATCTGGTGGATCCTATGAAATTTGACTATCCTTAAAGGTTAACACTCGGGTTTTTAGAAAATGAGTCATATACTCGGGTTATGAAAACACGGGGCCATGCTTCGATTGAGATGAAGATTTTGGGAGATAAGGATCTGGTGGATCCTATCCATGTATCCCTTCCAACACTCCAAACCATTAAGGAATAAGACTTATGGTTAAATGCAAGTGGCGATTTGATTGGGTCATGCAGATATATCACCACGATCAATTTGAGATCTGAAATCAACCCTAAAGGTTCCCTGGATTGATGTCGAATATGATTAGTGGGTTACGAAGATCTCTCATAAAGATATCAACTACAAAAAGAAGATTTTATAAGTCAACGATTTCATATCTCAAGTTTTATTTGGAATGTACGCTGTAAACACAGAAGATCCAAGATTAGTACGAAAGCCCAACGAGGATTTTGCTATCTCAATAAGTTATAAAAGGAACACGTGAAGAAGAACTTAGGGTCTTATACCAAACACATGTCTACTTTTTAATTCACTTTTCATTTATCTTAGCTTAGCTTAAGTTTATCATAAGTTGCTACCAATTAATGTTCACTTATATAGTACCGTAGGATTAGATTAAATCTTCACAACCCTAAGTTGTTGGATCTAATATACTGAGTTCTTACTTAGGCAATCACACCTATCTGGTGACTAGTCAGGTATTTATCTCTCATTTGCTTATTTTTCTAGATTGCTTTCAACATTTGTTTGTTGTAATGAGTCATATATTCAATTAATAAAATCAACATTATTTAACTATTTTTATTTATTTATTCACTTTCATTCTTTTAAGAACTATATTGCAAAAGTGCCAGTGAAAGAACAAGTCTTTAGACACCGGATAAAAAAATCTATTCAGAAGGACTAATCGTTACGATTTCATAGGCCATTTGATCGTTGATCACAATCAGTAGTGGAGATGATAATCAGATCCTGCATCTAATCTCAAATCAATCTGACTCAATGTAAGAGACATTAGTGTTTAATTAAACATTGAGTTTAGTAGACTCGAGCATACCCGTGCATGGTAATCACATGCGAAATTCAAATACATTTCCTCAATCACCCGTGTGACTTTGTGTTTGTGTTTGATTGAATTACCAATCACACGCGTGACCTTCTTGTGTGTTAACTGAATTGTGAGCAACGGGTAGTCAAATCGACAACTCAAAATAAGGGTATTGTAATAAGATCACGTCAAATCAACAAGAAGCATGTGTGAAATCATTAACCACTTGATGTCCGACATTGCTGGATTTCTTGGCTGTTTAAATTTAGGCCCACACACGATGAACGACTTAAATCATAAACAAGCATTCCACGTGTCGTGCACTGACCGGTTCCTGAATGGTGGGCAGGATACACAATGGATTTCTTTCAGACCTTATTTTAATTTGAGACATGGGTTCGATGCGTATGAAACCTGCAAGAAAAGCCAGATGAAGTGGGATGATGATTAGCTAGGCGGGCCCACTCCTGATATTCCCATGTGGGCCACCAACCAATCATACAACACGTGCGACTCGCTTTGGTATTTCTCTCCTTTTGGGGGCAAAAAAACGGGCTTAAGATTCTTTTGATGGTAGATTGAGATCTCCTTCCCTTACAACATCACAATAAATTTAAGGATCGTAAATCCTTGTTTAAGGTTCGTACCAATCTAAATCGCACTCACCTCGCACGTGTAAAAGGGGAGCATGTGTGTTAGATTCGAGCTGCTCATCGAGCAAGCCCCACTACAATTACACTCATCTCACATAGGTAGACGGGGAGCATTTGTGTCAAATCTGGGCCGCTCATCAAGCAATGCCCGCTAGGTTGATTCCACGTCCCAGAAATCAAGCTGATATGGTCATCAGATGGGCCAGTTTTCATAAAATAAATGGAATAGTCAATGGAGATGGAACAACGGTATGGTTCCATGGTTCCTATTTTCAGTTGTGGCCCACTTCTCAGGTGTGGATCACCAGACAAGCGGTTCTGATCTTGCGTACGTGCTTCTAATTTTCATGTTTGAGGGAGTGCACTTTCAAAGTGCACCTCATTCACATTTCTCATCTTTCTGTACAAAGCTTATGGATGTCTTGCTGGGATTTTAAAGTGTAGTGGAAAATAAAACATTTGAAAATCTTGATTTCAGATTTTATAGCTCTAAAAGAGGGGTTGTTTGGATGCCAGTAAAGTTTTAAGCTATAAACATTTACGTTTAAAAGGAGTTTCAATTATAAATTATTTACGGGATATATTGTTTTACTTTTAAGTTGTTATATATTTAAGATAAATAGATTACATGTTTTGCTAACTGTATAGTATTTACAATATATAAAGTAGGTATCCACACTGTATAGATTTTAGGGTGGTAACTCCCATGAAAATGAGGAAATCACATAAGAATGACTTATATTTTTGAGTCTCGAAGAAAACATCAAAGTATGCATGATCTGGATGCATTGGATGTCCTCTACCCATCATAGTGGGCCCCAAATGCAATTATTTTTTAGGGACATAAGAAATATTAAGGGACGTATATGATATATAGATTGGTTGGACGTTACATACTACGGTAGGCCCATATTTTCCGTGAGTGTTCCTCAACCCTTGTATTCCGTTATGCATAATGTTATTTTAGTTATAAAGACCTTATGTATGATATAAAACATGGTTTTTTGCAAGTTTTAAATTACAACTAAAAGTTATAGTGTGTTTAGCCCGTAAAGCCTTTGCGGACAAATTCAGGTATCCAAATGGCTTTACGAAATCCAAACAACCTTGGTAATCAAGGGGTTGTAAAATTCAGGCATCCTTAAGAATCTTTTTAGATATTCTCAAGTTTTTTTTTTTTTTTTTTTTTTAAGTATAGGATTTATATGATCAAATTCCATTTATCAAAATGTAATTTTCATTGTTATCAATATTTCAACACAAGAAATCTCTCCTAAATGTATCCCAGATGAAGGCGAGGAGAGAGCCCACATGTTAACCCTTGGAGTAGGGATAAGGGAGACACGAACCCTCTATAAGATAGGTCCCATATGTCACACGTGTGTGACGGGTCATTGAAGACTCTCTATACTCTTGTTTAGTGCATTTTCTCGTGGATATGATATTTTTATAAAGAGTTCAGGATTTTAGAAAAACACCTATTATGATATTCTATTATTCTTCATGGGATAAGATGTTTTTTTTTAAAAAAAAAAAATTAACTTTTTCATGTAATTGGCTGCATTTAGGGATATCGATAAAAAAATGCTAGCTTTTAAAATATTTAAAGTAACAGCCTCATGTTTTAAATTCAGTGAAAATACTTATTTAACATTGACTGACCATTAATTAGTGACGAAAAAAACGTCAACTAGTTCAAAAGTCAAAATTGCCTTCGTGAACTTTTATTCTAACGGTTGTACCCGCGTGTGGAGGGTTGTCAATAGATCAGGCCTGAGGTTAGCTTCCCCCCGAATTATGAACTACTCAGGCGAGGCCTATTCAAAAATTCAATTTTGCCTGACCCACCTATTGACAGGCCTGAGCATGTGGGAGATCTGATGGGACCCACTTTAATATATGTGTGTGATCAACACCGTCAATCTATTTTTCCATCTCATTTTAGGCTATGAGCTAAAAAATGAGACAATCTGAATCGCAGGTGGGCCTTTAGAAGGCTTCAACGGTGGGTGCCAATATCCCCACCATTTCATTTGGTGGGGTCCACCTGCGCTTGGGATATGCATCGTTTTTTTGGCTCATGACGTAAAATGAGCTGGAAAAATGGATGGACAGGTCTATTAGACAGATGCATCTTGGTGAGGCCTAGGAATTTTTCAATGGCATGCGTCAAAATCCCCACCGTTTTGTTTGGTGCAATCCACCTACGCCTGTGATCCGTCTCGTTTTTTGGCTCATTGCCTGATGAGAGCTATCAAAACAGATAGGCACACCCCACACACGCACACCGTGGGAATTTCACCACCATGGGTACTCGAACCCTTAACCCAGTGTTGAAACTCCAAGGAGTCTACCACCCGGATAAGAGCAAAGACCCGATAGGCGACGTTGATCACACACACATAACGGTCATTCCTAGTAAGCTTTCAATGGTGTGCGTAGATATAAAAAGGGTGCCCATCTATATGCCTATCCATGTGTAGACCGGGCAAAAGGGTGCCCATATACGTGCCAATGTAGCAGCGTGTGTGAGATCCAAGCAGTCCATGGATGATCCACATAGTATCTTGAGGCAGTCTACTTATCAGGTGAGCTACGGTTTTTAAAATAAATGAATGGATAGAAAAACACACCACACACACACACACACACACACCACACACACCACACACACACACACACACACACTATATATATATATATATATATTATATTATATATATATATATATATATATATAATATAGCAATGCTCACACACAATTAGTTGGACATTGCGTTTTCGTCCAACTAGCAATGCATTTAATGAAACAAGTCCCTCTTAATTAATGCAAGTAAATGCTTCCCACCACATACTAATTTCATTTTGGCATGGAAAAGGGGCCACGGCTTGGGTGGGCCCAACGTGGTGTTAGTGTAAAATCAACCCCAACCATCAGGTATGTCACCCCATGTTAGATCAAGGTCTTAATTCTCATCCCCATCCTTAGTTCAGATCAACCACACTAGTGGAACAGTGTACGTGAAAAGGTTAACCCACTAAACTATTTCCCATAGTGTGGCTCACATGGATCATATATGGGCTTGATTTTTGGAACCCAAAAGTTTACTTCTGGTGTGACATCTAATGGATAGAATGGATTTCAGTGTTTCGTCATGATATGCCCCGTAAAAATCAAGGATGTATGTCTCCCTCCTAATTTTTTCCATTGATGTGGCCCATACGAATCACCGGTTAGCCTGATTTATTGGCTCTAGGTTTATCACTGGATTACACATCTAATGGGCGGAGTGGATCTCACATGCATGTCAGAGTGGGCCCATAAAAATCAGAGGTGGGAGTCCGTGTGGTTCCTTTTCCCATAACACTACTGCTTGGCCTAATTTAATATGATAATTAAGGTTCATAATGCTTGGAAGAGAAGTGGGGTTATTTTGGTAATTAATCCTCGTAATGCCAACAGATGAGTAATTTAAAGTGGGCTTGATTTTTGTCTTCTATACCAACATGATATTACACATCTAATGGTTGGAGTGGATCACACATACACATCAAAGGTGAGTCCCATTAAAAAAATAATAATAATAATAAATAAATAAATAAATAGAGTGTATGGTGAAATTCTTTTTTCCAATAAAAAAAAAATTCCAAGTTGGTTAGGTTGGATTACCGTTTTGTGTCTAGCCGGTACGTATCATCCAATCTTTTGCTTAAAATTGACATCCAATCCGTCTAATATGTTGACCCATCACAAGCATTACTTTTTTTAAACACCACAACAACCAAATATACAAGTCAGTTGGCCAAACACAATTTGGTTAATTTTAATGGTGGGACTTTCTATCTTAACTACTTACCATGGTTTATCCCAATCTAGTGATGAATCTACCTTACTTGTAAGTCCATGTACAAACACAAGGTGGCCCACATGATAGACAGAGTGGATCTACTCCACATGAACTCTTTCCTACTGCATCTAGGAAAGCAATGCCTCGTTACCCTTAGGAAGGTCAGGCAAACTTAATTTTGAAAAGAGGATACATGTGAAGGGAGAGTAAATACATGATGGGCTACACACCTATCATAGATTTGGACCATCCAACTCAAAATCAGATTCGTCCATTAGATAAATTACATGTCAACATGCCAAGGACAATTTTTATTTTTATTTTTTTTATGATCTTATGATTGATCATGTCAAATATTTATGGAAAGCGTTAGTTGTTAATAAAACTGTCCAACGATCCAGATTTAACATGCATACGTACTTTTCTTACTAGTGCAGTAGTGCTGTTTCTTAGTTTTTGTTACATAACTTTTCTTAATAGGTCTTAACTGATGGATGGCCTAGATCTTTGACACACATGTTACTTTACATAACTATGACATGGATTCTAAAACCTGCCAAATGTAAGCATATGTATTAAATAAAGGAGTGAATTTTGTCATTAAATGCATTGCTAGTTGGACGAAAGAGGAATGTCCAACTAGTTGTGTGTGAGCATTGCTCTCTCTCTCTCTCTCTCTCTCTCTCTCTCTCTATATATATATATATATATATATATATATATATATATATATATAAAAGGAAAGTGATCCTAAGCCGTCCTTTTACTCTTGATGCTTTGGCTCATATGACGAGCGGAGCAGTTGGTTCTTCAAGGAAGGATATCTACATGGAGTGTGTGTGCTGAGATGGGTGTGTACTAACGAGCTAACTCAAAGGGAAAAAAAATAAAAACACAGAAGGAGGTCTATAAATCGGGCTAGTCGTAATGACGAGATGGATCTGACACACATGTCACAGGTGGCACTCGGGGTGGCATGTAGATGGGCTCCCTTATACGGAAACGGATTGGCTACTCCCCTTGCCACCCGCCAATGGCTGATGGTCGGTGCTTTGTGGGCCCCACAATGATGTGTGTATTTCATCAATGCCGTTCATTTATTTTTATAGATCATTGTATTGCATGAGAGAAAAAATGAGGTATATCACAATCTCAAGTGGACCACATTACAGGAAACAGTGTTGAATGAATTTCCACCGTTAAAAACTTTTTGGGGACCATAAAAGTTTTGGATCAAGCTGATCTTTGTTTTTTCCCTTCATTTGGATCTGTATAACCTAATCAACATATTGGAAGTTAAATAAACAGTACAATGGGCCTTAGGAGGATTTTAATGGTGGATATCCAATCGCTATTGTTTTTGTATGGTGTGGTCCATTGAGATTTATATTCTTATAAATTTTTTTATCAAGCCCTAAAATGATCTGTAAAAATAAATGAACTGAATGGATGAAGCACATACATCATGGTGGGGCCCACATGGCACCGACTATGTAACATCCCAGATTTTTGCCAACTTGGAATTAGACATCCTTAGGCAATGGGTCGATTCTAACACCTTATTAACTTGTCAGAACTGAATCCCACAGTCTAAAATCGCTCCTTAACCCATTTCCTTCACAAATCTCACCCTTCATCACCTTGTTCTTTAAATTTTTCTAAATACTTTCACATTAGACACTATTTTAAATTTTAGGTGATGAAGAACAATACTTAAACTAAACATTGCTAAAAGGACTAAGTACCACCTCAGACCGAAATCACCCAGGACTAAATCCTTTAGAAATTAGGCGAGGATTAGCCAGTGTGAAACTAGAGTACCTGTAAAATTAGCACCAATCACTTTTAATACGATCTGCAAGACTCAAAACTTGTAGAATCATTGATGCTAGGGTACCCTAAAATCTATTATCAATCTCATTATCCGTCAGCTCTCGGGAGCATCACGAAACTCCGTATCAGATCTGGACCGCACGTCGGAAGTCCGATTAACACGAAATTAAGGAATTAGGACCGCCTTGCTGGGCTTGACAACCATCTCGAAAATCAAATCCAGATAGTGTCCCAGCGCCATTCGCTTGAGCTCGGAGTGAAGAGTGTGAGAAATGTGAAATTAATTCAAAATAAAATATCTCAAATAGTAATCTGACACATCTTGCTTGCAAATCAGTATCAAACAACCAGACCGTCAGAATCAGACTAAATTACACCCTCGGATCAGGAGAAATTTCATACACATATCCATGTACTCGGAATCTCCGATCGAGATCCGCTGACCGTTGAACTGAAACTGGTCCGCCATTTACGATCTGGAATCCCGACTGAAACGAAAACTTAACTAAATGTAAATCCAGTGTTAGTGAGCTTAAGTCCGACCTTTGGCTCAAGGGGGTCCGCCAGAAGTCCTCCGTTGAGCCGAAACTGAACCGCTTTGGTTATAACCTAAGTATACTTTGACCTGGAGTCTATTTCGGTGAGTTTTTAAGCTATATAAGGACCTTAAACCCTCTTTCATTGCAGCCATGTGAATTTGAGAGAAACCCTAGAGAGAGGAGAGAGAAAAGAGAGAGAAAGTGTGAGAGGAGTGAGAGAATCTCCCTGCCACTCTTCCCTGCTGCTATCCATGCTCAACCGCACCATTCTTGTCACTTTCCCGGCGATTCCGGCGTCATTTCTAGGTAAGAAACCCTAACCCTAACCTGTTTTGGAGTTTCGATAGTTGTAGGTTATGAAATAACTAACTTATTTCGTTCTATAAGTTACCAAACTGCCATATACGAAAGCTTAGCAAACCTATTGGATTCGTTACGATTCTATGATAAAAGGTGCAGACTTTAAGTGCATAGGTTATAGTTTTCGACGCTTTCAATGTCAGATAATGATAGATTCATGATCTGCATGTAATTGCACATGTACAAAGTGCTGTCTGTTTTCCGTTTCGATTAAAGATGAAGAATATGAAATTTCACATACTCTAGGTATTTGTAGAAAGTACCGTATACGTATAAAATTTGAAAATGTGTTTGACATGATTAATTGTTGTATGAATATATTATATATGGATAAAATACTTGTTTGGCGAAAGGACTCGCCTTAATACATGTTTTACTAATATACACTATGTATGTTGAAATAATGTATTCTAAGTGTTTGTGAAAATGACTGAATGAGTATAGAATTCTCATTCGTGCTCGCCATGACTAATTGTCGTGGATATATGATTGTTATACTGGCGATATCCCTTTGACGAAAGGATTTGCCCTGAATCACGTCACAACCACTATACGCTATATATGTTGAAATGTGTAGCCCAAGTGTTTGTGAAAATGTTCAAATGAATATGGAACTTGGATTCCTACTTTCCATGACTATCCGTCATGGGTGTACGCGTGTTATGATTGTGACAACTCCCTAGTGAAAGGATTTGGTCTAATGCCTATGTGATCAACATATGTCATGTATGTTGATGTATGTATTTTAAAGTGTTTGTTGAAATGTCCGAATGAGTAGTAGTTAGTAAATTGTAATGTTTAAGGGTGTTGAGATATGATTCTCAACTCTGTTAACTATGTGTATGATTTCTTTGGATAGCTGTGTGATTAGGAATTTAATATGTACAAACTCATGCTTGTGTTGTGCTTCATAACATGCTCAAATGATTATATGATTTTATCCATGTGATGCATATGTTTAAATTCATATTTACGTTGTATGATCCGTCATGGGTGATGGGGGAGTGGAGCAACGAGTGCGTGCAACAGCCCTGGCAGCCCTAAACGGATAATATCAGACTTTGATTGTATGATTTGAAATCTTGATCCATTACTGCTTTAACGGTTCTGTAATTGATTGTGTTTGGGGCTATGATTATAGTCCAGACAATCGGTAACGAGATTGAATTCGTGGCTGAGATTCATTTGCCATGTGTAATGTGTTCGACGAACCCGAGTCGTACTTCGGTTGGCGATAGTGGTTGGCCACACGAAGTGCATTTGCGCTTCATATCGTTCAACTTGTTGTGCGCTCGAGCTAGGTGAGCTCGTCGAGCAACCCGATCCGTCTTATGTATGTTCACCATGTTTGGACGCTACTGCTTGAACTTAGGGTACCAAACTTACCAGTGAAATCCCTTTTAATCATGGTACTGCGATCTGCTAAGACTCATGAGCCGGGCATGATGGTATGGGACACCGTGGTCGAGCTGTCGCCTATGCTGGGGCCACGTACCTCCCCGTAGTGACCAGTGTGCAACCAGACTCGTGAGCCGATTATGGTGGTATGTGACACTATATTCGTGCTGTCGGCCTACATTGATAAGGTGATGGGGGAGTGGTGCAACGAATGCGAGCAACAGCCCTGACAGCCCTTTGTAGTGACCTCGAGCATACTCTGAATTGCGGTGAGGTGACGAGTTTTGCCGCAGTGTAAAGAGTATGAAACTAGGCCTGTATCTGTATAGTGATAAATCGTTAAAAAGGTGATGGGGGAGTGGTGTAACCTTTGTGCGTAACAGCCCTGGCAGCCTTTGCAGCGACCTAGAAAACACACCATCGTCTGAGATTAACTAGGACTGACGACTCTAGAATGGATCATGTTTGTGAATGATACAAGGGAGGTACCTTAGTTTCCTAATCCTGCTGTTTGAAATGGACTAATAACAACTCGGTAATCATGCTCATCATGCATTGCATGTACCTGGAAGATGTGGAGCACTGAGGAATGCAAGCATGCCGCGAACGTAAGATGATGTCATATGAGGGAGTGTGTGGTGAGGGCATACATCATGACTGCATTCATACTTGCATTAATAAGAGTAGTTAGGAGTGTTTGATTGTAATGCTTTATCATTACTGCTTGACTGAATTGATAACATGTTAACCTATGCTTTATTGTTCCACTGAGTTAGCTACTCACTCCCACGTTTCGGGACGATGTTCCGAACACCCACCAGATTTGTCGAGTTTCAGGTGATGGCGATGCTTATGAAGCAGAGCCGGACTACTACCATACTGTTAAGGAGGAGTTCTCCTACATGTAACTCTCTGACAGGTCTATGAAGACCTGGAATTGCATTGACGAGGCTATAGTATTTGGGATAGAAGACATTTCATTTCCGTAACTTAGTATATTTTGAAACTATACTTGTAATTGTTTAACCTGGTAATGTTATCACACTCTGGAGACTCACCACAGTTTATATATTTTATTTATCTGTCATAGTCTTCCGCTTGCAATTTAACTGTCTCTGGAGTATGATATGTTGTTTGACTTAATCTCACTCATCTTCGATGCACTAATACAGACAACATTCAATCATCATTCATTTTGCTGCATAAGTGATGCGTTGGAAATCGGGAGTTGGGTTTATGCTTGACCCCCGATTTTCAGGGCGTTACAGACTACCAGCCTGGGGTGGTGGCGGGAACGGATTGGCTACTCCCTTGACACCGGCTAATGGCCGGTGGTTGGTGCTCAGTGGGCCCTATTATGATGTATGTGTTTCATCTATGCCGTTCATCTATTTTTCTAGATCATTTTATGGTATGACACAAAAAATAAGGTATATCCCAATCTTAAGTGGACCACATTATAGGGAACAGTGTTGAATGAATGTTGACCATTAAAAACTTTTTAGGGCCATAAAAGTTTTGGTTCAAGTTGATATTTATTTTTTTCCTCATCTATCTTTATATACTCAAAATATTGGATGACAAATAGGCCTTAGGAGGATTTTAATGGTGGATATCCAATCACTATTGTTTTCCTGTAGTGTGGTCAACATGAAAATTATATTCCTCTAATTTTCTGTCTCATATATTAAAATAATCTAAAAATATAGATGGACGAAATGGATGAAAGACATATATCACGGTGGGGTCCACAGACCACCAGCCTCCATGCTGGTGGCCAATGGAGTAGCCAATCCATTTCCCTTACATGGACGCGGATTCCTTGTGTAGGGATTGGATTCCTTTCAGGAAGAACATGTTTTGGGAAAATATACTCCGTTTGTCCGCTTTGCAAGCTAATTTCAGGACAATAAGCAAAAAATGAGGTGGATCCAAGACTCAAGTTGGCCATACGAGAGGAAACAGTAGGGATTTAGTGAGAACCGTTGAAACATTCCTATGATCATAAAAGCTTTGTTTCGGGTTAAAGTTTTTATATTTTCACTACATCTATGTTAATGACCTTATAAACTATTTGGATGGCATATAAATATCAAGGTGGACTTAGAAAGGTTTCAACGGTAGGTATATCTTTCTCCAATTTTTCCTCTCGTGTTGCCTATTTTAGTTTTGGATTCTCTTCTTTTTTGTTCGATTTTTCTTAAATGAGTTTGCCAAACGGATGATTGAGCATATTTATCAAAAACATAGCGGTGGCTCACCCATCATCCTTACGCAGGAGCTTCTCATTTTTCGCAGGAAATCCGCGTCCCTTACAACTTACAAGAGCGGCGGATCGGGTGGGAACGGATTGGCTACTCCGCCGACACCAGCAAATGACTAATGGTCAGTGCTATATAGGCCCCACCATGATGTAAGTGTTTCATTCATGCCATCTATCTGTTTTTACAGATCATTTTACAGTATGACTCCAAATATGAAGTATAACCAAATCTCAAGCAGAAAACATTACCGGAAACAGTGTTGAATGAGGGTGAACCATTAAAAACATTTTGGAGGCCGCGAAAGTTTTGGATCAAGTTGATATTTGTTTTTCCTCTTCATCTAGGCCTGTATTGCCTAATCAACAGATTGGATGTCAAATAAACAGTATAGTGGGCCAGTGGAGAATTTTAATGGTTGATATCCAATCACTATTGTTTTCATGTGGTGTGGTCCACCTGAGATTTATGTCCCTCTTATTTTTGGGATGAAGCAATAAAATGATCTGCAAAAATGGATGAATGGAATGGATGAAAAACATACATCGTGGTGGGACCCACAGAGCACCGACCACCAGCCACGGAGATGGTGTCAGGGTGAGTAGCCAATCCGTTTCCGGATCGGGTGGATTTCTCAAAAATATCTCAGTGGGCCCCACCCCGCATCCTTGCGCAGGAACATGGCTTTCGCAGGAAATCCGCGTCCTTTTGGAAGAGGGATTTCTAAAACCCTCTTTCGAATTCTATATCCCACTCTCTCGCCCTTATTTTCGGATTCTAGAAACCCAAAACCCGATCTCCATCTCCGGTGAGATTCTGTTTCTATTGGCTGCTCGTTTCGGAGGTTTTTTGTTTCTCAGATTTCGCATCGGAAGGTATGCGATTCGCCTCTGATTTCTAGAAAATATGTGATAGGGTTTGATTTTGGTGGAATTGGAGTTATTTGGGGAAATTTGTATTTGCGTAGGGTTTTGGTTCGAAATATATGGGTTTTCGAGTGATTTGATTTCTTTTGGTAGGAATTTTGGTTTTTCTAGGGTTTGGTGTTGGTATAATCGGAGTGTTTAGGGAAGACTCTGGTTCCCCCCCCCCTCTTCTTGTAGTAGTTTGATACATGTATCTTTAACGTTTTGCGAGCATTCTGCTGATTTCAATTCGTATTTTCTTATTTTTTCACAGCTGTAATCCGTTGTTGAATCTTTTTCTTTTTCTTCTTCTTCAGGCGATAGAAACATAGAGAATCATATAATTATGATGGGCGAGGGAAGAGCTCACCCGGAATGTATAAACGCGTCCAATCCTTACCATGAATGCGTTGAATTCTGCTTCGAAAGAATCATCGAAACAAAGGAGCGGATTGAGAGAGAACAGGTGGAGAGAGGCGAATTGGGTTTGTTCCCATTACTTTGACGCTTCTTTTCAGATCATTCGATTATATATATATATATATATATATATATATATATATATATATATATATATATATATATATATAGTTGTCCCCCTTTTTATCGTTGATGGGCACTTGATCACTCTGTGATTGAATCCACACTCACACACTTATATCAATATCTAGTTATAAGATAGAAAGGAGAACAATTGCTAGCAGAACACTTCCAATAGATTAGTTCGGCTCCACTGAAACAGGAGGTGTATTTGCCCATTTACACTTATATCAATATAATGTAAATGTTACTCACTTTGCTAACTTGAACACCAAATCCTGTGGGTTCCATTTGGACGCAACTTCTGTGAAAAGGAGTTTGTACAGAAGTCTGTAACATCAACTCGCCAAAAACCAGTCAGATTGGTCTTGGGCGGGCGAGCGAGCTTTTCTCGTTTGTCAAGCAAGAGATCAAGGGGGGTTGAAAGTGCATCCAAATGCATATCTGGAAAAGAGGTTTGGCTCAAAATTATGTCCAGGCCTGAAAACCCCCTTTTGGGGGTGCATCCAAATGGGTCCCTGATGTTAACACGACTAACCCACACCCAATTGAGCAACCGAGCTAACTTCAGTACTAAGCAATGCTGCAAGCACATATCGTTGCAGGATCCATTTCTAATTAGGCAAGATCTTACTACAAGGCCGGATTACCAAACTCTAGTCACTCGCAATGAGAAAGATCTCCACCAATGTTGTATTACTCTCATGGGAATATGGTGATGGTTCCCTCTCCTCTCCAAAATGGACTTGGACCTTATTCTTTAATCGTGATGCAATCAGCTCCCACCATCGCATCTCAGTTCAATAGGGTGGGCCCCATGTGCAATTAGATCAGCTTGGTGGACCCACAGGCAATCCGATCTTATTGTGGACCCCACGTGTGTATTGTTGATTTGTGCGCTGTTCACATGTGCACTTGTCCATCCATATACATTCATTGTGTGGTTGAATTGTTTGTCTAATTAGTTTCCTATTTAAATAGAAGTACTTTTCCCTTCATTAGTAGGACTTATTCTCTTATTATTGTCTTTATTTCTCCTGAACTTGAATTATTAAATTGATTATAATGAAAAACTCTTTGATTGTAATCAATCTATGTCATAAACTATGAGATAGTGCTTGATTGTAATTAACCTATGTAATAGTCTATTACATTGCGCTTGTGGGAGTTTATGCTTTCATTGCCACTTCCCAACCTAGATAAAAGAGGAGGGTTGCATCAGATTGTGATGCAAACCCCGAAAGGGGAAGCAAATAAATCAATAAGAAAAGAAAAAGATTGCGGGAAAGATCCAACCATCCTCTAGTCGAATGCTAGAGATCATGAATGCAAGACAATGAGCAAGCTCTATAGTCCTCTAGTCTTGAACTAGAGTTCACCCCCCCAAACAACAACAACAACAACTATAGGGAAAATAAGAGAATTTCAATCAACTTGTCTTATTCCATAGGCTATAGGTCCTATTTATAATCAAACCTTACGGTTTGCAATAAAAGGCTCTGGAATCTAAAAATCTGAGAAAATAGGAAAACATTTAAATAATAAAGCATGATAATTAAGAAAGTGCTTAAATAAGAGGATACTTGGATAAGAAAAATATAAGATTATTACATGCCTAATATAAAGATATGAAAGAAAGAGGAAATTTCCTAATCTAGAGATTCAAAAGAAAATGAAAGTAGTGATGGGCTAAAAAGGGAGGTTGTCATTTTCTTGTACATGTGCGGAACGTGCACTTGTGGGATGTGGGGCGATTGCATCAGATCGGTAGCCGGCATCGAACTTATGCCAAAACTTCTAACATGAATATGAACAATATGACATTCCAACTCATGCTAGGACGTTCCTTGTAAGCTATGTGCTGCGCCGATGCCTAGTTGCAGTGAGAAATGGGCAAGGGTTGGCTAGGGTGTCCCCTGAAAGTAATGTGCCATAACAACGCCTAGTTGTTGTGAGAAGTAAGCAAGGGTTCTTCTGCATCATTCTTGACCTATGTGGGTAAAGAAGCTAGTCTTGGAGAATAGGATTCGTCTTGCCACATGGAATACCTGAACATTGATAGGTAAGATTATGTAATCAGTAGATATGATGAAACAAATGAGAGTTAACATAGCTTCTGTTCAGGAGACCAAGTGGAAGGGGGCCAAAATTGGAAAAATTAATGGATATAAGCTTTGGTATGTTGTGAAGGACAATAATAGAAACAAGATAGGGATAGCGGTAGATAAAGATTTAAAGGGTAAAGTTGTGGATGTTAATAGAGTAAGGGATGTGATTTTATTAATAAAACTTGTCTTCAGAGAGGAGATAATCGTTACTGTTAGTGCATATACGTTGCGGGTAGGGTTATAGGAGGATATCATTAAGTGACAATTCTAAAAGGCTATAGATGGACTAATGCAAGAAATTCTTAACGGAAAGAGGATATTTGTCGGAGGAGACTGAAATGGTTATGTAGGAAAAGATAGTAGAGGATATGAGAGGGTGCATGGAGGTTATGGTTTTGGAAACTATCCTTGACTTTGCTATGCATACTATCTAGCTCTAGCAGACATATACTTTAAAAAGAGAGATGAACATTTAATCACTTTTAAAAGTGGAACATATATGAGCCAAATAGATTTCTTTGTACTTAGGAAGGCAAAGTGATCAATATGTAATTGGAAGGTGATGCCTAGAGAGAGATTGATTGTGCAACATAGGTTAATGGTCATGAATGGATGAAAGAAAGGGAATGGAATTAATAGGTGTGCAAAAATGTGGGAGAATTTAAAAGGAGAAAACAATGTCATTCATAAATAAATTGATGGAAGAAAGAAAGTAGAATGCCAAGGAAAAAGTAAATGTCATGTGAAATGAGATGGTTGAGTGCAGCATTAGGAAAGTGACAAAAAATGTTTTAAGAGTATGTAGATGGAAAAGCTAATCATATAAGGAAACTTGGTGGTGGAATGACGACGCACAAAAAGCTATTAACTAGAAACATGCATGTTTCAAAGCCTAGTAAGGGACTATAAACAATGAAAATCTTGAACAATATAGAAATGTCAAAAAGATTGCTAAGGAAGTAGTAAGTGAAGCTAACTATGATTATCTTTACAATAGATTAAATACAAGAAAATGAAAAAGATGTCTTCGAACTTGCAAAATGAGAGGAAGAGTAGGGACCTAGATGAATGTTAGATGCATTAAGAGTGATGACCAGAGGGTACTAGTCCAGGAAAATGAGATCAACGGAAGTTGGAGAGGCTATTTCAGAACTTGTTATACGACAATCACTCTAGTAGCATAGAGATAGAATGAACCATGAACTCAAATAACATCAGAGTCCATAGATACTTTTGTAGGATTAGGCTATTTGAAGTGAAAGAAGCTTTGAGCAAGTTGAAAACAAGAAAGACCGTTGGACAAAATGGGATACCAATAGAGGTTTGGAAGTGTATGGGAGATACGTTGGTTGATAAAGTTGTTCAACAAGATTGTAAGATTGAAGCAGATGGTAGACGAATGGGGGAAAAGTACATGGTACGTAAGGAGACATACAATTTTGCACTGACTATTGTGGTTTAAACTTATGAGCCATACTATGAAACTTTGATAAAGAGTGATTGAGCAAAGACTAAGGCATGAGACAAATGTATTTGAAAATTAGTTTGATTCCATCCCAGGGAGGTCTACCACTGAAGCTATTTTTCTACTTGGACAATTGATTGAGAAATATAGGGAGAGGAGGAAGGATTTTGACATGGTCTTTGTCGACTTAGAGAAAGTTTAGGATAGGGTCCTAGAGAGTTAATCAAGTGGGTGTTGGGAGATAGAGGTTCAAGATGATATATTGACATGATTAAGGAATAAGGATATATATGGTAGTAGTAACAAATGTGAGGACCACTAGTGGAGAGAAAAGTGAGTTCCCAATTACTGTAGACTTGCACTAGAGATTAGCATTGAGCCCATACCTTTTCTCATTAGTTATGAATGAGTTAGCGAAACATTTGTAAGAAGAGATCCCATGGTGTATGTTGTTTGCAGATGGTGTAATTTCAATTGATAGGATGCAGGAGGGCATAAACACAAAGTTAGATATATGGAGAGGTGCTTTAGAATCTAAAGGATTTAAAAATAGTAAGACTAAACTAGAGTGTGTGAGTTCGATTTTAGTAATAACATGAGTGGGAACGACAAATTAGTAAAGATGGCTGACTAAGAAGTTCTCCAAAATGACCACTTTCGATATCTTGAGTCGACAATTCATGAGAGTGGAGAGATTGAAAATGCTCTCGCTCATAGAAATTGAGCAGGATGTAAGAAATGCAGACGTGCCTATGGAGTTTTATCTGATTGTCGTGTACCACAAAGTTTGAAAGGGAAACTTTATAGGATGGCTATAAGACCAGACATACTTTACGGACAAAATGTTGGGCAGTTAAGGAACATGTCCATAGGATGAGTGTGGTTTAAATGAGGATGTTGAGATGGATGAGTAGCATAATAAGGAAATAATTAGAAATGAAGGCATTCAAGGGAATTTAAGAGTAGCACCAGTAGGTAACAAGATGAGGGAAAGTAAACTTTGATGGTTTGGTCATGTGCAAAGGAGACCAAGAACTATGCAAGCTAGGAGTGAGTTTGTAAAAGTTGAAGGATCTAAAAGGGTAAGGGGAAGGCCCCCAAAAGGACGTGGTTAGGAGGTAGTAAGAAAAGACCTGATGACCTATGGTTTAACTAAAGTTATGGCCCTTGTGGAATGGCAGAAAAGGATTCATGTAACCTTATCCCATGCCCCTCTCGCACTTGTTTTATCCCCCCACGAGTAGTCAAGGAGTTTTGTCCTGCTCATGCATTAAGTGTCTTCACGTGCGAAGCCTTCCCTCCCCCTATTTATCATAGGCTTTGTTGAAGCTTGCTAGGGCAGTTGAAGATCTTAGTGAGGAGCACACTTCGACCCGTAATCCTTCGGCAGTTGGAAGCTACATGCAACTTCTTCCAGCAAGTTCTGGTGATAGCCTGGTGGAGCTTGATAGTGAGGAGATCGACCAAGGGTGTCTTCTCTCAAATGAATAGCGGGATGCTTAGGCAGATGCTGGAAGAGGGTCGCTAATGAATCACTAGGAAGAATGAGGTGAGATGGAGGGGGTTGCGTTGGTGTTGGGGAATGTGGATCCTGATGAGGACATTCTGGAAGAGGCTTTGATCATTACTCCTTTACATGCCATTGCCACCATCATGAGAGAAGAAAACCATGCTATCTATCAGTATAATCCGACCACGACAACATTAGTGCAAGTTTCTAAGGGGAACCCTGGCTTCTAATGAAACCACCTATTATTGATTCCTCTCTTGGCTGAACAGAAGGTTAGATGAGATGGCTTCTTTGTTCTCTTATAAACTCATCTACTGCTCATTCGGTTCTCAAATGATCTCCGCTATAAGAATTGAGTAAGCCGATCGTGACTTCTCTTAGACTGGGTTGTCAGGATTTGCTCGCAAACAAACGTCGCTTCTTGCCCATGTACTTGTAAGGTATCCCAGAATCTCTAGCCTCTTCTTGATCCGGCTCATTGGAGCCTCCAACTCGATTATGCCTTTGTGGATGTTGTTGGCTTTGAGGAGGGTATAGTGAACTGAGAGATTTGGAGGAAGGAAGATAATGTCTCTAGTGAGTATTCAATATCGTGTAGTTTTACACGACAAATCTTCCGACTTTCAGTGGGTTCTCTCAACCGTGTATGGCCTGTGCATCTTAAGTCAGAGAGAGCAATTGTGGGGTAGCTAAATAGAGTCAGATAGAGGTGGAGTTTGTCATGGTGTGTTGGTAGAGATTTAAATGTGGCTCGATTCTTATAGGAAAATTCAAATGCAGGGGTTTATAACTCTTAGCATGAAAGACTTCCCAAATTGGGTGGACCTTCCAATAGGGTGAGCTAAATTTACATGGACAAATAGGCAGGAAAAAGCTATTCTATCGTGTTTAGATAGATTTTTGGTGTCTGTCGACTGGTTTGAGAAATCCCCTCTTGTTTGTCAGCATGGTTTGCCAAGATGTATGTTTGATCATTGTCCAACTATGTTGAAGGTGATTGAGGAGGACTGGGGCTTGAAAGCCTTTTAGGTTCGAACTTGGTTGGCTAGAGATCTATGGATTTAAACAGAGTTGATAATTGATTGGTGGGCTTCATTTGCGGTCGATAGATTTGTTGGATTTAGGTTAAGTCGAAAACTTAAATTGCTAAAAGAGAAGTTAAAAAATATGGAAATTCTCAGTGTTTGGGAGGCATGGATCAACATCTTATTGAAGGAGATTCACGAGTTGGATGCAAGGTATTCAAAATCGGTTACGTAACGGTAATGGCCATAACCGTTACGCGCTACGGGGTCGAAACGGCCGTTACAGAAAAAATAGGCCTAAAGGCCCTGTAACGGTCCTGTAACAATTTTTTCAAAAAATAAAAAAATGTCGTAACGACTGATATGGGGGTCGTAACAGCTGTTACGGCCCGTATCATAACAGTAATGTTGGTGGCCGTTACGGCTACTGTTACCGTTTTGGAACACCTTGGTTGGATGTTAAAGGGAAGGCATGTCAGCTGGCAGGTGAAGAATGTGAAATGAGAGCTATATTAGCCTTGAGATACACTAACCGCCTCAAAGAGGAGAAATCAAGTGCAAGCAAAGACCAAGAGCGTTGTCGCTTAAAGAATGGGACCGAGAATACACAATTTTTTCATAACATAGCCAATAAACATGAGGGGCAACAGAATAAGCAATTTGGTATTGGTGGACAAAAGTACATTGGAAAAGGAGCATATTTGTGATTCAGTTGTTCATTTTTACAAGAACTTGTTATCCTGCAATTAGTACAAGAGACCACGACTAGATAATTTGGAGTTTCTTCAATTATTAAGTAAGGAGGTGGCATCTGTTAAAATTTCGATCTATGAAGAAGCTAAAGCATCTCTTAACTCGATGTGTGGAAATAAGGTCCCAGGTCCAGATGGCTTCCCGATGATGTTCTTTCAGAAATTTTGCCAGCAGCTAAAGGGGATGTGATGGCGTTCATTTCTGAATTCTTTGAGCAAAGTCGTCTTTCAAATGATCTCGAGGAGTCATTTATATTTCTCATTCCTAAAGTTGAAGGGGCGGAAAGGTTGAAAGACTTTAGGCCCATTAGCCTAATTGGGGGTCTGTATAAATTTCTAGCTTAAGTATTTACCTTGAGGTTTTGGGGAGTGCTTTTAAAGATCATTTCTGAGAACCAGGGTGCTTTTGTTACAACATGCGGATTCTGAATAACACCCTCATCACTCATGAATGCATTAATTCTAGATGTAGGGGAGGGAAGCGTGAGCCAATTGGCAATCTCGACATTAAAAAGCCATATGATCATAAACTAGGAGTTCCTAGACTACATGCTTGGGATTGGGTTGCGAGCAGAAATGGAGGGGTTGGATGCGTTGTCGTGTGCAATTAGTTGCTTTCTCCATTCTAGTAAACGGATCGCCAAAAGGCTTTTTCAAGGCATCTAGAGGCATTAGACAAGATGATCCTCTATCCCTTTACCTTTTTGTAGTGGTTGGGGAGGCACTGAGGGTCCATTTGGATACCACCAAATAAGTTACTTTTTATACTTACAGCAGTAGATAAGTAACTTATTTGAGATAAATAAGTTTGGTTTATGATCAATTATAAGTAACTTTTTTTTACTTAAGGTTACTTAATGACTTTAGCTTAATAAGCTACTTGAGGCATAAGTAGCTTATCTTAAGTAACTTTTGATCCAAATGGCCCCTTAGTAAGTTGTTGCATAGAGGGGAGGAGACTGGATCAAATGCCTTAAATTGTTGCTTGATAGGTTGGAAAAGTTGAAAAGAGACTTCTTATGAAGAAGGGGCCGAGGAAAACAAGAAGTTTCATCTTCTGAAATGGGATGTGTGTGCAAGCTGGTAGATGAAAGCATTGTAGGCGTAAGGGATTTTGGAATCATGAACATGGCGTTCCTTGGAAAGTGTGTTTGGAGATTTGGTACTTAAGAGGGTAGACTATAGAGGGAACTTATTGTGTGAAAATATGGTAGGTGGGCGAGGGGTGAAGAGCTCCTCCCTCTACCATGCCTTTATTTTATGGAAAGCGGTAGTGTTGACAGGGCATATGTTTCGTAGAGGGATCTCCTTTTCACTTGGTGCTGGAAACTGCATCCGTTTTTGGGGTGGATGTCAGTGTTGAGACCGGGCACTTGAAGAAGTATATCCTAGAGTGGCTCACCTTGCATAAGATAGGAGCATCTCTATGGACTGTTGTAACTCCATTTGCGGTGGTTTTGTGGTATGGTCTCTCCCTTATGTAGGGAGGGTTTTCACCTTGTTGCAAATCTTCTTCGATGATTCCTTAGGTTGTGAGTTGTGAGAACTCAAGTGCTCTTATCACTTCTTCTCAAGCACTCATTTGTAAGAATTTTCGATTTTGAAGGTGAAAATGAAAGAAATTTGGGAGAACTCAGGTGCTCCTATGGCCTCACTCTTCTTCTTCTTCTTCTTCTTCTTCTTCTTCTTCTTCTTCTTCTTTTTTCTTTAAAAAAATAATAATTTATTTTTGAAAAGAAAATAATATTTGAAAATGTTGAAAATACATTTTAAAAAATGTATATGTAAGTAGCGATACTGATGCAGGACAATTAACCACTTGTTCTAAAAGCTTGAACTGATAGAGCATGGTGAATTAATCCCTTTATCTCATGGCCTAGACCCCAAATCCATGGGTTAGGACCTTGGCCGAACCCTCCTCGTGAGCTCCAAATCCATGGGTTCTGCCTCACATGAGCCACCCGCCTCACACGGGCCCCAAATCCATGGTGTGGGCCACCCACCCTGAGTGTGCCCCTGCATTCCACCGGCCACCCCACTTGAGCCCGGTATGAAAATGCCCCCACATTAGATACGCAATGAATAAAGAAGAAAAATGTGCATTTAAATAGAGATGTAAATAAGTGCTTGGTTTCTATTAAAATGATTGAACTTTGTATATTAACAAATTAGTGCATTAACAGCATACTAGTTAATTAATTTCTTTTCTTTTTTGAAAATTGAAAAAGTAGTGAAATTTTTATTAAATTCTATATAATAAATATGTAATGGGGTACATATTTATGTTGTTTAAAACTATTAATTTTTTGGATAGAATTGCATAACTAATGGCCGACAACACATGGTTTTGTCCCTTAAATAATGGAAAACTAATTGCGTAATTTTTTTTTTTTTTTTTTTTTTTTTTTTTTTTTTTTTATAATGGTTAAGTTCCAAGTGTGTAATTACGTGATACATGTGATATTTCCTAGGATGCTTCCATATCCCAAGGGTGCGACACTTCACCGTTAGCCACCCCCACTAGGGATCGATACCAAGACCTCAGTGTTGAAACGAGGTATCTTTCACTCAGTCTACCACTTGAGCTATGGATCTGGGTGTTCATACATTGCTAAGTTCATCTTAAGTCATAGTTCTACACTCAAACTTCTCCTTAAACATCCTTTGTTGGACCACCGCAAGCTCAATTCTCCCAAATTATGCAGTAATAAAATCAGCAGTGAGCTTCCTGGCTTATTGGACCAGGGTAATCACTCCATTGCATATAAACTCGTTATCTTGTCTTTCACGACGAACCAAAATCTTAAATTATGTTCCAAGACTATGATAGAGGAAGTATCTAGGTTTGCCCATTTTGCCTTCTTCTTCAGAGGCCTTCGACATTTGGGCCGCTCAATCTTACACTTAGCCAACAGTCAATGGGAAGATGTTCTCCATCTGATCTACTTCAAACTTATATTCCAGCATCATTCATTCATCAATTGGGACCCTTCTATGCATTTCACTTCCCTTGCATTATTTGTTTGAGATTTAAGCATCTTTGATTGCTTACTCGCTTATGCCTTTTTCCTTGATTTCTTCCTCACTTGAGCCAACCAAGTCAACAGAGGTTGCTACAGGGTTGCAGGGTTTTGGGTAACCCAACTGTCTTACATTTTAGTTCCAGTTTCAGGTACCATATGATGTCAGAATCTTGTGAAACTAGTCTTACTTGAAAGCTTATCAAATTAGCTTGCCAACAAGCCCAAGATCACCGTTTGGATATCAAATGTGAGAGATATGGCCGATTTAATGAGCGTGTCAGACTGGCTGCAGGCCTTCTGGATTCGCAGTTTGTTGCGGACCTCCTGAGTTAGCAGCCGCTGCAAACTTGCCAGGTTTGCAGCTGGTTGCAGGCCTGTCAGGTCCGCAGCAATTGCAGTTTCATATCTTCTGATACATCAGAATGGCTCCAAACCTTACAAGTAGCTTCGATGCATTCACTGGATTGTGGTCTTCGATTTGGTATAGTTTTCAGGCAAATCTGATAAGCAGGCCCCACTACGCCACCCCAGACCCCAGATGGTTACTCATGCTGATTCACTTTCACACGGTTTTGACATTAGATTGACTTCAAACTATAAAGGTGTCCTTAGCATACCGATATCTTGTCCTGGTGTGTTTTATGGGGTAAATCTGGTGCATGTGGGTCCCACTTGGCTTATGCATGATGAGTAATTGTAAATGGGCTGATCTAGCATGATCCTACCTCTGATAAGCTTCCAACTTTACACACCCTCAGTGTGCTAATACCTTCATCCACGCACGTTTCTAGGCACAGATCCATAGGTCCACCCCACCAATTCACTTATGGTGGATAGCCGTGGACATGAAGATTTTGCATGATCCAACCATTGGATCAAACTTCGCATGTCTTTGTCATATTATGGCCTTCAATCTGAAGTGTTCTCTGGAGCAGATCTTTAAGTGGGCCCCATTTGCCACCCAATGATGAGTATCTATAGTCAGATCATTAAAGCATGATCTTGCCCTAAGCTTACTCCTTGACACAACACAACGTAGGTCTATAGGTGGGCCCTGCCGAGCATCAAGTCAGCGTACTTAAGTCACAATCTCAGCTTTGAGCTTCTTTTCAACTGGGCCTCATGAGACCTTAATTGCGTCTTTCATAAGTTGTTTCTTATGTGATATCACTTGGGTTTTTCAGGAGTTGTTTCTTGACAACAAGATTTTATCTTCAACAATATGCAGTTCATAGTCAAATGGGTGCTCCTGGAACCAGTGTTTTAAATATCGACGATATCAGCCGATATATCCCATGATATATCTTGTATCCCACTTGTGCGATACGAAACGCACAGGTAGTGCCGATATATCCCACCTACTTGATCCAGTAAGCAGTTTTGATTTTTGATCCATGTTTTTGTTGTAAATCACGTTAAACCAGTGTCAAATGGTTACAAATGTATGATTCTTCATATTTTCAATGAAAAATCATGGATTTGGAACTTCAATTTAGAGATTTAGGGGAGATGGGTCAAGTTGCGGAAAATTGAGAAATATCAAAATTTCTCAATTTCTCGCAAATCAATTGCAATCTTTGTATCCAAACACAAAATTAAACTTGCATGTAATCTGATCTAGTGATTCTTCTTTTGCTTTTGAATGTATTGCTTGTGTTTCCATACATGTCTTCTTACGTTTATAAATTATATGAATAGACTTTGAATATACTTGCACCAATTCAGTTGGAAAGCGCATATATTAGGACCCCATAGAAAGAAAACCCCAATTATGTGCACGATTTTTTGTAATGTTTTGATTTCTAAGTGTGTATTGATGTCTTTTTTAACAATCCCAGAAGTTTCATTGAAAAATTTGACCAATTTCCCAATGTTGTTCCCATGTTTCCCAACAACAGCGATACATTACGCGATACGACCGATATATCCCATGCAATAACCGATATGTATCCGTATCCCAAGGGTGCGATACATTACGCGATAACGATATTTAAAACATTGCTTGGAACAATGATTCTTTTAGCTTGTATCAAAGTTATTCAACCATGTCCCCTCTCTCTCAATTCAAGTGAATGATTTTTGTTTTTAATCAGTTTTCTCCTCTTTTCTTTTTTTTTTTTTTTGTTGCTCGATTTCATCTTTTTGGAAATAATATTGAACATAATCTACAATTCCTTGGAGATAATATCTTTTTGGAGGTGGAGAATGTTCCTTTTGGCTGGTTTGTGGGCTATTTGGGCCGAAAGGAATAATGGATGTTTCCGAGATAAATGTGGTTCCTCCAGGAGTGTTTTCTCTTCGGCCCTTGCCGATGTAGTTCTTTGCGTTGGGCTGTAGCCCTCATAATTTTTCTGCTTTCTCTTTTTGTCTTTTTTGTTGTTTGCTGTTCTTTTTCTTTCGGCTTTGCTATTTTAATAAAGTTGTTGTGTGTGTATATATATATATATATATATATATATATATATATAGGAACGCTCAGCTACGCACCAGTTCCTACGTCATTATGTGCGAACATTCTTATCAACCGCCGGATCAGGCAAACGGTTTGGATGAAGGCACTTTTAGCGTGAGCTTGATAGAGCGAGTTTCCTTCTCTCGCACGCCTCTTCACCCTCTCCAAAGGATGCGGCAGAACCCTTTTCACATGAAATTCTTCTGTTCGGATGCTAGGTTGGTCCCACAAAGATGTTAGTGATAAATCCACGCCATCCATACATTTTTAAAAATAATTTTATGGTATGAACTCAAAACTGAGGTAGATCAAAATCTCAAGTTGGCCACACAGTGTTGATTGAGCTCTCACCATTAAAAACTTCCTGGGGCTATCAAAATTTTGGATCAAGCTGATATTTGCGTTTTTTTTCCATCATCCAGGTCTTTATGACCTAATTTACAGGTTGGATGTCAAATAATATCACGGTGGGCCCTAAAAAATATTTAACGGCGAGAATCATTATCACCGCTGCTTCCTGTGGTGTGGTCCACTTGAGATTTAGATCTGCCTCAGTTTTGGGATAATGCCCTGAAATGATAAGGAAAAATGGATGGGCAGGGTAGATTTCTCAAAAATATTATGGTGGGCCCCACTTAGGTTTCAGCGTGCAAAAGGCTTTTGCAGGAAATCCGCGCTTGAAAAAATCGCGCTGTGGATTTTCTGCGAAAGCCTTTTACATTGCGTTGGAAACCTAAGTGGGACCCACCATGATGTTTTTGAGAAATCCAATCCGTCCATCCGTTTTATGAGATCATTTTAGGACATGCATATAAAAACGAGCCGAATCCAATACTCAAGTGGGCAGAAAACGTGAAGATTGAACTTGCACAGTTGAAATATTCATAGGTCACAAAAGTTTTGAATCAGGATAATATTTGTGTTCTTAGCTAATCCTAGTAGGAATGACGTTATGAATGGTATAGATGACATGTAAATATCACTGTAGACCCCAAGGAGGTTTCAACGGTAGGAATTTCCGTACCCCCTTTTCCTTTGGTACGGCTCAATTGAGTATAGTATGTCGCTCACTTTTGGTCTCAAGTCCTAAAATGAGCTCAAAAAATGGATGAACGGGATAGATTTCTCAAAAACGTCATGGTGGGCTCCACCTAAATTTATAACGAACTTAGCAAAGTGCGTGCACTCAGAGGTTGAGTAGCTGAGGGGGATTGGATACTATAGAGGTTGAGTAGATGATGCGGATTGGATACTGACAGAGAGGTTGAGTAGCCAGACTCGCTACAGAAGTGACATCACCAAGTTCCGTGGGCCCCACCATTATGTATGTGTTGTATCCCCACCGTACATACATTTGGAGAGATCATTTTAGGATATGGTCCAAAGAACGAGGTAGATCCAAGGCTGGGGTGGACCCCACCATAGAAAACAGTGGTGAGAGTGACACCCACCGTTGAAACCTTCAAAAGGTCCACCTTGGTTTTTATTTGATATCCAATCTGTTCATGTGTTAACGCAGACATGAAAGAAGGGAAAACACAAATATTAGCTTGACGAAAACTTTTGTGGCCCTTAGAACTTTTTAATGGTGGGCATCACTCTCCCCACTATTTTCTGTGGTGGGGTCCTCTAGATCTTTGGATTTGACTCATTCTTTGGATCATGCCCTAATATGATCTCTCCAAATAGATGGGTGGTGTAGATACAAAACGTACATCATGGTGTGGCCTACAGAACTTGGCAACGTCACTTCATCAGGGAGTCTGGTTACTCAACCTGTAAGTAGCAAATCGGCGCTAGATGCGGATTTCCTGCGAAAGAAGTTCCTGCGCTGGGAACCCAGGTGGGGGCCACTATAATATTTGTGAAAAATCCTCCCCATCCATCTGTTTTGTGAGTTCATTTTAGGACATTTTACCAAAAATGAACACTATCCAAAGCTCAAGTGAGCCGTACTAAAGGAAAATGTGGTTAGGGAAATTCCTACTGTTGAAACCTCCTTGGGTCTACAATGATATTTACATGCTATCTATACCATTCATCACATCATTCCTACTAGGATTAGCTGAGAACACAAATATTATCCTAATTCAAAACTTTTGTGACCTACGAATATTTCAACTGTGTAAGTTCAATCTTCACATTTTCGGCCCACTTGAGTATTGAATTCGGCTCGTTTTTGTACGCACGTCCTAAATTGATCTCATAAAACGGATGGACGGATTAGATTTCTCAAAAACATCATGGTGGGTCTCACTTAGGTTTCCAGCGCAAGCTTTCACAGAAAATCGATTTTTTCAAGCGGGGATTTCCTGCAAAAGCCTTTTGCACGCTGGAAACCTATGTGGGGCCCACCATAATGTTTTTGAGAAATCTACCCTGCCCATCCATTTTTCCTTATCATTTCAGGGCATTATCCCAAAATTGAGGCAGATCTAAATCTCAAGTGGACCACACCACAGGAAGCAGCGGTGATAATGATTCTCGCCGTTAAATATTTTTTAGGGCCCACCGTGATATTTATTTGACATCCAACCTGTAGATTAGGTCATAAAGACCTGGATGATGGAAAAAAACACAAATATCAGCTTGATCCAAAAATTTGGTAGCCCCAGGAAGTTTTTAATGGTGAGAGTTCAATCAACACTGTGTGGCCCACTTGAGATTTTGATCTACCTCAGTTTTGGGTTCATACCATAAAATTATTTTTAGAAATGTATGGACGAGATGGATTTATCACTAACATCTTGGTGGGACCCACCTAGCATCCCAACGGAAGAATTTCATGTGAAAAGGCTTCCGCCGCATCCTTCGGAGAGAGTGAAGAGATGTGCGAGAGAAGGAAACTTGCTCTTTTAAGCTCACGCTAAGAGCGCTTTCATCCAAACCGTTTGCCTGATCCGACGGTTGATATGAAGGTTCGCACGTAATGACGTTCAAACTAGTGCATAGCTGAGCGTGCCTCTCTCTCTCTCTCTCTCTCTCTCTCTCTCTCTATATATATATATATATATATTATATATATATATATATATATATATATATATATATATAAAATTCCCTCATTGGATTTTGTTGCATCAAACAACTCACAATTGCCTCATGAACACTGTATGATATTATATTCTAGTATTGTAATGATTCATCCATTTCAATCATTTAATTCTTTCTCAATTTTGACTGTTTTATATATTGTTATAGAAACTAAAAAGGGGAGTGGTGGTGGGCCATCCTTCTTAGATGGCTATGATCAAAATGAAGAACAAAAACTAGGTGCAGCAGAAAACACTGATGGTGAAGAACATGTTGATGGTGATAATGGACAGCCTGTTGAGGAAAATATTGAAGTAGACTACTCGAATCTTACTGGGAGACAGAAGAAACTGTTTGAATTGAGGCTGAAGATGGTAAGTCTCTTCCAACCCATAAAAATAGTAGTATCATTATGTGAAGTTAACATGACCTGTGTCATTTCCTTTTACCTTAAAATAGTAGTATCACGATGTGAAATTAACATGACTTTTTTGGCCATGGTTCTCTGCTTGCAGAATGAGGCAAGAAAGGCCAACCAAATTGCAATGCTGGCAGAGAAAAAACGAATAGAAGCTCCTCCTGAGTCAAGAGGCATTTCCAAACAGAAATGGATTGAAGAGAGGAAAAAGAAAATTGGAAAACTGCTTGATGCGAATGGGTTGGATATGAGTAAGGCATACATGCTTGATACACAGGAGACAGCAGAGTCAAAATATAAGAAATGGGATAAGGATCCTGCCCCGTTTGGCTGGGATGGTGAGCTTAAAGTGCAGTGCTCGTTTTTTTTTTTAAAAATATTTTTAAATAAAATTTTATTTACTTGTTTGGTTGTATTAGCTATGATGATGACGATTTCTTAGGTTTTTTTTTTTTTTTTTTTTTTTTAAATAAAAAATCTGAGATACATCCCCAACGATTTCTTAGGTCACTAATCACTAGCTTAATTTTCATATTATTTAAACATTTAGCCTTTTCAAAAAAATAAAATAATATTATTTAAACATTTTCATATTCCCTTCTCTTTTCTAATATATATATCGTGACTTTTCAAAAATAAAATAAAATAGTATTTAAACATTTTCCACTCTCGAATATAGGCCCCATGTAGCCTGTCTGCACTTTTGTAAGTAGGTCCCTTTGCCCTGCTTTCTACTCCAAATGGTAACTGGGATAAGAATAACACTGAGCGGTTCTGTCCCTCTTGTAATTTGGGTGGAGCACATCCAGTCTGCTGAAAATTGAGAACTTCCAAACATGCCCTTTTGTTTCTCCTTTTCTTTTCCTTTCAATGTTCTTTACTGAGGTTTGCTGTTCATGTCCAGCTGGTGCAACCTTCAGAAACCCAATTGGGCATGCATGGACATCTATGCCCATCATCAGACCACATTATTTGTTGTTGAATCAATTATTCACATGGTTTTATGTAGTTTATTAAGCTGATAAATCCCGTCTGTCCCAAACAGTATTCAATCAGAAGACGTTGTACAATGCTTACAAAAAACGCACTAAGAACATAGAGTGCGACATGGAAGAATACAACAAGTTGAAAGAAGCTGATCCAGAGTTTTACCGTGATGCTTCCAGTCTTCAGTATGGGAAGGTAACTATATTTCAGAAACACAACTTCTTTCAGTTAGATGTCAATATGAGCTGCCATTAATGTCTTTGGTGGAGCAGGCACCGAAGACTTCGGAGGAGAAAATAGACAAAATGGTGAAGGAACTCAAGGACCGGGATGAGAAACGCAGGTCATTCAGCAGGAGACGAAGATTCCATGAGGAGAAGGACATTGACTCAATCAATGACAGGAATGAACATTTCAATAAGAAGATTGAAAGAGCCTTTGGCAAATACACACTCGAGATCAAGAACAATCTTGAGCGCGGAACTGCTTTGCCAGATTAGAGATGGGGGTATATGCTTATGTCTTGTGATTCCTTTCCAGCATGCACCTATGGGATTTGTATTTGAATATCTACCTGTTGTTGTCATTGAGAATGATAGCTTATGTAAGCTTTTAGATTGCATTAGGATGTACAGTTGATTTCTGTTGAATGATCAATCTTTGGCAAACTGACATATCCACGGACTGGAATGGTCAGTCCCAACTTTTTACTACCTTTTTTTGTTGGATTGGGAACAAAATCAAGATGGCAAGTGTGACTTTGGGGAATAGTGGTTTTGTTTTCTAGAATTTGAAGATATATTTTGTCAATTCATTTCCACTTGAATCTTGAACTGTTTTTTTGAAAAAGAAACTTGCCTCCCTTTGTTCACAAATCATCTTTCTTCCTGGCTACAGTGATGTCAGCATGTTACCAGTATCTCATCCTCTTCATCTTCTTAGGATGACTTTGAAAATTAGGAACTCCCAGTTCCCCAAATCTTAATATTGTCAAAAGTAAATGCCATCCTGTTTTTTGAGAGTAAAAACTCAGCCTTTTAATACGTCATGTTTTATGCTTTTGACTTGCGAGTTTGCTCCCACGTTGGATACATGTGGGGAGAGTGGTTTGTAGCTGCTCTCTACATAATGGGGCTCAAGTCATCAGCCTTGTGTGTGAATTGTGCATGTAGAACCTTGTACACCTGGAAGTTCTATTCTAAGTAAGAATGCGCAGCCCTTTAATATAGATCTCGTGTTTCTTTTTATTTGTTTGTTTAACACAGGATCATAGCAAGTTAGATCCCATTGATTTTATCTTTTCAATTTTTTCTTCTTTGCCCTCATCAACCTGATCGATTTAAAGTCGGCTGTACTTGAAAACATGGCTTTGGTTGCTGTTGGAGCCACCAATCTTTGTGGTGGGTCATAGTACACCTCATGTGGCTGTGGACTCTTGTCTTATCCATAATCTATATCATTCTCAAAATACGTGAGTTTGAAGATGTACACTGAATGTTTGACATCAAGCTCGACCGTACATGAGAGAAAATTTTTACCAGGATTGGAGCTTTCCTTTTCCATTGAGCGTTTTTCATTTTCTTGCAGATATAGTTCACTCACGTACAATTGGTGTTTATGGTATTGATAGTATCAGCTGATACCATCGTTATCATGACAAAACATGGAGAAAGTTGCAAAAAAGTGTTGTTGATATCGTTGGATATATTGTGGCATTGATAACAAATGGCAAAATATCTTCTTGATGACTTCATAAACTTCTATTGTATCATCAATACTGAATAGTTTCATATGTACGTCCACCATGCAAGTATGTTTTGTGGTATTTAAGAGGTTTTAGAGTAGGTTTCCAGAGTGCTTAAAAAACTTCTAAACTGATGAGTCTTTTATTGGTATGGGAATTGGATGGATGCTTTAATTTGGATTTGCTAACTGTATTGGGTCAGTTGAACTAATGAACTTCAATGGTCACTGGTTAGCATAAAAAAAAAACGGAAAAAAAAAGGTTCTTCTATGATTGTTATTTACTAACTAATGTATGCATTTGCAGTGTTTCTGGAGGTGAAACTTGTGTTAGCATGGAGTATGAAGCATCAACAATGTTTGACATATGAAATACCGTGATCACAATACTTGTGCCTGCACTTATAGAGCCAACTAATGGAGGAGAGTACTTCCAATGCATTATAATTTCATTATTTATCAACAAAGAAGGATGCAATGCCCAAATAAAGCTTATTATGCAGCCAAGGTTCCCAATTGGCCCAGATTGATCTAATGGAAGATCAAAACGTCACTTGCTCTCTTGATAAATGTTTTAGACAATATCAAGAGTCCAATTGGACTGTAGGACATCCAATTGGGCCCACAAATCCAATCAAATGGCCCTGATCGCGCAACAAAGCAGCTCGACTGTGGGGCCCACAAGTCCAACTGATTGATTTCTATATTATTTTATTTTTTATTTTTCCACAAACCATATGAGATAGAAAAGGTAAATTTGTACAATCATATAACTTCAATAGTCCCATACGATTGTGTATATTGGTGATTTATTGTATGTTTTGGACTCTTGAATTGGTTTCCAATGTCTGCTTGTTTCTTTTTTAACCATATGACTTGCATGGTTATGTGAAAAGCACGGGTCTAAAGCATTTTGTAACTTACTGCATTGACATCGATCTGCTGACTTCTGATAATGTGTTAAATTGGGCGTGTGTTATCTAATTTAGAGGATCCATTACAAGTAATATTACTTGGATGAATCAGGTTGTTGTTACCGTTACTTACTTTAAGCAAGCACCGAACACTATGAGTTGGCCCTTGGGTCAGTAAATTCAAAAGATCACCCCAAAAAGCACTAAGATGGGCCACCCCGCTGGGAACAATGTAGAATTACACTTGGTTAAGATGAGGTAATGTGGCTGATCGAAGATCCCAATTGCCTAGTATCCATTAGGTATTCACTGATTTGTGATTCATGTGGGTGACACCAAAGGAAAAGGTTGGGAGAGGGGACGTCCACCCTTCGATTTTCTATAGGGCCCACCATAATGATTACCTGAAATGCACTCCAACAATGAGCTAGCTCATGAAAAGTTAAGCCTGGCCCAGAAATTAGGCATATCCATGATTTATGTGGGCCCCACCAAGGGAAATAGCTTGGGAGGATGGGCTCTCCTGCACGTTTATTTATTATTATTATTATTTTTTTTTTACTTGTGTGGTCCACTTGAATAATAGATCTGGCTATTTTTTGGGTTTTGGGCCCAACGTGAGCTGAAACATCTAATGGTCGGGGGGTGGATTTCCATTTATTGGACCTGTTAAAGCATCTCATGTGTTGGGTCGCATTGATAGACCCACTTAAATTCTAGTTAGTCTAGTCGGATAGATATAGTAGAAAAACCATCATGATTATTAGATTCTTGGGTAAACATGAGCCAGCTTACTTGATGGATGGGGTGGATTGTTACTGTCTCAAAAACTGTTTCCAATTTAACCCATGAAAACTGTAACTTTTCAAAAATCATTCAAAATAAAATTTTTTTTTATAATAATAATTTTTTTTTAAATTTCTTGAAAAATCCCTTGCGTCTAGGACGGGTCGAACCCGAACGTTGCGGACGCGGATTAGCTACTAACAAGTGAACGTGGATTACATCCTACCCCTGCCTACAGTAATCCATCCGAGTAGGGCTATGTGGGGGTGGGGCTCAAAGTGATGTAAGTGTTTTATCCACGCTGTTCATAATTTTTCTCAGATAATGTTTTATCCACGCAAAGCTCTAGTAACCCCACCATGGAAAACAGTGGAGAGAGTGACGCCCACCGTTAAAAACTTCTAACGGATACAAAAGTTTTCAGTCAAGCTGATATTTGTGTTTTCTCTTCTTTAATGTCTGCATTAACTTATCAATAGATAAACATAACAGTGAACCTTAGGAAGGTTTCATCGGTGGGCGTCACTCTCTCCACTATTTTCTGTGGGGTTGAGTATGGATTTTGATCTGCCTCACTCTTTCCATTATAACCTAAAATGATCTCTTCAAATGGATGAACGGTGTGAATACAACACACATCATGGTAGTACCCACGTGACTTGGTGAGGTCAATTTAGAGTCTCGCTACTCAACCTGCAGCTATTCGCGTCCGAACGTTCCATCGCGGTCACAGATTTCCTGCAAAAGCCTTTGCATGAAGTTCATGCGTTGGGAACTTAGGTGGGCCCCGGTGTGATATTTGTGAGAAATTCACTCCGTACATTCGTACACTGTTTTAGCTTATTGTAGTACCTAAAACAAAAGATGAGCCGGATCCAACACTCAAGGGGGCTGAAAACATGAGTATTGAACGTGCAAATTGAAATATTATTGGTGACACATAAGTTTTGAATCATGATATATATATATATATATATATATATATATATATATATATATATATATATATATATATATATATATATAAAATTCATCCCAGTAGTAATGACGTTATGAACGGTATGGATGACACTTAAACATCAATGTCAACCCCAAGTAGGTTTCAACGGTAAGAATTTCTCTAGGCATGTTTTCCTTTAGTGCGGCCCATTTGAATCTTGGATCCTTCTAAATTTTTGTCTCAAGTCCTAAAATGATATCAAAAAACGGATGGACGTATTGGATTTCTCACAAAAATCACGGTGGGCCCCACCTAGGTTTACAGGAACTTCCGGCGAAAGGCTTTGCAGGAAATCCAAGTCCATCCATCGCAGCCCATAAAAGAGGCCCATTTCGTTCCGTTTCTAACCCTTCGTCAATCACAGCGACTCTGAGAGGGAGGGAGAGAGAGCTTCAGATCTGGCCCCAAGATGCAATCTCGACCGTCCATCTGGTGGTCCCGACTTTTCCTGCTCATCTCAGTCATCTCCCTGTCCGCGGTACCATCCGAATCGGCGGTCTCCAGCATCGATCTCGGCTCGGAATGGATGAAGGTTGCCGTCGTTAACCTCAAGCCGGGCCAAGCCCCGATTTCCATCGCGATCAACGAGATGTCCAAACGCAAATCCCCGCCGTTGATCGCATTCCATACCGGCGCTCGCCTCGTCAGCGAGGAGGCCACCGGAATCGTGGCCCGGTACCCGGAGAAGGTCTATTCCCAGGTCCGTGACATGATCGGCAAGCCCTTCGCCTATGTCAAATCCATGATTGATTCACTGTACTTGCCGTTCGATCTGGTGGAGGATCCCAGGGTTGGTGCAAGCATCAGGATCGATGATGGAGGCACGGTTTACACAGTCGAGGAATTGACTGCAATGATTCTTAAGTATGGGATGAATTTGGCGGAGTTCCATTCGAAGGTGGTGATCAAAGATGCCGTGATCGCAGTCCCACCATACTTTGGGCAGGCAGAGCGCAGGGGTATGGTTCAGGCGGCCCAGCTGGCAGGCATTAATGTGCTTTCGCTGATCAATGAGCATTCAGGTGCAGCCCTCCAGTATGGCATTGATAAGGATTTCTCAAATGGGTCCCGCCATGTCGTGATCTATGATATGGGGTCGAGGACTACATACGCGGCGCTTGTGTATTTCTCGGCGTATAATACGAAGGAGTATGGAAAGACAGTCTCGGTCAATCAGTTCCAGGTGAATCTTGACTTGAATCAAACTAATAATTTATGTTTTTTTTTTTTTTTTTTAAAATTTTTAACAGTATAGTTGGCAAATGACATAATTAGGGTTGGAAATGGGAACGGATTTCCGTCAAAAAATTTCTCATTCCTCAAACTGGGGCGGAAATCCAAATTGGGTAATTGGGGTGGAACTGTGAATGAAATGATGATTGGGCTTATGATTTCCTGGATTGAATAGTCCACCGTTTGACACAATTCACGACTTAGATGATTTAGGGCATGCTTTATTGGTACTGAAAAATCATCTAAGTGGAATGTATTGTTTGGCAGAAAGGTTGGTTTTATGTTCTGCTGTGCATTTGGGGTGGTAGAAAAAATGGAACTACATTGTGTGGGATATAGTTTTTTGACTTTACCTACCCAAACTGATTACCTAAAAGGTCATATCTGAAGCATTCTTGATATTGATTATTTCCTCCAGAAATCCAAAATGCAGCCTTAAAAAAAGTCCCTGTTTTGTAGTTCCCGGGGTCCAAATGGCCTTAAGTTCTTGTAACTGATATGGGAATGTTTGAAATTAACTTGTTGGAAAAGGGCAGACTGTGTTCTTCTAGATTCTAATGAAAAGATGTATCTTGCTACTGGACACTTTCCCCTGTAGTAATTATTGGGTATTTGGTGCAGCCGACTACTTGAGCATGATTTCCATGTTTGCAGGTACTTTGTGCTCGCTGGCTTGCCTGGCAATTGCCTTCCATGACCCTAGTTTGCCTAGCCAACCCTTTGAGGGGTGCATGTAACACAGTTTGTCTTGGGGCTCAATGCTTGGTGAGACCGTGTTGGCATGTGAGCGCTGCAATGAGATCCCCAGTGTAGCTGACCGTAGAACTTCCAAGGTATTCCAAAACGGCTGTTATGTAACGGTGATGGTGGTAACCATTACGTGTTACAGGGTTGTAACAGCCATTACGAAAAATTGCCCTTTAATGGCCGGCAATGGCTATAATTGGGCTGAAATAGTTTTTTTTTCCAATATGTGTGTGTGTGTGTGTGTGTGTGTGTGTGGTGTGTGTGTGTGTGTGTGTGTGATGCCCGTATCATAATGCTAATGTCAGTGGCCATTACGGCCACTGTTACTGTTATGGAATACCTTGAGAACTTCTGCCAATGTACCATCTAAAGGGCCGACCCCAAATTGCTGTGAGAAATGCGAAGATGATTATGATGATGGTGCTGTTCGGGTTCTGTATTTTATTACCGAGTTTTGATTGGTCTCAGTTTCTTATTGAAACTGTGGTGTTAAATTTAATGGTTGCCTATTGTATATCCTGTTGTATTGATACACACAAGTCGTTACTTCTGAAAATTATCGATGCTTAGAGTGTTATAGTTCATAGTGTCTTGGTATAGAGGTTGTTCGAGACACTCCATTCTCATAATATACAGCAGTCAAGTCAGAGTAGGAACAAGTAGGATTAGTTGGATGGTCTTTCCATCGAGGATTTTGAATTATGTCTTAGGTTTGCTTGAAATTCATGGGGTAGGATGAGAGTAAAATTTGTACTCTTCTTTTTAGGAATGAGGAGTGCTGAGTGTACTCTCTTTTGTGGGGCTTCCTGTCACATGTGCCAAAGTGGCAAATTTTTGTGAGATCCAGGACATCATTAGAAAGGGCCTGTTGTTTGGATGACGTGGCCCGGCATCTCAGAAGTGTTCATTTCCATCATCCATGTTGGCACTTGTTCCTTGAAACCCATGTCCATCTCAGACGTGTTCATTTGTTAGGCAGTCTTGCATGAGAAAAACTGATTGTTAGAGAAAAGACTGGATGCTGTCCAAACTAATGAATTGCGAGCATCTCAGACGTGTTCATTTCCATCATCCATGTTGGTACTTGTTCCTTGAAACCCATGTCCATCTCACATGGGCGAGTACTGATCTGCGTGAGCCCTTGAAATGATGATTTTGAGTATTTTTAATATCACAATTTATGTATCACTTCATTTTGGAGAAGTTGTAAGGCAGGTAATGCATTCTTATTTTTTTGCAAGATAGTGAAGAACGGAGGGTGTTATGTAACAGTATGTGACAAGTGAACACATTCGTGATTTTAGATGATTTCCAAGTACTTCGATCCTTTTCCAAATCTTGTATATCATTTAGCATTGCTAGTTCGATAGAAACTTAGCAAGATGCCTGATGGTCGTGGCCATTAGAAAATATAGGCAAAGGGTGATACAATGAGCAGATGGTTTCTTTAAAGACCTTTTCTCATCAACATTAGAGATGTTTACTAGCAATTCCATTCGTACAAACCTTTTCTTCTAAGCTGTAAATCTGAAAGATAATTTTAATTTAATAAGTATATTAAAGTAATGGCTTTTCATCTCTACATGTTGCTCTATCCTTTAGTTTCCTCACTCTTTGCATGTCTGGTATTTTTTGGGTTCTTTTGTATATTTTTATGCACTCTATGATGGTCATGCTATGTATTCCTCAGTGTGGTTGCGATATTATCTCTACATGTACTTCGTTCTGTATTATCGATCTTTTTCTTTCTTCTTGGTTCCCACATTGATTTTGTTAGCATTGTTGCTATTTTTATTTTATTATTTATTATTATTATTTTTTACTCTTGAACTTTTTGCAGGTGAAAGATGTTAGATGGAACACAGAACTTGGCGGCCAGAATATGGAATTACGTTTGGTGGAGTATTTTGCAGATGAATTCAATAATCAAGTTGGAAATGGAGTAAATGTGAGAAAGTCCCCCAAGGCAATGGCTAAGTTGAAGAAGCAGGTTAAACGCACAAAAGAAATTTTAAGTGCAAACTCTGTGGCACCAATATCAGTTGAATCTCTCTATGAGGATCGTGATTTTAGGTGGGCATAGTTTGATCCCATTCTCTACATCCTAGAATGAAAAAATTATTCTTGTAAGCATGTAGTGATCCTTGTGAGTCTTGGTAGTGCTTCTGTAACCATTTCCCCTGCATGATTTCCCTCTGTTTGACAATATATATTGTCCTTTCTGTGCTTAACTATGGTAATGTCACTTTGATGCACCTTAAGGTTAAATGCCCAAAGATATTTTAGGTGCAAACACTGTGGCTCCGATGTCAGTTGATTCTCTCTATGATGATCGTGATTTTAGGTGGGCAGAATATCGACCACCTTCTCCAAATTCCTAGATTAAAATAATCAATCATTCTTTTAGGCATTGTAATGGTCATTGTGAGACTCAGGAGTTACATGTGTATGCCTTTTTTTTTTTTTTAAATAACCATTTTGAGTATCCACCATTCTGATTCCCCCTGCATGAACTCCCTCTGTTTGGCAAAATATATTGTTCTTTCCTTGTTCTATTACGGTTATCTGACTTTGATACTCTTTAAACTTATTCTTTAACGAAACCTTGCTATTCTGTTAAACATAGATAGTAACACATGGCTTACAGTGTGTATTCACATTTTGATGATATCGTACTACCAAGGATTATTATTATTTTTTCCATGGCACTGATGTCAGAACCTCAATGGAACTGGTAGAGATTTTTGGGTTGTTGCTATGTCAGCTTAAGCTGCAGCTCTCTATAATTAAGATTTCTTACCACATGAGCTATACAAATTGTAATGTATTTTCAGCCAACATTTGGAAAAGATCTTTTGCAAACTTCTGCCATGGATGGTTCCAGAGCTTGGGTAGAAGAGGAAGTTTGATAATCTGGTGGAAGCCAGTAGAAAAACTTCTGCCAATCTAACATTAAAAGCTGACCTGTAATTGCTTGGGAGAAAAGCTATGCTGATGCTGATGAATGATGAATTGAACTGTGGTGATTATGCTGTGGATTAGTTACTCATGCTTATGTTTTGTTCATTAGGTTGAGTTTTAATTATGATTTCTCCTATGCATGTAAATACTATCATTTGTGCAGCCTGTTTTTGTGTAGCATTAATTATTTGATTTTCATGATTTCTCTATGCAACTTCCTGTCTTGTTAAACGTTAAGTAGTTCAAAAATCACTTTTACAGTTAACAAATTGGTAATAGTTAACAGAGGGGATGTAAGAGGATGCTGTTTGCTGTTTTTTCTTTTTTCTTCGTCGGAAATAACCTTGAAATGCGTTTCTGTTCTTGTTTTGTAATGCACTGACAGAAATAGCCATGTTCTCATAGATCCCCTTTATTTGTTATCATCCAGGAGTACTATAACCCGTGAGAAATTTGAAGAACTATGTGGGGACCTCTGGGAGAAATCTCTTATCCCCTTGAAGGAAGTGCTAAAGCATTCCGGGTTGAAGCTTGATGAGATATATGCAGTGGAGCTGATAGGTGGTTCAACTCGTGTGCCGAAATTGCAGGTCACTGTCTTCATTGGTTATGTGCATGTCTTATAGATGAATCTGTATGAGCCAAAAATATATAATAGTTGGTGCAACCCAATTATCAAGTCAATGAGATCTCGATACCCAAATTGTAAAAATAAATAAATAAAGAAGTATTTCCTGGAAAGAACTTTATTGGCATCAACTTTCTTCTCCTACAAAAAAACTCTATGAAAACTCACACTTACCAAAAAATCGAATGACTAACTTTTACACCACAACCCTCTTTTATAGATCCTAAATAAACCTTTAATTAAAATCCCCAACTAAGAGATTGATTTTAAATCAATCACAATTTATTTCAAACCAATCTAATCTTCCTTAATATAGTAAAAGCCTAATAATAAAAAGCAAACATAGAAGGTAATTATATCTTTAAATCAGTCCCATATTTTCCATCATGTCGATCACATCCCCTTTATATATTTAACAGTGTTTTAAATAACTACGCTATGTAGTGCGTAGCTTATGCTACATAGCGTAGCTTAGCCTTAACGCTACATAACTCGTAAAAATAGCTTAAGTCAAGTGTAGCCTACGCTACATGATAATTTACGTATGCTACATGCTACATGGACTACGCTACACACTATATAGCTCACATTACAAATATTTTTTCACTACAACATTAAAATCAATTAATGCTTTCAATGATTTGTTACATTTTTTTTTCAATAAAATTAGTTAATTTTTCAGTACTTTTAGTAAAAATAATATATGTAACAGTATTAAATCATTTTCGTTGCTTTCTTTACATTTACTCTTAATCATTACCTTATATTATTTTAGGTTGAGTTTAGTTGCACCAAATATCATGAAATATTGTTAAATTTTATTATTAATCAGTCTAATTTGGTCCAAAATATCATGAAATTGGTGCAACTAAGCACGACCTTGATTAAAAATCTAGAAGTAGCATGTAGCATACGCTACACGCTATGTAGCTTATGCTTCATGCTTCAGAGGGGGGAACGCTACTCTACACGCGATTCACTATTTAAAACACTGATCTTTAATCACGTAAATCACATCTTAAATCACGTTTTTAAATTAACCCCCCATATCACTCAAAAATAGTAAATTACAATCCATGATTTAGACACTTAAATCTGTAAATAAACAATTCAAAAATCAGCACATGTTGGGCCTATGGTGGGCTGTGGGTCTATATCTTGTTGAGCCATACTGTGATCTTGGATGGGCCGTGGCCTGCATCGATAGTGTTTTTTTAAAAAAAAAAAAATTTTAATTTTTTTTACACCATAGAGATCAAAATTGTTTTGCATTTACACAGTTGCTCCTTGTAAATTCTAAAAGAGATTTTCCAATGTCTTCAATGAACTTGGCAAGGGCAACTATTAGATTTACATTTATTTCTTTTGGTTTTCTTTCTTTTTTTTTTTTAGTTTTTTAAGTTTTGTTTTTAATCTCTCCCTTATGAAGATATGGAATATGATTCAACTTTAACAGCACACCAAACGGGAAACACAGTTGTTTCCCTTTCAATAGTTTCTTTAGGTAGCTGAAACTAATTTTGGCCGTCTTTATCAGCAAAAAGCATGTGATTAAGCATATAAACACATGTATAAAGATATTCAGATGTATGCATGCATGTATATTCACACAGTCTATACACATGCATGCTTACATACATTTGCACATCCAGGCATATATTTGCTTATGCATCCTATACATGTGTGTTATAGATTCAGCTTTGCACATTAAAAGCCTTGCTCATAAAAATACGAGTCTATGACACTGAATCGTGAGTCACTGGACTGAATATGCGCCTGTGCACGCACACACACAAGCAAACTGGATTGAATATTTTTCATTTTGTTATCTTTTTATGTTGCTTTTTCTTCCTATTATTGAGTTTTTATCTCAATTAAAAAAAATACTCATGTGGTTTGTGGGATTTGAGATGGAAAAGTAGAGACAGCCTGCTAATTTAACACAGAATTTGTCTTCTATGTAATGTGTTAAAAAAAGAGAAAAAGGTTTTAAAAGTGGAAAAGTACTTTTTTTCATGCTTTAATATTATTTCTGATATATAATATTATATTTGTTACTGTAAATATTGCTATATTGTGATTTTAACTAGTTTATTTACCAGAATTGTTGTTTTAAGGAAATCTTTTCTATCTTTTTCCAAACTGATATATCTCTACATGTAACACAGGAGCAAACAGACATATTTGCCCACACAATTAGTTTTAAGAGAGTTGTAACCTTTGACATTTAACATGACATTAAAAGGGATTCCCAATAAAATTCTAGGTTATTTAGGGAATTTTGAAAGTTTGTGTGCTTATCAATGGATGGCTTGGACTTTTCCTGCTGCAAGCCTGCAAGTCAATCAAAGGCTCAGATTTTACCCTCTCCTGCATTCATTACATTGTAGTTTTTCATTGTGAGTAGTGCACAACCCTTTCTCCCCCCTGCTCTGTGTACTCCAAACCCACCCTCCCCTAAGTGTAGTTTGCAACCTCACCCTCCCCTAACCCCCCCCCCCCCCCCCCCCCCCTCTCTCTCTCTCAATATTTGTGATTCTTTGCATGCCTTACAATTTAAAGCTGATGCCCCACACAAAATTTTCATCTCATGCTTAAGCTTGACTTGGGCCTGGATTTCATCTTTTGACAATTCATCCATGATGACAATGTGGCCCAGTTTTAATTTTGTTCTCTCCATACAGGCAAAGCTTCAGGAATTTCTTGGGAGACAGGATCTCGACAAGCACCTTGATGCTGATGAAGCTATAGTGCTTGGTGCAGCTCTTCATGCTGCTAATATAAGTGATGGAATCAAGCTAAATCGTAAGCTAGGGATGAACGATGGTTCTTCATATGGTTTCATGATGGAATTAGATGGTCCTGATCTTTTGAAAGATGAGAGCACTAAACAGTTACTTGTACCGCGAATGAAGAAGCTCAACAGCAAGGTAAGCGCAATGTAATTTGAATGTGTTCCTCCACGATAAAAATGTTAAAATTACACTTAGAAAGTAGTCTCAGCTTCTTTCTAATCATGTATGGATATACTTCATATTCTACAGATGTTCAGGTCTATTAAGCATGACAAAGATTTTGAAGTTTCACTTAGCTATGAGAGTTTGGATGCATTGCCACCTGGGATTTCTTCTGATAAGTTTGCCCAGTATGCAGTGTCTGGTTTGACAGATGCCAGTGAAAGGTGAGCAATTAACTTACACAAATCCTGAGCTGAATCCTGCCTTGATATGTTTAGACATTGGCACTCATTGTTAGGTAACATTTAGCTATGGTGTTATCTTTTATGTTCCTTTTCAGGTATGCATCTCGCAACCTTTCTTCTCCCATCAAGGCAAATCTACATTTCTCTCTGAGCAGAAGTGGGATACTTTCTCTCGATCGAGCAGAAGCTGTCATTGAGATTTCGGAATGGGTGGAAGTTCCTGTAAAAAATTTAACTGCAGAGAATTCAACTACTGCCACTCTTGATGCGTCAGCTGAGGCAAGCACTGAGAACAGTTCAGATGGGAGCAAAGACAACTTGAATATTGAGGGAGAGACTAATAACACAGCAAACCCCAATGTAGAGGAGCAACTTACTGCAGAGGTTGCTACGGAAAAGAAGTTGAAGAAGCGAACCTTTAGGGTACAACTGAAGGTGAAAGCTGATAGGCTACGTTGAATCTGAATTCTAGCACTATCATTCGGTAATAGAAAATAGCTGTAGTTTGACTGGAGGCAATTTCTAAGGGAAATTGTGTTCCTAATGTATAGTGTACCAAAATCTCCCACTGCTGCAGGAACCTCCTGCTTCAAACTTATGCTGCCCTTTCTCCTACTTCCTATCCATATATACTATCGGAAACAAACACTTTCCCACTTCCCTCGTACCTCTCGTTAAGGTCCACTGTTGGTGGGGAGGTTCCTTACCCAAAAATGGGTTCACCCCCACCATCAAGTACTGTGTGACATAATGGAAGATGGAGCATCAATACCGGCAGTTAGAGCATGGATTAGAGAGTGCACAGGCTTTCAATACGGTAACTCCGATATCAAACCATTGGGTTACAACGCCCTGTGGGTGCGAGTCTGTCCTGGGTTAAACCCAGAAATGATAACAATGGCAGAGCATTTGCACGCCTCTGGCCCGGTAAAAAAAATCATGGCATGGGAGGAGTTCTCTGTCTTCGGTAAGGAGAATATCTGGATTCTCATTTGGGACGTTCCAATGGAGTGTTGGTATGACAAATTTCTCATTCAAGCTGCATCAACTCTAGGATTTCTTCTTGAAATCGATTCTAAGACTCAGCTGGGAGTGGAATTGGGTGTTATCAGGGCTAGAGTTAGAAGAGAAAAAGGTTCTTCCCTCCCGTCTCACGTCCGAGTTAAGGTTACCAACAGGGTCATTTCTCTCCCTGTCCAGAAGGAACTTCCCGGAATGATTCACCCAAGATGGGGATGTTTGGAGTTCAAGGGTGTCGGCGGAGCAACAGCCAACGTACAGGCGGGAGAACTCTAGAGAGAAGGAGCACTGGCCCCTTACTCCTGCGGACCACCGGAGCTGACGGATATTAATTCATCTGCTGCAAACGTCTCTCCAGGCGGCGTCCGGCCTTTTCAAAGGAGACGTGGCAGCCCCACATCGAATTTGAAGTCCCGTCTGACAGTTGAAATCCCAGGCGTTGGCGATAATTTCGTTCCTGTCTCGGAGATTGAAACACGTGTCCGGGACCATCACATCTCCTCCAACGCGGACGATCTTTCTTTGATTCGCTCAGCCATCGTCGAGACACGTGGCCATTCGTATAAACGCCTCTCGAGAAATATTTATGACGATACTGCTCCTGGCAGGAAATCGCGACACGGGTCACCCGAACGATTAATTGACGGTAGCAGCGCTGGCCACTTGGAAGTGCAGACATCAACTCCTACACTAACTTCTCTCATTGATATTGGGTCCGTGGAAGCGGGTCCGTTCGCGACCCGAATCCGTTTCTCTCCAGTCAAACGAGGATCCGTTAAAATACCCGACTCTGTCCCTACTAACCCCAGACCCGTCCTCATTCCGCACCCGATCTTAACCGACATTCCTATTCCGAATGGCTTCACCCTCTCAAACGTCCCTCAGCTTTCATCCCACAACCCTTCTCCTTCAATCCAGGCCGACGACATCTCCAGAGGAGATATCTCTGATAACATGCTGTCCGACTCCATCAATGCATCTCCCTTCCCTTCAACCCTGGAACATTCACAGTCCAACAACAGAGACTGGGCGGACCTGGGTCCCATCACCTTATTCCAGGAGGAAATCCCCAGGGATGTGATAGTCGCAGAACCTCTTCAGATGTGTTCAGAGATTCCTTATCAGCAAGAGGGAGACATCTCAACAGTACGCATGGCAGGAAAGAGTAGAGGAAATTTACGAAGAAATCCACGACAAAAAATGGATCCGTGATGCAGTGGGTTGCGTGGGCCAATCGCTGGGCCTTTCTTTCGGGAACCGACCGGAAGACTACACAGGCCTCTTTCAGTTCATCGAGAATAAGGGCAGGCCTTTACCCCCTGCTAGGCATCCCGCTAAACAGGTCTCCCGGTCTGTTAGCAACAGAGAACTTCTCCCCCTTCAATCCTCTCTGGCGTTGTCTTCCACGTCCTCTGCTCGACGTGGACGTAAGGGTACTCGGGGCAGCTCGGATCCCCAATGATCATTCTTTCTTGGAATGTTAGGGGGGTTGGCTCCAAGTAGAAGCGGAGCCTTATCAAAGGCTCTATCAGGAGAAAAAAGGTGGACGTCATTTGTCTTCAGGAAACCAAAGTTCCTTCCTTCTCTGCAACGTTATTGGCCTCCCTATGGGGCCCTGCGGATGCTCAGTTCGTGTCCTTGGACGCTAAGGGGTCTTCGGGAGGCATCCTCATCACCTGAAAATCCTCTAAGTGGGATTTAAAGGCCTCCTTAAGCGGATCCTTCTCCAAAGCGGTTATTCTTCAAGATAAGTTCTCTCCATTCTGTTGTATCATTATTTCTGTTTACGGTCCTAACGACGACTCTTTAAGGTCCAATTTCTGGGAGGAATTGACTGCCGTTAGACAGTCCTTTTCAGGCCCTTGCTGCTACGTGGGTGACTTCAATGTCATTCGTTTTGCGGACGAGCACTCTCGGAAGAGGCGTTCAACCCCGGTCATGCAAGCATTCTCTGATTGGATTCAGGACCAGGAACTCATTGACCTCCCTCTGGATGGTGCCAGATTCACCTGGTCGAACGGCTGAAGGTTGCAAACTCATTCCAGACTTGACAAATTCCTCCTATTCACGACTTGGATTGAGGAATTCCCCACTATGTCTCAATCGGCCCTGCCTAGGTCGACTTCCGACCATTGCCCTATTCTCCTCTCGGTCGTTGATACTGATTGGGGCCCTAAGCCCTTCAAATTCAATTCGGCTGGGAGCCTGGGATCAACATTGTCGGCTTCAAGCAGTTGATTGTGGAGTGGTGGGATTCTTTCCACGTTCATGGTTTCGCTGGCCACAGACTCGTTTCCAAATTGAGACTCCTCAAGGAGAAAATTAAAGACTGGAAGACTGAAGTTCTTAGGAAGAGAGAAATTGAATCTGAAAACTTATTCGCTGAGTTGCACCAGATTGATTCCAGGGTCGATGGCGATATCCTCTCTTCAGAAATATTAGCCAAACGTATCCAGATAATCCAATCCTTATCTTCCAGAGCCCTCGAGGATGAAGTAAATTGGAAGATCAAATCTCGGGTGAGGTGGATATCTGAAGGTGACAAGAATACTAAATACTTCCATAGTTTAGCTAACATGAAAGCCCGGGCAAATGCCATACACAGCATCATGGTTGATGGCTGACAGGTTGAGGACAGAGAAGAAATCTCTAAGCTTGCTGTGGATCATTTTCCCTCTCTCCTTTCTTCTGAAGGATAGACAAGACCCCTGTTGGATGGGACCCCTTTTCTCTCTCTCGTCGACTTGGACGCCGTTTCTCTGGAAACTCCGTTCTCGGAAGAAGAGGTTAAATCGGCTCTTGACGCTTTGGAAGGAGACAAATCCCCTAGGCCTGATGGGTTCCCCATGTCATTCTTTCAACATTTTTGGGAAATCGTTAAATTTGATGTCATGAACTTCCTGTCTGAGTTCTACTCTAGAGGTAAGCTATCTAAAGGATTAGGAGCATCCTTTATCGCCCTTATTCCCAAAGCTGCAGGTGCTACCTCATTTTCCCAATTCAGGCCAATTAGTTTGATTGGCGGCCCTTATAAAATTTTGGCGAAGCTCCTATCTACAAGACTTTCCTCAGTGATGGACAAGCTGATTTCCAAGTATCAAAATGCTTTCATAAGAGGCAGACAGATCATTGATGGGGCACTGATAGCAAACGAAGTTCTTCACACTTGCCATAGATCTGAAAAGAAGAGTGTGTTTTGTAAGCTCGACATTGAGAAGGCTTACAATCACGTCTACTGTGGCTTCCTTCACTACATGCTTCTCCGAATGGGCTTTGGCATTAAATGGAGAACGTGGATCAAGGCCTGTGTTGAATCGTCGCATTTCTCCGTCCTTCTCAACGGCGTTCCAAAAGGATTCTTCCCTAGTTCGAGGGGAAGAATCTCCCCTCCTCTTTCTCCTAGTTGCTGAGGCCCTCCCTCAATTGCTGCAAATGGGCCAAAGCTGTTGGCTCTTCCGGGGTATTTCGATGCCGGGTTTGCCTACCCCGATTTCCCATATTCAATTCGTTGATGACATGCTTATTATGATCGAAGCGGATGCTGATGCAATCTACAACCTGCACACTACTCTTAGATGCTTCGAGGCAGTCTCTGGTCTAAGAATAAATATGGCCAAATCCAAGATCTTTGGGGTCAATGTGTCGGAGTTTGATCTGAATCGGTACGTTGATCTCCTCGGTTGCTTGCCTGCCTCCTTCCCGACGCTGTTCGTTGGTTTGCTGCTCGCTATCGGGGCCCCGCCGACTTCAATGTGGGACAAGGTCGTTGAGAAATTTCAAAAGATGCTGGCCAGATGGAAATGTAGATATCTATCTATGGGAGGTAGGCTCACTCTCATCAAAGCTGCCTTATCCAACATCCCTACCTACTTCATGTCTCTCCTTATCTGCCCTCCTGCTGTCCTGTCTCGCATCGACAAACTGAGAAGAGACTTCTTGTGGTGTGGCAGAGATAATCATCATAAGTTCCACCTGCTGGATTGGCAGGATATTTGTAGACATTTCCAGGATGGAGGTGCAAGTGTCAAAAACTTGAAGGTTATAAACAAGGCCCTATTGGGCAAATGGACCTGGAGACTGGGTTCTGAGCTGACAACTTTATGGAATATAATCATCAAAAACAAATATGGTACCTCTCAGGGAGGGTGGTTGTCCAAGGATTCCACCTCTTATAGAGCCTCCCGCATCTGGAAGGGCATATTGCGGTCCAAATCTACTGTAGTTCAGAATACAGCCTTCCATTGGGGAACGGGGGGCGGCAATAAGGTTTTGGGACGACCTCTGGGTGGGGGACAGAAGGTTGAAGGAAAGCTTCCCCTCTATTCATCGCCTTGCCGTTAACAAGGACAGCATTATCACCGATTTATTTTCTCAATCCGCATCCGGGATAGTGTGGGATATTTAGATGCTACAGAAGTCTTCACGATTAGGAGGCCGCCGACTACTCTGCCTTACTCGAGCAGTTATCCAAGGTCTCCCCGAGCCAATCTGAGCCGGACAAAACTCTCTGGACGAAAGACAAATCTTCCTGTTTCTCTGTCAAATATCTTTATGATGCCATCGTGCTCCCTCCCACCAACACTTCCTTTGCCTGCCCGTTTATCTGGAAGTATCCCGTCCCTCCTAAGTTCCTTTGCTTTGGTTGGTTGGCGGCTAAAAATTGGATTCTCACAGTAGACAACCTCAAGAAGAAAGGGATGTAGCTTTTAAACATCTCTGTGCTGTATGGAGAGTGACGAATCAGTTGACCATCTCTTCGTCCATTACCCCTTTGTCACTCAAATTCGTCAAGTTTTTTTTTTCTCGGTTCAGTATCAGTGGATGCGTTCCTGCTTCTGCTCATTCATTGCTGGCGTACTGGCATGGGTTCAAGTTGGGTAACTTCAAATCTAAGGTGTGGAAGATGGCTATTCTGGCCATATGGTGGGCGATTTGGAAAGAAAGGAACGACAGATGCTTCAACAACTCTCAATCGTCTCCTCTTGTCGTGGGTGCTAGGGCTAAAAGTTTAATTGTTGAATGGGTAGCCAATGTTTCTACTCTTAGGGACTTTAATTTTCTTTTTCTAGGCTTGTAATTTTGGCTTCTGCTATCTCAGCAGCTGCCCTCTGTTTTTTCTCCCCTTCGTTTTAATATATTCTCTCGTTACTTAAAAAAAAAAAAGTACTGGGTGACATAGGAGTGCAGTGAGTTGGGCTCATTTTTATTTGACCGTTTTGCCATCTTATCACATCATTAACATTTTCATCTGCCATACATAGGTAGTGGAGAAAACAGTGGGCCCCGGAATGCCTCTTTCAAAAGAAGCTCTTGATGAAGCTAAGATCAGATTGGAGGCACTGGATAAGAAAGATGCAGAGCGTAGGAGAACTGCAGAACTCAAAAACAACCTGGAGGAATACATATATGCCACAAAAGAAAAGGTTCGAAGTTATAAAATTGTATGCTTTTCGAAGAGATGACAATTGCCATGTTGTGTGGTTTTTTAGTCAACAATTTTGGGTATCTTATCTTACTTTCAGATTTCAATAGTTGATGGTTCTGGATTGTGTTAAGTTCGCTATTCCTCTCATTTATGTCCTTATTGTGATCTATATTTGAGGTATAGAACTGAGAATTTATATTTCCGTCTTTAGAATTGTTCTCGTTTTCAAGTTCATGAAATTCTTATCGCTTGTCTGAGCATCCTTTAGGACGTTCAAAAAAGAAGGGGAAAAAAGCCCATCCTTGGAGACCCTGGAATCATTATTTCATTCTTTTCCACCCATAACTGATATGACTTTCTGGGTAGGAAAGTAAAGTTGAGAGAGAAAATTCACTCTGCCATCTTGGTTGCTCTCATGTTAAGGGTTCTTAAAATCTAGGCATGGCAATGGGCTGGACCTGGGGCAGGTTTTTGGGTCAGGCCTATTAAAAATTTGATTTTGCTAGGCTCAGGCCCTGCCCTTTGCCAGCCTTATTAAAATCTCCATTTGTATCGTTTCCTTTGTGCAGGGTCATCATCATCATCTAAGCCTTATCCAAATTACTTGGGGTCAGCTACATGAATCCTGTTCTGACATGCCACTCTATCAAGGGCCATCCCTTCAGTTAGACCATGAGTCATCAAGTCTTTTCTTACTACCTCCATCCACGTCCTTTTGGGTCTTCCCCTTGCCCTTTCGGAGACTTTTAACTTGTACCAACTCAGTCCTAACTGGCAAAGTTCTTAGTTTCCATTGCACATGACCAAACCATCTAAATCTACTTTCCCTCATCTTATTACCTAGTTGTGTTACTCCGAAGTTTCCTCGAACACACTCATTTCTAATTTGATCCTTCCTGTCTTGCCACTCATCCATCTCAACATCCTCATTTCAGCACTTCCCATGAACATGCTGTTCCTTAATTGCCCTACATTCTGTCCCATAAAGCATGGCTGTCTTATAGCTATCCTATAAAATTTTCCTTTCAGTTTGAGTGGTACATGACACTCCCATAAAGCTCCAGAGGCACATCTCCATTTCTTTCCCCTAGCTTGAATCTTATGGTCCACATCCTTCTCAATCTTTCCACTCATGAATTATTGACCTAAAGTATCGAAAGTGGTCATTTTGGGAAATTTCTTGGTCAGCACTCTTTAATTAATTCCTTGTTTTCACTCCTATTGTTAATAAAATTGCAATCTATATATTCTGTTTTAGTCCAACTAATTTTAAATCCTTCGATTCTAGGGCACCCCTCTATAAATCTAGCTTTGTGTTTATGCCTTTCCACGTCTTGTCAATCTAAACTATGTCATCTGCAAACAACATGCACCGAGCCTTCTGTCTAGGGTTTGTAATGATATTTCTTGTTTCATAAGATCTCATTTTGTAACTCATTACAGTTTCCATTCATTAGGACCAAGTAACCTGTTTTGTCTTTCTTTCTTTTGATTGTAGCAAGATCCTTTGAAGTTGACTTTTTCAGTTATATACTTCTCTTGATGTTTCTTTTGATGTTGCCACTGTTTCTTTTGCCAGTTAGAAGATTCTTCGGACATTCAGAAAATATCAACTGAACAGGAGCGTCAGTCCTTCATAAAGAAACTTGAGGAGGTAAGCTTTGCTTGGTGCTCCTCAGGGCTTAGACCATTGATATTGATTAGAGACTCACTCTCTTGTAATCTGTGCCTTTTCCTCGTTTTTCGATTTCTCTTCTCAGATCTCTTTGTAAATGACCTATCTTTGCCATTATGGATAGATTCTTAACTCTTTTTTAATTCTTCCACATGTTATGGTTCAACTCTTTTTTAATTCTTCCACATGTTATGGTTTCAGGTGCAAGAGTGGCTATATACTGATGGTGAGGATGCTTCTGCAACTGAGTTCAAAGAACGACTAGACTCGCTAAAAGCTATTGGTGATCCAATATTCTTCAGGTCTGTTCCTTTGCAATTCTAAAAAGTCTTCGTTTTCGAGGCAGGGAATATATCCTAATGTTTGACTCTATTTTATGCAGATTGAATGAGTTAAGTGCACGCCCTGCAGCATCCGAACATGCTCAAAAATTTCTGGCTGGGCTGCAAAAGGTACTTAAGATAGTGAGTAGTAGCATGCTGTGATAGTGTGGAGTTATCATGAATGATATACAACACTGCTTTATGGAGCATATGGATGGGCTGATACGTTTTGGCTTCTTTGTCATAACTGATAAATCCAAAAGGGGATTGAAATGCCCAAATTCAGACCCATTCCGACTGGGTTATAGAAATCAAGAAAGGGAGATACTTTATCCTTTTACAAATGCATACAGAAAAAACAAAAACAAAAACAAAAAAATGAAAGGAATAAAGACTTTTCAATGTAATTCAGAAATTGCAAAAATGCTCTAAAGTTTTGTTTATTTATCAGCAACTTAAAACAGCACAAGTACACTGAGAGATCCATTTAACTGGGACTTGTCTCTGTTTATGCATGAATAACCTACTATTAGTGTTCGAAATATCGGTATCGCATTACGTATCGTACCTCGGTTATCGCATGTGATATGTCAGTTGTATCACATAATGTATTGCTGTTGTTGGAAACATGGGAAAACATTGGAAATTGGTATATTTTTTTAATGAAATTTTAGTGATTGTTAAAAAAGACATCAATATACACTTACAAATCAAAACATTACAAAAAACAAGTGAACATAATGGGTTTTCTTTGTATGGGGTCCTAATCTATGCGTTGTCTAACTGAATTGATGCAAGTATATTCAAGGTTTATTCATATAATTTACAAATGTAAGAAAACGTATGGAAACACAAGCAATATATTCAAAAGCAAAAGAAGAATCACTAAATCAGGTTACAGACATGTTTGGACACAAATTGCAACCAATTTGTGAGAAGTTGGGAAAATTTTATTTTATTTTTTCAAAATTTCCCAGCTTGGTCCTTCTTCTACAAATCTCAAAATTGAAGCTCCCAATCCATGATTTTTCATGCAAAACATGGAAAAACATGGATTTGTAACAATTTGACACTGATTTAACATGATTTACAAAAAAAAAAGGATCGAAAAAAAAAATGCTTACCAGATCGAACATGTGGGATATATCGCACTACTTATGTGTTTCATACCACACAAGTGGGATACAAGAAATATCATGGGATATGTCGGCAGATATCATCAATATTCAAAACATTGCCTACTATTCATGATTATTTCTGTAGGAAACTGTAACTCAGATTTAGTTGATAAATATGTTCTTTAATTTTATTTTATTTTTTCACATCTTTCTTTACTTTCCTGCCAATCTTCTTTACCGCATGGAACATCCAAGAGGGGCAACCTATAGGAAGTTATTCCATTTTAACAGCTTATTTTTAGAATTGGAGATAAAATTTCATTCAACATTTTTTCTTTCTTTCTTTTCAAATTGAGACTAGAATTTTATTTTACCATGCTTCTTTGTTACTCATTTCATGCAACTAGCAACAAAGAGGAGCAATTGGAAACACCTAGGAAAGTGAATAAAAAAAGCTTCTTTTAACCCAGAATCCACAATGTCTTTTTCCATATCCCCATTGATTCATCACCTCTATTCCATAAGCTGAATCATGATTCTTAGTGTTGGGGTATAAATGGGCCAAGCTGGGTTAAGGATTGTCGTTCCAACCCATGAGCTAAATGCCTGGGTATAGGCCAAGACCAACCCTATAACTGAGGATCCATTCCAGGCTCAAGCCCAGCCCAATAGTGTTGGATAAGTTGGTCAGAGCGTGCTGTCTTTTTGGGTCTAGGTCCAGCCCAAAGTGGGTTGAGCTATTGCAGGCTGAGTCAGTCCAGCCCACTCTCTTTTGCAGTCTGATTTCTCCTCTCCATCATATGTCCTACAACCGGCACATAATCAGTTGGTTGTTTTAGCTGGAAATACCTAGATTCCGATGTTGCAGATGCCTGGTGCCTTGACTTCTACTTGTTTCATCTCCTGCAGATTGTAAGTGGCTGGGAGAAGGACAAACCTTGGGTACCTAAAGCCAGAATAGATGAGGTATGAGCTCTAAACAGTGAAGTTTCCCTCTTCCTTTTTTCCCCATTATTTATTATTATTATTATTTTTAATCTAAGGATTAATCTTGAGTTAGCATGTTAGAGCTTTACCTCTTGGATAAAGGAAGTTTATACTGATAACATATAAATGATATTTGCTTTCAGGTTGTGACTGAGGCTGACAAGTTCAAGACATGGTTAGAAGAGAAGGAAGCCCAACAAAAGATGTATGTGCCACTCTTTGTTTGAAAGAATCTGTTGAGTAGTCATTTTAGGCAAGAGTTGTTAATAATCCTTATCATGAATATGTTACTATTTTCTTTTTAAAAATTGGGGAAAGAAAGAAAGAAATAAACAAGTTTTCTGTTCATTGATGGATCTTTCTTGTGTAGACGATTGTTCTAAAGTCAGTTAAAAGTTGAGCCAGTAGGGAAAATGCAAACAACTCTACTTGATTCATGCAAAGAACACTAGCAACTTCTAGGGATCAATCTAGGAAAACATTAGAATATCAGGATCTGGTGCTTCTGACTTTTGAGCCCATAGAACATTCCTCAGGATCATAAAATCCCCAGTTTCTCAAATTGTTCGGTTTTCAGTGATGACTTTTGAATGAGCTCCAGGTACTCTAGTAAAGGGGTTGCAAAAATCTCTTACTTGGGTAGTATCAAATCATTAAACCCCTTTTGTAGAGAGAGATCTGGTATCAATTTACTTTGACTTTGCATGGAAGTATTTTGGTGGATGGTAACCTGATTATTGCTAAATAGAGTGATTATTAGTCCACTGTGCATCTAGTGGTGTCCATGACGCTCAGCATTATGTGGCTATGTTCTCAGCCTCTATAAACGATAATGCACTATGGATTTTCTTTCCCTTAATAAAAGCGCCTTCTTAGATGGATTATTGTTAAATATGATATGCATCACTTTTTCGTTTTTGGGACTATCAATGCTGAGATATCAAGCGCGTCTTAATGGTACATTTTCACATATTATTGTGCTGATATGGATCCCTGTATTCGTTCATATAAGTTGATAGAAAACTCTATTGGACAACACGGAAGATCCCACATTGTTATTCCCAAGACCAAACAGTCATTATGCATGTAGTGGTTCTTGTATCTGCTTTGTTATCAGCAAGCAGATATCAGAATATTATGGATCTCCTTCATTTTTTATTTTTCATATTCTATCATAATGAGTATATACGTTGTTAAATAAGCTTGGGATGCGTAGGATCTCTTGTACTGTTATGTAGTTTTTTTTTTTGAAAAGAATACTGTTATGTAGTTTAGCTTATGCTTTTAGGCATTTAGATTACATTGACTAATATTTAGCCAGTTCCTAATCATTCCATGCTATCTGAGCATCCAGCAGCAGATCTATTTTAACACGCAAGTAATGGTTGAATACCATATATAGCTCTTACGTTTGCATTTGCAAATAGAGCTATTTTTCACTCAAATAGAGTCATGACTTGCAAGTTCATTATATTTTCTATTCCAGGCTTTGTATGTTTGTGTGAAGCTTTAATATTAAATCATGACTAAATTGTACCTTGTTTTCTCGTTTACAACGAGCTCTGCTAATTTCAGTATTGTGGTTCTTTGACAGGGCTGCTGCATCAAGCACACCGATATTCACATCAGATGAAGTGTATGACAAGGTTTTCAACCTCCAAGACAAGGTAAATGCAAATTCTCCTCTACCCACAAGTAACCCATAATAGAGGGGTATCATGTAATGCTTGACAAAAAGAAACGGTGTTACTGGTGTGCCCCAAGCTGTTGATCTTGTGAGTAATATCATTTGATGAGCCATGCCCCAAACTCCCCCATCGGATGATCCTAGCCATAAAAATGCAAATCGTAGAATGAGAAACCAATGCCTCACACTTAACCAGGGTCCCAGTGGAATGGTTAGAATCCATCCATTGGGAAGACTCGTGGTATAATCTCCCAATGACCAACCATATGAAATTCAGTTTTTAGGGCTGTGCAAATGCTCCATTGAACTTCATATATCTCAACATTAACAAGCTGTATTCATCGAATTCTATCAATTTTTCTCATGGAAACGAGAAACATATTCATATAGGTTGCAAGCATCAACAGAATCCCCAAGCCAAAGCCGAAGATCGAGAAACCTCCAAAAGAAGAAACTGAGAGCGGAGAGGAGAACACAAGCACCACCAACTCTACTACTGAGGACAGCTCTTCCCAAACTGAACAACCTACAGGAGATCCTTCCACTTCATCTGACATGGACGCCGGTGCAGAGTCAGAGTCCCATGATGAATTGTAATCTGACCCTCGGTGACTTAAAAAGCCTGTGGCTGCATGACCAGATAGCCGATGGCCGCCTAACTGTCACAGTGGCACCTTTTGATGAGATACACTACACTTTCAGAACCCTAGGATGATTATTCTCTGTTTTTGTCATTAGGGGTTATATGCAGGTCGCGTAGCTTCTGCGGCCCACAGTTTTGATAGGCAGCAGTGGTTCATATGAGCCTTGAGATGTGTCCTTTGAACTATTTAAATGTAGTTGATCATCCCCACATCATTAAGGGGCGACCCACCTGCATTCAGCGATCATCTAATATACAAATCACCCTAACAGGGATTAGGGTTTCTTCCCGTTCTTGTACACTAATTGTGTTGAATATTGTTATGATCAGTTACAGATCTCTATATAATCTTCCTCTTTTATGTTTTGCAAACTTTTCTTTGCCATTTGGTTGGGTGTGGGAATTAGTCATTGAAAACAAATGGTGCAGCTAGCGATCTCGGCTTTGAGTTATGTTTAAACGTTAGCTGAATGTCACTCTATGGGAGAGTGCTCCAGCAGCTCCATTTCATCTAGAAATGACAGCAGGTGCACTCTGTGACACATTATCCCGTCTGCCGCTTTGCCTCTGCGTAAACCGGTCCTTTATTTAATGGATTTTGGAAATTCTACTCCTATTGCTGTGGCAGAATCATGGCGTTAAACAGGTTGGCATGCTAAAACTAATGGTGGTTTTAAATAGTCGGCATTGGAGTTTATATGCATTCACATTTAGCTCAAGCAGCAGTTTGTAATTCAATGTGGGGCCAACCATATTAATGGCCCAGATGTCTTGTATATGACATGTTGGCCGGCATATGCAACGCGCACGGTAGCATGATCTTGTCTAGTCATGTAGCTTGGTCAGTCTTTTTTCGGGTCTTTAACACCAAAACCTAGTAATGTTTATATCTAAAATTTTAGGTATTGGTAGAGCCTTGACACGTCTAAGTCTGGTGTGAAGTTTTGAGTTTTCCCTGTTTCACAATAATAACTGACCCAATTTAGTAGACTGAGCTGAGTCAGGCATTTCTCAAGTGTTCAGACAGGTTTTGACAAGTGGGGCCCATGGTTAAATAACTAATCCAAAACATTGGTCAGTTGGACCATGCAAACTCCATGGACAAGATATGCCCTATTTGCAAGGAACATCAGTTGATGTGGTCTTCAACCCATAAGTACCACCTTTGCAAATGAATGTGGGACATATTTGAATGCTTGCTCAGGTTAGCAGGGACCTGCTGGACGAACACTATAAGAAATGAGGGCAAAACCGACGGTGGATGGAACCCTTTGCCGGCACGAACCAAAGCCGGCCGCGGGCAAAGGGTCCCTATTAAATCAAAATCACGATGCCCTAATCTCATTCTACCCTTTCCCTCTCCCCATCGCCGACTCTCTCTCAGCGCCTCTCTCTCTGAGCACCTCTCTCTCTCTCTCTCTCTCTCTCTCTCTCTCTCCTCTCTCTCCGTCTCTCTCTCTCTGTCCCTCTCCACTCTCGAATCCACCCCTCTCCCTCTCCACTCTCGAACCACTCTCGAACCCACCCCTCTCCCTCTCCGCTCGATCACCTCTCTCTCTCTCTCTCTCTCTCTCTCTCTCTCTCTCTCTCTCTCTCTCCCGTCTAGAGAACCTTCATCTCTCTCTCTGTCTTCCATCCTCTGGCACGAACCGAAAATCGCAGTTGTTATGCTTGTCCATCCCGCACGAGCAGAGCAGCAGGTCCGGCCAGATCTGGTCCTTTTACTCACTGCAAACAGGTACAGATTTAGCCAAAATCACACCACAATGACATTTCACCAAAACATCCCTCTGCCCTCAATTCTATTCCCTTCCCTTCCCTCCCTCCCTCCTAGGTTTTGCGATTTCTGCTGTTTTAGAGATGGATACTGCAAATAAGTTTTGAACTCAAGAATGTCTGTGCTGGAGCCTTGGAAGTACTTGTATGCGTTTTGTTCTTAATATGGTGAATTTGCTTGTGGTTGGAGATTTTTGGGCTTTTTATGCATGGATATAGGCGATCTCCAATCTTCAGATGGGCTTTTTACTTGTAAATTTTTTCCGATTTTGGAAAAATCTGATATGCTTTTTGTTTGTTATCCAATCTCTTAGTTTGAGACACCTGTGGATTTGCTTCTGGTAGGAGTTTTCTGGGCTTCATATGGGCTTTTTACATGTTCTTTTCTGTTTGTTTTCCTATCTCTTGGTTTGAAACTTCTGGATTTTTGGACATGGGTATTGCAGAGAGGACCCATTAAGGGGTCTTTCGTATGTTCTTTTATGTTGGATTCTTGGGATTTTTCATATGGTTTTTGTTGTTTGTTTGGTTAATTTTGCTTCTAGTTGGTGATCTCTGTGTTTTATTGACATGGGTATTGTGAGTATTTGGTGGAGGTCTCTGACATGCAATTGTATGTTGAAACATTGAAAATTTTCACAAGAGTTTTCAACTGATTTTCTTCTTCAATTTTTCTTTCATCATATTGACATAAACGTGTGAATATGATGGCAGGTGCTTCATCATATTTCCAATTGATTCATCGTCTTCTTCTTCTTGATCTGATTGGACTGATAGAGCATGACAAATTAATCCCTTTTATCTCATAGCCCAGGCCCCACATTCATGGGTTAGGTCCTTAGCCGAACCCTCCTTATGGGCCCCACCCAAATCATATTTGGTTTGCAGATTTTTTTTTTTTTTTTTTTTTTTTTTTTTTTTTTTTTTAAGCATCAGAATGTATTATATTCAATTGAGAATGTATTACAATAGCCCCATCATGCAGCCCTTCTTGAAAATGAGGTTGGTCCACTTGTTAGGTAGGCCACACTTGTATGATGAATATGAACATGTGCATTTGAACATGTGTGCGTAAATGTGAGCTACCATAGTGGAAATGATGCTAACTTTCGTTGACTTGATCCACATGCTAACCACCTTTTTAGAAAAACTTGTTTTAATAAAATAAAAAAATAAAAAAATAGAAATTGAAAACAACTCTGATAGGTTCAATATCCAAATAAATCTTTAGTCATGTACGATTTAAAAATATTTTGATCACAGCTTCACTTTGCTAACAACTCATAAATATTTAGCAAATGAAATTATTAATGTGAATCATTGCAGTAATACATCAACATTGATATGTTTGAACTTTGCTAACAGCTCTTCACTGACTTTAGGTGTGGATATATTGGCTGGCATCACTGATTTCCTTTTTGTGTGATTTTTCCAAAGATAATTATTGTTGTGAGCAATCTCTTTCCCATCATGTCTATGTAAATAATATGTGTATTACTGGTCTTCTCCTCTTATAAGCTTTGTTTCTTCTTGGCCAATTTTAGAAATATATTACTCATGGTGGGATATGTTTGAGACTACACATTAATTCATGGCATCTAGAAGCCAGAGAGCTGTACATGGAAGTCTCACGATTGGATAGTTTGATGATTTTAGAATGTTTTCTAGTCCTTGTACTACAATTAGAACAGAGTTCAAATGCTACTGCTTTTGTTAAATTAGGACTTTTTCCTTTATCACAAGATAATTGATTAACATGGTATGTAGAACAGACTTCTTTGTACTTTGTACGCAATGATTTTTTTTTTTTTTTTTAAATAATAATAATGTCCACTTCCTGGATTCAATCTCTACCTGAAAATTTTCCTTTTTTAGTGCCTACTTCATGTCAGTTTTTGTAGCCATTTTTATTTTTATTTATTTATTATTATTTTTTTGCATTATACAGATGATTTGCCTTGCTTTCTCAAGACCATAAAAAATAGATGGCAGATGTTTCAATCCAAATTTCAGGCTGGAGATATTTATTTAGCTGTCTAATGCAAGTGCTCATGTCCTATCCTCTGTTTGAACAGTTATGTCAGAGGACTTGGTGTTGCTTTTCCAATCGATGCTCATGCTTGGAATTAGTACTGGACTTGCTTTCAATGTGGTTTTGCTTTCAACTGATAAAAGATCAAGACTAATGGATAGGTTAGGTTGTTCACACCCTTGACCTTTATGGGCATGGTGCGTTAACGTGGGAAAGCGATTCAACATGGTTTTGGGAATCACCCAGGGGCTTCTTTATCTTCACCAAGATTCTATATTTCTTTTCACATAAATTTCCAATGAATGTTTCAGCTTAAGATCATAGTTAAATTTTTACCAGTGCAGCTACTAATATTATGGATTCTACAGTTTGTATATGAATATTCATATTGGCCTTTGTGGAAAAATTGTATGTAGGTCTTTATGCTTATAATCATTCCATTGAATGGCCCATTCATAAATTTGTGCCTATATCTTCTATTTTAACTGCCTGATGTAGCATGTATAACTATTGACATGACCATGATAAGGCTGATAATTGATTTTTGGTAATTGTAATGATGGTAATCAATAGATAAATGGTACATATTACTGGGCTATGGGCCCCGCTTGTCATTGTTGAATACCTGTGTATACTGTTAAGAGACGCGCATTACGTATATAGGGAGTTATTTGATACTCTGGCAGCGTATGACTCTTTTACTAAAAGTATGTCTCTAATCATTCCATCAAAATTATGTTCCGCTCATGCATTTACTAAAAGTAAATGAGGCTAATCTTTTCAAATGAATTCTTTTTATCTCGTGACAATAGACGTGGGTCCACAAGCACCAAGCATCTTTTAAAAGGTAAGCTTCGGATAATTAAGGCAGCAAAAAATGGTTCATGCTTTCTTGAAGTATGGATGTTTGGGCAGTCCCAAACATAGGTGTTTTTACTTGTGCAGTTTGTGAATTCATTTCATTGATAATGATCTGTGGTTCTTTGACACTGCTCCTAAGAAAAAACAGTTGGAAAGGATGGTCTTCTCTCCACTCGACAACATGAATGGTTTTAGTGGGACCCATTTTCAGAACTGTCTGCAGTTCAAGTCCTCTTGGATTTGTGAAGCAGAAATGAGCTCTAAGGGAGGGAGTCTCATATGTGGATCTCAATAACCTAGGACAGCTGCTTAACTGTACAAATTATTTCTGACCATACAATCAAACTATATTCTGGCAATACAATACTAGTATAGCAGTACGAATGCGTCTAAGAGTTATACAACAACATCTATTCGTATGCACACCTAAGAATATAGAAAATCATAATCAAAATAAATTCTACTACTATACTATGTGTCTGAGAACCATATCAATGCATATACATCCTATGTGTCTGAGAAGCATTTTTTTCTCCTTCTTGTTGCTTATTCAGCCAATTAAAGGTGAAAATGTAAGGTTTCTCCTGTTTGGTGGATAAATGGTTTTGCCCATTTGTAGGCTCGCACTAGGGGTTGACATTCCGCCATATCTCACTTCAGTTCAGGCTTTCACTATTTCCCAATCTTCCACTGGCTACTTCATATTTTTCTTTTTCTTTTCCCGAAGTAGTTAAACAGATAGCCCTTCATGAGTTCATAAGCAAAAATAAGGGTTGAGAATTTGGCACTCTTGACTTTTCTTTTCTCTTTTGTTGTCTCATGAAACTGTAAGGAGCAAAATGTCGTGGTTATTTGCTTTTTTGATGACTTGATTCATTAGTTCTTTAAGGAATAGTCAGAAGTGTTGTATTTGCAATACCTTCAGCTAACTTCTTATGGAAGGATAATTTTTGTTCTGGTTTGTCATATTTCTAAATTTCTCTGATCACCATTCTTGATAAACACTACTAACATCACCACTTGGGAGTTTTGAATATCCAAAGTCACCGAGGTAATTTCACAAATCTGTGCATCATTAATTATCTCATGTCTAATGTATGAATATTGTGGGCTTGGCAAAGGTCATAAACAGAATCCTCATAATGCAGTTCCAGGTTATTTTTCCCTTTTTCTTTAATGATGAATACCACGAAAGTGGTGATATTTCTTATTTTACAACTTGTTATTTTTCCTCACAGCATCTACCAAGGTCACTGGCATGCACCAGAACTAAATATGGGAACTTTTTATGTTTCTTGTACTCTTTTTTGCATTATTTTTTAACATAGGGACTTAGGGGCTGTTACTTTGTAGTTTGTGAACTTCTGCTTGTATATGCCGGTCACAGGTGGCCTGATTGCATCATCATATTGTTTGTGAATGAAGTTACTTGCTATATTGCTTTTACCTTAGTTTGCTTTTCTTTTAGGGACACTACAAGAAATGGAGCTTAGCATGGGAACTGATTAGAGTTTTTTGTCCATTCAAAACATTGGAACTGATGGTTCTTTCATTTTCAGCTGACTGAGAGGATCACTATTCTGTCTACCTACTATTACGGTGAGGATCAAACCACCCAAGATCCCATAAGTTTATGATGTGCTCCATATTTCTTTTTCTTTTCATTTATTTCTATGAATAACGTGATGGAATTCACCATATCTTCCTGCCAATGGTGTTTTGGGATTTGAGTGTATTCTAAATCCCCATTTTGCAGGGTTTTTGAAATGCAATTTTGAGGTGAAGACTCTTTTTTGCAATGTGCTCTGTTCCAATCCCTCTGTCCAGTCCTGGACTGTCATTGCTGCCTGCTGCAACTTGTTTCTGCAAGTGTCAAATGTGTCTTTGATTTTGACAGCTTTAGCCCAATGATGTCAATAGAGCATTTAAGTGTGATTTTTCTATTTATGTGGTAGAACTGATTGTGCCAAAAGCTTACTGGATTGTGATTGTCATTACCTTTAATTTGGTTGTCTTTAATGGTGTGATGCTGGTAGTTGATTTATCTAGGTTGTTCATTAGAAAGATGCAGAAGTGCTGAAAGATGCAAAGGCGTTGGTTGATGGAAATTTGGTAAACATCTTTAACCAATTGCAGGCTGGTACATTAATGCTTGCTGAATGATCCAATACATTTTTCCTTCTCAAATTATTTCCAGAATATAATTTTGAATACAACATATATCTTTTACATTAGAGGGATTCTCATCTCGTTGGATATTCGGGTCCATTTTCATAAACATGGATGGCACATTTCACATGGGTTCATTTGTAAGACATATTTACATAAAAATATTCATTTCAAGCTTGGATGCTCTACTTTTGATAACAAAGGTTTTGTTCTATGCATTGATCTTCTTATTTCTTCTACCACAGTTATTGTATGATTTCTTCTTTTACACCTTATTTCATGATTAAATTTTCAGGTTTCAAAGTTTAAAGATCCTCGTGATGCATGTGCTGTAATTGTCGCTAAATCATTTCGTCTTTTCTTCCATGATCCGGTTTACGAGCTCATTGTTCCTATTTGGCTAGTCATGCATTTTATTTTAAGTAACCATTTTCAATTCCATGCCAGACAAGTGGGTCTCACATTTCAACAATCTATTTATTGGGCTGTTGAGTCTCACCGTGGATGGAGAATGCCCAAAAAATCTCTCACATTGGATCTTTTTCAGTTGAATACGGACCATCGTTCAATTTCTCTTCTTAACTGCTTCTATAGGCTACAAATTGGCAGATTAAGATTGCCCTATCAGTGGGATTTTTAAGGCATAGCCCAATTGCTGATGGGTAAAATTGATCAATGGTATGGATTCTGATCCACACAACCCACTTGTCTGAGTTGAAAGCCTGTGTATACCATGCAAAGATGCAGCCCACATATCCTGTAATTCCTCAATTATGGCAGTTAGCTTTATTGATATTAAATTTGGATATGCAGGAATTGGGATGCAGGAAGATTCTTCAAATGTCTATTCATTCATGGTTTTATAAAAGAAATATTTGTTTAAGATGTATCATTGCTTCAAATGGATCATATTGTTTGGCACTATAACTTTATATACAGTGCATGTTTCAGCTTGTCAAGTGCATCTATCAATCAGTTCAAACCAAATATGGTTATAATTTATTTGGTCCTTTCTTGCAGAACCTAGTGGAGGAAAGCATTTGGCCAATGCTAGCAATAGAAAGTTTGAAGGCTGTAGGTGGACCTGGCCTGCTTTCCCTTGGAGGAAAATACCTACTCAGGCGTATCTTTGAAGTTGGTATCATATTCCTAATAATAACTCAATCTCGCTGTCTGGTTGGTATTTTTGAGTTTGGAACTGTGTTCTTGCTTCACTTGTGTAGGAAGAATAGGCTCTCATTTTAGCTCATAGAAAAGAAATTGAAGAGACGATGGAGATTGTGCGTGAAGTAAGTCTGTCCTACATTGGCTCTCTGCTACCTTTTTAGTTCAAAATCACCATATGTTTCTCAATTACTAATGATGCATGACTTGTGGATTCTAACATATATTATTGATGGCAATTGATTTGCCTTCCATCCTCATTGCTTGCAGAATGATTGCTTTCCAACTGATCTACTTTTGTGGCTGGAATGCTTTTATGATTTCCATGAGCAATGCTCCTCACGAAAGTGTTGTTTTTACTAACTGTATGTTTTGCTGACTGCATTAATATACAAACTATATTTGATCGTGGTGTTTCTCTTATCTAGAATGTTTATGTTAAATAACTCCAAGACATGGTTTCTTACTTCTTCTGTATGTTTTCTGCAACATTGGTTTCCTGCAAGTAGCTACATTGTATGTTTCCATATCTCAGAAGCTCTGCTGTATCTCTTCTTTCATCTGCAAATAACTATTCGTTTCATCTACTAATCAACCAACTAGAATCATTCAGCTACTGATATTTTTGAACTCTTCTAGTTAAACTGCTTGCTGTAGTGTACTCCACTGAATCTCTATTGCAGCTGATAATCTGCAACTTTTTTTCTTTTATTTTTTGCATCCAGTTGTCATCCATTCTTGTTGCATTTAATTAGGTTGTTTTTCTTGATAATGGTGTGCTGACCCTTCTGAAAAAAACTTTCTATTATTAGGTCTCTTCAGGGAAATATGCTTACTGGGAAGATTCCAGAAGTGATAGGACTCATGCAAGCTCTTGCTGTTTTGTAAGTTTTGTACTGTCTTCTCAAATTCTTTTCATTTTTTTTTTTCAAAATTTCTTTTCTTCCTAAATAACTGCATGCATCTTTTCTTGTGCTGTGAAGAAAACATTCCAGCAATTTGGGTTGTGCTTTAAATGGTTGGCAGAAGTCCTATGATATATCTGCTGACCATACCACACGCTCTCTCATTTACCTGGCATTGGAATTGGCCATGGCAGAGTGCATATTGGGACAACTTTCACATATCATCTCTTAATTTCTGCCCTTCAATGGTTGAGTTTCCCTCACTGTGGCCTCAATTATTGGTCATGTTTATGAGTTGTGTGAGCTTATCTTTGAACCAGTGATTCCTAACCAGTCTCTTGGTCTCATTTCTAAGTCATATGTTCTATTTTCCTTATATTGCTTAATATATTGTTTATTGTGCGAGTCCTATTCATCAATAGTTCAAGTTTGATATTAGAGTTGGGCCAGAAGCTGGAGAGTCTAACATATCTGTAAGTCTTGACCAGAAGATATTAGAGTTGGGCCAGTCATTTGTCTTCAATTGAACATATTCTAATTTACAATGATGTCTTTGTACAGAGGCTTGCAGTTATTAAGTGGACATGTTTTCATTAGTATATTTATACTTTTACCAATCTGTATTTTCTTTGAAACTGCAGAAACTTCTCTTCGAACAATTTCAAAGGGAGGATCCCTGTTGAGTTAGGGCGCATAATCAATCTTGATACTCTGTAAGTTGCAATGCAAGCTTTCAATGGTTATGTTGTGGTCAATTATTTTATACGTAGGGTTTGTAGGGTTGATTTTGGTTAATAAAGTCCACTGCGATTGGTATGCAAGCATCGGATGGGATTTTGGCTACTAGGAAGAGCAGTTTGAGAAAAGTGGAGGGAGCCTGGATGAGATCTTGGTCAAACATCAGTCAGTGCTTGAAAAGGAGAAGTTGGCCATGGCCCAACAATCTATTCATGCTAAGCATTCAGAAACGCGTCGAGAAGCAAGAGAGAGGGAGTTACAAGAAGCATGGGGAGGACCGGTGTTTTAAATATCGACGATATCAGCCGATATATCCCACGATATATCTTGTATCCCACCTGTGCAATACAAAATGCACAGGTAGTGCCGATATACCCCACCTATTCGATCCAGTGAGCATTTTCAATTTTCTATCCATGTTTTTGTTGTAAATCATGTTAAACCAATGTCAAATGGTTACAAATCTATGATTCTTCATGTTTTCCATGAAAAATTGTGGATTTGGAACTTCGATTTCGAGATTTGGGGGAGATGGGTCAAGTTGCGGAAAATTGAAAAAATAAAATAAAATCAAAACTTCTCAATTTCTCACAAATCAATAGCAATCTTTGTATCCAAACACAAAATTAAACATGTATGTAACCTGATCTAGTGAGTCTTCTTTTGTTTTTGAATGTATTGCTTGTGTTTCCATACATGTCTTCTTACGTTTATAAATTATATGAATAGACTTTGAATATACTTGCATCAGTTCAGTTGAAAAGCACATATATTAGGACCCCATACGAACGAAACCCCTATTATGTATACATTTTTTAAATAATGTTTTGATTTCTAAGTGTGTATGATGTCTTTTTCAACAATCCCCGAAGTTTCATTGGAAAATTCGACCAATTTCCCAATGTTACCATGTTTCCCAACAACAACGATGCATTACGCGATACAACCGATATATCCCATGCGATAACCGATATTTATCTGTATCCCAAGGGTGCGATACTTTATGCGATAACGATATTTTAAACATTGGGGAGGACTGAGCTTGGGAAATTCTATAAGACCCCATCTTTCAAAACTGGAGCGGGCAAGCAGCGCAGATTGTTTCTTGTTTCACATTTTTCTTAATCAGCTTCTTCTTTTTCTAATTCTCTTTTTCCTTACTTTGTTAATCTTTTTTTCTTTTCTTTTTTTCTTCTCAGGCTGCTTGGAAAAGAGCTGAGGAAGAGGAGCGAACGCGAGCAAGGGGCTGAATTGCTAGATTTCAAGACCAAGCAGTAATTATCAGCTTCCTGTTCCACCTTGTTTCGTTCATGAGCCTGCTATGTCTACCAGCTGAGTTGGATTTTGAATCCTAGTCACCCGTGCAGGAACTGGGCCCCTCACCTACCCCCATGTGTTTTTCCTGACAATTATTTTTCTTTTATCAGATTACTGCCAACCTTGATTGAAGAAGAGCAAGGGAGCACCAACCGTGTGATTTTTCTTTTATCAGATTGCTGCCAACCTTGATTGAAGTAGAGCAAGGGAGCACCAACCATGTGAATTTCTTTTATCAGATTGCTGCCACCTTCTCGCTGAAGGTGTAATATTCTATTTTTTCATTCAGCATTCCTTTAAAAAAATCAACAATGTTTTTCCACTGCCATCTTTTCTGCCTTTCAATTGTGAGTATATATGGCTTATGCTTTTCTTTTCCCTTCATCTGTTCTGCCACTGCCATTCGAAACTGACTGATTTGCCTACAACTATGTAAGTAGGGCCCCATGGTTCAATGATCCAGACCATTGAATTGAGCTCATCCGACCCATCATGGATGGACTTCCCAAAAGATCTCCCAGATTGGAAGATTGTAGCCCAAATGTTGGCTTTTCGAGTTGATGTTGAAATGGTAATGTATCTTTCTTAATAATGTAAAGTTGTCCTATCATTTTGAGGATGGTCCATCCATGGTGGGCGCCTAAGCCCCTCGTGACCTTCCTCTTGCACAACTTTGTATCAAGGTTTGATTCATCATCCTGAGCTGTTTATAGTTTTGTTGAAAACTTAAATGTCTAAACATGTTTGTCGCATCAAGACACGAGTACTCTAATTTTTAAGTTTATAAATTCCTGGCTGTTTATATGAGATATTACCTTTCTTGGCCAGGCTGTGGACCCTATGGGGAGAACAGAATAATCGTTGCAAGGAACCTATGCGGTCAGCTTTGAAGACTTTTAGGAGGGCAAAATCAAAGATATCGGAGTGGGCTTATGGATTGTTAGGGTGGTGGTGTTGTTGTTGTTGTGTTTTTTTTTTTTTTTTTTTTTGTTTTTTTTAGGTATTTTCCTTGGCTTATAAATAGTTGTAAATTGTTGGTGTTGCTAGGTTTTGTGGCTGGTTGTTTTCTCAGCCGTAGATTTCAGGCTCTTTTTCCAAAGTTTTTTTTTTTTTTTTTTTTATGGTGGGGTGTTCAATCACTACCCTCTCCAAAAATATGGTCCACCTAAGATTTTTGGGCTGATGGTTTTTTCCCACTTCCTATATCCCTCTTCCATAGATATAGCGTTTGAATTAATATTCTTCCTATATGAGTTGATATTATTAAATTCTAATTCCTTCCCAATACCTTACCTGAATGAGGTTGCTATAATATCCCAACAACTAGTGGTGGAGGCATCTCATGCATCTCATGCACAAGCCTTTACGTGCCAATGTGGCACATGGTCATGACATGCAAGCCGTTCATCAGGTGCAGTCCACTGTAGATTCCCTGACACTAGAATCAAGCTGCTACACTCATCAGATGGGCCAAAATGTCAGGCTCTATCGGATGGCTTAGAAGAACTTGGCCAAAAAAAAATAATCTTATCTGTTTTGTAAGCTGTGAACCACCTGATGAGCGGAGTGGACTGACCTCACTTTCCTGGAAGGGAATCTAAGGACGGTCTGGATCTCACGCTTGTGCATGCCATGTTGGGGCGACAGAAGCGGATTGGGTGGTGAATCTAGGCCAAAATGTTCAATCCAACAATGCAGTAGTTTGGATAGTAGATTTCATATAATATTCACCATTATTTATTTTCTAAGGCTACGGATCAAATCCAAAAGGCGTCTCTATGTCCGTAGCTTTTTCCCGTTTTCCCCTCACACTTATGATTTAGGGGCGGCCCATAAAACCGCCTGTAAAAGGTGCTGGCCGCCAGTAAAACCTTTACCGACCAAGCCTTTGCCGGCTGTTGCCTGCAGCCGGTAAAATCTTTACTGGCGGTTTTTTGGACCTTTGCCAGCCGTTTTGACTGCCGGGAAAGGTCCATTTTGTTGTAGTGAGATATTATAGAATAACACCCTTTGATGAGAGAGATGAGCAAGAGGCTCCGAGAAAACTATTGGGTAACCAATAGTGTAGTACCATGTGGGAAATGTGAAAAGAACCTCCATCGGAGAGTGAAATAGAATGTGAAACCGTGAGCTCCGAAGTAGTGGGGGGAGAGATCTCTAACTGTGTGCTTGTTGAAGACTGAGGCAGCTTAGAAGAGATAGCAACTAGTATATCTTAGCTGGTGGACGCAAACGTGCCTCCAGCCTGAGTTGGGTCAAGTGTCGGGCATGGGGTTGATTCTCGACCAAACTCACCAGAGTCGCAGTAACTTAAAACTACCCATTTTAGACATTACAAATCAATAGAAAAACAACAGATGCCATGATGTATATCAAGAATATGGAAACTAATACCCCATCAAGCTTGATGCTGGCTCCTAGCTTGTAATGATGTTATGTGGAGCTACTTTGGTATAGGTGCAATTAGTTGTGCAGAACTCTACTTCATCTTTGGATTGCAAATCCTAGAGTTTCTCCATGCATTTTGGCTAATAGATTATTATTTATTATTTTTCTTGGGAGTGGCTCGCTGCTAGCAATTTCAGGAGCCGAGTTTTTTCAGGAGTGGCATCATGGAGCTGCCACTCCTGCCCTTTTGTGAGAAAAAACCCCCCCCCCCCCCCCCCCCCCCCCCCCCCCCCCCCCCCAAAACTCTGATGCAGGGATGAACGTGATGAGGTCGAGCACAATCTCCCTCAAGAGGATAACTGTTCCGAATCCATGGAGAACTTCTCTGGACTCCTCTAGAGGCTTCTCGAATCCACGAGAAGCAAGCAAGCAATAGAAAATAGATTCTATAAAATTTGAAATTGATTAATGAATGAAATAAACGAGTTTACAACCCTTTAAATAGGAATACCAAGCAATGAGAGAGAAATCAGAAGCAAACTATGACTAAAACTCCTAGAATTCGCAACTTACTATTTATAGATGGTCGTCATGTCTACTAGTGCGCAAGGTTTTCGTCCAAACATAGAATCCTATTTGGCTTCACCAAACCGTTCTCCTAATTATTCCAACCTCTTTTCACGTTGGGCGCAACTCCTAAAGCCCGACGGATGAAAAGTTATAATCAAACTAAAACTTACTATTTATAGTAAAAACGAAATTAAAATAGGGAAACGACCGTTGATCCAGGGTATTTCGCAAATCTGGCTTGCGCAACCCCGCGTAGCCAGGTTGATTGGCTAAAGTAGTAATTTCAGGAGTGGCATCATGGAGCCCTTTTGTGGGAA